>CM041737.1:9081980-10281980 GCA_023373845.1 Nibea coibor | reverse complement strand
TGTGAGGAGGCTGGAAGCAGGAGACGAAGGGCCACCGGTGGACATGCTGCTTTTGGCGCAGCCTCTAATTGATATTGAGCGAGCTGCTGGTGAGGAGCGCACAGGGCCACTGCTGGCTAATCTATGCTTTAATCAGTGTGTGTAATGAGAGTGGCGGCACGCTCGGAGAGAAAAGAGACTTACAAGCAACGTCTGTCAGGGTCCGGGGGAAAATGTTGGGTCTAATTGTCGCGATTAAAGAAAACCAGAAGACTTTGGGCTTCTTTCAGAAGAAGAAGAAGAAGAAGGCAAAGGAGGAGGAGGTGGACGAGGAGGAGGAGGAGGAGGAGGACGAGGAAGAGGTGGGGCTGTGCTTTCCTTCAGCACCACCTGAGCGGACAACTCAGGCGCTCTCCATGGTGCTTGAAGTTGCAGGTAGCTTTAAACAAGGGTCTTTGTGTCTATTTCAAATCTGGATTCTCCCAATTATAGTACCTGTATCTTACGTGAACCTGATCACAATTCTGGTGAGGTAAGCCAATTAGTGAATGAGGCTGCTATTGTAACAGAACAATCCGTACCGAAGGGAGAGAGAGGAGGAGAGGAGGCAGGAGGAAGGGAGGCCGCAGACTGAATAGCAAGCGGAACATTAGCAGGGGTGTGTGTGGGAACACTGTCAGGCAATTAACAGGGCATTAGAGATGACGCGCACACACGCGCGCGCGCGCATGCACACGTCACCGTGCACGTACACACACATGCGTCCACACATCACATGATACTGTCTTTCTTTCCCCGATACACGCGCAGTTATGTGTGTTGCACACATTCGTAAGTGGAAGCTACCTTTCCGAGGGCGGTTGTGTCGTTTCACTTAAAGAAAAAAGTAGAAACAAACTTTGCTCTCTTCACTAGGCTATTCCTGAATCCAGTAATAGTCTGAGGGCCAGATGGCCGGATGTGGCCCGCGGGCCACCAGTTGACGTTCACTGTTATATAGATGGTGCAAAATGCTCTTAAAGAATATGAGCAGCAACAGTAATGATTCTTATTGGAGAAGTAATCCCCCATTGATAAGCATAGCAGAAATATAGCAAGAAGACGGTTATCGGGGAGATATGTTTCATTCCACTTAAAGAAAATGGAGAAACAAACTGTTGACTTCATGGTCAACATGAAATCAACTTCGGTTGCCACACACGCAGCAGAATATTATGAGCACACAACTTACCAGTAGCCTGCCCCCGCAGTCTGCACCTGCGTCGTCTGCAGGTGGTGCTGGGCGTGACGTATATTAAAGTCCATTTACAGTAAAATATAGCTTATCCTAAATATAATGTTCACAGTGTGTTGGCTTACATATCTGGGACAGTTCAGCCAATCAGAAAGCTTCAAATTCTGTTTCCTGTACTGTTTGTGGCTGATCAGTTTTTATTATTGTTTTCTTTATATGTCAATATAACCGCTACAGGGCTGCATTTCGCTACTGACGATCACCGCCCATCTGCAATATAAAACGTTATACTTAAAGCTGGCGTCGTCACCATAGCAACGGTCGCTGAGGCTCACGGGAATTGTAGTGTAGCTTGACACAACAAACCAATGAAATTACGATATTTCTCGGAACCGAAGCAGCAGTGTTTCTTAGCGATGGCTGCTACGCAACTCTGCAGTCTCGTTAATGACCAGGATGATACATTTATTTTATTTCGACCTGAAAGAACCACGAAACCTCCTTATTTCCTTCATATGTGCCACCTACGCATGGAAACAGTGCGCTTCCGGGACCTATAAATTACAGAAAGACAAGATATGGAATAAAGATGGGACCTAGAATTTTAAACGTGGATTAAGGCATTAAAAACACTTCATCAAAACGACGAAAAAATATAATGTCAATCGTGCGGGGAGCACGAGTACATTCAATTTCGTGACAGTTTTACGAACTGCCGTGAGACTGGGTTGGAAAATCGCAGCATAAACGGGTCTGAGTGTGAGGTGTGAGAGAAAGGGAGGCGGGGAGAGAGTGGGAGAAAGAGAGAGAGGTCAGCTGATTACTCATACAAACAGACTGAAATAGACCGCGGCGCTGTGGGAATGTGCGGGGAGGGGAGGCGTGGAGGGATGAACAGGGCTTCCATGTGACAGAAACAGAGCACACCTCAGTCTTCCCCGGCCGGGTCCACTTCCTGTCCCCGGTGCGAACACTTTGTCCTTTCATCAATCACACCTGCACGAATTTATACCCACTATAAGAACAATGTGCACACTCGGGGGCACAGTCCTATTTTCTTTTTGTTTAAATAGCGCAGCTGGCGGATAAGCAGCCCGGCTTTTATTTCAAACAGATTTTCATCATCACGTAACCGAAGAGGGATTTCCCCACCCTACCAAAATGAGATATCCATCAGTCCACAGAAGTGACAACTTCTCTAACAAAATGATTGATAGCACAGAGGGGAAAGAAATCATGGCACTTTTTAAAGGTTAGGAGGCACCTGGAATCATCGGCTAACAAAATGATTACACCTGCACAAAGCTGATCCTGTAAATTTAAGAGATGTGACGGATGGGCCTTGGTTGCTGCTGTTGTTATGAATGATATTGTGTTTTGAGACTCTTGAGCAGTCTTATTTAACTGTGATCGTTTGCACAATGAAGGGACTGGGAAATTTTAAATGAAACCTTGTAATTTTTAAAAATGTGTGTACAAAAACTGTGAATTTATCCTAATAAAACCGTCATGCCACTGGCGGATATTTTTCTTAATTAAATCTGTACTTTGGTAGTCAATTTGAAATGTTGTTATCATGAACTATTATTAATAAAACCTGTAAGCTTTTGGAAACGAGTTGTGCATATTTTAAATAAGTTGTGGTCTGCTTATCTTTATTTACATGTTTAATATTTTGTCTAAATAAATTGAAAAACAAACCCTGGAGCTTTTCCTCTCTGTATCTGTGCTCCCCATTTGTAAAATGTCCGGCGAGACGGAGAAATGGAGATATCAGGAGCGATCGTATTTATGAGGCTTTCTGACAAATAGGCGCAGTTACGCTCCGCATGGCGCACTGCCTGTTTACATAGACCAGCTCCATTTCAGCGCCGGGCGTTTATGGACCGTATACGTGCGTGTTGATGTGAGTGAGCGTACGTGTGTGTGCGTGCGTGCGTGTGTGTGTAGTCCACAGATGGCCTGGTGACCTTGGAGAGGGTCACCTGTGAGGAGGTGATATACATCCCGCAGAGACAGAAGGGGAAAAAAACAGCTTCGTGGACGCAGACAGCTCCAGCACACCTTTCACGTGAAGCTGCTGAAGTTTTGAAGGTGACTGCTTGATTTTCCCTCATGCATCTGGAAATGCCAGCGTCCTGTACGCACTCTGCCTCTCCCGGGCTCCCCTTGCGCTCTAACTGCCTATTATGCCTCATATTGGAACGACCCGGAGTTATTTCCTATACAAATAAAGTGCCTTTGAAAGAGATTAGAGAAATATGTATGAATTCCAGCTTAATTTATTTGATCATTCCACATTACAAAGCAACGTAGTGCTCAAATGTGATAACAAGTTTTCAGTTCCTTTCATTATGTAAGAGAAATTAGACCTCGATAGGATTTCACTGGGGCGCGGTGGTCCCTCGGATAAAATGTAATTTGTGAGGAGAATTTGTTGTATCTGTCACAAATATTCCCAATTAGCTGCGTAATTATTTGAGGGTTTCTGCAATTACGGCTTAAACCGGTAAATTTGAAGCTGTGGCTGTCCCTAATTGGTCTAGATTCGATATTTTGCATATTTGCATAATGAGGAAATTGGGAGGAAATTGTGTTCATCCATTTGTGAAAAATTCTATGAATTTTATGAATCTGAAAGCCATCCCCTTGCGGTCGGTGACTTTGCCTCAGCTCCCAGAGGAAGCAGGGCGGGAGCGCGCAGGGCACGGTTACGTCTCCATGTGCGCTCCAGACGCGCTCGGGGTGATCGCAAGAGCTTTACTATACTCCATAGATCCACGTGCTGTAAACAAAATAGCATAGAAATAATTCTGATATATTCAAGACAACCCATGAAAGCACGACATTACAATGCAGCAGGATGTATAGGAATATACATTTGTGACAGAGGC
This sequence comes from Nibea coibor, assembly GCA_023373845.1. Classification (NCBI taxonomy): domain Eukaryota; kingdom Metazoa; phylum Chordata; class Actinopteri; family Sciaenidae; genus Nibea; species Nibea coibor. Next base: position 10,277,873 of record CM041737.1, on the reverse strand, counting down.
TGTAATGGAATTTGCTTTATTCCTCTGTTCGCTGATTTATTAAACATTAGCAGAAGAGCCATGGTTATCTTTTTCATTTTCCATCAGTTAACAAACAATATGGCTGTATGGGTTTTATTAAGAAGTCTTTGATTTTGTCATTAGGTTTATATTAGATAATTCATCCAGATTGGTCTGTGAGACTTAATTATGCATTATCACAGTTTGCTGATTGATATTGAGAAAGCTAAGTGTTCTATGTAATTGGTAATAAAGAAGGTAATTTTAGAAATTTGTCCAATCAGTAATGATTATGAGGCAGTGAGTAGGTAATGATGTTAACCCTAGTTGCCTCTTACACAGTCCACCTCTAGCATATCAAATATTAAATATAATAAGACAGTCTCTACAGAAAGAGGAAACACCCTGTTCACACACATTAACATTATTAGAAATATTTCTAGTTTCTAAAATTAATTTAGAAAATGAGTTCAAGAGGCCAAAGCTCAGGTACAGTCAGAGGCTTCACCTGAGGTGTTTCTCAGGCTCCACCTGGTAATAGTGGTGGTGGAGTGTGTGTCCTCCTCATGTATAAGGGCTTTAGCCCGCTGAGAGCCGTATATCAGAAAGCAGTAAAAGAGAGACGCTAAGAGCACTGATGAATGTCTGCGAGATAGATGTGTTAAGTGACCTTGGTACATTACACTCTCCTTCAAAGCCGGAGCAATGAAGATTAGTATAGTCTTATCTTGCCATGCCAAGTGTGCTTGTGTGTGTGTGTGTGTGTGTGTTTGTAGTCTATGGGCTGTATCTTAGCCACTTTTCCAAGAACATCCACAGGAACAATTGCGCTTGAATATAAAAGTGTCTACAGGTCGTGTGCGCTTCAACTTTTTGTTTTGACCGGTGTGTAAACGTGTAAAAAGCAGTTGAATTTTATACTTGAAATATTAAAATTAGGTGCATAACTCTCACATGAGCCAACATTTAGCTTTTTAATGTAACTAACTAAGGATTTTTACCATAGGTTATTTTTTCAATTATGTTTCAATTAATCAATTAATTGTTTGGTATTTAAAAAAAATAGTGGAAAAAAGCCAAGGTGGCATCATCAAATATATTAAATCTACAGAGATATAAACAGAAAGAAGCAGCACGTCGCATTTGAGAAGGCAGGAGCAGAGGATGCTTGAGTAAGTAATTACCAAAATAAGTTTCAAATTAATTTGAAATCAACTATTTGCTGCAGCTCGTATTAATATTATTGAATCTGAATATCAGGATAGCATCGTCTTAAAACGAGGCTGTAGTTTATAAAACAGTGCCACTTAAGTTATATAAGGTTGTTGCTATTTGAATGAAAGAACATTTTTCTCATGGAGAGAGAAAATTTAGATCGACTCTGTCAGCAGAGAGCCGGAATTACTGTGACCGTGGTTTTATTAAGAGGGAAGAAAGCAAGCCAAAAACAAACACAATCACATTGATTTATGGGAAGGATATCACACAAAATATCCTTCTTTAATATTCACAGGCGGCTCGTAAAATAGGCTGCATAATAATTTCACCATTTCATGGGATATTAGACCATAATGACCACAGTCCACCCCTCTACACCCCACAGCCCTACAGGCTACACACACATACAGATATACACCTCAACCCCTGGGCAGACCAGTGTCGGAGCTAATTTATAGGTGAAAATGAAAGGCAAGCTTAATGTAATGGCTCCTTAAAGCCAGGAGATATTATTCGCACCATCACTCCATGGGTTCAAGAAGGAGGAAGATTCGGAAAGAAGAAGGGAATGCGGATTAAAGACGAGAACAGGACAGAACATCAACACAGGGATTGGAGGGCACACAGCACACATCTGCTTTTTTTTTTTTGTTTGTTTTGGGGTTTTTTTTTTTCCAGGGAAAAAACAACAGCAGCCATGAATGTCTTCCCAATGAATCTACAACTACAAGCCTGAACAAATAGAATCACACACACACACACAAACACAGTGGCAACAACAGCAGCAGCAGCTGAAACTGGCGTATTCTACTCTTTGAGTTAATGGGAATAAAATACCTCAGTGGATGAGTGCAGATGTGTTTGATACAAATAGTCATTTTCCTATTTGCTGCCTCATTGGGCATGATGAATGATGGAAGTCATGGAGGCGGTGTGATAAATGGCAGCACCTTGGCTCTACTGCATGGCCTATTGATTCTCCTTCTTTATTACCCCTCCAACCCAGCTGGCTGCTCTGCCCCCCCCCCCCCACACACACACACGCACGCGCACACATACATGGATGCCGCTCTTGCAAAGAAACACATACACACATGCATGCAGCCATGTGCTCTCACACACACACACACACACAGAAAACATGCAACACATGCACATTTGGAGATACACGGAGCGAGAGAAGGTGATGAGAGGTGGCAAGAAAATAAGGCAAAGAAAAAAGTAATAAGAGGTTAGAGGAAGGGTGAAGAGAGCAGAGCAGAAGTGTGTTTTCATATTTATGCTTTAACACAGCCACGAGATGGCTGGCCCACGTGGAAATCTACATCCAGGCGATGAGAAACAAGCCCAAAAAGAGAGGAAATCAAAACATACAGATGACTCAATTAAAGTGTTTTGTGAGAGTGATTCATTCCTTCCTGAAAAAAATGTTTGCTTCATTTATAAATTCCAAGCTGTCAAAGATGGAATAGTTTGATGAGGGATTGGCCCGTGTGTACAACGCCATCAGTCACACAGACAAAGCAGGCAGAATAAATCAGTGATATGACCATCTACTGAGCTCTTCATCATGAGGTAATGAGGGTAATATCCTCCTCTGCACAGTTAACATCCAAGCAGGACTGAAATAGACAAATAGATAGACAAGCACTAACTATCTTTACTGTACATGTTCAGACACCGAAAACACACACACATAATCACGGCAATGAGGTAGAGTGATGTTTGGGTAGCAGTGACAGGCGTTTTCTCCGTGCGCAAACATGCGCAGAGGTGAACCAAGAGGGCTACTTCCTGTTGGACAGCAGGAAGTGACACAGGTCACGGGGAATGAGGTTAGAAGCCTGTCAAAGACGAGTAATGGAAAAGTCTCCATCATCGTGGCCATAAAAAAAAAAAGAAAGAAAGAAAACATCTGTCTTGCTCTGACTTTTCTTTTCCTCTCCGAAGGAGTACGAAGAAACAAAGTGATCAAACTGCGCTGACCTCTCAGAGATCACTTTACCTGCTGCATCTCCTTGACCTTGAACCACAGAGATAATAATTCAGGGTTCTTGGGCAGGTGATAAATGGCTTGTGTGCGCGTGTGCACATGCGTGCGTCTGTGTGTGTGTTGCATCTAATTCACAAAAGCGAAAACAAATGGAGAGGCAGTGAGCTATACAAACAGAGGCAAAGAAAGCACACGCGCACGCAATCAAAAACACACCTGCTAGCACTAATCTGTGTTGTGTAACGTGCTAGATTGTAACAGAAATTGCTGTTTTTCAATTAAGATCAACTTTGTTCCACTAGGCTGCAGAGTAATAGAATCTTTTTTTGAGCCCGTGGCCTCATTCAATGTTTGCATCATTCTGCTTTGAACTTTTCCATTATTTTGATCTAAATATTAGTGGGTTAGCTGGGTTTTACTATATCTAATGTGTTTTGGTACAGGTTTCTTATAAAGACACCTTTAATAAATGGTATACAAGAAGCAAATAATGCCTTTACCAATGGTAAAGTAAATAAATAATAGTTATGTTTTTGGTAATAATTTAGTTATAAATGTCAGTAAAATATTAATAAACAGCTACGGGTCTCTCACTTTCTAATAAGCCACAAAGTCAGTGCAGTTTTATATGTTTGTATAAGCATATTCCATTAATTTATTTGTTGTTTAATGTAGCAATGCTGTAAACATACTCCAAGTCCTGCAATGAAAACTGGCCTCTGTACTACTAAATATTGTATTATTGTATTATTATTTCTGATGTATTAATGGATGAGACACATTTCATTGAGATGTGTTTCATTTTAACAATATGCTGTTGGGAAGTCTAATCTACAAGACTGCATCATATATATATTTTTTCCATCGGCTCATCATGTTTTGTGTATAAAATCCAAATTTGTAAATTAAATGGCAAATAATGGCAGTGGATTGAAACTACATAACTACATTTGATTATTATTGTTATTATAATAAGGGACTAGAAGTCTGACGTAGAATGAAAGAGACCTCAAATTTATACTTAAATTGAGTACTTGGTTCCACTGAGTACCACTAATATTAATACAACAATCCTTACTGAAAAGAAAAGCTGCTAGAGAAGAATAAACAGCAGCAACATAGTTTTTACGTATTCATTTATTTATTTTTTAGAACCTGGTAATACTAAAACTGTTCTTGAATGCTTCTACAATGTATTAGTAGTAGTTACAACTTATAAACCTCCTATAAAGGGTGTTTATTACAAACAATGACAATATAGAGAAACACAGTTGTGATGAAATAAGATTTGTTATTATGCATCAATATGTGTCAATACGGGGTTTAAAGTGTTTTTCTTCTATAACAAGGTTTCACAAATAGTTTCACATGAATCTTCTTTTGACTGCATATAGCACATGACATGAAATAACAGCTTGGTGAGGTCAGTCCATGAACACTGTTTATGCTGACTGCATTTTTGCTTAGGTGTGTGCCTGTGTGTATGTGTGTATGTGTGTGTGTGTGTGTGTACACCGTGAGCATGTGCGTGTACACGTGCCAGCTTGATGGCTTCCACCTCACGCTCCCTGCTTTAAAAGTCCATTTGGACCCCTGCCTACAATCACCTTCTCGTCGTCGCTGTGGTAACGGAGCCAGTCCTAATTAGTATGCATTATCAATTAACAAACTTAATAGCCGGCAGATTGATTAGATCCTCAGTTATAGGGGCAGAACTCAGGCGAAACATGGAATGAAAAATAATCATACACACAGGCTTGCGTACTCGCTCTCTCTCTCCTTCACTCACACACAGCTACAAACACGCAGACACACACATACACATACAGCAGCTCACTAACCTTCTCCTCCTCCTCACTTGTGTAATTACTGTATGCATATGGCGGTGAGTGGATTGGGAATGAGGCAGTGTGAGGTTTTAAATAAACCTTCAGCTTATAATGAGTCAGGCCGCCATGGCTAGTTTAGCTCTGATTGTGCTCCACTCTAATGAATGACAAACCTTCTCCACTGCACATGCATGCACACACACACACATATAAACTGTTTAACTGTGTATCAATAAAATAAAGTATAAAATAAAATGTGCAGTGTGTGGAGAAATGTATAAGGTGTATCTTTTCATCCCTGCGTACATCCACGTATTCACTCTGCACATATACAGATGCACACACGGACATAGACACACAAACTCACACCCACACACACACACAGAGAATGTAATCAGGCGTTAGGTTTACCCTCCTATCAGTCTAATGGAGGTTAATGAATGATTAGGTCTAATAATTTTAGAGTGGAGCTCTAGCTTAGCCACACGATGCACAAAACACTTAACAGGGTGAGAGTAAATTCACCATTCACCAGTGTTGTGATGGTGACATGAACACAAAGCAGAATATCTTTTAAAATACAGTTGAACCATTATAAACATAAGATTAAGGAAGTTACAGTGAAAATATGCTGCTGGTAAAATATATTAGACAAGAATGCTTTATATTTGATCGGTTTCTCTGCATACACTCCAACCCGAGCAGCACAAACAGGGAATCAGTGTTGAGGGGAGACGTACACTTTTATTTGGCCGTGTGTTTTAATATTCAGTCAGGCACCATGATTGTGTTTGATTTGGAATTTACAGCTTGAAATCAACATTCAGTGGAATAAATGTGATCAAAAAAGCATGTCTGACAAAACTGCTATATACAAGATAAAAATAATCAACTTCATTAAACTTCTTTAAAATAAAACCTGTTTCTCCTCAATTATCCAGATTGGATCTGATCATCTAAACTGCTGGCTTCAGATTGATATTAGAAATAATAATTTTTGACAGCTCTGACATCAAAACACACCGGTGGACTCTCTATAATACAAGACCAATAATTCAGTTTGTTTTGGGATATTGATGGTTCGCTGAAATGTGAACTCCTTCTTTGGAAGAATGAAAATAGCGAGGCAACGGTCAATCACTCAACACTGGGATATGGGTTTCCTTCCTCAGCCCTGGCTACTAAATGACTATAGGCACATAGGCCCAGTATAGAACCAGTGACCTACCACATCAGTGAAAGGCCAATTCATGGGCATTAAAATGCAAACGCGCGCATATTTCAAAGTGTTAAATTTTATGAAGCATTTAAAGCACCATCCCTCCAGTAGTAAATCCTAATGGTCTTATTTCCTATTCATAATATTCATACTCGCCACCTCTAAGCAGTGACATTAAAAATGTTTGCATCTCCACCAACTTAGAGGTTGAAATTAAACTGAGTTTGGCAGTGAAGACACATACTTATTCACACATAATCACACACGCACACAAACACACACACACACACAGTGTGACTTTAGTGCAGATGTGCGCCTGGTCTCCTCTGCTGCATTGTGGCCCAGTTTGCAGCCATCTCCCTCTGATGTATAACTCGTTGTCCAAGCCTTAATGTTGATTTATTATCCATCCATAAATTAGAAAAATATGTTTGAGAATTCCGTGGCGCAGCCAGGCTCTGTGGACCGTCTGGGGATTGGCTGACGTGTCAGAGGCGCATATTGGCTCGCCAGGCAGCCTTTTGTTTCCCTGCACCAGCAGGCATTTAATGAGTGCTGATGGCTTAAGGTAAATGTGTTAGGACAGACAGCAACAACAGCCACAAAAACAGCCCGCTACATGGGAGAGATGTAGACCCACTCAACAGCAGAAGCCAGCTCCTTTTCTCCACAGACGTCTGCGCATGTTAAACAACAACACGATTCTCATTATAAATCATTTGACTGCTTTCTTGTGAAGAGTCAAATAAAGTTTCATAAGCAGTTAGTGACTATAAACTTCATGAGCAGTGTCTTTACACTACCTTAAAGAGTGCTTTGCTAATTTTACAAAGCTTCAGCCTTCCATTCAGCGGTTCAATAAAATGCCTCTCCAGAGCAAACTCATCATATTAGCTCTAGTTTCGGGAGTATGCAAGCCTATTTTTCTCTTATCCTGCTATTATCGAATAAGGTTGATTATTACTGGTGATGATTCTCCAGCCATTCCTGGCTGACTTGTGTACCGACATACATACTAATTTCTAATAAAGCCTCAGACATCTCTGGGGTAACATGCTGCAGCACAAGCCAGACTGTGCCACGGTCCTATCAGAAATGTTTTTGTGCAGTTCGCATTAATCATAGAAGTAATCATAGGTCAGGGTTTAATTTTGTGACATAAAAAGCTGCCGTGATGTGCGCTGGGAGCATCATTCCCCATTTATCCAGAACAGCCTCTAGCTCTAAGAGACACACTGTACAGTGCATAATCAACACACTGAGACAGAAACATCATTGTCATCTTGTCTTGAGCTGACACTGTCACTTCATTGTCATGGCTGTTAGGTCTGCTGTGCTGATGTCCTGCTCTACTGTTTATGTTACAGATGTTGCAGTAATCAGAGCAGCAGCGTGTGAAGGACTCAGCCTGCAACCCTGACCAATATCACGCCTGCAAAGGTCATTGTGGAAATCCTGGGTGATGGTGATGGCTGGGATAAAATGAGACGTGGTTCCACTGAGATAACCCGTTTTTCTCACATCGATACCGCCACCATCAGTGGCTCTCTTAACTCTTTTAGATACTCATTTCTCCCTGATGATCTTAAAACGCACACAATTGTTTGGGATCACTAAATAAAATGACTTGTTTTTATTTTTAGAACTTTACTGACACAGTGTTAGGTGTCTGGTCTTGGTGGCTCTTGGCAAAATGTCGGTAATTAAGCTAATTCAGTTCGAGAATAATAAGGACAGTCCAGCGCTCGTGTGTTTGTTCATATTTCATTACCATATTTTAATCATCTTGTTAGAATTTTGAACCAATTACAGTGCTTGTCACAACATTAGCTGGCCAGTTTACTCTCAAAATGGCTTTTCCCATTAGCTTGGATTTTGCCTTTCCTCATCTAGAAAACAATGAATCTTTCCTCTAGAAATCCATATCAGTCAAGACACAATTGCTGTTTTGATGCCAGACTGGGTTGTGGGGGGGGACTGATGTAGTTTTTTTTTTTTTTGGTGGGGGGGGGGGGGGGGTGATGCCTGTGAGGCACACTTATTGTCCATCAGCAGGGTTAGCTATGTCTCAGTCTGAGCATTTATCCTGGGCCATAATGGGGTGCTGAGTTGCTAGTGGCGGCCATTGTTTAATGATCTCCTTGGGCTCTGGGAGTAAACTACTGCGGTAATCAGAAGGGTAAACTCAGCTATATTTCAATTTGGAGAGCCGCTCTTCCGTTCAGAGAGGCCGCTCTGAGACGATAAATAATAGGACTATTTAGCCTATCCCACAGGCTGCCTCTCTGACACCTACCCAAACACACACACACACACACACACACACACTTATAAGTCAGCCTATAACAATTCATGTCCCTTCCATAAATCAGCCCCACTAAAAGCTGGTGATTAGCGACATCATTTAGCCCCTAAAACCCAAACAGCGACAACTGTTTCCTTCCCTGTTTTAGGGAGAAGATGGAGAGATGCACAGATGGTAAATTGGCTGGAGGGGAATGAACTGTAGCTGGATGACTGGACTTGGGCATGTAGAATAAATTCAGTGCAGGTTTCAGTTATAGAGTTGACGTTATTTGGGCTACTTATTGTGAGCTGTGACAGCTTTGACCTTGTAGACTATGACACGGTCGCTGGGAAGATGATCGTGTCCTTTATGATTAACAGCATTTATTTAAGGTGAGTGGAAATTTTATTATGTTTGTATTTTATTTAGTAAATTTCTCTTAAATATACTATTTATCTCACAATGTGCTTTGATGAAGAAATTGTTGGTGTGAAATCGGAACACTGTTTCTTATTTCTCCTCCAGATAAAAAAAAAAACTTATGCAAATGTGTTCTTGTGGAAACACCTTTAGTAGGTCATTTTCTGTACTTTTAACTCTTCCACATATTTCATTATCTTTGATAATATCAATACCAATATCATTTTTTTATATGATATATACACAATTGCATAGTAATATTCATCTACTTATGTTTTTATCAAGAGCTCAGTATGAATTTTTTATCATCTGTACATCGGCAGTGGAAACAATTTTCAATTTATGATTGGCCAACGCTGCAACATGAAACACTCCTGGTGTTTATTTGCGCCGGAGAGTGTCACGTTGAGTAGCTGAAGACTAAAATCGAGCCACATACTGAAAACCAAATAAAAACACTTGACGGTGCCACACTGCTTTATGAATGTAGTATATTATTTTTGGAGTAAAGACGATAAAACAAGAGATTGTTTCTATGATATGAATATGTACATCTTTACTTTCACCTTCAACTACAATGTCTCTTTCCCTTTGCTTCTTGAAAGATTTCTAAAATATTTAGAAGAAATGCGTAGACGCAAATGATCTCACAGGTAAGGTAAGAAGTACAACGACGTGATCACGAAACCACAGAAATGAAAATGAAAATCCTTTTTTTGTGAAAGAGTTTCATTTTTTAATTACAGACATGAAATTTAAATTGACCTATATTTGTCAGCGCAAAAGAAGCATGAGAAGCAGTCGGTTATTGAGCCAATGAGCCAATAAAAATACTTTCCAGCCAATAATATTCTCACCCTTCAAACCAGTGATTTACAAGCACCAATAAAATCAAAGAGATTAAGCAACCTAACCTAACAATTTTCTCATCTACCATTCTGCAATACTGTTCTGCTGGTCTCAGTGGAGAAGGATCAGACGCGTGTCTGATGATGGCTTCCTAAAGAGCTTCAATTAATGACCTGTCACTTATCATTAGAACTGCTGAAAGGCGGGACACCAGGGAGCACGATGCAAACAAAGGCACGTTTTAGAACGTCAATTCTAAAAAGCACCCATCGACTCTCTATTCTGGCGGAAGGCCTCTGAGGCCCTCATCCCTGCTGGTCCCTGAGCCCTGCTGTCTCTCCTGGGGGATTAGAGGGATCTGGAGAAATTAGCCGTTTGGATGACAAGAGGAGGCCAAAGGACGAGCGGGTGTTAATGTCCCCTTTTACGGGAACAAAAGCAGTGGGGATTTTAAATAACACATCTCCGTCGCCGCCTGCGTCCTCTCCGGTCACAGTGTGTGTGTGCGGTAGGTCACTCGGCAGTGTTAATTGATTGAAGTAGTGTGCTAGCAGAAGGAATCGGTGTGTCTGATAGACCTACATCGGCCTCCATCTGTGGCTCAGATATCCGGTTCATTTTCAAATTTTTAATTTACACGAGTGGTGCCAATTTAAACGCAACACTACCACAAATATTTTGAGCAGGAGTGTCAATTCCTCAACCCAAAACTGTGAATTAGGCTTTTTTTTTTTTTTTAATGTTCCTATTAGGGGCTAAAGGTGCAAGATGTCAACATTCAACTTGAAGTCATGCGATTCCTAATGCAGACCAACTATCTTTGGTCTGGCACCAGCGAGGTTGTTTACTCTTCATTAGAGTTTCAGACAGAGGCAGGGAGATCCTCAAAGAGAACATCCACAACAACATCCTCTTGACTGGGGCTCTGCAGTGCTGCTTTTGTCCATTACGCTTGGCCTCCTCATTGACAGCCAATAAATCATTCATTTAGAGGCAAAGCAGGGAGAGAATCAAACAGCCATTTCAGAGCCTGAGGCCTTTCACTGTAGTGGCTGCTGCAGGCCACAGATCTAATGTAGAGTGGCTAGGCTGCAGGCGGGTGGAAGGGCTCTTAAGAGACAGGAGCGCATTGTTTGGAGAGACGGGAAACGCCGCTCTCATTAGACCTGGAGCTGAAAACCAACCTGAAAGGCCTGCTTCAATTTACCTGCCCTGTGCTTGGAATAAATCACCCCTTTGTGTGTGTGTGTGTGTGTGTGGCATGCACACATACAAACATATGTACAACTGATAACACATACGCACACTCATAAGCAGACACTTACAAAGAGCTTTATACATGCCTTTCAGAGCGCACCTCTTCAGGTTCGGAGTTGTTTTAGCGCAGCGCTTGTTAAAGGTAAAACCTTTTACCTCTCTACCTCTGATGGCCCTTTTATTAAGGTGCTTTCTCATTCAAATCAGAATCACAATTATGCCTGTCCTGACTAGTGTTTTTTTTCCTTCTCTGTGCTCCTGTAGATTTAAGTACTTCTTTGCACAAAGCGACTTGCTGCTGCAACGTGCATCTTACACACGAGCAAGCAAGGCTGCTGTCAGAGGCGTTCGGCCGCTGCAACAAGAGCGACCAATTCAAGCGTACAGAAATATTATAATTTCCACGGAGTATTGCCAGAAAAATTTAGGTTAATTCCGAACTCAGATTTAAACACTTGGCCTGTTGCCATGCTGAATTTTACTAGAGCCAAAAACTCACTCAGCTCAGCCAAAGTAAAGAGAATCTAATACTTTACACCAGGTAGTCAGGCACAGCAGGTAACGCTCTGTGACAAATCCCAACACATACTGTGACACAAGAAAATAAAGGAAAGAAAAGAAAAGAAAGGGAATAAATTACACAGCCACTGATGTAAAAAAAAAACAAAAACGGGCATTGACAGAGCATGAGAGTGGCCTGGTGGAAGAAGAAGGAGAAGGATGGATAGAAGGTAGGAGGACAGAGGGATAAAAAGGCAGATAGGACACGAGCTGGAAAGGTAGGAATCGAAAGCAGGAAGCTGCATAAATTTGGTGGGCGAGACGTCAGACTATTTAAATACTGATGAGGCCCCCCATCTCTCTCTTCTCGTCTTTGCTAATGACATGCTCGTCAAAGCCAGACATAGGCCTGGTCTCCACCATGCCTGTCACAACACACACAGTCAACACATCAGGGTACATCTGTGTTTACACGTGTGTGTCATGGGGATTGTCACATTGCCGTTCTGTCAGGGTGCAAGGCACCACTGAGAGGTGATAAATCTCCTCCACCTTGTCAGAGAGTGCTGGCACAGCATCCTCAGACACACAACTCACACAAACAAAGCAACAAAATCTCTACTTGGTTCACTTTAGCATTTATTTATTTACTCTTTACTCATTTCTCCTTTCCTTCTTCTCTCTCTCTGTCTTTCTCATCCATTTGTTCTCTTGGCCTGCTGTGTCTCCACCAGCTTTTAAAATTAAGGTGTCACACTAGAGCGGATGGATTACACACACATGCACAGAGTCGGAGACACACACACACACACAACTCATAAATGAGGTGGAATGGAATCAGACTCTTATTGAATGCCTGCTTGAAAAACTGTGTTTTGTCCATAAGCGCTACACTCCGTTTCAACCCGTATCGATCTCCGCTTGTGATTTGTTTTGAAGTGAATAGTACATACATGTTTGGACTAACGACAAAGTCTTTGTCTCTCAGACTGCTGACAGGAAACAGCAGGTGATAGAGCAACATCATGAAGGGAATGGCCAGCTATAAAACTGGCAATAAGCGCCGCGAAAGTGGGTGCCTCGCAAAACACATAAGTCTGTTTGATACATGAACACAGAGTCATGTCAGACAATAAAGTACCCCGTGCAACAGACACTAACATGGACCGAGGGATATATATTTGTTTGGGTTCCACTGTGTGACTACATTTCCAATTGTTATTGCAGCTGGAGACAAAACTTTTGCTCTAAATTGGCTTTAAAAAGACATCATAAAACTGTCTCTCCATCTTTCATAGCCTCACCTCGTCTTCTTCTTCTTTCCTCTCCTCTTTGTGACTTTAGCTCTAAAGCAGAGGAGAGTGTCAGCAAGTGTTCTGTTTGATTCAGTGCTATCTAACCTTGCTTTATGAAAGCATTAAATTGATGGTTCCAGACCAGCCCAGAGAAAATGCACATAAAACTGAGACTAACTGAGAGATAATAGTCCTCGTAAACTGGTCTAAGAGCTCTATAACTCACAACGTCCTCAACTTGTTCCATCTTACACAGCACAAGCTGTCGCATCCAAAATACTGATGGCCTGAAGGCACAAACTGCAATGTAAATGCAAACAAAAGGAAAATTACACTACAGTAAATGCTAAAAATATAAGACTGGAACCTGCCATCACTCCCAAATCTACTGGTTGATAATTAAATACACAAACCAACACTAGACAACAACAAAATCTGAACAAAAGTAAATACTTATTATACTATGATTGTCAAACACAATTGAAAAACACAAATATACTCCCCATCTCTCAAATCTTTAAGGGAATCGTTTGACATCATGGGAAATACCCTTGTTCTCGTTCTGGTGGAGAGTTGGATGAGAAGATCAATAGCGCTCTCGTGTCTGCCCATGAAGCTGAAGCTTCAGTATAAAGACTGGTAACAGTTTGTCCAAAGGAAACAAAAGCTGATCACTGAGAAACAAACATTAGTTGTTTAATCCGTAAGTGTAAAAACCTAAATTTGACATTTTATGTGAGATTATGTGTCATTGACATAACTGACAGCATTAACTTTCAAGAGTCTGCCCGCCGACTGTTAACCGCAGAGAAATAATCCAGCATGCACGCCCCATAGAACAGCATGATATCATTTTCTGTATAGATTAAACAAACAAGATATCATGTGTTAATTAGTGAGCTTTAGAGGTGTACGTTGGTGGACTTTGTTACTTTGGTTAACCCTATTCTTAGTCTTTGTGCTAAACTGAGCTCCAGCTTCAGATTTAACAGCTAGAGTAGTATCTCTATGTCCAAACGTGGATATACTTGTTTCTCAAAATTATGTCCTGTGTGTGAATAGCCAAACCCTAGTACCTGAGACCTGACCTGGGACCCATACGGACCCAGACCCATATGGTCAGTCTGGTCCATGTCAGGTCCCATTCTATTACTGCGTGTCCCAGGTCTGTTTAACATTATGTATAATAGCACAGTGGATCCAGGAAGACCAGGCAGTGACCAGGCAGCGCCGATCATAGTGTAAGTGCAGACTCAGACAGGACAGATGATAGCAAATTAGCAATGCTAATGTTAGCGGCGGCGGCGGCAACAAATGAACAATCATTATCTAAAAGGGCAAACAAGTCGAAGTTATCTTGATTGTACAAGATGCAACAAGGCTGCAAAGTTGATTCTAAACAGGTTGTTTACTATGACAGCAAGTGGACGTTGAGATGAGATAACAAATAGCCATGCTGTTTCAATCAACAAGAGACAGAAGGCTGAAGGCTACTAATCATTACATTAGGTAAGACAAAGTTTTGTTTTGACAACTTGTAAATTAACATCAACTTGTTAATAACAACCAATAACAGGTTTAGCATAGGGACAAATTTTTGGAACCATGAAGACCGCTTCATCATTACGGATGAAGCCTTTAATACAGCAACTTTTTATGTGATATCTTTGAGCACTTGTTTGTCTCCCATGTGGGCCTTTTCCTGACTACTCTGCTGGATTACTGTATTTTATCATTTATTAGACAAATATATTTCTCTGTGATTTGAAGGCATATTGCATATCTGCACACATACCATATGATTTTTCAACATTATTTATTGTTGATTAAAATGACAACTTGAAAAATGCGCGTGAATGTGTGCGCAGCAAGTAGTAGCAGCAGCTGTCAGCTAGAAGAGTGATGAGCCATGTAAGGGCAGCCTTAACTCTGTGTGTGTGTGTGTGTGTGTGTAAGAGAGAGAAGATAAAGACATTTTCCCTCCAGCGCTTAACACTTTCAAGGTCTACTCAGCTCCCATAAGCCAACTCCTGGGCCTCTGGTGTCTTGTATCTACCCATTCCCTCATTCCTCTGTCTCGTTCTACCTTTTACAAAGTCCTCCAAAATAAAAGATGGGTAGGACAATTAGCGCTGTTGTATATGCAGACGCAAAGGTGTGCCGCAAGTGCATGAAACCTGCGAGTCTATTGTACATCTTTGCAGGTTGCACAGGGTGGTAATGGATGGCCGGCGGGTGCCCGCTGACGTGTTATTCTTTTATAAAACATTGCCTCTGCGTACCGGAGCGCAGGGGAGAGCGTGTCACGCTTGTGATGAATGACCAGAGGGTAATATCTTCACTCCTGACCCCAACACAGGCGCGCACGCTCACACATAGACACAGACGTACATAAAATCAAGCATGCACTCATGTACATTCAAGTTAGTAAACAGATCTCTTTTTTTCCCACACTGAAAGCACATGTAAACATCTGATGCAGTGAATCCACTAAGCAGATGGTGACCCAGATGCAGGCTGGTGACCTCTCTGCGTGTCTTGCTTTTCGAGTGTGCGGTGAATACAGAGAGAGGCCTCATCTTTGTGTGCTTTTCGAATGGTTTCATTGCTTTATTATTATTATTATTATTATTTCTTATTTGATCACAGATCTGTCATTAAAAAGACTCATTCCTTACTTCCTCTCATTTATCACCCCGCCTGGCTAACAGGCCTGCAGTCTTCAAAGGTATCTTCAGCTATGTCTCCAAACAAAAGCATGAAAGACGAACATCAAACATCAAAAGAAGCTCCTATTAACAGCAGCAGAGCCGGAGCTGCTGGACAATGCTGAGGAGCTGGAGAGGTGAGTAATAAGTGGTGACCTTCTACTTTTACATGCACACCGCCAACACTTGAACGCAGCACGCCGAAAAATATAACAAGCAGTAAAGAATGCTTATACATCAGAGGACTGAAACCAATGCTGCTATACCTGAAGAAGTGCATCGGCAGAAAGAGAAAAAGGAAAAAAAGAAAGACAGAGAAAGAGATAGGAAGAGAAGGAGACATGATAGGGAGGAAAGCGAGACAGAGGGGATGAGGGGGGAGACAATGAGACATGGAGACAGAGACAGAGTGGGTGAAGGTGGCGGAGGTTTGGTGCGGCGGGTGGGGAAGGGGAACAGGCAGCCAGTCTATTATCAGGGGTCTATAGAGAAGCATTTAGGGACAAATAGGACACCACCCCCCTGTCACCCCAAACCATTCAGCCCCTGTCAGCCCAGCCCATTCAGCCAAACCCCAGGGGGAAGTGGCAGAGAGGGGACGGAGAGGGGGAAACAGGATCAGGGTGGTGTGGGGGCTGGAAGATGGAGTACCCCGGCACCACCCTTCCATGATGCTTCAGATGCTGTATCCTAGCAACGGCACTCTGGGTGTGACCCGTAGTCATATGGCTCCATTCAGTTCCACACCTCTTGAACACACACACACACAGACACACACACACACACACATAGGGGCCCCGCGGTGCTTATCAGGAGCTAAAACAGGCTCTCATGTACAACAATTAGCACAGATCATGCCCCCCACCCGTCTCCTCCAACCTGGTCATACCAGCAGCCCCACAGGGAGCAAACATAATTACCATCAACAGACAGAGGGGAGTTCATCTTTACACACTTAAGATGATCCACTTTGCACACACTGACAAACACACACACACACAAGCCGTGTCGTCCCATACAAAAACTCTCTATTTCAGCTCGCTGTCAATCACATCCTGATTAAAGCAGCGTATTGATGGCATTCTCCTCTCCCCGATTTTCATATGGAATTAGTATTTAATGAATTGTGTGCAGATTAATTACAAGATAATGATATTTAATTGTTACCATCTAATTGTTGTGGCACTCTTTGTTTTGCAGTTGCTGGGAACTTTTAGTTTTAGTTCACAAAGGAACAGTTGGCTTGAAAACACTTCATTGAGCACCATTTAAACTTGAAACATTTCAGCAAAAAGAGCCTTTTAATCACAATCACATTTCCTCTCTCTCTTGTTGTGAAAAATGAGAGCGTAACGTTTCGGTCGAATCAAGCGCCATTAAAGATGGAAGGTTGGAAGGCATGTTTTCAGTGAGGGAAATGTGTTAATCGGCATGCTTTGATTTCATGAATTCAATGTCTGCGGTTCATCTCTGCTGTCACCTTTAGAGTGCAAGACAGATGCAGGCGAGCACACACACACAGACAGGGCTTTAGTTTGGTAATCCCCCCCCTTCAGAGGGATAAATGTCTTTATCAGGCTTGTTCGGGCTAATAGATTTATATACTCCATCTATTATTTATCCAAGGATTATCACTGATGCCCGAGGGCAGTGATGTACAATGTTTACTATGACCTTGGGCCACACACACACTTCCAGCAGAGTCAATTTGGCATGGGATTGGTGAGTGATAATAAACAGGCATGTAATAATTGTCCCAAAGTCACTTTGTTCCTTTTTTTTTCCAACCCTAAGGACCCTTGCAAGCCAATTCTGAGGCCTATTGAATAAGATTGTCTACTGAGTCTTTATGACTACTCATTAAAACACACTTTTATCATTTGTTATAATATAGCACACTCCTCTCCAAATGACATCATTAAACATAATTCAATCTTTACCTCTTCTTCATGTGTGCTGGTTTTCCTGATTTATACACACTTTTATTTCATTTTCTCTCCTGATCCACAGCAGCTGCAAACTGTTGCACTGCCCCTCTGTGGATGGTTACGGAGCTGCATGGTCGCCAAACACAGATGACAGCAAAAACCCAAACAGTCCACTCAAACCAAATTGATCTACAGTATTACTGAAATACAATCAGACAGCATCAAGTCTGCACAAATGTTGCCAAGTGCAAACATTAGACATATGCACACGGAAACACACACTCACAAACACATTGCTCTCGCTGTGTGTGTGTATATATATATATATATATATATATATATAAATATATACACAAACACACGCATAGGGCAATTTAGTAAATGTCATCAGGTCTGCAGAAAGAGAGGGAAATAGACCTGCCCCCCATCTTTGTATCGGGAACACAGGTGAGATTGATGAGTAGCGTCTGTTTATGATATCGGTTATTCAAGATGAAAGATGAGGGTTTGTAGAGGGGTTCCTCCCATTCACTGTCATTGATTTACACACACAAACACACACACACACACACACACACACGAGAACATACCCACAGTGAGTGTCCTTCCTTTGTCAATAGTCAAGGTTATTTTATATGCAGTAGAATATTTGACTAATATGGTTATATCAAGAAAAAAAAAAAAAAGAAAGAAAAAAACTTTTGGTCATGATGACAGAACAAAGACTGACTTCTTAAGGGACGTATTCTCACCAGACAAGCAAGTAAGTACTGAGTGAACATCCATCAGGGAAGAAAGAACATAAAACTGTGGTTTAAAAGCAATAAAAGACGGCAGGGAGATTTGTGAAGAGCAGTCAGGGTAGAAAACGAAGCACTCAAGCCACAGCCAATTCTGTTCTGGTGAATTAAAACCTTAAGCCACTTTCGCATTAACATCCACAGAGAGACAAGTGCTGCGGTAAGTGAATGTGTTGCCCGTGTTTGTGTCAAAAGCCTGTTTTTCTTCCTCTGCCAATTAGAGTGACTATGGCACAAAAGGCAGCTAATTTTGTCAAGCTCCTGTAAATGGAGTGATGGATGCTGACGTTCAGAGGTGGGGAGGGCCGGGTGCACTGTGAGTGAATGTACGCTCCGTGGTTACTCAGCAAGGCCTCCTTCATTAAAGCTTCTGCTGGAGAGAAAACACATACAGACAGAACATTTGAGGGAGAGCCAGAGGAAGAGATGCACAAACATTCGCTATTCAGGATGAATTAAAAACCTACAACACACTACTTTTCACAAGAGAGCATTCATTATGTGGCTCTAATGTAATGGCATAAAGCGCGGGAGGCAACAGCCTATCAAGTGCAGCAATTTGGCTTTTTTCACTTGTGCTGTTTCGTTGCTATAGGGTAATTTGTAGCACTCAGCAGGGCAGGGTAAAGTGAATCAAGATTAATTTACATGCAGGCGAACACTTAGGCAAGGCAGGGCGGTATAGCGCACCGTCTCTGAGGCTGAGCGGGAAGAAGAAGGCAGCAAGGCGGGGGGGGGGGGGGGGGGATAATTAAGGAGCATCAAATGTGATTGCTGAAGGCAGTTAAAAGGCCACAACATGCCGACTGTGGTTGCTCTCAGAATGCAGCCTTTGCGTTTTAGTCAGGCTGCATTGATGGACGCATTCTGCTGGGCTGTACAGCCAACCAGTCGCTCCAGATTCAGTCTTCATTAATTGTTCTTTAGTGTCTCTCCTCTAAGCATATTATTCCAAAACATTAGTTTGTTTTCATTTGGGGAAAAGAGTGCCACACTCACTACTGCACCAAGCAAGCCAGTGCGTGTACTACTATAGTCCGTGGAAGAGTCAAGGAAAGCGCCGTATGAAGCAAAAAGCAGAGGTTATTGAATTGAAACGCTTGATTTAAATAACACATCGCCGCACATCACAGTGACACAAAGACAAAGCAAAGAGTCCCTGAAGATGTGAGGTTGAAGTGACAGGGCTAACTTGGACAAACTGCTGCAAACATTCAGACACAAATGCAACTACCAGTGCACCAAAGAGAGGGGAATGAGTTCGCTAAATGAGCTGTTTGAGCTGGACACACAACTTGGAGAAGCGATGGAAGCCGAATCCTTGCCCCACTGAACAGACTTAACATATCAGAGAAAGAGAAAGAGATCACTGGGATGGGATAAAAAGAGAATAGCTGGTAGACTTTCTCCCCTCTATCGCTCAGTGGTAATGGACCCTGGACCAAGCCTGTGGCAGGGGAATCTGATCAAGCATGCTATCCTGGAGACACATGTACACACTTCTCATGCACACACACACACACACACACACACACACACACACACACACACACACACACACACACACACACACACACACACACACAGAATCATTCTGTCAAATCTGAATAAACACAAACACACATCGGTCGGATTGTGGGGTGCAGCTTGGGGATTTGGGGCGAGCGTCTGGCATATTTGGCCATCTCAGATCTCCTGTCAGGGCCTGAATGCGGGATGACAGCAAGAGAGAGCCCGCAGCGTCTGGAGACCTGTCTCCATCTATGCATCTTTCACATAAACAAATTCTCCCATCGCTGTATTCAGACTAGCCTCTCTGCTCTATTACACACAACACACAGCTGCCACAAGCACTCAGACACCCAATCAACAACCACAGAGAGAGGGAAGGGAAAAGGAAGAGAGAAGGGGAAGAAAGAGAAAAAGCAAAGGGGGGAGATGAGGGCAGCAGAGGGAGATGGAGGAGAGGAGAAAGCGAGACGGGAGCAGCGTCAGGGGAGATGCCGAGATGAGAATGTTGAGAGGAGGGCCAGCACACCGAAACTGTGCTCAGCGTTCTGTCTGGCCGAGCAGGAACCTCCTCAAAGTAGGACGACGACCAGCATGGATGAAAGAGAAATGGGCTCTAGTGGGATGAGGAATAGACAAGGGCAGGAGTGGGGGGCTAAGGGCTGCAAACACAATGAACGCATGAAATATTAGGACCACCTGCTTTTTCCATGAAATAGGCTGAGCAGGAGAATGCAACTGCTGAGGCCAAATGTTAGGAGAGCGATCGGGTGTTTTGTGTAATCCGAGGGCTTGCGCACAGTGGCTCAGACATCAGCACTGTCACCTCTTAGCAGTTAAGGAGTTTGATTAGAGGGTCCAGCAATTTCTGTTGCGTTAGCATTTCTGTCTGGGTTCCTTTTGACAATTAAGTCGCTTTCCACATTAGGTAAAATTTCACGTTACAAAAGGATCCAAATTTGTAATTTCTAAAATATTATAGAGATGAATTTGTGAATTTAAACAAATCTTTCAGTTAGTGTGACCTGGAGACAAATCTTGGACCTGCTCCATTGACAGAGTGCTCTAGGTTGTAAATTTGCAGCTCCTATTCAATACAGCATCACCCAGATGATTTTATGGGAATACAGTATGAGTTAGTTGTATGGTTTAGCTGCAAGTCCTACATTGAAATAAGGATGTGACTAATGACTGTTTTCATTCGTGATAAAATGATGAATTGTTTTGTCTATAAAATGTCAAAACAATAAAAAAAAAGTGGATTTCTACGTCACAGAGTTCAACTTAGAATAGCTTGTTTTTCCCCAACCAGCAGCTCAAAATCAAAATATAATTATACTTTGATTTAAAAGAAAGAAAATTACTCACATTTGAGAAGATTGAAGGTTACATGTGCTTGGCATTTTGGTACGATAAGTGATTTTGATTTAGGTTATTAAATTAAAATTAGATTAAAGTGAAGTCAGTTGTATTTATACATCCTAAAATTACAAATCTTCTTCAGAGTACTTTACAGTCTATATCTGTACAACATGCAACACGACACTCTGGCAAAAAGGACAAACCTCAGAAGAGCAATAGAGAAGGATTGCCTCTGACAGAAAAACATGCAAGAAGCATCGTATATACGGGGTCAACAGAAGTAGCAGTAAGAAACCAAAACAGAATGACAATATTAAGCAATTAAAGATTGCTGAATCAATTTTCTAATAATTAACAGTACATCACAACAAATTTAAATGAATGCAACATCTTAAACACAAAGCACTTTGTCCTGTATTGTTGGGTCAAGCTTCAGGAGCAGGTAAAGGCGACAAGAAAACAACAGCTAATAAGCACTAGGTGAGTTGTTTTCTATGTTTTAAATATCATTAGATTCGGTTTCTAGATATTCACTAAACTGTAAAATTCAACTCCTTTTTTTTAATTGCCTAAAGCTGTGAAGTTTGTGCCAGCCTATCTGTGCTCAACCTTTGGTCGATTGGTAAGTTGTGGAAAGTGTCAGCATGCCCTCTGGGATCTGTCTGCTTCCTACGAGACTTAAAAGTAGCAGAAGTATCTAAGAATTTGTAATCTCCATGAACCCCCTCCTGAATCCAGATATGTTGCAGGCAGAGGAGCACAGCACCTGAGAAAACAGTCAAAGTGGGCAGCACAGTGAATGTGATAGGTGGACTAGAGCACACCCAGAAACAGTGCCGTTCAGCCAGATTGATCTGCCACATTACAAAACATCCCTCCTCCTTCCTCTGCATCCCTACTTTCTGTTCCCACCTCTTCTGATCAGAGTATCGATCCCCCGGACCAGTCGATCGGTTGCTTCTCTGTGATCTGGGCCGGGCCAATTACTTCAGTGAGTAATAGTGATTAGTTTGTGTCTAGATCAATCGACACTGATACAGGCGGGGAGGCTGCGGACGGGGGCCAGGGGAACCACTGACTATTCACATCAACAGCACATTTGTGAAACAACAACAGTGTCGTTGCAGGATCCTGTGCTTAGTATCTTGAATGTAATTGTTCCATCATACCATCAAATCTTCGCTGAGTACATATCTGTGGAGTTACAGGTAAATTCGAGGCCTGCAGAGGGTTTCTATGTTTGCAGCAATTATAAAATGTTGAGACTGTTCTTCACAAAGACAAAGTATGCACAGACTGAAACAGCCCTATCCATCTCTTACAGATACCAAACACACACACACACACGCAAGTGCACACACAAATCCATCACATACCGTTAGTGTTTAAACCTCAGCCTGTGGCATTGGTTTGACATTGTACAGGTCATTAAAAGGAAAACTAGTACTAATGTCGAAGGCAAATCTATTTATGTTGATAGTATTCATGGGCAATCTTTCCATAACATTGATCAACACAGTTTGTCTAATAGGAAAATAATAAACAATTACTCCTGCAGACGAGAAGGGTAATTGATTTTCTTCTGTAAATTACTACCACCATCAGGCCTGCGTACACAGAAAGGTGATCATCTGCATAAAATCAATGGGATATGATCCTATCTGTATGATAATCATGGACTGTAACCAAGGAGCCTTCATTAGCTTCAGAGAGAGAAAGAGGAACGTGGAGGGTAAAACAAAGAGACAGACAAAGCAAGCAGCAGGACTTCAAACTGATGCAAAGACAGCTGTCCTCTTCATAAATCTAGTCTTGTGCTGTCAATGCTGGTGGAGGCATTTAAGAAAATGTGCATCAAATCTGAGCAATGTAATTCTCTCATGTTGAAAACTGCAGCCAAACTCCCGAAAGATGACGCTGTAGAAATAATGTGTGAACAGTGCAAACTCCTGAATAAGTAGGGACGAAGGCTGCATTAAATCTCCCTGATTCATTTCTGATGGTTGCTCACACCACCCCTGGTGTTCCCAGGCAGACACTGACTTATGGTGATTTGTAAGCCCACCACCGGACAGCTGTATGTGTGACCGTGTGCAGGCCTCCAAATCAATATCGCCACCAATATTAATATCACCAACAGGCGAGTTTTCTGCCTGCAACAGGGACGAATAATGAATGGAATAGATATGGCTTACTAACACTGTAAATTACTTCATTCACAACAAAACCAGAACAAAAATATTATATGTGGCAATTCTGTTTCTCCTGTGGTCTCATCAGACGAATGATTTAGAATTTATTAATTTATTTAAAAAAAAATACTTTAAATTACACATATTTCTGTTTTCTTGACAAGCAGTGGTGAATTATTTAGCAACCTGGAGTACTTTACTTTTTATAAATAAAAACATACAGATTGTAGGTATTTTATAAGACTAAATTTGTAAATTTGGACCATCATGTTCTAAAACGTATTTACAGAAAGCATGATCAAACAGCTGGGAAAGGCTACAGTACCACTGTGGCGCTGATGAGTCTAAGCGGTTACAGATAATGGATGGATGGATAATAGAACATCATTCAAATAAATAAATTAATAAAATAAATAATTATTTAAAATGTATATTCATAAATTTTATTGAGAGCTGAAGTGTCTTTTTTTTTCATTTTAACTATGAGCACAAGCTTTAATGAAGTACAAACAAAAACAATCGTTTAAAACTTGATTTGGACTTCCCAGAGCATCAGGGTGAGGAAATGTTGCAAGATTCAATATGAGGCCTTCAGTTGACACTACTGACGTGTACTCAAATTTGTGATTTACTAAACCTAAAACTTAAATTTACTGCTATAAACCGAATGACACAGTGAGCTGGGACAGTTGCTGGCTTTACCTGTCAGTAATCCAACTTTGAGTCCACAAGGTCTGAAAGTACACTGTGGTTTGTGCAGACTATGAGTGGCGTTGACAGCAGCGCAGAACCTGCAGCAAGACACAGAGCTTTTAGTGCAATTACTTTACTGTACCTCCATACGTCTATGAATCACCTTCCATCTTTCCCATCTATTTAGAAGGCAAACACAGACATACTATGTAATGAATCTGTTTTAGGCACCGACTGCACTCTTCAAACCCTTTTCATTCTGTGTTCACTGAGGAAAACGTGGTACACAATTTTGTTAGACCCTAAAACCAAATAGAGGCCCTTTCAATAATAAAGGCTTTGGGCTTTTAAAGCTGAGAGAATGAGGAGCTGGAGACAAACAGTAGGAAGAGGCTTTCAGTATATTAGCTTCTCAAATCAAATCACTGTGAAGGGAAGACAGAACCAGCATTTAACATAGTAAAGAGTCCTGGACAGAAGAATAAAGCGAATGCTCTCTTTGAATCTGTCCTCCCTTCATAGATTTTAATGGCCTATGGTAAAGTGAAGTGCGTTAACTTGATAACTACATTAGCCTGGGACTATTTTTTTAGTAGCACAGAGAGGGCTAAGCCCATTTACCATCTCCATTTGCGTTACTGCAGTAAATTGACACAGAATGAAATGAAAACCCTTGGCCCACCCAGTCTGTAGCCTGTTATCAAATTATATTGATTTATTAAAACTGGTTAATTTGAGAGATTAAGTGCATTTAATGGCACAGGGGCCACTCCACATGGGCAACGTGTCACAGTGAAGTTTCCCGGTTTGAATATAGCAAACGTGCAGCTGAATTATAGTTGTTGAAGAAGTAGCTTTGTCCAGATTGATGTCCTGCTTCCGTCATGACCGGATGGAAGGCTGGGATCACTCAATACTAATCAACAGGCTGGACACGAGCTGGTCTTTATCACTTTGTCCCCTTTATATGACTCCCAACCTTGGCTGCGCGACCAGTTGCCTGATTTCTCATTTTGTTGCACTGCGACTGACAGTGAGCGGCTCTGATTGAGGGGATCCATTAGGGATCAGCCTGAGGAAAGCCTGTTTGATGGATGAGACCAGCAGTCACCTTCAGAGCTTGCTAACAACACCTGTATCCTCGCTGTCACACACACATACACACACAGCACTCTTTTGCTGACATATAACAATTCACACATAGTGTACTGTGTAGATAGTGAGAGACGGAGAGATGTTTAAAAAGATGAAAATCTATACCGTCTTATCAGCAGAGACTGCTCAGTTTAAACTTAAAACTGATAACTGAAAGTACACTTGGGAAATAAAGGAGCTACTCTGGAAGAAAAAACCTCTTTAGTCAAAGTTTGATTTCCATTTTAGAAATACATGACAGAAAGAAGTTTCACAACACAAATGTTTGGAGATATTTATAGTTAATCATCCAAAGAAAACATTCACATTCAGATTCTGAGCATGAGTGATTTCAACAAAATTATGGGCGCAAAGTATTTTCAGCAATATTTTACAAAGGTTTTTGTTTTTTAATTACAAAAACTAAACGTTAAAATATATAAATATATAATATATTACATTACATTATTCTGCCTTTAAATCTAGTTTGGTATTATTTAGGATCTGGGTCTTCAACAGTAGGTCGGTAACCCTCTGAGTTACTGGATGGGGGCCATCAAATTACTGTTTCTATCTTTTTTTTTTTTTTTTTTTAATGACAGTGTGTATGATGTAAAATGCATGTTAAAATGAATCCAGCATATTATTAGATAAATTGGCCTGTTTGTAATAATAATAATAATAATAATAATAATAATAATAATAATAATAATAATAATAATAATAATAATAATAGATACATATAGATCAGATACAGAGTTGAATGGCCTGAAAAAGACCGCTAGTATGTGATAGAAAAAAAGGCTTTTGAACCCAGAATAAAAAGTAAAAAGTTGGTTACAGACACTAATTACATCATGTGTGTAAAATTATGATTAATAAGAAATCAGAATGTGTTGCTTCTCATTTCTGTGGAGGGTGGTGTCAGCTGTTTAAATACTGGTACCAAACTGTAGTGGCATGGCTTCTTTAATGTCATAAGACAATTTTAAGATCTGCTGACACTCCGCTGAAGGGCTGTGCAGTACTGCAACAGCTTGGCCTTGTTTTTAAAACAGCCCTTGAATAAATCATCAAGTTATACATTAAACACAATCTTAATTTCTCCACTCAGCAACATGTATACAAATATACAATTGTATGTGTACACCTACAGTGTGTGCGAGTCTACTTGTGTTGATGTGAATAGTGTGTGCCTAATTGCTCTCAGCAGTATTATCTCATTAGGGCCCATCAGCATTTGACATTTAAATACAGAGCTGCTAAAAGCCTCTCTGCTTATTTAATATTAACATTACCATCCATCACATCCTCCAGAGGGGCAGGGCAGGCACAGGGCCTTGGTCTTGTTAGCTCCCTTTCTCCTGACTCCCAAGCTCTTGAAGCTTCTGGGTAATTTTGTTCTTAAATGACCAATTGATGCATTTAATAAGAATAATGTTGTTAATAGCAACAGTGTGAGTGCGGCAAAAGGGGAGAGCACGAGCATATCGCACACTCACAGTCAATGAACAGGGTGTAAAAATAAGGAGGGAATGCCGCGATGAGTGAAGGTAAGCAGGAAGGTGAAATGGAGGAAGAGAGATGGAAGAGCGACGAGGAATGGGACAGGGTGAAAGAGAGGGAGGAAGGTCAGTAGAGCGGTGTTAGAGAAGGAAGGTAGAGCCTGATGGGCACCAAATGAACAAATTATGACGGGCTCCATTTTGCAGGATGGGGGTCACCCCCCCCCCCCCCCCTCCGCCCCACCCTCCCCTCTCCTCCACTCCTCCTCTCTTCTCTTCTCTCTCTGACAGTTCAATTTCCCCCTCTCGCCTCCCTGCTCCTGCCTGCTAATTGTGAGTGAAGCCTTATCATTGGGCCCCCCATCCACCCTCGGTCCGAGGTATCGCAGTGTCTGAGAGAGGAGACTGGAATGTCAAAATGTTATCTGAGACAGCAAACAGCCAGAGAGACGGAGGTCACACACAATAAGACCGGACGTTCATCTGAATGCACAAGCACAGGCACTCTACCTTTCACAGGATGCACAGACAAAAAAGACGAGGAAACGGTGCTCTCTGTAGAAAATATTAAATTCATAAATTCAGGCTTTAAATTCTATTTTTCTTTTTTTTCCTGAAAGAAATGTTCTCCACATGCTTTTATTTATTTATTTATTTTGCTTCTTGGCAGCGGTCTGAAACACTGTTTGCAGCAAAGGATAACTGAGTGCAAGGTGTCAATCAAATACAATCATTAGAACCTCCGTTACACCGGGGCCAATAAAACTGTGATCCAATGGATTTTGCTCTAAAACATATTGGATTTTGAGACTAAGAAAGCAAATTCACACATTCACGGCGGGGGCGAATTCTTAGAGCTGTATTGATTCATGTACTTTATAAAAACGCCTGAACGGTGGATGTACTGGCGTCTCATTGGGTAAAACCCACACAATCACATACACACTCTCCTCTACTCCAATCTTGGCTGAGTGCACTTGACTCTTGTGTGCAAAGTGGAGCTAAGGCATGTTATTTACAGACTAGAGAAGGCCAGGTTTAAATGACACCTGAGGATAAAGCTCATCTCACACCAGTGCTCAGCTCTCTGTCTCTACTTTGTCATTTGAAATTGAAGCATTGCCGAGGAGCATTTGCTCATGGCTTCCTTTTTAGTCGCACTGTTCCCTCTGTCCTTACAAGGCAGAGAGACAAACAAGCTGAGAGATATGAGGCAATCTTTGCACTGTGGGGGAGCAGCTGGATGTTGGATAGGTTGGGGTTTAAAGTGCTTTAGTGGTCAGCTGATAGGGCTGATCTAAGGTCAGAATAATCTGAATGCAAGAGGAACTATCAGGGGCGACACAGGACAGAATCACTGACCCCAGACGTCCCCATCACAGAAAGCTAGATGGAGGGTAAGGAATGGGATAGAGGGGAGAAAAATCTGAGAGTGGGACAGAAGAGAGCACTCATCTATATTCCAACACTGGTAATGAGGGTTAATTCATTGGTTAAGGATTAACAAGGTGCAAGAGTATGATAGGCAAGCAGTTGCCTTCTCGAATATAGGTTTAAATCAACCCCATTATGTGTGATGTAATTTCAGCTCCAGAGCCCCGCCTAGTGGGAAAGTAATTATGCCATGACTTCAGGGGCTCTTCTTAAAGTCAAACTACAAACCTGCGGTGCACTGACACAGATGAGAGGTGCTGCATTCACAAGTCAGTCCTTTTCTTTGTCTTCCTTTAAACAATCACTCCTCATCACACAACAGCTCACACTGTGCAATTAAGTCTGTGTGAAAGCTGTTTAACCCTGTGAAGTGTGCAGAGTAAACTGCATCAGGGGATTAGATGCACTAATCTTCGCAAATTAAATATTCTTTACAGTATGTGGGCCACACACAAAGAGTGAACATATTCTCACCATCACCACTCACCATGTGATTTCACTGCTTGTACCGTTATATATGCGCATCAAGGTGTAGAAGAGCCAGGATGGCATTCATGTTATATACAAGCTATTATTATCTATAATCAGTGGGATTTAATCTGCAATGCTGCTGATTTCTAATATTAAGAAAACAAATATAATAAAACAATATTAACCATTTATGGAAAATTACCAATTGTAATACAATAAGCCAAATTAATTACTGAATAACTTTCATTGTGTTTTTGTTTTGAATTACACTCAAAATAATTAGGGTTAGTTTTAGGAGTGGAGAGAGAGTGTACAAAAAGTACACTGAGCGCTAATATAACCACAAACCAAGAATAGAAAGAGAAATCATTTAAGAGGCACTGGATGATTTACACAATATCATCATATGTGAATTACTACCATTTCAATATTTCATTTTTTTTAAATATCAGTTTTGTCAATGCCAGTATATTGTGAAACCCCAATGGTGAATTTAGGTTGTTTATTATTGTAATGTTTTGCTGATGTAACTGATACAGATTATTAGTATTAGCATACTTGGCTTCCATTATATATGAGACTTGGAGGTAAACAGGCCACAAATATGTTCATGGGAAATTAAGGAAATTCAATTTAAAAACTACATTTTAAAATAAAAATAAAATGAGGTGTCTAAAGACTTTCACACCAACAGAATGTATCGCGTTCCTTCAAGTAAACCACGCTAATTTCCAATGTCAAAAGTGTCATACGGTCATGTCAAGCCCTGTTAATTCTGGTAATTCAATACAAGTGTAATTCAGCATGCTTTTTCTATGATGCAAGTAACAAATGATGTTGCAGTGTCTGCATCTCTGAAAAACGGTTTGATGAAGATAAACACCTCCACAAAAGAAGCTGCTATAGTGAAATTAAAGTAACCTCGGTTTACCTCCATGCTGTCCACCATCAAATAAAGGCCAGAATAATGCCCCCCAGATAAGTACATTAGGACTCTCCAAATAGGTAAAAGATGACAATGCTTTTGACAATGACAGGAGATTTTAGCTGCAAATGTCTCTCTGGTTGAATTTTTTTTTAACACAAACTAACACAATTAAGAAATTAATCTGCACATTCAGTTA
Organism: Nibea coibor; assembly: GCA_023373845.1. Classification (NCBI taxonomy): domain Eukaryota; kingdom Metazoa; phylum Chordata; class Actinopteri; family Sciaenidae; genus Nibea; species Nibea coibor. Next base: position 10,248,145 of record CM041737.1, on the reverse strand, counting down.
TGGGTTTGAGCTCTGTGCGTGAGAAATAAGATGGACCTGACCTCCAAGGCAAGCCCAGACTAACTAAGGACTGAGCTAAGCTAATATTTCATCATCAGCTGTAGCCAGTGTTGGAATGATCTTGATGCTATTAGCAGACTAATGGCTAAATACCCCCACACTGCTAAAGAGGAGCCCGCCACTGACACACTTAGCATCCCTTGGCTCGTTTAGCATGGACATAAATGAGCATGTGAATGGAGACATGAGAGGGATGGGCACACTGGTGACCCCTATACACATATATACACATGCACATATACAGACACATACACCACCACACGCACACACACACTCACTCATACACACACACAAGCACGGACATTGTGACCCCTACACGGTTGATGAGACGGGAGCTGATATGCGAGTCAGACGGAGCCACATTTGTAAAAAGCGATAGCCAATTACGGCAGCCCGGGCTGGGGGATAATAGCCTGCCTGTCAGGCTCTGTGTGCAGTATATGCGAGTGCATGTATGTGTGTGTGTGTCTTTGCCTGAGCACGTAGTACCCCGGAGTGAATATCGGGTTCCTATTCTCATCTATTTGCCCTATATCTCCATTCCTTAGATATTAATTTCAGAGCAGTGCTGCAGCACAGGGCCCAGGTCGTTAGTGTGATTCATCTGGGCGTCATCCAAAATGGGCATGAAAAAGGTAGAAAGAGTAAGCCATGTCTACAAAAATGGGAGGCATATTTCTGTAAGATTTCAGCACCATGGAATAATGGGGAGGTTTTTATCTATAATATTCTCTGTCCCTGCCTTATATTACAAATGATGTGAAATACGGGGTGAAGCAGAACATAAAGACGGAAAATATAAAAATTGGTCTAATATAAGGAACATATTACAGAGCATCAAAAAGACGAAAGAACTATACTTATTGATGGTGTGTGTGATCTCCTACACATACAGTACATGATACTTCAAAGCACTCCAACAATATAAACTCATGTGTCGCCGTGTGTGCCAAGGCACAGATCCTCATGTCATAGAGACATTCGAAATGGAACACAGAAAAGACAAGAGGGCCAACAACAGGGGACGTTGGCTTGAAAGCTCAAACATCAGTGCTTGTCCTGTACTTTCCACAGACACATGATCTCCTCAAGGACTCAGCCCCGTCAGCCACAGTGGCCAGCCACCTGAAACAGAGGAATGATAGACTATCAGAGGAAGGGAAACTGTTCAAGGGAATTGTGTGGATTTAGTGGTCTAGTGCTGACACATGGCTTTAAGCATGGTAGAAAAGCACTTTAACTCTTCAGTGCTTTTATCGCGTGTACACACTCCATAAAACATGGGCCTATGTCGTAGCTGGCTCACACTACAGTAACACACACACACACGCAGGCACGCACACATTACATGTACATAGCTCTTGGTTGTCAGAAGAAACCAAAATCTTTGTCTTCTCGTAAGTTTCCCCCTGATGTGGCCTCATCTCTACAGAAGGAAATCAAACTGTTTAAAGTTCACATCGTGGGCAGCCACTTCAATGAGTTTACACTTTCCACAATGTCTGCACAGGTTCAAGTAGTCATTTGTTTCTAGTGTGATGAGACTGTGGATTGAGCATAATGGAGTTGTACCTGACCTTGTTTCGCTGGGAGCAGAATCCGGCTTCTGCTTTGTTATCTGCATCTGTATATGTACCAAATGGAGGGAGTCGCGCAGAAGATTCACGTTCATGCACACCCAAGCCACACTCCTGTGTTTATCGTTGTCCCTGCAGTTGCCATCTTATCATTTCCATAAAATCAAATCACAGAGAAAGTAAAAATGAAAAACCCCAAAGGACTGAAACACACGACAAAAACGTTACACGGCTGCTTTTTATAGCATTATTTGATTGAATTCAAAGCAGTTTAAATGAAACTAAATTATTTTTCAAGGGCTGGCAGCATACAAGCAGAATGAATTTTAAATCTATTCACTGTTTATATTTATTTGTATTGTGACACCGGAGAAAAATCGAGCTACGGTGACGATATGGCGGATTACAAAAGTTTCGACCATATTATTTTTCATCAGGAAGCCTCTCCTTGTATATTTATATACATAATTCATATGTACTTAAAGAAATCCGAGATTGGGGCTTTAATGCTAAAAACAAACAATGAAGTTAAAGCGTATCCTATGCGATATTCCCCTCTCTCCTATTCATCTCCGTAATAGAGATGCAAGCTCCGTAATGCTCGCTGGGAGCCAAGCATGAGATTGAGGATTTCTCACACACCATGCATTATTCATAGTCCAGAGCAACAGAGTGTGTAAGATGAGAATTACACAGCATGAAGAGAACAGGGGAGAGGGGACTGAGGGGAGAAGTGGGGGAGAGGGGAGCAAGGAGAGGGGAGCAAAGGTGAGAGACCGTGTGGAAAAGAAAGAGATAAAGGAGAAGAGAAGAGAGCGAGACAGTGAACACTGCCAGACCTCCATTTCCTATCCCTTTCAGGTTAACCCCGGGATTGCTTTTGGAGTTTGTGAACAGTGGGTTTGAGGAAATGAATATGGAACCAGCAGCCCAGATAGCTTGACCAGATTGGCTCACAATTTGCATTTGTTAAATGTGCGTCTTGTGAGTTGGTTTGTATTCCGAGCACAAACTGAGTAGTGAGCAGGAAATTTCAGGGTTCTGTTATGATTTGTGTCCGGCCTTCGTTCTTCATAATGAAAAACAATGGGAAGTGAGTCAGGGTTGGAATTGATTTGTTTAACAATGGAAATGAAACAAAGTAGGAGGCATGGACCAAAACAGGAGGCATGCCATCTTAAATGAAAGCTCGGGACCAAGAAATTGCAAGATTGTGGCTGATACAATTTGACAAATGACTTGTACAGAATGATATGGAGCATTTTTCATCAGAATAATTGGTAGATGGATAAAAAAAATAAAAAAAAATGATTTCATGTCCGTTACAGTGCAAAAATATTCCTGCGCTGACATACGTGAGGCTGGCCACAAGACTCAGTTTATTAATTTACAGCTCAAAAAGTTCTCGAACAAAAAAAAAAGCAGATACAATTATACAATGTAAAAGTAATTTATCAGCAAGAATTGTAATTATTAAATCAAAGCAGGATATGTAATATGAAGTAGTAGCAATAAAATGTTACTTATTCCTCTGATGACCCCATTTACTTGATGTGAAAGCCTTTCTCAGCACAAGACTAATGTTATTAGTTTGCCAAGTTAATGGAATATTACATTATATATTTTTTCCTTTCAACTTAAACACATATGAATGTGTGTCTGTGTGTGTCTGTGTGTGAGTGCATGTACACGTTTCCTCAGATGCAGCCTTAATGACAAGAATGTGATGGCTACTGGCTTTTTAACTTCCCAGTGATGAAAAGCCAGTATTAATTTGGGCTACAGATTTCATTTGTTCCGAACAGGAAAAACAATATAAATCACTTTTAGAGTGATTAGAAAGAGGGTTAAATTAATCCAGGCCTGATTAGGGCATTATGCTGGCTTGTTATGGACACACAGGGTGACTGACGGTAATTACTGTCTGTAATAGGAGAGCACACACTCAGTCAAGGCATGAGCCACGGCACAGCGTGTGTGAATTTGTGTGTGTGTGTGTGGGGTTATGTGCTGTATGTGTGCGCATAGTTTGAGTGAAACAAGAGTTGATAATGTTTGCTTTTCACCAATTACACACTGAAATATGTAGACTGTGCGCAATCAGGGTATGAGCTGAGAGCAGTCTTGTGTGAGAGACAGTCAGGGATATCGAGAGGGGAATGCAGAGGGAGAGGTGAAAGAGTCATGGCTTTGTTTATGATTATTGATATCCTTAGACAAACATATTCACCTGGATAATAAAAACAGATGGGCAGTAGGTAAGGCAAATATTACCCTGTGGAAAATTAGAGAGGTGCTAAATCAGCAAATCGAACCTCCATGTGCGCGCACAAACCCCATGCGCACACACCTAGTGTCTAATCCATACACGCAATATAGACAACATCTGAGAGGAATCTCAATCGCTACAAAAACTAAAGCATTTTAAAATGATGGGATGTCCTGATCAGTCTCATTCGCTCATCACTTCCACTCAAAAATAAGTCAAATATAACCTCTACAGTAATCTGTTTTATTCTTTTCAAGCTGCATTACCACTATAGGTGTCCTGACAGCACTAGAAAGCGTTGAGCAGATTCAGCAACGGCTCCATATGCCAATATTGTCTTTATTATGGGGAATTTCCTGCAGGTGTAAAGCTAAATATCTTTTATAGTTTGGAAGCAGACATAAGGCGCCCAATGAGATGTGTCCCATTAAAAGGCATGGAAAATAAGTGTGCGTATTTAGCAGAACGCTGCACATCTCTCCTCCAACTGCACCCTCACGTCTCCCAGAGCACTCTGTCTCTCTCCTCCATCTCTTTTTCCTTTCCTGCCCCTGTCCTCTATCTTTCTTTATGGCGGCAATTGTTCCTTTTCATCACATCATTGGTTGAAAAAGAGAACTTTACACACGCCGTTGGCTCAGCAAGAGCTCGACATGATTTGATAGGCTGAGAGGCCCCCCCATCGGTCCCTTTGGGCTGTAAAACAACAGTCTAGAAGCTTATTTTATGAGTGCACGCCTCTGCTCTTTGCATGTTTATGTCAAACATTTGGAACAAATGGCATCCATTGGCTGGAACAACACAGATAAATCTAGTCAATTCACAGGCAGGGAGAGCAGCACAGGCCAATGAGAAAGTGGCCCACTTGATGGCTGACAAGAGGAGTGCTTGCATTATTCAATTAATACCTGAAAGGGGTACATTTTATGCAGCATTTGCTAAAGCATCCACTCGTCAATGTACGCATGGCACACAAACACACACACATACTCTCACACAAACACAGGGACTTGTGTTTGCATCCTGGGAAAAGACTGGACTCCCCTTCCATTTTGCCAAATCAAATATACAGTGAGAGCAAGCTAAAAGGCACTTTCAATCAGCCGCTCTGGGTCTGTCTGTCAATCTGGGAACAACAACAATCTAGCCTACTTGGAGTGGTCTAGTCAACATCCATTCCCCAATAAATTCAATCAGTGATGCTTTGTGTGTGCATGTGTGAGCGTGAGTTGTGTGCATCTAAGCGCCAGTGTTTGAGAGAGGCGGAGTGAAAGACAGACTCTGGCAGGGTTGTTTTAGAACAACAAAGGGTCATTTTAAAGTGACACCTGCATGTATAGAGGATGCTGAATATTCAAGGGGAAAGATATAAACATATACGGGTTGGAAAATAACAGAAATAGAAATATGAATGCGTTTTACTTCACTACTAATTCAGAGTGACATTAGGAATCTCTAGTTCACCAAACAGAAGAAAGCCAAGTAGCTGAGTTAACAGGCCTCAGCTAATGACACTGATGTGGTGGGCTGCACGCTGGAATGATTGTCTGACTGTTTGAGACCCAAAAGCAGCACTAGCAGGCTCATCATGGACCCGCACTCTCATTATTTGGCCACAAATGGAAATGCAAATCGCTCGCTTTGCTGCGGACGCCTCAAATTTATTAAACTAAAAGGTTTAATTTCCATTTTTCTCTGCATCAGCTTTATTTATAAATGTCGTGCCCTATGAAGACCCTGTTATTTTCTCCCCTCTCCTGCAGGCTCTTAACAAATCTGCTCATTAATATGGAAATGGAGAATCAATCGCTTTTCCGGCGACAGAGGGCTGTTTCCCTCGGCAGTGTGTAATGTGCTCTGACTGGTCAACAGACACAAACAGATCTCATGCACATGCACACACACCATACATATAGACTGTTTACAGTCTATGACATAAAGCTATACATTACCACATCTGTATCTTTATATCTCCATCCATAGATTTCTATAAAAGTAACACTGTATTTTACTATATGGTCATAACATCAGTTCACCATTGAATTTTCATTCAGATGACTGTCAGGCTATTGCCAGAATGGCACCAGATGTTGCAGCATTAATAACCCATAATATCAAGTCCTGCTTATCCAACCTTTTCAGAGCCCTAAAATAACACTCATAGACCTTAATGAGATCTAATTATGCACAAGGTTCTTATTCAGGGCAATATGATGATAATTGCATCTGCAGCTTTTAACACTTGGTCGTCATGTTGGCCAGTAAATTGCTTCTCTCTCCCCTCTCCATCTGCCTGGCTGTCTGTCCGTCTGCCTCTCTCTGTCTCTTCCTGTCTTTCCACAGTCAACAGCGGGGAGTGAACTATCACACCTATCCACTCTGGTCCGCGACCTAATGAACATTTCTAAATGGCCATGACCAGCTGGTTAAGAGACTAATGTAGCAGCTATTAGCCAAAGAGGTTGTTTCCACACAGAGTCATCTGTGGAAAGCAGCGGAAGAGAGGCAGGAGCGAGAGGACAAGGACAGACAAGTCCCCATTTTTATACTACTCCTCTCAGCATGCACTCACACATACAGTACGTACAGACACATGGCAGAGCCCTGGCACAGTATGTTTATCTTTCACATTCTGCAGCAAACAAACCATGCGACGTATTCTCAACCCACAGTGCATTAGTGCTTATTAGGGCCTCAAGGTGTGTGTGTGTGTGTGTGTGTGTGTGTGTGTGTGTGTGTGTGTGTGTGTGTTTGTGTCTTATTAGGAAAATTCAGTTTCACTCAAGGTCTCAGCGCTGTGGTTGCAGACCACTGGCCATTGATTATTCATAGAGTCTGTGATTGGGTCCATTAATACGAGATTAGGGAAGGAACCGATGCTCATTTTGAGTGTGTGTGTGTGTGTGTGTGTGTGCATGCGCGTGTGTGTGCCTATGCGCGTGTGTTGGTGGACAGGAGTTGAATTGTAATGAATCCACAGTTTGTGTTTATCTAGAGTCTATGAACACAAAACATTACATAGGTACACAACATAATGTAAGAGAGGAAGCACAGTAGCAGTGAACGAGGGTGTTAGCTACACATTAACAAAAGCACATTAGTGAGTTAAAGGTGTTCTGTGTTAGGCTACTTTAAAAATGAAGTAACACAGTGCCTTTGTTTAAAAATGGGCAAAATGATTCAAACAATAAAAAGGAATATTTCAACCTCCATCATTCACTACATACTGTAAGATTTCCACCTAATAGCATTTGTTCTTCAATTGAAACTTAATCTGGGTAAATGGTGCTTAAATGTTTAAATCACATTTACAGGCTGTCAACTGATGTGATGTTCTTCACATGGTCACCCTTTGTTTGAATGAAAATAAATTGATGGCAAATGAGAAAGGATTCTGCAAAAAGGGAGTCGAGGGGACCTATTGGATCGTAGCACCCCCAAGTGGACATTTCTGGGAAACTAACAGAAGCTCAGTGCCAATGTGGAGAAAGCACGCACAGCACATGAGAACTGATACTTCTTGTGGGGATGAATGAAATAAAATGATTTCCAGTAAATTGCCTGGGATTGCTGCAGAGAAAGAGGTCACTGTTACAGATCATGAAAGAGATAGTCTGGCCTCTCCAGTTCTTCCTCGCGGGCGTACGAGACCGACTGAACCGGCAGACACTTCCATGCATCATAATCCTCATCATCATTATCATCATTAACATAATTACCATAATCATCAAGTGGAGGAGATTACTGTGGTATTTGACCTACAGGAGATCAAATAGTATGAGGAGTGCATACAGTATATGTGCAGGAGTAAACAAGATGATGTATAAATAAGACCTGGGGAGATAATTTGAGATTCTTCGTCTTCTGTTTTATTTACAGCCCAAGTAGGTGGGGTTTGCCTTTTATATCTGTTTTGGGGTCGTTAAGTTTTAATCTGTAAAAAAAATTTGTTCAGTGTCAATTTCATCAATTTTTATATTTGACTATTTTAAGATGTGTCTGATAAAGATGGAGTTTTTCTGGAGAAAAAATTTCACAGCAGCCATTTTGACATGAAATAGTAGGTCAACACAGGTGTTTCTAATGACACTAATTAAGGTCCTGTTCCACTTAGTGCAGCAGAGCTTTTTCAGTGAGCCAACATGCACCACAGCAGCACCCTGACTCTGTCTGACCGGAATGGAACGAAACCTGAACTAACACCAATGTTAACCCTACTACTTCAGTCAAAATGGCTGCTGTGAAAACAGGTTCGAGTACAGGCACACAATTTTGAAGGATTGCTGATTTGCACTAATTCAGTGTCAAAATTATGCATTACAAAATAAAAGAGCTGCGTTCAAAAGGTTACATAAAATGGCAAAAGTGAGGTGAGGAGACAGAAACATTCCTGTCAGTCTATTTCTAATGATAATTTATTGTGTAGCAGCAATGCTGTCGCTGGCCAAAGTGGCTACGTAACTACTAAATATAATCTTACATTTTGATTTAAAGCAATGCATATTTTGTAAGTTGATTGTGTCATATATTTAAAGCCATCACTCATAGCAACTGCAGCCGTCAAATAAAAAGTACAACATTGCCTCAGAAATGCAGAGAACAAGTATACGGTTGTATAAAAATGGAAATGCAGTACAGTACAAGTGCCTTTAAAACAGTTTTTTGGTACACTATTTAAATAACTGGGTCTAACCCTGCTGACAGGACAACCTGCCAGGTCTCAAATCAGAGTCAGTTTTTGGCAGTTTGTGTGGCTGCATATTCGTTAGAGAATGTACAGTACCACAAATAAACTGACACAGAAAATGTGAGGCCAGACAGGACTCCCCTCTGTGCAGAGAGAGAAGACTTATTCTGTCACAGTTGATTTTGAATAATGGACACAAATACATAACCTGCAGACTCTTTCCCTAGCACAAAGCACTTTTTTTAAAAGCAGAGTTTGTGTATATTGTTCTTTTGTATTTTTATCTGACATGGTCAGAACTATATGTTCTTCCTTCTCTTTTATTCTGTGTATATTGCATATACCTCGTGCCTTTTGTTATATTGTGTGCCTGTTTTGTGTTTGTAATACTTTCCTCCTTACCTTGGAGATCAATAAAGTAGCCTATCTATATCTACTCTTGCAGCACATGTGTACTGACTGATTTGTTTCTTAGGTGCATACGGAGGCCAAGTGTTGACTGTAGACTGTATTTGATGGAAATGTGGAGGCAATGCACAGGTGGTGAGAGAAGGGGGAGCTGAGGGGTGTATGTGGGTCCCAATGTGACATTTATTTCAGTCATGTAATTAGATACAAACACACTGTACCAAAGGTCAGATGTTCATCCCAGTGCACTGCGCCGGTGTGTTCAATGTACTGTACCTGTGCAGACGTCATGCTGTCCGCGGTGCTGAAAACAGTGACGTAGGAGGGTGCCGCTCATCACGCATCCTCTCCTCTGCTGCCATTTTTTTGTGCTACTAGCTAACTTGCTAAGCGAGGGGTCTCCATCAGAAGGAGGCGGAGAAGACTGCAGGCAGCAGAGAGAGAGAGGCAGTCCTTCACGAGGCTGAACCTTCCCTGGAGAAGCGGGGAGCGCTTACACGCAGGAAACTGTTACCAGAAAGGCTGAACAATGTCCGATTTTGACAGCAACCCGTTTGCAGATCCGGACTTCAGCAATCCCTTTCAGGTAGCTCACTTAGCTCGCTAGCTAACGTAGGCCGGGCGGACTTTAGCATCCATGCTAACGGTGTTAGACAGCGAGCTAGCGGTTTTCCTCGGCGCACAGGCTAGGTAGCGGAGCGTGCTAATCACCATTGACGTTATTTATCTCGCCACACACACACGCTGCATATCTGCTCACTGTGTCAAATAAGCTATCAAAGGCTGTGTTTGCACGCCGTCGCTGGCGGTGTTTTCAACGTTGTGTGCCCACTAAGAACAAAGACACATTATGTTAGCCGGCTAGCTTTGCCCGCCGTCAGTAAACATTTGCTGCAAACACCTGCTGGCTTGGTATCAGTTGGGTACACTGTGTGCCTGCACTTATTTCCAGGTTTTGCTGGGATTCAAGTCTTATTTGAAATAGTATATTGTGACACCGATTCTCCAACATAAACTTAAGTTTGTGTTTATTTAATACACAGTGAGCTGCTCGTCTTTAAGACAGACTCCTCTAGTAACATGTCCAAAAACCCTGATGTTAGTTAGCTTGCCATCTAGGCTGCATGCTGTTTATTCTTTTGTGTAAACTATCCTACCTTTTACCAAAGACCAGAGGCTGCCAGCAGTCTGAGGGAGTTCACCCCCATCTGAACACTCAGGTGATTTATCTGTTGAGTCCCTCCCACCTGGAAGGTGTGCTCAGTGGGTGGAGTCACCAGGGTGAACACCTGCAGACTCTTGGCCCTCCATGGCACAGGTACAGCATTGACCTGTCCTGTCACACAAGCATGTAATTAGTGGCCATTTCCCGATCCTAGGCTATGACATTTCCGTTGTGTTGCATGCACACCCTGCTACCTGTTTCCGCCCCACCTGTCATGTACACACCAACGATAACTGGCCAGAAAATGGGAATTAATAGACCCGTAGTGAACATGTGGGGATTTTGTGGTTGTAGTGTTTAACCCCTGTAACTTTTCATGGACCTCTCTGTCTCATAGGATCCTTCAGTGACGCAGGTGACCCAGTCTGCCCCTCCTGGTGGTCTGGAGGAGTATAACCCCTTCACAGATGCCAGAACGGTCAGCATACCTAGCATCACAATTGTGTGCATGCGTGGGTTTGTGCGCTTCTGAGGCGGTGACCTCATTTTATCCACTACCCTCTCTCTCTCTGTCTCTCTCTCTTCCTCCTCCTCTTATTCACAGAGGATTTAACTGCCAAAATATGATTGTGGCCTAATTACAGTTTTGATTCATTGTGTTTTTCATTGCACAAATATTAACATAGCAGGTCTCTGCTGGTTTACAGGCGGCCCCTGGAAATGCCCCCAAATCTACTCCTGCCCCTTCCCAGAACACACAACCTGCCATCATGAAGCCTACAGAAGAGCCGCCGGCATACTCACAGCAACAGACTCAGGTACAACACGCAGACACATTTATATGCTGTAAAACTTTAAACAACAGCCCGGGCATGTATTTGCCTCAGTCACTAAACTCAGCCGGCCCGTATTTAGGACAGTCAAGCCTTTAATTCATTGATAAAGTGAGTCGTCCAATAATCCAAAGGTTCGCGGTTCGATTCCCGCTCTCGCTACTCCAAGATTGGAAGGTGAACTGACAGCTGGTGGGGTGGCAGCCCACCTCCTTGCTACGGCCGAGGTTCTCTTGAGGCACCGTGTCACTTGTCACAACACATAGTCCACTAAAACTGTGCGTTCAGGGGCTCTGCTTTGAATTGAAGTTTTGCAGCATACTGAATATTTCATAGTTTTCTTTTCACTTGGTTGGAAGTCTGTTGCAGTCTACATCCTTGTCTGTTAGAAGACACAGATTCTCAACATGTTTGTTCATGTTGTAACATTATAAAGGTGCTCTCTGTCTCTTGGCTTTTGGTTCACATTTTCTCTTTCCTCATATATTCATCTGTTTTCTGATGGCCCAACAGCGGCGTAATGAGGTACTGTCTTTCATCTGATGTTTTTCGTACCCCCTCATGTCACCGTCTTGAATAGTGTGAATTCATTTAATTCCCTTTCCCCACTTGTAGCTTTCCCCTTGCAGAACAGTTTTAGCGCTGGTTTAATACTAACTAAAGAAGACAAGTGAGTGAACAACAGTAGCTGATTGCTTTTCCAATCCTAACTCCCTTTTCCCCTTCTCAAACTAGCACACCTAAGCTTACCTGAGTGGAAAAATATCTTCATTACTTAACCTGACTGGATATTATAACCCCTGTCAGATGCGGGGTAGTTCATTTTAAGAGCATTTCTGTGTCTGTGTTAGGACCAAGCACGTGCTCAGGCTGAGCTGTTGAGAAGACAGGAAGAGTTGGAGAAGAAAGCAGCAGAGCTCGATCGCCGGGAGAGAGAGTTACAGTCCCACGGAGCCGCGGGAGGTGAGTCAGCCCATCCGTCACTCACTCAACCTCACAGTCTGAATGGTCATAAGACACATCTAAGAGGGTGTACAGATCATCCACACACTTGTTGCCTTTGTCCACACAGGGCGTAAGAACAACTGGCCTCCGCTGCCAGAGAAGTTCCCCGTTGGCCCGTGTTTCTACCATGACATTGCAGTGGACATTCCTGTAGAGTTCCAAAAGACCGTCAAGATCATGTACAACCTTTGGATGTGTAAGTGGATCTGAGACATCCCAAAACGGGGCAGCATTGCCTGCAGTGAACCAGTGACGTTAGAAAAGAAAGAGATTTTTTTATAGAATCAATGATTTACTCATATGACACTAAAGGTCTTCATTTTGTTGTTGTTCTACCAGTTCATGCGGGCACGCTCTTTGTGAACATGTTCGGCTGCCTGGCGTGGTTCTGTGTGGATCCTTCTCGTGGTGTAGATTTTGGCCTGGCCATGCTATGGTTTCTGCTGTTCACCCCCTGTTCGTTCGTCTGCTGGTACAGACCGCTTTACGGGGCTTTCAGGTAAGCAGATACATGGAAAATTACACACGTCTCTGTGGATAACCATTATGTGCGGATAAAGCAAAGGCAGTGACTGCTCCAAGTACGACAGAGGTAAAAAGAGGTGGACAGGCCACATTGATCTCTCACTGCCTCGTTCTCTGTCTCCACTACAGGAGCGACAGTTCATTCCGCTTCTTTGTCTTCTTCTTCGTCTATATCTGTCAGTTTGGAGTTCACGTCCTACAAACTATTGGCATCACTGGCTGGGGAACATGGTCAGTATTTTGTGCTCTTACTGCTCCTGTACCTCGGTGTGTAACAAAGGTCACTCACGTTGCCGTTGTTTTCTTTTGGCAGTGGTTGGATTGCAGCTTTAACTGGTCTGAACACCAGTATCCCAGTGGGCATCATCATGTTGCTGATCGCAGCTCTGTTCACTGCACTGTCTGTGGGCTCGCTCATTATGTTTAAAAAGGTAACAACCAAAATGCCAGCTCCGGCTGCTGCGCTTAATAGACTCAAATTGGTTTAATGTGAACTGAATCAATCAGTGCTGTGCTTAGAGCTTCGCGGTTGATTAAAGTCATTTGACTTGCGCTAAGTTTCCTCTCTGCTCTTTCCAGGTGCACGCGCTGTATCGTACCACCGGTGCTAGTTTTGAGAAGGCTCAGCAGGAGTTCGCGACCGGGGTCATGTCCAACAAGACCGTTCAGACTGCAGCCGCCAACGCTGCAGCTAATGCCGCGTCCAATGCTGCTCGTGGGGCCTTCAAACCTCAGCCATAAACTGACGCAGACAGACACATGCTCGCACATACAAGCATACACACAGACACACACACACACACACAAAAAAATTGGAGGTGCACAACTCTGGCCCTGCAGGCTCTCAAATCAAATTGATTCTGTTGTTATGCTTTTGCAAGATTGCCCTGCACGCCACAAAGTAGTGCAGAGTCAGCGAAATAAAAGAGAAATTAGTCCGATAAAGTGACCAGAGTTGTCCGCCTCCACTTAAAATCAAGTTTCAGTAAAAAAAAACTTTCCTACATCCTTCCTTTCTGCTTTCCAGTCAGATGACTGTCTGCTCACATCCCTCGAAACATCCACTAAGTGACTCAAGGTGTGCTCTGAGTGTGTGGGATTTCATCTCACTCCTTTGCTTTCCCTGTTCTTCTGCCACCTCAAGGTGTTCCTAGGTCTGTCAGAGGTGGCAGTTCTAGCATACCTTATTTTTGTCATGGTGGTGATGAACTACAAACAGCTTCCTGCCTGGTTAATACAGTATAGAGTCATGAGAAGTGATAATCTGATCTGTTTTTGCACATAGTTCTGTTTTCTTGGTCACATACTGAAAGTACAGTGTATGTTTGAATGGCTGGGCCTGTGTGTGAGTGTGTACTCGACTTTAAGAAAATTGTGGCTCTGACTTTTTTTTTTTTTTTTTTTTAATATAATCCAGTGCTTGGTCATTGAGATCTGAAAGGTAAATTGCACCTCGTCCTATATCTGTGCTTCTATTCTGAGACTGATACCATCCCGGTAATCCATATAAATAGAAATATGTCGGTATGTTCTCATTTAAGGACGTGCCTGCAGCACCCAGCAGTGCTCCAGTGACACCTGTCAGTAGAATAATTATTCCCACTTTGTGTGCTACTTTGATTGGCAATGCGGGGCCGGGTCAGCATCTCTGTGGCTTACTAAGATCTGACAGCATGAAAACGACATGCATGTTTAGCACACTCAAGGTAGCTGTTAATTTGGCTTAATCTGTCCACTGCCGGCCATTTCTCTGGCTACAGATGGTAGCTGTTTTATTGAAGGGGGGACTGTCTGCCTACTTGTTTTCCTCCTTGGTTTCCGTGAGAAGTGAGCTGTTAGTAACGTTCCTGCATGTCCTAGTGGCCGTTTGACTGATTGATGATGTTTGGATCTGCTCCCGAGGTCACCGGTCCTCACCACTAACCTAAAAGAGGTTCAGTCAAACGCTTTCACGGCCTGGTGCACCGAAGGGAGACAAAAGACGTCAGAAGTATTAACATTTTCATTTACGTTTGTGTGACCTTAATAGACTACGCGGCTCTCCCTCGGTTGTTTTTGTAGCCTCTCACACTTTGTTAAAAACTAACGCTGCTATGAATCTGAGAGCTGCTTGGTTGTAGTTTCCTGCTGTCATGTTTCCTGTTGAAAAGGTCACGTACCATTTAAAGTAAAAACAATGGTACTGTGTGTATGTACACTGCATAGACTAACAGTCCGTTTGCATTTTTACAGACAAAAAAAAAAAAGTCAGTTTGATGGTTCTTCCTCTGTCAGTATTGGATTACTGGCGTCAGACATTTCATAGCCAAAATGAACATTAAGGTAACAGAGTACTGAGCTTGTCAGTGATATCAATAAGATACATTAATTTATAACAGTGTTATTCAGCAGTAAGTTGTACATGTACATATACATGTATGTACTGTCACTGGAGTGAAATATGGATGGACGTGGGTTACATTTGTGTCCTCTCATGGCGGTGGTGAGTGTCTGAAGATGTGCACGATAGATTACTGATGACTGGTACTGCTTCATTGCAAATGTATGGACTGGAAATCACGGTGGACAAAATGCTCCCGCGAGAAGTTGAAGGTCAGTAGTGTGAAATAATCGGCCTAAATCTTGGCAGTATTGTTTCTGTTTGGAAATCTTTTTTGTTTGAAATTTCAGCGCACATTTCTTGTTTTCGCATCGAGCTTAGTGCAAAAGACAAACATGTTTTTATTTATGGTGTAATTTAAGTTTGCTTTTCAACTTCTGTTTGGTTTGATTTTACATTTCTGTTTTATGTCCGTGTGGTTTTGTAATGACATGATCATAGCATCAGCTAGATTTAAAAGTGTTTCATGACTTTGCAACTTGACCCTGCGAGAGTTGTGCTTGTGTGGATGAGGACGCGTGGATGACCAGTGTGAAAGGTAAAATAAAAAATGAATCTCCCTCAAGTGTTATTCTATGTCCTGAAAAGCTGTGAGAAATCTACCAAATGTCCATATAGATTTGTTTTTAAAGCTCAGTTTGTAACGTGTTCCCTTGCCATGTTTTACTTTAAGATATTACACGACTTTTCTTTGCTACACACACCCACATGATTCCCACGCATTTATACTTTTAAACAGTTGTTGTACGAAGCCATGCCACAGTGGGTAATCTCTTGATGTATTTTGGCAAGCTCGTCTGCAGAACAGAACAACGTGATTGTAGTTTGCTGACACAGAAGTGTGTTTTTGACCTGTGGCCATGTTATTTCACTGAATCAGAAGAAACTCATTCAAAAAGGGACACTTGTATATTTTGTAAAGTTGAAAATTTGATCCCCATTATCAATCACATGTAAAAAGAAAACGTAATGCACTCTTGTCTGGCCTTTGTTGCATGTGAAATAGTTTGAGTTTTGTATATTTATGGTATTAACATGAAATAAAATTTGAAAGAAACATTTGTGGATTTTCAATATGTCGTTACATAACGTTTATCTGCATCTTATGTGTAAATTATTAACATGACTGAGTCAAGTGAAGTTTGCCATTTTATCTAACCGAGCATTAGCTTAGGATCAGCGCTTTAAGCCAGTGGTTCTCATATTTTTCAGCATGTGACTCTTTAAAATGAAGCAAAGTCTCCTCACAAAACCATGTCAACCAAAAAGTCAAACTCTTAAATGTAAACAGCTGTAAGAAAATTGATGTAGTAAAACCTAGCAGTATTTTTTGTCTCCCACCCAGCACTGTATGAGCAACTGTCTGTGTTGTCTACTTTCCATCACTAGGTGTCAGTGTATCAAAGTAGAAACTTAGACAGCATAAGAGTAAAATAAGTTTTACAGACTCGCCACAGATAGATTTACTAAAGAGGGCCTGTTTTATTGGAGTACAAAGTACAGACAGCATCACTTCTCACACGCATCAACCTCTCATACATGCAGCATCAAACTGATCATCAAATGTGCCACAGATGTTGCTACTCTTTTGTTAATGTAACAAAAACAGTCAACATATTAATTTAAGTACAGACAGACTTGAAATGTTTTTGATTTTCTGTTTTTTTTGTACATATAAAAACCCATATCATGATTTCACTCTTCAGTCTCATCCTCTCATCCCGCAGCAAACACACTATAGCTGAATTATTGCACATCTCACCTACAAAAGAATAAAAGCAATCACACAGTGTTACATTTACCACAACTTATTGTAGTATTCTTATGGGAAAAAAATAATAAAAACAAGTGAACACAATATGTAGCTATGTGAAATGAATAAAGGACCAAGTGCAAGACACAATATCAGGTGGTCTTTAGGAATACTTTTGACATTTGACTCACTTTTTTGTGTCATGGACATCTTTACAAAGCCAGATCTCGTCTGTATGGTGTGCCATAAGGTAAGTCATGATAAGCTACGTATGGGGCGGCTGCTTTATCTCGCCGTGAGCAAACATCCGCTAATGAAAGCGCACCATATGGCAAAGTCTCTGGTTCTCTTCTGCACACACTCTGCCAGTTAAAAAGCTGCAATAGACCCACAAACAATCCATTTAATAAGAGGAGATCCCTTTAAAGTGAACAATCCCCTAAGTGGCACATTTAAAAAGGTAGCTGGAGAGTTTTTACGGTCCTGCTGTGCCACAGAATCAGAGCATATGGACATTTAGAAACCTCAATTAATGTCTATAACACACACACACACACACACACACACACACACACACACACACACACACACACGGAGAACATATGCAAGCTGTTGTCGGGTGTTTTAGTGGACACATCTGCTAGTATTCAGTGGTTTGTTGAGGTTTGCAGGTGAACCATGTGAATGAACGTTACAGTCCTACACACCGTTTTACTGGCAGTGTTTAATCTGTCCACAATAACACTAATGGCATATCCACTACCACTAACAATCTGCTGCTATTTCAATACAGTGGTAAGGCAAGAATTACAAAAAAAAAAAAAAACAGTATCTTGGTCTAAATATACAGGTAATGTTCCTTATCCTGTTGCTGTGTCAGCACCTTTCTAGTTATTTAACCTGAAGCTGTAGAAAGGAATAAAACATTTTTTTTCCTTTGTCTTGGTATCATCAGGTCGGCTTCAGCAACTTTCAGAAGAGAACCCCATGCATAACAAATTAAAAAACTGTTACCAAGGCTGCCATCTATTCAACAATTAGCTGGTTTTATGCAGGCTATCATGAAGAAAATCAATCAGAGTTGGCAATGTCTATTTCAGGTTTCCAAATCGTGGAGTTTTCCAAGGTTGAAGGCTCAGAGCAGGCAGATCAGACTCTTCCCCTCTTCAATCTCCTCCTGAACCTTGTCGCTGGAGGTGGCAATCTCAGCCTGTGCGGACAGAACGGCACACAGGAAACTTGCCAGCGTTCCGCCTATCGCTGCGTAGAACGCCCAGCCGAGCGAGCACATCGCCGGCCTAAAGGGCAAGGCGTTTGTGCCGCAGTAGTGGATCACCTTCTCTGAACCCCAACCGGCAGGGTACAGCATGAGGCCCACCATCAGCAACAGGCCTGGAGGGAGAGCACACGATGAGACGAGGGGTTTAGTCACGTACATGTAAACATCAGGGCTGAAAGCACAAACAGATCACAGAGCAGCTGGGAACATGGTGACTCAGCTCCGGTGAAGAATACATCTATTTTTCAACTGTCAGGGATTTTATTTGTGATGAGAGGAAAGGCCCCGTTTGACTGTCCCGACAGTGATGTCACACGATGATAAATTACCTACTCGACAGACGCGTCCAGCCAAACACACCTTGGGGAGGCCGTTGTTGAAAGAAACATTCAAGAGACTTGGAGAAGTTTGGTTGCAACCTCCAACTAGGAAAAGTGAACCTCCCTCAAGGCATAATTATAAAACATACAGTAAAATACATGCATTGGACGCAAGATGTGGGAACTTGCAATGTTCTTCAATGACAAAAAATGACAACTAAATCTGGTGTTTGTTCTTCGAGGAGGTTTTAAGGAGAAATCACTATATACTTACATATTTCAACACTTCCTTTTTCCAATTCCAGTATGATACATTTTACAAGATTTTACTTTAGACCTTAGAAATCGTGTCTATATTATGTTACCAAGCAAGTTTTTTTTGTTTTTGATTAGTTATACAGTATAGTAGACTGTCAGGGATAAAACAATAAGTCCTGGACTTATTTCCAGTGTTGAGTGTTTTCACAGTCCACCATCCATCATTAAAACAGAAACAAGTATTAGACATAAGATGGTAGGTTAGAAAAGAAGACTTAAAAATGATGTAACATTGTTTAAAATATAAAAAGGTTTATGAGTAAGTACAATGGGTGTGCTTTTCCTGTGTTTCCTGTGTAGTAAAACTGATTTCTTGTGTGGAAGATCTGGACACAGGAATACCTTTTCTGACACCCATACACACTTATGTACACACACAAAACACACATATATGTCTCACCTGCAATAGCCTGGAGCAGTCCACAAATGTTGAATAAACTCTTCTTCAGGATGCTCTGGAAGCACAGGCTGAAGATGGAGATGCAGGCCACTCCTCCAAGCACTAACGTCCCTGCTGCCAGAAACAACATCGCAGCCTGCCAGAAGCCACTGGCCACTTCTCCAAATGTCCCAGCGTAAGGCCCGCAGCTCACCCCTACACCCCGGCTTCCAATACGAAGGCAGCGGCTGTAGAGGCCAAGAGACGGGCGGTACTCCCCAGAGTCCACTCCTGCCCCGCTTGCACTGGGGTCTGACCGAGGGTATCCCAGCAACCAATCAGGGCTCATGAAAGCAATGAGCTCAGCGAAGGCCACTACAATACTGAGCAGTGTCCAGAGCATGGAGCGGCATGTTACAATAACATGACACATGGTGCTAAGTCTTTGAGAAACGGTAACAACCGAAAATGAGAAATAATATACAAATTCTTGAAGCCCTTTAAAGCTCCTCCAAGTGACAGCGCACTGATATTGGGGAATGTAAATTCCTTTCCTTACAAAGAGAAAGGTCCAGTAGGTTCCCTGTTCAGATCCAGATGGGCTGCTGATCTTATCCTCTCGGGGCAGATGTTTTCCCTCCTCTCACAACTCGTTCTTCTTTGCTCTACCTGCTTCTTCTCTGAGGCAAAGTCCAGCTCCGGTCATCCCAAATGGCTACAATGCACCGAAGCAGCTTCCCTCAGCCATGGTACCGTCCTTAAGACACACCTACAGGCACAGAGACACAAGAGGGTCAGAGACGCACAGACTATGTATACATATGAAGTGGGAGTATCTGACGCCGGGGGCTGGAGAAAAAAAAGAGACATAGTGTAAGAAGGATGAACAAGCAACTGAATTCCCATCCACTATGAATCATCAGGCTCCCTCATGTTTGCTGAACGCCCCACGGGATTTCTAATTTGCACCATTGTCATCAAATACACCCTTACTCATCCACCATCTTCCCACAGGGCGCTACTACTTCAGATTCCCTGTCATCCAGCTGTGAGTGTACCACGAGCAACAACCAGATGGCTGTTGAACGGTCCAAATGAATCACGCGCATGCACACATAGCATAGTTTATAGAATTGTCATCTTATTCACGATCACTACGATGCCTTTGTGTGTTTGATTTTATCTGTAAAATGACTGGAGCCTTGTGTGTCTCACCACTGAGCAGCTGTCAACACAGATCAGCGCGGAGCTCTGTTACAGCATGCCGCATCTCACAGTAACACATGCCAGATCCTCACTGCTGTGGCAAGCGCACACATGACATGAACTGGATCTTCATCATTCAGTTCATTGTTTAAATTACAGCATAAATAAATTCAATACATAAGAGGGGCGGTTATTGGCTCCATTATAGCATTTTATCATGTAATTTCGATGCTGCAGCAGAAAAACTAAATAAATAAATGAAATGAAATGTCTTTGTTCTTTATTCAGCGGCAATCAAAACTTGATTACAAATCGCTTGTAACCTGTAACAGATGATACTTTCAGAGCAATCCTATGAGTCCTCTGTATATGTGAGTCAGGGCTCAAGTGTGTTTTTGAATGTGTATAAGTCCCAATCAAAGTGATTGTGATACTGTTGCTATGTTATGATTTAGTTGCTGTGACCACATTGGCCTCGACACAGCCGCGGTCTCATGGGAGCGTGGAGTTTTTTCTCAGAAGCCGTCTGATGTCATGATCCAGCTTTATGATACACACAGGAAAATATGTGGGATCTGGTTTAAATCCAGAAACGGTCGGTGGATCTCACTGGTGGAGTCCGTGCATCCTCCAAAAAAAAGTTGTGAGAAGCTTAAACGACCTTTTCACCTAGACTGCAAAATCTATAGTCAGACACAGCATTGCTTCGATTTGGCTTTGAGACATCCGTCTCTAAAATTTCAGCCTCCACCCCATTAATGCTGTGTTCACGTCAGAAGATATCTCTTTTGCAGGTGGGCATTATTCTGTATTGTTTTGCCCAAATAAATCAGCAACAGGTGATGTACCCATCACACCAGCATCATTTTGTGGTAGCAGTGGAGCGGTCAGCTCCTCGGATAACGTCTGTGACTTCATCCGCAGAGTTGTGTAAATTTTTTCCACTCCTTTCCATTTTTGTGTCTATTCCTGTTGCTGTTTCTTCATTTACCTTTATGACGCTGTAATTGGAAGACGCCGTCCCAGTTTCCGCCCCCGCCTACAAAGCTGTTTGTTCGATTATTTCCGAGGGGGAAACAGCAGTCAGTAAGCACACCAGAGCTTTCAGAAATTTGAACCATTGAGCAAATCAGAGATTTTGGCAACAATTCAGAGTTCTGAAGACAGGCTATTAAAAGTTAAAAAGTTCAACGTGTCATTCAAGTATTTCCATTCTTCAGAACTACTTTCTACTGAAGGAATAGTCCCTAGTGGTTTGCGGATTGTCCAGAGTAATAAGAGTAACTGCTGAATTATTAAAACAAAATTTCATTCAACTCCATTGCACTAGGGTGGGGCCAGAAATCTCAGACACTGATATCTCAAAATCTGGGCACATAAAACCAAACAGTATTTTACCAAGACTCGACAGTGAGAACTGTGTTTTGGGTGACGTCTGTATCAGATTAAGTATTAAGGCCTTACTTTAGTGTATTAGATTCATAACTTTCCCATTAAAGGGAAGAGAGGCTGTTCCTTCATGTTATCGCTCTAATTCTTACTGAATGTGTCATTTTGTTGGTGAAGACAAGTTGAGCACACAAACATTCATTAAGAGCTATAAGTCACTCTGGTGCCCCGAGGGGAATAAATGTGGAATTAGGTTACATATAACCTCCCTGACAGCCACCATTTAAGATGGTAAATCACCACACCACGTCGGTAGGAAACGCAGACTGATGTTGTACATTGTCTGATATGATCGGAGTCAGTTCAAGGCAAAACACTTCAGACATTTCCCAGGCCGCACAAATAAGAGAATTATCTCATGCGGCTTAAAAAGACTCATCTAAATGCAGGGTTGACTAAGAACCAGCAGACCTGAAGTCACAAGCGTGAAAACATCTGAGGAACAGGTATGAGACTTGAAACACTTGAGATGCGGGTGTGATTCAGTTCAGCAGGATTCAGCCGTGTCCGCAGTTCGCGGTTGTGTTTTCAAGTTGTTCCGCTGGAGTATGAAAGATTGTGCTTACAGCTTGCGCACAGGTTTGCTTTGTCTTGACTTTGACAGTGATGCCTATCTGTGACATTCCTAGTCATTTCATTCTATCTGCACATCTTTTCAGGGCCAGGTCTCCATTTGCTTTATTCCTCCTTCTACAATTTTGCATCCTAATTAGAGATTACATGAACCCCCAGCTAGAATACACCGTCTACACATAATTGCCAAGCTTGAGGACAAACCGAAAGCGCGCATTTCAGTTACAACTGAGCTGAGTAAAGCAACGGGATAAAGCCACTACAACAACGTGACTATTCGTTATCAGACAAAAAGGAAATGACTGACACAGACAGGAAATACACAGGAAGGAGTGTCTATCCAGCAGCCTCTGAGGATCAGTCAACCATTGTGAAGATGATCCGTGAGACTATCTTCTTTCAATCTAAACCGTCGACCCCTCGCACAGGTTTCTGCCAAATAGTATAAAAGGAGGAATGCCTGAAGAAACATGTTTGTATTTGTGATTCCACCTCTCAGCAACCCAAGCTATAGTTTTTGGTTTCTCTGTGGTGTTTGAGTCAGCTGATTATAGTCCATCCAGGGTGCGCACGGTGCTGTCTGTTAAGAGCACAATCCCCTCAAATTAGCAGCTCTGCCATTTTAAACTACAGGGATAGAGTCCAAACATACCTCGCTGAGGCAGCCAGCAGGCACCTTGTGTGATCACTTTAAGTTCTTACAGGAAATCGCTTCACTCATACCTCATCTTGGCTTTCTGTAGTCTCACTAAGGACTGCACTCAGAGAGAGATGAAAACTCAAAGGGTTTTTTTTTCTAGCGGGGTAAAGAGTATTTGAGGAAGTGTGCCGTAGGGCTTCTTCACCCTTTTTTGATGATGATATTAATGTGTGTGTGGTGTGTGTCTGTGGTTGCATGTGCACGCTGAAGTGCAGAAAGGTCGCTACATCCTGAAACTGATGAATACTTTCCGCCTGTTTGCTGGTTGTTGAACAGACTTCTGGGAAAGTGCTTGAGCAGCACTTCCTTGGCAAGGTCAAGATTTTCTGTGTGTTTTTCGCGAGTGCTGAGGGAGGAGTATTTTACACTTCACGGCACATGAGACAGTCTGAATTATGACTTATTCATAACCCAGCGATCCAGGCGCTGTGGGTGAGAGGTCTCTGCCTCCCAGTTGTTTTTGATAGATGCGTATCTTCAATCTGTCAGATCTTTGTTACTGCAGCTCTCCATGCGACTGTGGAGTCACTGTCATAGATATGTATCATCACCAACGCTGACAGATCATGGAGTCTTATGCTTCTTTCATGAGTCCTGCATGATGCTGAGTTTGACCGATGATACAGTCGATACACTGCATCTGCATCTGATCTGAACCTGCTCCTTCCCACCATGCTCTCCCGTCCTGACTCAAACCAAGCCTCACAGAATTATGCACATGTAGTGACGGCCTGACGCCAACTTACACACAGTTTTCCAATCCTTCATTTAGCGAGCCAACATGAACAGTCTCCATGCTGCTATGAGACAAACTTTGCTTAATGGAATTTACAAAAAACACAAACCACGGGCCGACAGCCAGCCATGTGGACTACAAATTTGGCCGTGAAAACCTGTTGGCCGAGCTGCATGTATGCTCAATAAAAAATTCTACTAATGAAGCGTAACATCAGTTTGAGCTGAACCCTTTCAAAGCTATAGTCAAAGCACTGGATATGTGGGTCAGTCAGTTGGCCGTTAGTGGAGGTCGCTGAGTAGTAAATCTAGAGTAATTGTCTGAGTTATCAGCAAAGCCTCTGGTTGCATGCCAAGGTGCTGAGGTAATGAGTGCTGGCTGTAGAGGGTGAGAGTGAATGAGGACTGAAGGAGGGTGGTTGAGCGATCTGAAGCACAGTTGACCCAGATTGGTCCATAAAGAGGAGGTTAGATACAGAATTTGTACAAAACAATTCCATTCATGGACATTCATTTAAAACCGACAGAGAATGCCAATGCTTTTGTTTCTCTATAAGAGAATGAGCTGCTCCCTTTTTGGAAGAGAGTGTTTCAGTTGGTGGATCACCCACCCAGATCAGATGACCCCCTAGTTGATATAGGCTGGGAGGACTCCATTAGCTAATTTTCCTGAACCAAAAAACCTCAAACCAAGGCAATCTGTTCCCTAAGCTGCTGCACTTGGTCTGGTCATGCATCTGGACCAGCCAGGAGGAAGGCCCTCAAACCAAAACCACATAAAGAGGCTGTTTCACCATCTTCAGGGCTATGCAGCTACTCAAACAAGATGTGGACAGTGAGGAAATCACAGGCCACCAATGAGGACCTAATTTCCCCGCATGAGTCAGGAAAATAAAAAAACAAAGAGATATGAAACAAGTATGATACCAGTCAGAGTTGGGCAGGACCAAACATATCCCTCTTTAATGAAAGTATGCAAGCAGCTGAGCTCTAGGTGAAGTTGCAGAGAATGAAGCAATAGCTTGAATGTTGAACGTACACCACCCACACACTGAGAAAGCATCACGGCATCAACTGTTCATTTCTCAATCAATTTACGATTGATTTGCGAGGGCTTCATTCTCGGTGCTTCATCAAGATCTGTTGTGGCACGGCAGAAATGATGCAAGTCCTGCAGGCAAGTCGAAACATTAGCCGAAATAGAAACACCCATGCCCCGCAGTGTCGACTCGTAAATTTTCATCACAGTCAGTCTGTATCTACTGAACAGCAATTTTGGGAACTTGTGAAACCCAAACCACTTTTGCCATCAGAGGTGGAGAGAGAACAAAGCTTTTTCCAACAAAAAGAGACATGACAGAACTAACACACAACACTAATGAGTTGCACATTATGGCTCACTTTGACTGTCACACCTAAACCCGTAGCCTTAGGGAAACAAACATCCACCTGCTTTCACAGCATGGCTTCATGCTCCAGATAGAGCGCAGATAGTAAAAGAGTGAGTCACGTAAAACATACAAAGAACCAAAGAGAACAAGCACAAAGATCGGTTCAGTTTCTTTGGTTTCCCTGAAACTTCCTCAGTCCTCCCAGATATTATGAAACAACCCAAGATGCTCTCCTCAAAAACTCTTTCTTGCTAACTATAACCATGTGAGCCACGGCGTTTGTAGCCCAGCGAATGAAAGAGAAGGAGAAAATGTTTCCCATGGATATGCATTTACCACAACTTGTGTCTCATTAACTTCAGCGAGTGATGGCGTCCATCATGTGCGTGTTTGGTGCTACAGAGTTAGTTTAGATTTATTTTACAGACCCAGATTAAACACTATAAAACAATTCAAGCTGTAAAAAGCCATTCAATGTTATTCCCCGACTGTATATGATGAGTGAAGAAACGCCAGCTTTCAAATACAACCAGGGGGCCTGAGGTTTCGATGACAATAAGAGGCCCCAAAATGTAAACAACAAGTCAACAGCGAGGAGCCCTCCAACAGTGTGCAGAAACAATACAGCCCACTTTACTGATGCACAAACACAAAAACAAATACACACCCTTAAACTGTGAAAGGTGCCAGGCAGTGCTCACTCGTCCAGGGAATAATTGCATCAAAACGCATGACTTCCCCAGAGAAAAGTATCGGCCAGGCTTGCTTGTGTGTGTGTGTGTGTGTGTGTGTGTGTGTGAGTGTGTGCATGGGCCAAAAAGCCTGAATAAAATCGGCCCTCTTCATCTGGAGCAACTCAACTCAACAAAGGCTGCACAAAGACCCGCCGACAACAGCCCCCTCACTCACTCCTTAGCTCTCAAAGACATGCCACCGTTGGCCCAGAATGCACTCCCTCATTCTTGAAGACAGGCCGCTGTGGCCCCTAACCTATTCAATCTGTGCAACACTCCGGACCCTCACTCCCCACGCTGACTCTGTAGTGGCCCCACAGTTTTCTGACGCACAAAGCCCCTCAGTGACCCTCACATTTCACTTACACAAAGATAGGAATGACATGGCCTCCCTCCACTCCCTCCTCACTTCTTCAGCTGTCTCGTTTAATTTCTAAAAAGATGACAGATGCACAAATAAACTTCTTTTTCTAGAACCATCTGTCCCCTTTTACACTGAGATTTAAAGCTTCATGAGTGTTTTTTTTTTTTTGCATGTTAACTAGTTTCTTATACTTATTACATCAGTTTTTAAGGTTTCTATGTCTCAGCTGCTGGTTTACATTCACCTCTACAATGAAACCGTGCACAAACTAACCGACAAACATTTTGCTAACATTATGTTACCATAGAAGGATAATACATGAGCAGACACAAAATCTTGTTCATTCATTCACAGATGTTCCCCAATTTGAGAAGAGAGTCAATTGCCAATGATCACGGCAGTGAGTTGGCAGAAATTCACAAGTAAACACGAATGTTAATATAAAAAATAGGAGCTTTCTTGCAGTAAACTGGCACGTCGCTGATTTTAGATCAGTTTGCTTGTCTTGAAAAATACTACTTAGCCTGTGAAAGCTGCTGTATAAAGAATTTTAGGATCCAGATGTGCAGCGGTTTTACATGTCAGAGAAGCAATGAATTTAGTACTCTAATGAATGCAATGAAAAACAGTGGCCTCCACCAAGGTAGATAAAAAAATCTAAAAATGTAAATAACTACTTCTTACTGACAAACCACCGAACTTCTTCCTGGACTCATCACTTTATGCGTTTCACATAGAATCACACTATAAACGATCTCCTGGAATCAGTTGAACATTTTAAAAAGAACTCAACATAATGGTTGATTATTCATTTGTAGGTCGGTGAAAAACACTTTCTGAAACACAGAAGTTATACTTCTAGTTTGTCCTTGAACTCAGCTAGAATAAACAGTGAACGTTTTCCTGGTTTTGTTTAGTTTATGATGTAGTACCACTTCCCCTCTCAGTGCAGTGTGTATCAAGCGGAGAGCTCCATGGGTGGCTCTCACATAAACTGGACCTCCTCCCTGCACTTCAAGGACACGGGGGGTTGTGGTGGAAAGAGAAGGGCTGCTTGTGCGGACATGTGCGAAAGACAGATTAAGAAATAAAAATACAAAAAAAAAAAGAGGGCTGGAAAATAAGTAGCCTGGCTTCTCGTGGAGGTGATTTCTCTAAGATGTCCAACTGCTACCAGATGTTGCATCTGAGCACACAAAGTGGACAGAGTATAACCAGCTGCAGCTGGAGATATCCCTTCAGAAAATGTTAAAATACACAAATTGTCTTCAGGTGGCTGCTTCAGCGTGATGTCTATGCATGAGGGATCAATGAAGCATGCAAAATGCAACAGCTGCCAATATAAAAATGAGCTTTTACTGACATTTAGAGGAACATTACCTAAAGCAAGACTTCTTGCATTGTGTGTGTGGGTGTGTGTGCAGCTGCAAATCAGTCCAAGAGTAACAGTTTAATCAATGAAGCATCCAGCAACAGGACTCGTGTTTGCCAGCCAAACAGAAGTTGGGTGAAATCAGTGTCTGAAGCTCAGCTACATGATGCCTCCCCGTTACGTTGTCTTGTACTTACGGTAAGTTAAAAGTGTGGAGATCTTTGCCGGCGCCGGTGAAGAAGCTGTCCTTTGTTTTTGAAACGCTGGTTCGCTTCCCGGTTTGCAGCGCAGCTTTCCAAACGCTCATTCACCGAGTCCTCTTTCTTCAGGACGTTATTCTCTTTCCTTCTCCCTCACATAGAGCCATCCCACCACCATCTGACGTCGTCCTTTCTCCTCTCTCTCTCTCTCTCTCTCTCTCTCTCTCTCTCTCTCTCTCTCTCCTCCCTCCCCCCATCATCCCTTCCCCCACTCCGTTTGTCACAAAAAAAAAAGAAGAGGAAAAGTTGCGTCGAGGCTGATTTATTCACGCCTCTTCTTCTTTCTTACATCAAATTCCTGTTTGGAAAGTCACTTACAAGCTTTCACCTTTTCTTTTATGAGACAAGAACTAAAACGCATCTTGGACATAAATGGGATAGACTCAGAGACTGAAATGACACATTGTAATATACAACATTAAATAGCTGCAATTATGAGAAATTTTGAATACGATGACTGGAAAGAGGCTCCATATTCAAGATGGGAACAACAAAAATATTTAAAAATGAATTAAACAATCTGCTTTCTGCTCCATATTCAGTCAATGTTTCCTGTCCAGTCTGTTTTTAAAGTAACAAATACATTTAATCATGTACTAGCTAACAGGCTGCAAGTTATTGAATGCATTTATTTCTAATAATATAAATGAAGCAGTCTGCGTAATGAGTGTACTTACAAGTATATTTCCAAAATAAGATTTGAATGCACAACTTTCCTCAGTGTGGTCTTACTACTTTTAATGAAGTTCTGAGCACTTCTTCCAGACCTGTACTGTCATTACTTATGTAACTTCATAAACAAATGAAAAGATTTAAATTTTGCTAGGATGTGACTCTGAAGGCGATTATTCAAGTTTTTAAAGGATGTATATGCAAAGAAGAAACTGGTAGAAAGAAAGGCACAGACCAAAGGGCTTAATGTTTTATTGAGACTGTTGTATGACTTGACAATGTGCTTGTGGGTTTTGTGCTGCCTCTCAGCTGGGAGAGATTGAAGGCTGGGCCTGTAAAGACAAACATTCAGTTTGGCTTGTTTGGTAGCCTTAATGTAATGTGCTCATTGTGGTAAATTTAAACCAAAAAAATCTCTTGGGTGTCTCCAGGGTTCCAGGAGATACTGTGTGCTAATTAGTGTAGGTGGGAGTGTAATATAATCTGCCAATTAGGGTTTCTATAATTCCTTTGTAATATGTAATATAAAGTCCATGCACTAACTGCCAGTAGAATAGTATAAATGCATTTTAAGGTATTTTGTTGTGTCGTGATGTTTTGATATCAGGTGTCAGGTGATTCCCCTGTACTGTGGGAGGGCTCGTTTCCAGCAAGAGCTGCTGCCATCAGGACTATATTTTGCCCACAGTCCACAGTGTTTTCTCCGGAAAATGTCTTTATTATTACTATGTCATCATTGTAGGTGAAATAAACACCTGGCTAGTCTGCACCTAACCTCTGACCTCTGCTTTTAGCTATTATCCTAATGTCAAGTGTTTACTTGGTGAAATCTTAAAACAGTGATAAAATGGTGGCCCTGCACAGCTGCACTTAAGTATTCAATCATTGTGCAATGGACGGACATGGTCTCAGCTATGTTAAAAAAAAAAAACATGCTATTAACACAGTAGTAGAAGAAAAATGTGTCATTTTCCAACTAATTTGCTTATAAAGATTTGTGGTTTTACTTGGATTAATCCTTGAAATGGATCGATATAGTGGGAAACAAACCTGTTTGCTTTCTTGCCAAGAGTCATATGAGAAGATTGATATCACTCTTATGCTTGTTCATTAAATGTGCAGCCGCCGCCAGCTGCCAGTTAGCTTAAATCAATCCGAGAACAAAGGCTGGAGGGAGGACGAGTTCTGTCCAAAGCTAACAAAATACGCCAAGAAATAGTCCGGCACGTCACACCCTGTGGAACCGCAATTTTTGCACTTTGGCTTTTGTGCAGATTAAACAAACAAAATATAAGATGTTCATTAGCGAGCTTTAGAGATGCTGGTAGATGGATTTTGCGACCTTCTACTGAGCCAACTTAGTCTGTTCCCTCTGTTTCCATTCTTGAAGCTAAGCTAAGATAACCAGGTCCTGGCATTAGTACTCAGCAGAGACATAAGAGTGGTATCAATCATCTCACTCAACTCATGCAAAGAATGCAAAAAACATATTTACCAAAATGTCTAAATTACTATATAAGTGAGGGATTGAGATTTGACTTGAGATTTCTTTAGCAATAACTTTGACCTGACAGCTCTGATTATTGGTTGTGGAATCCGATAGTTGTTTTCTTCTTTGAAGGCTCCAGGAAAGATTTCAGGCCATAAGCTTCCCTCTGCACTCTGCGTCTCCTCCTGTTCTTTCCTCTTTTCTCACTCATGGAGCTGGGCTCAAGACATAAACCACACTTATTACAATGTGGTCTATGGAACTGTGACAACTCAGGGAAGACTGTCACATTGGGACTATATTAACATTTTAGGGAGGGCACATACTGTACAGAAGGAACCGTGAATGACACCGGGCCCCGACTGCATGTTTTGAAGGATCGCATGGCTTGAAAGCAATGTTGATACATTGCAGGAGGAAGATCATATTCATGTAACCCTCAACATATCTGTATCACATGTTGTATCACAGACAAGTTTGGAAAAAAAACATTGTCATGCTTTCATGCAAAAAGAAAAAAATAGTCTTTCCTCAGGTCTCTGCGCTGGTTGCTGATGTGAATAGTCATGTTTGTCTGGTTTAAAAATATATCTGAAATCTCCTGATACCTAAAGAGCATCATGTAGAAGTCTGTTAACATCTCCAAGAGTCCAAACTAAACATGAAAGAGCAGCATCACTTGACACAGTCCAGCAACTGTAGCTGACGATGACTCACCTGAAATCTGACTCATCTTTAAAACATGACAAAGTACGTTAACTTTCTCCATTGCGATCTTTTGTTCTCATCTTTTTGAATTTCCTTCACATTCTTATCCTTTTAGTTCACGTTTTAAGCTCTCTTTGCTAGCCTTTGTGACTTTGTCCTATCTTTCTTTTATGAGAAGAAAAGTATTGTGGTGAGGGTTCCCCAAGCCTTGATTTTATTATGAGGTCTTGCACATGTTCATCTTCATGTCTCCAGTCCAAATCCAATAAACGCTAAATGCCAGTGGAGAAGCTGTCATGTGATGTTACTGTGGGGAAAGTCTTTCCAGTCTTTTTCAATAAAACTATCATCATTTCAGTCAGCTTGTTGGACATCTTTCTCCTTCTCGGTGTACTCCTTCACATGCCTCTGTTAATTAAACATGGTATGTATGTGGATGGACAACATACATAAATATTTCACAATATACTGCAGCTTTTGTTGAGACTATCATCAATGATGGTAAACAAAGATCCCATAAACTGTCAGCATCAGTGAGGGTCTTCTTGCAACCACTGACGCAATTCACTTTTATGTGTTTGACGTCTGTCATCATAGCCTCCACATTTCGCAATGTTTGTGGCCGTGCAACTCAAACATCATGAGACTCACCACATTGGTATTTACTGCATTCTCACTGCATGATGTTTCTGTTACTTTGAGCAGTCCATATACAAAACCTAAAAAAAAAAAAAACACTCCTCTTCCCATTCTGTTGACACCAGCTCTCATTTCCTTTCTGGGATGCGACGGTGGGAGTTTGTTATGTGCAGGCTTTCACGTCGCCCTTTTGACATTCTTTACAGCCCCAAACTTACACACTCTACAGTTTGTCTCCTCGCTCACACGGCGCCTCACTTCTCCGCTGTGTCATTTGGTTGAGCCCTGCCTGCAGGACTTCCTCTTTCCACACCAGATCTGTCCGTGTGTGTCGTCCTGGTGAGAACACTGTGGGAGGCAGCAAAGTCTGTAAATAGATAAGTGTGGTCAAGACAGCGCTCCGGTCTCAGAAGCAGGAAGATGTTCTTAGCTGCAGGGCTGCTCAAGGGGAAATACAGACAGGATTTAAGAGACCCTGGGAGAGATGATTTGGTTTGATGGTTAGCGCCTGTGGGGAGGAAGTTAGTCTCCGTGCAGAAATGATGCTATGATGCCATTCCTGGTGCATGCATGTGAAAATAAGGATTGGTATAATTGTGTTAATTGCAGTAAAGCTTTAAATATATATCTGCACACATTTTAAAGCTACCAATAGCTCAATCATATAAGAATTCTAAAAAAAAGATGTAAGTTTAACTTTTTAAAAAGAAATGCAAAGAAGAAGAAGGTAATATATTCATCTTACATAATTCTATATATTTAGAGAATATGTTTATTGGTTTGTTTCAGAAAATAAACCATACTTATATGTTCCTTTGTCACACATACAAACTTAAGTGTGCGTCAAGAGAAATTATTAAGACTTATTAAGAAGTTTGGCTGCAAAATTTGTGCTCATTTTTTTGGACTTTTTTGGTTTTTTTTGCAAAGTATGTCAGTCAGTGTTTGCACTTTTAACTTTTCAAACTTTGGCACTCAAAAACTCTTAGGTGGAACAATAACTCATGACACCTGTGACCATATTTCTCAAGTAGACACTGGTCACAAGGCAGATTGTCCAATTGTCCAATTTTGAAAATAGGATTACCGGATTTTATGAAATCTTCCAATTATTGGAGTGTTTCAGTTGTTTGAGTTAGAGGTGTGCTATTACAGACTCCAATGGATGCTGGTGTGATGGTGGGGAATTCATTCCTCATCTGAGGTGAAACCGCCACTGAGCAAAAAATTTACAGGCCAAAACTTGTAAACTTAACTGTGATCTTTAAGGCATGCTCTAAATATGGCTTTTAAAAAGGTCAGATTAATAACTTTGTCACGTCTGTACATTAGAGAGGGTGCTGAACTGCTCATGATAATTATGTTTCATAACTGCGTATTAAAGCTGCTCCAATCAATATTTTCTACAAACAATAAGCCAAATGATTGTGTGTGAAAAGGGTCATTTGTAGTGACAAACGTACTCTAATCTGTCGTAGCAAATGTCAGATTTGATGATAATGTATTAATGTATGTTTGTTTTTTTATGTATTCGATAACTTATGGACACAATGCTTTTGTTTCATTGCATGTGATCTACAGTATAAATGGATCTTAAAGGTTCAGTGTGTAGGATTTAATGGCATCTAGTGGTGTATTTGCAGAATGTCCAGTTTTGCCCTCAGCTTCCTGAAGGAGAAACTATGATGGCTGCAAAAAACGTGAAATAGTCTATAGAGCCAATGTATATTAACATAGCAATGCAAAGAAAACACAACGTGAAAACCAACTCATTTTTACTTTGCAAACCTAAACCTAGCCTTATAAAATGCCTGCAGCTCATGTTGTTCTCACATACACATACAGTCCTCGAGGAAGGAATCCAGTTAATTGGGGGTTAAAATGCCTCAGTCCAGTGAGGTAAACATAAACATACAGTAGGCAGCAGTATGGTCGGAGGCCCGGCATTTAGGAAAAAGGAGAATCAATCATTTCCGCTTTTTGTTTTTGGGGATTTCCCAGCAGAGCACAGTTTGACGTTAGAATGTAGGTCTCTCTGGTACACATAGGAGACAGAAATAAGGTATGACATAGAGGTGATACAAGACTCTGGACCACAAAAACACAGCAAAGAGGAACGTAACAGATGAGTGAGCTCACCCAAACAGAGCACACAAATCCTCCTGTGACAAGCCAAGCATGAGTAAAGTCATGGCTTTATAAGCAAGTGATATTTTTTGCTGTGGCCAAAGACGCAGTTTCACCATGATGGGTAATTAGCTTATTTTATCTGAAAAACAAAAACATGTTGGATGTTTAATGTCTGACTCATGAGTGCGCGCACAAGTGGGTAATAAACTGAAGATAATCTTATATGGTGATTTTGTACTTTGGGCACTTTGGCTCACCTTTAGCTTTACAAATATTTTGACTTTTTGCTTATCTTTATTTATCTGGCAACACATGCTTCTTATAATCCCAACATATTAATCAACCTGCAGCCACAGGGAATGAGCTAAAATGTTCTCCTGACTCATTCCCGTGAAATCACATTAAGGATTAAAACCTCACCGGCATCAGCAGTGCTCGCACTGCTTCCAGAATAAACATAAATCTTGGATGCAGGTGACTTTATGAATTGTGTTTGGACAACACCTCTGTGGTTGCTAACAAACAAAGCAGCAATACTCAGCAGCTAATTCAGTCTGATATATGAAGGTATGCTTTCATAATCCAAAGGCAAGGTTTGTTTTATGCAATTAAAAAAAAAAACGCGCACATAAATAGAAAGAGAGCATTGATCTGTGATCAAGGATTCACAGTTGCATAATCCTCATACGATGTATAAAAGTCCAAGATTTTATTGGACTCGTCTGGCTAATATTTGATGATATATTCTGATTATCTTTTGATGTACATTCAAGTCATGGCAGGGTGAAGCAGTTCAGTTTTCTGTACAGTCATGCTGTGGAACTTAAATGTGAGATTAGAAGGAGCAGTTAAAAGATAAGTTACTGTAAACCTTTGACACAGTTAACTACATTCACAGTGTCTTCTCGCCACGCTGGAATGAAAAGAAGAAGGTAATGAAAAGCCGCGCAGCTACTTTATTACAGTCAACTACAAGTTGGATGGTTCAAACCATCCTGCTCTTTACTTCAAGTGTGTCACGAGATTTATGTTCACCTGCTGTGAAGCAGCTACTGTGGCTGTTCGCACCTAAACTAAAACCACGTGGAGCTGCCGCATTGTTTGTGTTATTTTGCCTTTTAGTGCAGGCACTTGCACAAATAAACACATAAATACATTTTTTTATTTCCTGCACTGAACAGCCAAGACTCCATTTTGGTGATTTCTCTGTGCATTCTCTGTGCAAATTAAAGGCAAAAGAAAAAAAAACATGGAGCGACATTTGGTGCTAAATTAGGTTAAAGGCCATTTTATCAAAAGACGTTCCTTTGTTTATGGGATGGATGTGAACATCTCAGACTGAAATGTCCAATAAGAATTTGAACCGGATTGAGATCTGGTGACTGCTAAGGCTTAACCATATCATTCACATCTTTTTATTCCCGAGAAGATCATTCGGTGAACTCTGTGACCTAATGCTCGTCCACTCCTTTGCTTTGTCATTTCAAGTTTCTTGTTTGTACATAGAAAAAGGCATGTAATGAAGAAAGTGTACTGTTCTGCCATCTTGTGTCTGAAAGGGGTATCGCAGTGTATCGTTTTAATACTTTTTTTGTGGTAAATTTTTTACATTTTTAAAAACTTAAGGAGAAGTGGGTTGCGATGACTGTACTGCAGCCAGACGGTAATTTACACCCAGCGACTTTATGCACGATAAGAGAGATAAGAAACAAGCCTTCAAAGACCGTTATTAGGTCACAGAGTGCTCTCTCTCTCTCTTTCTCACACTCTCACTTACTCACTCACTCACTCACTTGGTGTCTCTCTCCCTATTTATCTTTCTGTGGCCTACAAATCCACAAAGAATGGACAGTTTCAGCAGAATGTCTTCTTCAGCTTGAGCTGTGATTGGACCAGAGGAAGGGGTGGAGGTAAACATGGGGCGGCAGTGGCACAGAGAGAGTCCCTCTAAAACAGGAGAGGAGCGAGTAACAGAGTAACACAGGACAAACAGGACAAGTGTGAAATTATAGGGAGAAAAGACATCAAGAGCTGGCTTAGCGTTGGCTCCACGCGCTCTAACACACGTCACGTTCGCACAGGGTTCACTGCATTCAGCGCAAGCTCGGTGCACAAACACAAACTTGAATGCGCAGTGCATGTTGCAGATTAAAGAAACTGGGTAAGTTCATCAATAACCAACATGAAGCAACGGCATTATCACAACTTGCAACAACAATACGGGGTGTTGCACCAACTTTTCTCGCTTCTATTCTATGTTGTCGCCTGGTCAAAAGAGCATTTGACTAGTCTAACACGTTATCAGTTCATTAGCAGTCAATAGTTAACCACAACTTTATCAGTGTCAGCCCAGGTCAGTTCAAAAGTGTCCCCCACAGAAAGAACTGGGCTTTCAAAAGCGCAATTTTGTGCACCCTCTTTCTCCACTCTCATCTGGCCTCTTTCCAAACTAGCCTTGCTCTCACTCCTCACCCGTTCAGCCAGTCCCTGTCCCTGTTTCTTGTCCTTTCACCCTCTGCTTCAGCCTTTGGTCCCATTGCAACTGCACAGACTGCCTCAGTTCCAGCTTCAGCCTGCGAGAACTAGTTGTGGCTGCAAAGAGAAAATGCCACTCAGTACAGCTGCTGGTCAACGCCTGATACACCAACTGGAATACCTGGAATAACTCGGAAGAAATAGGATATGGTATAGATACGCCATTTAAATAGATTTCATAGAACTGATCTACCTCACAAGGCCCCACAAACTTTTGATGATGCTTCATGCAGGATTTAATATTGTATCTAAAACAAGGTGATCACTATAAAAACTTTTTATCGTTCCAAGTTCCTTCAGTCCCTTTATTGCTTGTTGCATAAGCCGTGAGGTCAGTCGAAATGACATAATGTGTGCAATGGGCATGGCGAGCAACGCTTGGAGCTCTTTTCAGAATAGGGTTGTAATGTGCGGTGTGCACTTGGAATTTTTGGTGTCTTCCACCGCGAAGAACTTGTGCCTGAGTCCGCACTTCAGTGACACTTGACACATTAGAGCTATATCAAGACACATACTCACACACATGTTTGTATGTGTCTTGACAAACGATCTCTAAAAAACATGTGTAAATTTAAACCTCCCTTGTGCCTGAGGGAAGAAGTTCACAGGGTTCCTCTGGCGTTCCCTTTGCAAGTGAAACTATTACACCTTATAGTAAACAGACCACTCCTTTCTAAATGCAGCGAGAGCAAATGAACATGGCTTTTTCTTTTGGCTGGGCACAACCTACTGATGAGAAGAGTTTACTGTGGGCAGCATACTATATACAAACTAATACCAGAATCCACTTTTGGGACACGTAACACCTTGATGCAGTAAATACGGTCCTTTTAGATCAGCAGAGGGTCATTTGATCTGCAGATGAATTCTTATGGTGAACTATAGATTAGAGGCGGTTTTCTGAACTTTGACTTTGTTGATAAACACCTTAGGGAGGCATATCTTCAACATTTCCCCCTGAAACTGGATCAGCCCAGAGCTGACAGAACTACACAACACCACTAATACTGAAGGTCAATATCCCCGTATCTGTGTGTGTGTGTGTGTGTGTGTGTGTGTGTGTGTGTGTGTGTGTGTGTGTGTGTGTGTGTGTGTGTGTGTGCCTGTCTGCGTGTAGAGCATGGTAAAACATAAGGACAAGGCAATGAAGACTGTGGCCTAGAATGAGGTGTTACTGGTTAACCTGCATAAATGCAATGATCTACATGCACAAGTGCAGAGTAAGACTGGTTTATGTTACGGTGACTGACTGCAACAACGATTCTTTTCATTGACGAGTAATCTGTAACGATCATCTTCTTACTTAATCTTGTGCTCTAAAAAAAATCCAAAAAATAATAACAGCAGATGTAGCTGAAATGAACTGATTATTAACAGAACATGTGAAGCTTAAGTCAATCAACACATTGTGCGTTGCCACTCTTATCTATTCTTGGGTCCCAAGACTAAATGGGAATATTAGCAGTTGGATAGATAGATAGAAGTTTATCTCTTCAGGCCTTTGTAGAAGGCTACAACAGCAGTAATTTGACTAGGAAGTTTAACTAAGAGGTTACATTTGACCAGTGAATCTAATTTGCACATTCAAAGTAAACTCTGAATTGTGTGTGTTACATAATAAAAAATTAAAAAAATCCACAGTTTGTATAGTTTACAAAAAGTGTTTTGGGAATAAATGTTTAAACTACAAATATTAATAAATAAATAATAACCCAGCAGATCTCCCTTTCACATGTCCCTAACTGACTGTTACAACTCATGCCATCCTCATTGATCCGGGAGGCAAACTGTATTGCACAATTTCCAAACAGACATGTGGCAATTCTACACAAATTTGGCACTGACGTAAAAAAACTCCCATTTTCGCTCAGCAGTATATAACTGCGGAGAGACGAAACTCTCGGCACTCTCTCAGCCAAAAGAGGGGTTCGCTGTTACCAAGTGCTTATTGCTGCAACTGAAACTGGGGAAAAGAGATGGCACCTGTCAAGAAGGTAAAGTAACTTAGGCTTAACTCAGACAATAATATATCTTCTATGTTATTCTGCACAGAACAGAGATTTTGTTGATGCAGCTTTAACTACGCCATTTAGTTATGCCATAAAATTACATACTAATAGTTGTCCAATTGGTCAATGGACTGTGGCGTGGCAAGGAAAATGCTGCTTTTATGTGTGCGTGTGGTTTAGAAACAGCCAGGCCAAAGTGGTCAATGCTGGAAAATTTCAGGCGAAAAAAGCTGCTTTTATCTTTGCACCTTTGTACTTGAACTGCAGATTCTCTTACATGAACACATACAGAATCATAAAATTTTCATCCTACAGATAAACATTTGTCTCTCTATCATCGTCCAACTGCAATATATGCTGTGACATCTGCGCTCTTTTGTTGTCTTTGTATCTTTAAGTCACATACATTCTGTCCATTCTTGTCCTTCGTCCTCTTTGCTTTTCTGGAGACATAATGTTTGAACATGGATCCCTCTGCTCCGACAGGGTATCCTTGAGCGTCTGAATGCCGGGGAGGTGGTGATAGGCGATGGAGGTTTCGTGTTTGCTCTGGAGAAGAGGGGCTATGTGAAGGCCGGACCATGGACTCCTGAGGCTACTGTCACTCACCCTGAGGCTGGTAAGACAAAGAACATACCACATGAAACCCAGAGAGAAGATACACATTGGGTATGAGTACCTTCTCTCTGGTAGCAGTTTTATCTGTTTTACCTGTAATGACAAACCTGTATGTTTCAAACAGTGCGACAGCTGCACAGGGAGTTCCTGAGGGCAGGTGCTAATGTCATGCAGACATTCACATTCTACGCCAGTGATGACAAACTGGAGAACAGGGGTCAGAACTTGAAATTGACTGTGAGTACCCATTATTATAGCATTTCATAGCCAACATTAGCAAGATGGTGCATATCTTACATATCGCACAGAGCACAATCAACAGTCTCACGTTGCCTGCATAATTCTTCCAGGGAGTACAAATCAACGAGGCTGCCTGCGACCTGGCAAGAGAAGTAGCCAATGAAGGAGATGCACTGGTAGCTGGTGGAGTGTGTCAGACTCCATCCTACCTGAGTTGCAAGAGTGAGACAGAGGTGAAGGCTATCTTCAAGAAACAGCTGGATGTGTTCATGAAGAAGAATGTGGACTTCCTGATTGCTGAGGTGGATTCATGTCTTTTTTTCTTTCTTTCTTTCTTTTTCTTTTTGTGAAGTGCATGTCGTGCCAAAGCTACTTCATTGTGAAACATATGGAATAAGCACTCAGTGGTGACTGTGTTGTTTCTGTCACTGCAGTATTTTGAGCACGTTGAGGAGGCAGAGTGGGCCGTGCAGGTGCTGAAGACCAGTGGAAAGCCTGTGGCTGCTTGTATGTGCATTGGACCAGAGGGAGACATGCATGGTGTCTCAGCTGCAGAGTGTGGTGTCAGGCTGGTGAAGGCTGGTACGAATTTGATCTATTATGCATGATCTGTCTTTACTCGAAAATTAGCTATGTTATCAGATATGGCAATAACAATTTCCCTCTGTTCGCCCTCTGTAGGCGCCCAGATCATCGGTGTCAACTGCCACTTTGACCCAATGACCTGCGTGGAAGCTGTCAAGAAGATGAAGGAGGGAGTGGAGAAGGCCGGGCTGAAGGTTCACTACATGGTGCAGCCCCTTGCATACCACACACCTGACTGCAACTGTCAGGGATTCATTGATCTGCCAGAATTCCCCTTCGGTAATATGTTTTGCTCGTGCATTAAAAGGAAAACAAAAACATCACCAGGAGACAGTTTTGTGACAGCTTTTCATCATTGTCTCTTTCGTTCTTCTGCTCACAGCCCTGGAGCCCAGGATCCTGACCCGCTGGGACATGCACAAGTACGCCAGAGAGGCCTACAAGAGTGGTATCCGATTCATCGGTGGCTGCTGTGGATTTGAGCCTTACCACATCAGGGCTGTGGCAGAAGAGCTGGCCGCTGAGAGAGGCTCCCTCCCAGCTGCATCGGAGAAACACGGAATGTGGGGATCCGGTCTGGAGATGCACACCAAACCCTGGGTCAGAGCAAGGTAAAGTTTTAGCGATACTGTTGTTTGGTGCGTCTTTTCTTCTTTTTCTGTGTCTAATCTTGTCTGTCTTTTTCTCCTCTAGGGCCCGTCGTGACTACTGGGAGACTATCATGCCTGCATCCGGTCGTCCCAAGTGCCCTTCCTTGTCCACACCAGAGGGCTGGGGTGTGACCAAGGGCCACGCTGACCTGCTGCAGCACAAAGAAGCAACCAGCAGCCAGGAAATGAAGCACGTGCTGGACATGCAGAAGAAGGCCAAGTCCTCTGCATGAGCGAGGCAGAGCAACAAATCTGAGGCACCCATTCCTTTAGTCAGTCATCAAGAGAAGGATGAGGGGGGAGGAGCAAAATCTTTCCCAGTTACGTTTGGAGATGAAAAGCACTTGTAACAGCGATGCTCCAGTTGTGGAGTATTACTATGTAAACCCCAAATCAATAAACCTGAGTTTGTTACTTTGTTACTTTGTCAGTGTGGGATGAGTTCTACAAACACAAACCATTCACAAAAACATATAAAACAGTGTCTGTGATTATAATATTTCACACATTCACATGTGCAGCAATTTTCACAACCCTTACTGGTTTGTTAAAAGCCTGTTATCAAGTTGGACTGTGACACTGAGGTCAATTTGAGGTCCAGAAAAATAGAAAGCCACAAACTCACTAAGACGACAGAGAAACACACCAACAACCGTAATGAATCCGGACTAAACTAGTAACACACACATACAATACTCTCATTCAGGAAAAGAGGGGAGGGGAAGAAGTAAACATTGCAGTTGTGTAACCTGCTGCTTGCCAATCAGAGCGGCTCTAACTCAGACCCCTCCCCTAGTTCGGAGAGATTTATAGTGGCCCTCTGCTCCGCTCTAATGTTGCTTCAGCATCTCAAAGTCTGAGCAGTCAGGGGTCCACACAGCTGCAGGATTATGGCACCAGGAAAGAAGGTATGTGTGGACATTTGGGAAAGGCGGGGTATGCTATTAGGACCGCGTTGCAGAATATCCATGCAGAGAATTACAACTGGTAGTCTTGTAGTTTTGAAAAAAAAGACTCTTGAGCCCCAAACTGAATTATACTGTTGAACAACTGAATGTAGTTCATTTAGCCGTGCAGTGAAGTTTGAGATATTTGAGATTTCTGCCTCCATTCCAGAGCACTATTCTTAAAATTACTCAGATTTAAGCATAAATAGAAAAGATTACTAAATCTAAGATTATTAAAGAAGACTTTTGACCATGTTTTCAGCCTTTCAAGATTTGCTTTATAATAAATAAGTTTTCACTTTCCACTAAATAACAGAGGCATTACTTTTAATTACTGTTTTATTATTGCTCAACTTATAGGATTTGTCAAGTTCAATATATAAATATTTTTTAAACTGCAGGAGCAGACTGTCAAATCTGACTCCCAGTGTAATATAACCTATGAGGGGGTCACTGAGGGCTCATGGCATTTGTGCACAGCACATGGAGCATTATCAAATACATGAATAAATGAATGAATCATTATAAATATCCCATGCCACTACAGTGAATTTAAACTCATTATTGTTTTTGCTACTTAGTCAATAGGTTACACTTAATGACTGAATGTGGATGCAAACGCATTTTGCAGACACGAAATCTAAAGTGTAACTAATGCTGCCTTTTCAGATTGAGGCGACCTAAATGGTCACACAGAGTTTAACTTTGATTTTGGCAGCCAAATATGTTGGAATCAAAAGGTGCAGATCTATCAGCCATTACGAGCACTGCAGCTGTTCTCTGACATGTGCTGCTTTCTTGATGACTCATGGCCATTGAGAGAGGGGGGAACGTGACACTGAATTTAGGAAACCACTACGTATGACGAATAATGTATAGATATACATTTATATTCATTTCTATATCCCTGCTGTATAACTGGCATTGCGTTTTGTAACTTATCTTGAAATATAATGCTTCCAATACCCACTTGCCATTAACCCAAAAACATTTTTGGCTCTTTATTTCTTCATTTGAGGGTTTATTAATGTAATGTGGGCCATAATGCTGTACAGGGCTTGTATAAGAAAGTAGTATGCTGGTGTCAGCTGGTGTTCTCTGAATGAAACCCCCTGGCCTCAGTGGCTCTTGGCCAGCCTGAGTAATCTATATCTGAGCTAACATTTTTACAGGGAATCTTGGAGCGTCTTGACGCTGGGGAAGTTGTGATCGGCGATGGAGGCTTCGTGTTTGCCCTGGAGAAGAGAGGCTACGTGAAGGCCGGTCCCTGGACCCCAGAAGCAGCCGCTGAGCACCCTGAAGCAGGTGAGAAAAAGACTATTTTGCCTTTTTTTTCATTTAGATCTAATAATATGTTTGCCTTATGGTGTGATCCGTTTGCTTTTCAGTGCGACAGCTGCACAGGGAGTTCCTGAGGGCTGGGGCCAATGTTATGCAGACCTTCACCTTCTACGCCAGTGATGACAAGCTGGAGAATAGAGGCAACAAGCTCAGCTTCACTGTAAGTGACCACTTTAACATGAATAAGCAGAATATCACGTGTACATTTAACTCTGAAATGATTCAAATCAACAATCCCTGTATCTGTGCAATCACAAAGTGAACAATGTAGAAGCAATGCTCATTAGGAGTATCTATAAAGTGATAATCTCAAATTCCACTGCTGTATGTCGGGGCTTGTCTATTTGATTTTCACCTTTGTTTCACTGTAATGTTGTTCATGTTACTGTTCTCTGTTGTCCTGCAGGGAGCTCAGATCAATGAGGCCGCCTGCGATTTGGCCCGTGAGGTTGCCAATGAGGGTGACGCTCTGGTTGCAGGGGGAGTATCTCAGACTCCATCCTACCTGAGCTGCAAAAGTGAGACAGAGGTGAAGGCCATCTTCAAGAAACAACTGGACGTGTTCATCAAGAAAAATGTGGACTTCCTGATTGCTGAGGTGGAGATTTTAAAATGTGTTGTTTTTTTTTTTGTTGTTGTTGTTTTTAGCACTTTCTAGTAGACGTTTGACTGAGTGCTGATGTTTTTGTCCTGCAGTACTTTGAGCATGTTGAAGAGGCCGTGTGGGCTGTGGAGGTGCTGAAGGAGACAGGGAAACCTGTGGCCGCTTCTCTGTGTATCGGGCCAGACGGAGACATGCACGGTGTCTCACCTGGAGAGTGTGCTGTCAGGCTGGTCAAAGCCGGTGGGTAGAGTGTTCTCTAATATACCCCTGAACATAACATGTAATTGATCTATCTCAAACAAAAAGGAATAGCACACTAAAACTAACTGAAATATTTCATAGTAGTTCATCTTGTCCTCACGTGACATCTCTGTGGAGCGACTATGCAGTGTTTTCTGACATGACACTGCAAGATTTCTGTCTGGTTGCCATGTCTACACGTAGTCTACTGGTGTTGTGAATAAATAACTAGGACCATGTCAAAACTGTCTTTAGTAGTTCTGCTGACTCACAGCACTAAACTGTTGACCATTAGAAACAATCAGCCAAATTCAAAATGCGATATACTGTAGTATGAAACCCAACTTTGCAACCACAAACCACAGTTAGTGTTGTCTCCGCTACATGTCTTCATCTTTGCTTATCTGTAACAGTCAGCTCACGCCAATGAATTTTCCTCTGTAGGCGCCCAGATCGTTGGAATCAACTGCCACTTTGACCCAATGACCTGCGTGGAAGCTGTCAAGAAGATGAAGGAGGGAGTGGAGAAGGCCGGGCTGAAGGCTCACTACATGGTGCAGCCCCTTGCATACCACACCCCTGACTGCAGCTGTCAGGGATTCATTGATCTGCCAGAATTCCCCTTCGGTAATATTATACTGTGTTGCATTTGAATGTCAACATACGGTTAATACAATCTTGTATCAAATTACAGTAAACTATTTCACCAAAAGCAATCAACCTGAAATTAAATGTGTATAAAATTTAAACATTTTTCAGGTCTGGAGCCCAGGATCCTGACCCGCTGGGACATGCACAAGTATGCCAGAGAGGCTTATAATTGTGGCATTCGTTTCATTGGTGGCT
The DNA here is from genome assembly GCA_023373845.1 of Nibea coibor. Taxonomy (NCBI): domain Eukaryota; kingdom Metazoa; phylum Chordata; class Actinopteri; family Sciaenidae; genus Nibea; species Nibea coibor. Next base: position 10,204,150 of record CM041737.1, on the reverse strand, counting down.
GCTGTGGATTTGAGCCTTACCACATCAGGGCTGTGGCAGAGGAGCTGGCCACTGAGAGAGGCTTGCTCCCAGCTGCATCGGAGAAACATGGCAACTGGGGTGCTGGTTTGGAGATGCACACTAAGCCCTGGGTCAGAGCCAGGTTAGAGGCGACTTATTATCTGTTCCTGAATACCATAAATATGCACCAAGCACCTAGACAGACTAACAAGAGTGTTGTTGTCCTTTTGTCTGTTTTAGAGCCCGTCGTGACTACTGGGAGACTCTGAAGCCAGCCTCTGGTCGTCCCCTGTGTCCCTCCTTGTCTGTCCCCGATGGCTGGGGTGTTACCAAGGGCCACGCTGATCTCTTGCAGCAGAAAGAGGCCACCTCTCAGGACCAACTCAAGCAGCTGTTCGATAGGTCAAAGACCCACTGAGTCAGTCTATCATCTTCAATACTGCACTGTGCTATACAGTGCTGCACCTAGCAAACAACAAAATGTCAGGGGCTGAAACTTCACTTGAGACTGGCGCTGTTCTGTGAATCTTTTGATTGTAAAACTGTAGTTTTTGTGAAGCCACAGTGGTGTCTCAAGTTAGGAGGTGGCCCATGTTAAGATTGGGACCTTTTTTTGTTTTCCATGGACCAGTTTGTTTAATAAAAATAAGCTCTAATAAAATGTAATTGGTCACTTTATTGTGAGATGTAGTTCATTGCTTGGGGCAGTTGGGTCATGCACTACACAGACAAATAAAATATCATTTTTTAATGATTAGGATTACACTTGTGAGCTGTGTAGCCGTTGTTGTGACTTTATGTTATTATTTACAGAGACTGAAATGTCTATTCAGTCTCTGATCAACCCTACCCTGTACCACATTATAGTTTTAGGGTTTGAGGTAGGCTTTATTATTTATGATTACAACCATGCAATAAATGACAAATCCAGTAGATGGCAGTGGTATGAAATCACAGCCCATATACTTGACATTGGCTACAAAGACCTTACAGGAAAGATGGTCCACCAGCTAGCAAGCAAGTTAGTTGGGACAAATGAAATGTTGGGACTGTGTTTTTTGTTTGTTTTTTAAGATCCTTTATTTCAAGTGATATCAAAACGTTTGACTCAACAAACTAATCTACAAGACCTTATTCTGTTCAAAGGTTTTGTGTTTTCTCTGCTGAATTTATAAGTTCACCTCAAGGCCAGTTCACTCATTATAAAAAGTTGAATTAACAGCAGGTTTGTTGACATTTAGACATTTACAGTTCAGCGCTGGCCTAATGAAAAATTCTATTAAGTTAGAGTAAAATACAGTGTACACAGCATTACATAATAGGGACAAAACGTCAGGATACTCAGCTTCTGCTGCTTTTATTTGGACTATTTTGTGTTCTCTTCTCTGTATTCTGTGTTTTTTTTTTTAGCTATTATATTATTTTATTAGCCTTATGAGGGGGGGGGGTGGAAGTGGCATTTTATATAGTGTGATAGTTTAATGTCAATCAGTGTTATTTTAAGTAAACACTGTGCATGTTTACTGCAGCAGCAGAGGTTTAGCTTGATTGTGTGTTAGGTGCACTACATCTTCATCTCTAGAAGATCTCTGCCGCTTTCCTCGTCTTTGATTGGTCAACCTTGATCACATGACCATGTTATCCGCTCCGCTTTCCTTTTTTTCAAGGCGGAGTGAAATTAAAGATAGGGTACGATATTTGTCTTTGCTGGGCACACTAGTCTTGTTTTGACACTTTCAGTTATAATACAGACAATATTTTTGCCTTTTGTTTTCTTTATGATTCATAAAAAAACCCTTGAAGCCTCTTTGGACCTGGACTGGTTTTGCTTTGTATCGGATTAAGGTCTTTTATTAGTCTATTCTTGTATGTCCTTTTTTGACAGGAGGCTAACTTAACGTTACAACCCGCAGTGATAAGACTGGAGTATGGCCTGAAGATTTGAGCTAGCAGGACAACCACTGGGACAACACATCTGTCGAGTGCCTATAATAACCGGCATAAGAGGTAAAGACGTAGTTAAGGTATAAGATAGCTAATAAAAGATTACTAATCGATGCCCTTTAGCCCCATAAATGCGTTATGTAGATTATTATGGTTGCTGTATGGTTTAAAATTAATCTCCTATTGATGTCATTCATGTTCAGCCTACGAGAGACATGTCACCCCCCTCTGCACCATTATTATTGGCCGCATCCTCTGGACCGCTGTGCATGTTATGGTATAGACTTTACCGTATATACAGTATTAATGGCGCCACCTTGCGGTGTTTCAGTAACTACAGGGAGCTTTTTTATACCGGAAGTAAACCCGAGGTCGTCATGGGGAGCAAAGTCAGCTCCAAAATGGCTGCTCCTGCTGCCCGAGTTATCCAGGTAACGTCCCTGCTTAAATTTTAATTTCTGTAGTTGTCTGCTGGTTGCGCTCAAATTAACGTGGGAAACTAAAAATGGCGCTTTGTTGTCGTTGTGAACTGTTGTTGACTCATTTCTGTGGGGCTTTGTTTAGGTGACAAATACCGCCGTACCCTTGTTGACGTCCTTGTTAGATCCCAAAACTCAGTCATGTCACGAATTTGATCGTTTGTCAAACTGCACAAACAGACCAAATCAATGTCAAAGTTAACTTCATTTTTCATTGTTTTGGCGGTGCTGTTAGCGCAGTCTGTCAGTCTGTTGGAGGTGGATAACTTTGTCCAGAGCTGAAATTGGCCTAAAAATAGCTGCAGCACAGACACATTGTTGACAGTTAGTTACTCGGAATACAAACAGGTTTAGGTTTACACATACAAGGAGTCTGGCTCCAGTTTTAAGTTGCTCTGGGTGTCCTGACACACAGCTCAAGGAAGAAATGACATGATTGGATTGGAAATGGAGTCTATAACAGCGACAAAGATATATAAGAATAAAACAATAATTATTTACTTAACTTATCTACAGACACTCTGTCAACCTTGTTATTCGTGTGCAGTCTGTGCAGCTTTTGACTATTTTTTTCCATTAGTCAATGGATTATTTTGTCTATTATGTTGAATGAAAATAGTTTCTAAGTAATGCGTACCAGTATTTTCTAGAGCGAGGTGTCAAAGTCATTCAATTTACATCATCAAACTGAAAAAAATCGTAAAAAGGACTAGGATGTTTTGCCACTTTTGCTTTCCTTATGACTTTTTAATTCATTGATTGAAAATTGTAGTTTATTTGTTTTAGCTACAGTACAGATCAAAGTTACCTTCTATAGTCTGAGGCCACAGTCATATTTTATCACTTAAAGGTTCAGTGTGTAATATTTAGGTGGCTTTATTTACAGAATATGGCAGAAATGGTAAGTGCATAATTGATTTCATTAGTGTGATCACCAAAAAATCCTTTTTTTGAGAATGTGCTTTTTGTATCTGCAGACAGCGCAGGTCTTGCAGTTTTGGGTTAACTGACCTCCGTTCAAATGAATGGAAAAACCTGTGCAACACAATTGAACAAACACTTAATATAATTATATGAATGTGTGTGTGTGTGTGTGTGTGTGTGTGTGGGTGGGTGGGTGGGTGGGTGGGTGGTGGTTTTCAGGCTGTTCGGCCTCACACTCCTCTGATCAAGTTCCCCAGAAGGCAAGACCAGGCGAGGCCCAATGGTGAGCAAAGAAGGAATCCACCATAAACAATGGCTCTTTGTGATGTACCTTCCTGCCTTTTATTTTTCTTTTTTTTATTGTTTCTTGAGTTGCTTTTTATTAAAAGTGACTTTTTTTTTCCTTTTCTAGCCCAAGAGGCGTTGAAAACGTTAGCAGCTAACTTCTCACCACACAACCCACTGGGTTCCCCTTCAGCTGCAGCGCCGCCTCCATTATCAAGACCTAATGTACCTTTAACTCCAATCCCTGGCACACCGGACACTCTGGCCTCTATTCAGTTACTACCTGCGAGGTATCGCAGGAGAACGTTGGCAGTGGATGAAATGGAGTACATCCAGGTGAGGGGACCACCTACATACCCAGCTGACAAGTTGGTGGTATGTAGGTAGTGAAAAGGAGAAAAAATGTCCGACCAAAATTATCTTGTTGGTATCAGTTAGAACACAACCTTTGCTCTTTGTTTAAGATGAACCTGCATAATAACCTTTGGCCTTTTTACAACTTAAATTTTAACCCTTAGCCGCTTAGATGCTGTACGTATAGATGGTGTGATCTTTCAGTGTACTCCAAAATGAACACTTGATAAAATAGATTCTAATGCATTTCAATAAGAGACTTAACAGTCAACTTTACTATTAACTCTGCATCCCCATCTTATGAACATTTTACCTGAATATACCAGTGCAGTGTCGTGTATGATGTGGCTTTCGTGTCATGTTCTTTATTGGTAAATGAGTAATTTTTTTTGTTTATTTTCTTCTTTCTTTCCCACAGCGTGGTGGACCAGAGTGACACGAAGCGGCTCAATCACAGCAACCAAAGTCCATCTCTGTCTCTCTTCTGTTGGAGATGACTTTTGTGTCTTTAATTCTGTCAGCAGAAGAGAACCTGATGCCACATGAGACAAGATATAGAATAAACTATTACATAAAGCCTGTTTAAAATGTACATATGTTTATTTTTTAGATGTTAATTTTGTATTGTATTTTAAACTCATACTCACATACTAAGGGACATCGTTGTGTCACACACAGCAAGCCATAACAATAGCTTTAGGTGTTCTTTATTTACTGGCACTGCAACTCGTCCTTACGGGTTTCATGTTGTTGAACTTTGGTTTTAACATTATATATCAGCTGAATTCCAATTTATTCTGATTTTTAATTTTTTCATAATTTGCTTGTGCTACACTTGCAATTTATCACCATACCCAAACCTACTGTAAGCATAAGGCTCGGGTACCTATGGGAAAGTTTCTTTCCTTTTATGACTTTCACTGCAATACGCTGATCTGTTTGGAGCTTAAAAAAAAAAGGCTGAAAGACGCTGGATATCAAGTTGCTATACCGCTGAGTGAGATGGTGTTGAGTTCATGTGAACTTCTGGATTTAAACGATTAAAAAAATATTGTATTTTCATTGTCGTCTTCTTATCATGCTTGATGTAGATGCGTAAACACAAAACAAGCAGAAGATGAGGACAACACTGTCTTCAACAGATGAACAACAGCACTTAAGATTAAGTTTAGGTATTTATTGTTGTTACCTTTGCTGGCATGCTCTATATGGTAAACATTAACAACATTTAAATTTCACAACAGTGCAGAGGCCACCATTAATATGTCACTGATTTTCTAACTATGAGATTCAGCAAGCAGTTTATATAATGAATATTGGCACAAAGTCGTACAGACGTGACAGAAAGGCCAAACGTGAATTTCAAATTCACCTGTCTGACTGGCAGATTGTCATCTTAGTCTCTACCAGAGCTCAGAGAAGCTCACACAGTTTTCATTTTCTCCTTTTGCCGTGAATTGAACGAGGAGAAGTCACACGCAGGCAAACACACACATGAGAAAACAATTCTGCATTAGTTAAGTACATATGTGCCCCTGGGCAAAAAAAAAGCTCCTAAACACAAACTATTACAGAACAATTATGGCTTTACAAAAATACCTCTTGATGTTCAAAACCCAATATCAAACACGACCTATGAACTTCGTGAACAAAGTGCAGTATATTCAGATATTAATATAAACACTTACAGCAATGAGGAACTGTTAAGTCACAAATGGACACGACACGAGAAGAAACACTGAGGTATGCACTGGATTACTCTGATTATTTTGGGGAGAATATTCTGTCTTGGTCACAATAAATAGCGCCTTGTTATTGAGGAGCATTTATAGTTTTTGATAATTGTGGATTTTTTCTTTTTTTTTTGCAAACGCCAGACTAAAACATTGCACTTAAAATGTGGTAGAAGCAATATGTGCCTGGAGGCGAAAGGACTCGTCAATTGCTCTGTTCGTCCAGTTCCTCAAAAGCCGGTAAGAAATCAGCGATGGTGTCCACAACGTAGTCGGGGACCAAGCTGTGGTTGGTGGTCAGCTCACTATTCCTGTACTCCTGGGCCTCCTCGATCTGAGACACGCCGGTGAGAGTGAGCATGGTGTCAAGGCCGCAGTTGGACCCAAACAGCATGTCTGTCTCTAGGCGGTCCCCAATCATCAGGCACTGGGCGGGGTCCACACCCCTGAACTGACTGGAGATGCACTCGAACATGAAGCGGCTGGGCTTTCCGATCACAGTAGCCTTGCGACCTGAGGCCACCTCTAGGGCTGCAGTGAGGGACCCAGAACCTGTCGGGAGTTAAGAGGAGAGCAAGGTTAGTTCAAAGTCATCTCAAGAGAGATCCTCTAATCCCACTCTCCTTCAAGTATGTCTGGGTGCAAATGAGATATTGTGACATGCTAGCCTACTAGTAATCACAGTAAAGTCAGTAGCTGCCTTTTTATATTTCCGAACACACTGTTGTATCACTGTCCAGTGAAACATGAAAATCAGCTTGCAGCTTCTGGAAACTTAAGATGGATTACTGAAGAGAGAAAAATGGCACGTCACACTTCCTACAGCCCTGAAAGACTCAAGTTAACAAATCAGGTCCTGCATTATTACCTTTCTTTTATATAGAGATTTTTTGAAGCACTGATGAGAGAAAGAAGATGTGGTGAATGGGTTATCATCTAATCTTGAGCCCCTTAATATCTTTCAATACGTGAGTTTACACTAACAGGATGAATATATTGTCATGGGCAGCCTGTGTTACATTTAAGGGCGATGAGGTACAAAAACATGCACACAGTCAGAAGAACAGCAGTCAGTGGGGTGCCCCCGTTCAACCATACCTGTTGTTTGACAAGATTAGTGTGATGCAGCAGAGATGCAGCTAGAATTCGCAAGTTAACCCAAACTCTAAAGCTCTATTGTTGGTGGTTGGTTGAAACCATTTTGTTCATGCTGTACATGAGGATGAGGGGCTGCGTGGATCCACAGCAAACCTACCTGTCACTAGAGATTTACACCAACAAGCCTCAAACACTTTTTATACACTTTTAAATTGATTATCTAATTTCTAAAACAGCTTTACTGTAGTTTCAGTATACATATAACATATATAACAGCCTCAAACTGAGGCTCGAGTTAAGGGCCCCCTGACCTCTGTGGCTGCCATCATCCAGCAATCTTACGCAATTATCCAGAAACACAGAGGTGGACCTGGACTTGACTGAAATGAGCAGTATTGTGCGGAACTAAACCTCAATTGTGTCACTCCAATAATCAGAGCACCACCATACCTGGCAGTATCCTTCCACCTGACAGAGGGTGCCAGGGGTCGTTGTCGGTGGCCAGGAACAGACAGTCCGGGTCCCTCAGGTAGCACGAAGCTTTGGCCAGTTTGAGAAATGTCAGTTTATCATCATGCCCCACCAGCACCGCCTTCACGTCCGGAGCCAGGGGGCAGTTGTAGATGGTGGCGTCCGGTGCGTCCGCCTCCTCCACGCAGGGGATGCCCGCCTCCTGCAGCTCCCTGCGCAGCCCGTCGCAGCCGATGACAAACACCTGGCCGCAGATCTTGACGACGTCTCTCAGGTAGAGAGCCGAGCAGTACGACGAGCTGAAGATTTGCTCCAGCATCACGTCGGTGAAGCCCAGCCGGCAGAACTTGTGCACATAATTCTCCCGGGGCCTGGTGCAGTTGTTGGTGACGAACACTACGTTTTTACCGTGCCGGATCAGCGAGTTCACCACCTTAGCCGCGCCAGTGATCGCCTTCTCTCCGTGCCATATGACCCCGTCGCAGTCGAAGAGGATGAAGTCCTTCGCCTCCAGCAGATTTCTGAGCTGCGGACCTCGAATTTTCTGGCAGCCTTTGAAGCCAAAGGCGCCTGCCATCCCGGCTTTTTCCTCGGTTTCCTCCGTGTTTCACCTGCTAGTAGTTCCCCATGTCAAAGGCTGGTGCATAATGTGACGAAGACAGCGCGTAACATGAAACGAAAACAAACCAATGTCAGGTAATCACATTGCAGAGTCCTTGGTGCGGTTACATACACGGACAGTGGGCTACATAAACATTGTCGTCCAGCCACGCCCACCTTGTCAACGCAGACCAATCAAAGCACAGCACTTCAACCAATCACGTCTGTGTATTTTATGCCCCTTTTGGTCACTTCCTCTAAAAATTATATTGCGCCCCCCATGGCAACGCATGGACACCTGTCAATATGACATTTTATTATAAAATGTTCATAACCCCGCAATAACTAAAGGCATACCACACCTATTCTTGTAGCTGGTTCAATTAATGCATAATATTTTATAAGATATATTTCCCTCTGAAATGTGAATGAGGGGAGTAAAATAATGAAGCAGAAACAGTTTTGTTTTCAGACACATTCCTCTTTTTTATTCCTATTTTTACACGTCATGTTAATTGTGGTTTATTTTTCACTGTGATATGTTTAGAAGAGATTGATCAATGAAGTTTTGAGAAGATACACTTTAGCTGTCCAGAATAAATCACATTGTCGTCCAGCCACAGAACTTATTGAGCCACACGGAGCTTTGCAGTCACCTTTTAAACAACCACTTTCTACGATCATTCATGATTACACAGCCACAGTTCATAGGAATATGGTATAAGAGTCATATGACTGAAGTGTGCAACCACACATCAGCTTTTAATGCCAGCTATGCTATGTTCAAACCAGTGACGTGCGGTGAGGTTCATGGCTGGTGACGCACTGACTCCCTCACAATCAGAATTACAAATGTATGAACCCAACAGAGTAGATTATTCACCATTAAACAGGCAATGGTGATAGAGATGTAGATGTAAATGTAGAACACTGCCCCCTGCCATGCGGCAAGAGAACTGCCTGCCTCACCTGGTGCCTCTTCACTGCTGTTGTAAGATCGCTGAGCACACGAAACAGGTTACACACATATATTATGTACATCAGCTACACTATGGAAAGTCAGGGGGGATATATTAAAAGTGTTTGAAACATTTGTTGACGTACACAGAGACAGTAACACGCTGTCATAGCATGGCAGAGCACAGTTTGTGAGGGATTGCGCAATCCAAGGTGACGCTCAGCTTGCTGCTGCCGCACAGTGCGTCTCTTCCCCGTGTATGAACGGCAAATGTGAAAATTCAGTCAGTCTACATTTTCAATCAGAATTGTTCAAGTTGAATGGAAAATGTATCTATATTAGAAACCATTTGATAAATAGAACCATTTATTTGTTTACAATATCTTTTATTTTTTCCACGATGAAGCGTCTGTCCTGCGCATTGAGTTTTTAAATGTGACGTCATCACGCACAGGTAGCATTGGCTGACGTGAAAAAAAAACAGCTCAGAGAAAAAGGGAGGGGCAAATGGAACTCTACTGATCAAAGCAAAATGGAATGTGACATCATCAGGTGTGTATATAAGAGCACGGCTCTTCAGTCAGTATCGTTTCATTTCAGACCTTTCAATACGTGACCCCACGACGAGAAAGTGCGAGAAAAGATCATTTTCAAAAGACAAACGACTGATACGGAATACATCTGTTCGTTAGAGATCTACAACATCATCCTACAGCATTTCTTTGTGACTGACTCTACCAGCCAAAGAAGATGCAGCGCCCGAGGAACCCCAGTGGTGACCAGAGGAGCGATGAAGTGCAGACAACCGTACGCGGTTGCTCTTGTGAGACCAGCTGCCAACTCAACCAAGAGTTGGAGGAAACAAAAGCACAGCTGAAGAGGCAGAAATCCTTAAAGGAGATGTTCATCAACAAGGAAAAAGAGACCCGGCGAGAGCTAGAGAGACTGAAGAAGTACACCGATCCAGAAACTCTCAGCACTGCCAAGATTGCCAACCAGGTCAGAGACACCACCAAAAGAAAGAAGAAGAAACTCTTGCAAGTGGACTACGAAGAGCTACAGGTGGCTCACATCGTTAATGAGGAGAAGTTCACCAATGAGCTTCAGGCAGAGAAGAACAACAACCAACTTCTCAGAGAGGAACTTGAACGCCTCCAGATTTCATACCAAGTGCTCCATGCAAGGTATGAACACGATGTTCCCAAACTCAAGGAGCAGGCCAGTGCCCTTAGGTGTGACCTCAAGAGGGAACACGAGGAGAAGGAACTCCTTCAAACAAAGTACGAGGAGCTTCAAGACACACACAGAGTCACCCAGGAGAAGCTCTCTGCCGAGCTGGAGGCAGAGAAGGAGAAGAATAAGATGATCCAGCAAGAAATGGTCAAGATCTCCATTTCACACAGCGAGATTACAAAGAAGTATGAAAACGATGTCATCTTGGTCAGAGAACAGGCCAACAAGCTCCAGTGTGAGCTTGACAAAGAAGTCAAGGCGCACGCAGTCTCAGTGTCAGAGGGCTTCCGTAAATTCCAGAACTTGAGGGCTGAGCATGAAGCCGTGCGTCAAAAGATGGCAGAGGAGATCGCTGTCCTGAAGAAAAATGCCCTTGTGAGAGAGACAATTTTTGCAAGAGAGCTGGACGAGCTGAAAACTCAGCTCAGTGTTCAGATGTCACACAACCTGAAGCTAACCACTGAGCTCAAGGCTGAGAGAGAGGCTCTCCAAAAAATTACCAGCCATGATGACAACCAACCACCAAACGAGGCTGAAGGTGCAGAGGAGAAGCAGCATGACGAGCAGGAAACCATCAGTCCTGCACTCGAAGTTGAACCACCAAAGGAGTCTCAAGTCGTTGACGGGACGCAGCAGGACGAGCAGGAGACCATCATTCCTGCACTGGACCTCGAAGCCCAGAGAGAGACTCAGGGAACTCTTTCAGACAGGACAACACCACCACGTTCTGTCTGGAAGAGAACCCGTCACTTTCTGGGGTTGAGGAAACCAGAGAGTTGGAAGAGGAGGAGGGAGGACTAAAGTAACATCAAGTTTTGTGGGTTTTCTCCAGGTGCTCTGGTTCCCACACAAAAAAAAAAGTTTTAGTCCCCAAACAAAACAAAAAAAAGCAAAAAAATAAAAAAATAAAAATAAAAAAAAATTCAGAGTTGTTATGTTGTTATATTTTGCAGAAACTTCATCTGTCTGTGTCTTATCTCGATTTAGGATGACATTACAGAAACATGTCTCCTAAAATTATTATAGGATTTGAATTTGGCTGTTATGAGCAAACATTAGAATTTAATATTCAATCAAATATTTAAATGAGAAATTCATTTGAAGGGTTAGTTTTCTAAGCTACATTACAACTGGTTCAACCATTAACATTAAAAATAATTATAACCAAAATGAAATGAAATTAAATTAAATGAATACGTAGAATGCCTCAGAATCTTACATATGGCACCTACAAAGGTATAGTTATGGTATTTTGAAGTGGGGCTGTATGAGGTACTATGAGAAGTAGAGCTATGCACTGCTGTGGACAGGCTCAGCAGAAAAATATATTTTTGCCACATGAAAAGGTTCATCTCCAAAGAATCAATCTGTTTACGTCTACACCATATTAAGAATATTTTCTATGTTTATCTCGCTGTCAGACAAACTTTTAATTTGGTGCTAACTTTAGAACTTCCAACAGCTGTCTGACAGCAAAGCAAATATTACGAACAATCACTGAGGGGTCACAGACCTCGAGGTAAAGACAACTTTCCCAGTAAAACAACATGACATGTTTGGTATCAATAGATTCAATGCAGTCTTAAAATCCATATAACACTGCTTCACTGCTAACTTAAAAACTAGACTAACACCAGATGATCCACCATCATTTTCAGAGGGTTAAAAGTAGGCCAAACAAACAAAGAACTGTGGAGGAGAAAGATTCCAATATTTACATCATAGTCATTCATAATATTTCAAATCAAACCTTTGCTTCTATTTTTCACTTCCACATGAAGTGACTTGTTGTTCTGACTCAACCCAGTTAAATTAGTTATAATCTTCATTACAGACTAACTACAACTAACTCAGTACAGCCCAATTACACATGCCTTCTCCTCTTAAGCTTCAGTCATGTTAAATAGTAGAAGTACACAGCAGGACAGACACCAAATGCCTCAGAAATCATTTACCTCAATGTCCCATTTTGAGTAAAAAAAGATATATAGAGAAGAAAATGCCTCATCTAGTGGTTATCTTATTATTGTGGTCTCTGTGCAGAATGACAGACTAAAATAAACATTCACTGAGCACTCAGTCATTTGAAAAACACAATTATTCTCCTTCCCTTTGTGGTAATCTGAAATTCCTGCAACTGCTCTGTCCTCCTGCTTCTCCACACCAACTCTCTGGATGAAGTTCATTGAATCAGCGACAGAAAACCCTGTTAGTTTACTGAGTGTGTGCTGTTCCATTGACTGCTGTGACTGCTGCTCATTGCTCCTCTCCTTCAGGTGGAGGCGCTGTAGGACAAACAAACACAGCTGTTTTTTGAAGGTTTTTCATGGAAACGAGAAAAGAAATGTGCAGTGATGAAGCTGTTGAACATAGAAGGAGCTTGTTGTCTCGCTGTCAGTTTAACATGAAATGCTCACTGCATTTGAATAAGGCATGTAAGGAATCTAGATTCCTGATCACAATACTGACACCTTGTGGCCGTGCACACCTACACACAGACACACACACGTACAGACACGCACACACACACAGAAAGTCTCAGTCTATAAACTTCGCTGGATAATTGCTTACTTTAACCACAAAACGTAAGTAACGCATATATTCATACACAAATGTTCGTATTTGGCTCTAACATTAAAGAAAATACTAAAACAAAACTTTACACTGCAGCTCAGCAGCTAATGACTTGGCTAATGTGGCCTTGTGCAGCACGTGGGTTATATTGAAAGTTCACCGACACAATAAAAGCAGAAACAATGAACAGATGTCATCGAGGTTTCTGTGACTCTTGCTTGTTGAACTGTTTTTCTTCTTTCTGCACGAGGTATAATTTATGAAGGTGTCACTCGTGATTTCAGCTCGTTTTCTCATTCATTCGCTCTGCTCCGTTAAACCGCGTCTCTCTAACCTGAGCGACAAGGCGGGACTTAATCATCCCTCCTCAGCCAATGAACGTAGTGTTATCAAGTGTTTTGCTTACTGGCTGAAAATTAGACATCTGCGTTAGAATAAAGGATGACTTAAATATGAAATAGCGAATGAGGAAGTACAAGACAAGAAAATACATAAACTGTGAGTGAAAGGAAATAATTGATGTTTTAGTAACACCTTATTACCCAATGGGTTACACTATGGAAAGTCAGGGAGGGCATATATTAAAAGTGTTTGAAACATTTGTCGACGTACACAGAGACAGTAACACGCTGTCATAGCATGGCAGAGCACAGTTTGTGAGGGATTGCGCAATCCAAGGTGACGCTCAGCTTGCTGCTGCCGCACAGTGCGTCTCTTCCCAGTGTATGAACGGCAAATGTGAAAATTCAGCGATTTTTAATTGAAAAATACATTTTCAATCAAAATTGTTCAAGTTGAATGGAAACTTGATTTATATTCGAAACCATTTGATAAATAGAACCATTTATTTGTTTACAATATCTTTTATTTTTTCCTGGATGAAGCGTCTGTCCTGCGCATTGAGTTTTTAAATGTGACGTCATCACGCACAGGTAGCATTGGCTGACGTGAAAAAAAAAACAGCTCAGAGAAAAAGGGAGGGGCAAATGGAACTCTACTGATCAAAGCAAAATGGAATGTGACATCATCAGGTGTGTATATAAGAGCACGGCTCTTCACTCAGTATCATTTCATTTCAGACCTTTCAATACGTGACCCCACGACGAGAAAGTGCAAGAAAAGATCATTTTCAAAAGACAAACGACTGATACAGAATACATCTGTTCGTTAGAGATCTACAACATCATCCTACAGCGTTTCTTTGTGACTGACTCTACCAGCCAAAGAAGATGCAGCGCCCGAGGAACCCCAGTGGTGACCAGAGGAGCGATGAAGTGCAGACAACCGTACGCGGTTGCTCTTGTGAGACCAGCTGCCAACTCAACCAAGAGTTGGAGGAAACAAAAGCACAGCTGAAGAGGCAGAAATCCTTAAAGGAGATGTTCATCAACAAGGAAAAAGAGACCCGGCGAGAGCTAGAGAGACTGAAGAAGTACACCGATCCAGAAACTCTCAGCACTGCCAAGATTGCCAACCAGGTCAGAGACACCACCAAGAGAAAGAAGAAGAAACTCTTGCAAGTGGACTACGAAGAGCTACAGGTGGCTCACATCGTTAATGAGGAGAAGTTCACCAATGAGCTTCAGGCAGAGAAGAACAACAACCAACTTCTCAGAGAGGAACTTGAACGCCTCCAGATTTCATACCAAGTGCTCCATGCAAGGTATGAACACGATGTTCCCAAACTCAAGGAGCAGGCCAATGCCCTTAGGTGTGACCTCAAGAGGGAACACGAGGAGAAGGAACTCCTTCAAACAAAGTACGAGGAGCTTCAAGACACACACAGAGTCACCCAGGAGAAGCTCTCTGCCGAGCTGGAGGCAGAGAAGGAGAAGAATAAGATGATCCAGCAAGAAATGGTCAAGATCTCCATTTCACACAGCGAGATTACAAAGAAGTATGAAAACGATGTCATCTTGGTCAGAGAACAGGCCAACAAGCTCCAGTGTGAGCTTGACAAAGAAGTCAAGGCGCACGCAGTCTCAGTGTCAGAGGGCTTCCGTAAATTCCAGAACTTGAGGGCTGAGCATGAAGCCGTGCGTCAAAAGATGGCAGAGGAGATCGCTGTCCTGAAGAAAAATGCCCTTGTGAGAGAGACAATTTTTGCAAGAGAGCTGGACGAGCTGAAAACTCAGCTCAGTGTTCAGATGTCACACAACCTGAAGCTAACCACTGAGCTCAAGGCTGAGAGAGAGGCTCTCCAAAAAATTACCAGCCATGATGACAACCAACCACCAAACGAGGCTGAAGGTGCAGAGGAGAAGCAGCACGACGAGCAGGAAACCATCAGTCCTGCACTCGAAGTTGAACCACCAAAGGAGTCTCAAGTCGTTGACGGGACGCAGCAGGACGAGCAGGAGACCATCATTCCTGCACTGGACCTCGAAGCCCAGAGAGAGACTCAGGGAACTCTTTCAGACAGGACAACACCACCACGTTCTGTCTGGAAGAGAACCCGTCACTTTCTGGGGTTGAGGAAACCAGAGAGTTGGAAGAGGAGGAGGGAGGACTAAAGTAACATCAAGTTTTGTGGGTTTTCTCCAGGTGCTCTGGTTCCCACACAAAAAAAAAAGTTTTAGTCCCCAAACAAAACAAAAAAAAGCAAAAAAAAAAAAAAAAAAAAAAAATTCAGAGTTGTTATGTTGTTATATTTTGCAGAAACTTCATCTGTCTGTGTCTTATCTCGATTTAGGATGACATTACAGAAACATGTCTCCTAAAATTATTATAGGATTTCAATTTGGCTGTTATGAGCAAACATTAGAATTTAATATTCAATCAAATATTTAAATGAGAAATTCATTTGAAGGGTTAGTTTTCTAAGCTACATTACAACTGGTTCAACCATTAACATTAAAAATAATTATAACCAAAATGAAATGAAATTAAATTAAATGAATACGTAGAATGCCTCAGAATCTTACATATGGCACCTACAAAGGTATAGTTATGGTATTTTGAAGTGGGGCTGTATGAGGTACTATGAGAAGTAGAGCTATGCACTGCTGTGGACAGGCTCAGCAGAAAAATATATTTTTGCCACATGAAAAGGTTCATCTCCAAAGAATCAATCTGTTTACGTCTACACCATATTAAGAATATTTTCTATGTTTATCTCGCTGTCAGACAAACTTTTAATTTGGTGCTAACTTTAGAACTTCCAACAGCTGTCTGACAGCAAAGCAAATATTACGAACAATCACTGAGGGGTCACAGACCTCGAGGTAAAGACAACTTTCCCAGTAAAACAACATGACATGTTTGGTATCAATAGATTCAATGCAGTCTTAAAATCCATATAACACTGCTTCACCGCTAACTTAAAAACTAGACTAACACCAGATGATCCACCATCATTTTCAGAGGGTTAAAAGTAGGCCAAACAAACAAAGAACTGTGGAGGAGAACAATTCCAATATTTACATCATAGTCATTCATAATATTTCAAATCAAACCTTTGCTTCTATTTTTCACTTCCACATGAAGTGACTTGTTGTTCTGACTCAACCCAGTTAAATTAGTTATAATCTTCATTACAGACTAACTACAACTAACTCAGTACAGCCCAATTACACAGATGCCTTCTCCTCTTAAGCTTCAGTCATGTTAAATAGTAGAAGTACACAGCAGGACAGACACCAAATGCCTCAGAAATCATTTACTTCAATGTCCCATTTTGAGTAAAAAAAGATATATAGAGAAGAAAATGCCTCATCTAGTGGTTATCTTATTATTGTGGTCTCTGTGCAGAATGACAGACTAAAATAAACATTCACTGAGCACTCAGTCATTTGAAAAACACAATTATTCTCCTTCCCTTTGTGGTAATCTGAAATTCCTGCAACTGCTCTGTCCTCCTGCTTCTCCACACCAACTCTCTGGATGAAGTTCATTGAATCAGCGACAGAAAACCCTGTTAGTTTACTGAGTGTGTGCTGTTCCATTGACTGCTGTGACTGCTGCTCATTGCTCCTCTCCTTCAGGTGGAGGCGCTGTAGGACAAACAAACACAGCTGTTCTTTGAAGGTTTTTCATGGAAACAAGAAAAGAAATGTGCAGTGATGAAGCTGTTGAACATAGAAGGAGCTTGTTGTCTCGCTGTCAGTTTAACATGAAATGCTCACTGTATTTGAATAAGGCATGTAAGGAATCTAGATTCCTGATCACAATACTGACACCTTGTGGCCGTGCACACCTACACACAGACACACACACGTACAGACACGCACACACACACAGAAAGTCTCAGTCTATAAACTTCGCTGGATAATTGCTTACTTTAACCACAAAACGTAAGTAACGCATATATTCATACACAAATGTTCGTATTTGGCTCTAACATTAAAGAAAATACTAAAACAAAACTTTACACTGCAGCTCAGCAGCTAATGACTTGGCTAATGTGGCCTTGTGCAGCACGTGGGTTATATTGAAAGTTCACCGACACAATAAAAGCAGAAACAATGAACAGATGTCATCGAGGTTTCTGTGACTCTTGCTTGTTGAACTGTTTTTCTTCTTTCTGCACGAGGTATAATTTATGAAGGTGTCACTCGTGATTTCAGCTCGTTTTCTCATTCATTCGCTCTGCTCCGTTAAACTGCGTCTCTCTAACCTGAGCGACAAGGCGGGACTTAATCATCCCTCCTCAGCCAATGAACGTAGTGTTATCAAGTGTTTTGCTTACTGGCTGAAAATTAGACATCTGCGTTAGAATAAAGGATGACTTAAATATGAAATAGCGAATGAGGAAGTACAAGACAAGAAAATACATAAACTGTGAGTGAAAGGAAATAATTGATGTTTTAGTAACACCTTATTACCCAATGGGTTACACTATGGAAAGTCAGGGAGGGCATATATTAAAAGTGTTTGAAACATTTGTCGACGTACACAGAGACAGTAACACGCTGTCATAGCATGGCAGAGCACAGTTTGTGAGGGATTGCGCAATCCAAGGTGACGCTCAGCTTGCTGCTGCCGCACAGTGCGTCTCTTCCCAGTGTATGAACGGCAAATGTGAAAATTCAGCGATTTTTAATTGAAAAATACATTTTCAATCAAAATTGTTCAAGTTGAATGGAAACTTGATTTATATTCGAAACCATTTGATAAATAGAACCATTTATTTGTTTACAATATCTTTTATTTTTTCCTGGATGAAGCGTCTGTCCTGCGCATTGAGTTTTTAAATGTGACGTCATCACGCACAGGTAGCATTGGCTGACGTGAAAAAAAAAACAGCTCAGAGAAAAAGGGAGGGGCAAATGGAACTCTACTGATCAAAGCAAAATGGAATGTGACATCATCAGGTGTGTATATAAGAGCACGGCTCTTCACTCAGTATCATTTCATTTCAGACCTTTCAATACGTGACCCCACGACGAGAAAGTGCAAGAAAAGATCATTTTCAAAAGACAAACGACTGATACAGAATACATCTGTTCGTTAGAGATCTACAACATCATCCTACAGCGTTTCTTTGTGACTGACTCTACCAGCCAAAGAAGATGCAGCGCCCGAGGAACCCCAGTGGTGACCAGAGGAGCGATGAAGTGCAGACAACCGTACGCGGTTGCTCTTGTGAGACCAGCTGCCAACTCAACCAAGAGTTGGAGGAAACAAAAGCACAGCTGAAGAGGCAGAAATCCTTAAAGGAGATGTTCATCAACAAGGAAAAAGAGACCCGGCGAGAGCTAGAGAGACTGAAGAAGTACACCGATCCAGAAACTCTCAGCACTGCCAAGATTGCCAACCAGGTCAGAGACACCACCAAGAGAAAGAAGAAGAAACTCTTGCAAGTGGACTACGAAGAGCTACAGGTGGCTCACATCGTTAATGAGGAGAAGTTCACCAATGAGCTTCAGGCAGAGAAGAACAACAACCAACTTCTCAGAGAGGAACTTGAACGCCTCCAGATTTCATACCAAGTGCTCCATGCAAGGTATGAACACGATGTTCCCAAACTCAAGGAGCAGGCCAATGCCCTTAGGTGTGACCTCAAGAGGGAACACGAGGAGAAGGAACTCCTTCAAACAAAGTACGAGGAGCTTCAAGACACACACAGAGTCACCCAGGAGAAGCTCTCTGCCGAGCTGGAGGCAGAGAAGGAGAAGAATAAGATGATCCAGCAAGAAATGGTCAAGATCTCCATTTCACACAGCGAGATTACAAAGAAGTATGAAAACGATGTCATCTTGGTCAGAGAACAGGCCAACAAGCTCCAGTGTGAGCTTGACAAAGAAGTCAAGGCGCACGCAGTCTCAGTGTCAGAGGGCTTCCGTAAATTCCAGAACTTGAGGGCTGAGCATGAAGCCGTGCGTCAAAAGATGGCAGAGGAGATCGCTGTCCTGAAGAAAAATGCCCTTGTGAGAGAGACAATTTTTGCAAGAGAGCTGGACGAGCTGAAAACTCAGCTCAGTGTTCAGATGTCACACAACCTGAAGCTAACCACTGAGCTCAAGGCTGAGAGAGAGGCTCTCCAAAAAATTACCAGCCATGATGACAACCAACCACCAAACGAGGCTGAAGGTGCAGAGGAGAAGCAGCACGACGAGCAGGAAACCATCAGTCCTGCACTCGAAGTTGAACCACCAAAGGAGTCTCAAGTCGTTGACGGGACGCAGCAGGACGAGCAGGAGACCATCATTCCTGCACTGGACCTCGAAGCCCAGAGAGAGACTCAGGGAACTCTTTCAGACAGGACAACACCACCACGTTCTGTCTGGAAGAGAACCCGTCACTTTCTGGGGTTGAGGAAACCAGAGAGTTGGAAGAGGAGGAGGGAGGACTAAAGTAACATCAAGTTTTGTGGGTTTTCTCCAGGTGCTCTGGTTCCCACACAAAAAAAAAAGTTTTAGTCCCCAAACAAAACAAAAAAAAGCAAAAAAAAAAAAAAAAAAAAAAAAAATTCAGAGTTGTTATGTTGTTATATTTTGCAGAAACTTCATCTGTCTGTGTCTTATCTCGATTTAGGATGACATTACAGAAACATGTCTCCTAAAATTATTATAGGATTTCAATTTGGCTGTTATGAGCAAACATTAGAATTTAATATTCAATCAAATATTTAAATGAGAAATTCATTTGAAGGGTTAGTTTTCTAAGCTACATTACAACTGGTTCAACCATTAACATTAAAAATAATTATAACCAAAATGAAATGAAATTAAATTAAATGAATACGTAGAATGCCTCAGAATCTTACATATGGCACCTACAAAGGTATAGTTATGGTATTTTGAAGTGGGGCTGTATGAGGTACTATGAGAAGTAGAGCTATGCACTGCTGTGGACAGGCTCAGCAGAAAAATATATTTTTGCCACATGAAAAGGTTCATCTCCAAAGAATCAATCTGTTTACGTCTACACCATATTAAGAATATTTTCTATGTTTATCTCGCTGTCAGACAAACTTTTAATTTGGTGCTAACTTTAGAACTTCCAACAGCTGTCTGACAGCAAAGCAAATATTACGAACAATCACTGAGGGGTCACAGACCTCGAGGTAAAGACAACTTTCCCAGTAAAACAACATGACATGTTTGGTATCAATAGATTCAATGCAGTCTTAAAATCCATATAACACTGCTTCACCGCTAACTTAAAAACTAGACTAACACCAGATGATCCACCATCATTTTCAGAGGGTTAAAAGTAGGCCAAACAAACAAAGAACTGTGGAGGAGAACAATTCCAATATTTACATCATAGTCATTCATAATATTTCAAATCAAACCTTTGCTTCTATTTTTCACTTCCACATGAAGTGACTTGTTGTTCTGACTCAACCCAGTTAAATTAGTTATAATCTTCATTACAGACTAACTACAACTAACTCAGTACAGCCCAATTACACAGATGCCTTCTCCTCTTAAGCTTCAGTCATGTTAAATAGTAGAAGTACACAGCAGGACAGACACCAAATGCCTCAGAAATCATTTACCTCAATGTCCCATTTTGAGTAAAAAAAGATATATAGAGAAGAAAATGCCTCATCTAGTGGTTATCTTATTATTGTGGTCTCTGTGCAGAATGACAGACTAAAATAAACATTCACTGAGCACTCAGTCATTTGAAAAACACAATTATTCTCCTTCCCTTTGTGGTAATCTGAAATTCCTGCAACTGCTCTGTCCTCCTGCTTCTCCACACCAACTCTCTGGATGAAGTTCATTGAATCAGCGACAGAAAACCCTGTTAGTTTACTGAGTGTGTGCTGTTCCATTGACTGCTGTGACTGCTGCTCATTGCTCCTCTCCTTCAGGTGGAGGCGCTGTAGGACAAACAAACACAGCTGTTCTTTGAAGGTTTTTCATGGAAACAAGAAAAGAAATGTGCAGTGATGAAGCTGTTGAACATAGAAGGAGCTTGTTGTCTCGCTGTCAGTTTAACATGAAATGCTCACTGCATTTGAATAAGGCATGTAAGGAATCTAGATTCCTGATCACAATACTGACACCTTGTGGCCGTGCACACCTACACACAGACACACACACGTACAGACACGCACACACACACAGAAAGTCTCAGTCTATAAACTTCGCTGGATAATTGCTTACTTTAACCACAAAACGTAAGTAACGCATATATTCATACACAAATGTTCGTATTTGGCTCTAACATTAAAGAAAATACTAAAACAAAACTTTACACTGCAGCTCAGCAGCTAATGACTTGGCTAATGTGGCCTTGTGCAGCACGTGGGTTATATTGAAAGTTCACCGACACAATAAAAGCAGAAACAATGAACAGATGTCATCGAGGTTTCTGTGACTCTTGCTTGTTGAACTGTTTTTCTTCTTTCTGCACGAGGTATAATTTATGAAGGTGTCACTCGTGATTTCAGCTCGTTTTCTCATTCATTCGCTCTGCTCCGTTAAACCGCGTCTCTCTAACCTGAGCGACAAGGCGGGACTTAATCATCCCTCCTCAGCCAATGAACGTAGTGTTATCAAGTGTTTTGCTTACTGGCTGAAAATTAGACATCTGCGTTAGAATAAAGGATGACTTAAATATGAAATAGCGAATGAGGAAGTACAAGACAAGAAAATACATAAACTGTGAGTGAAAGGAAATAATTGATGTTTTAGTAACACCTTATTACCCAATGGGTTACACTATGGAAAGTCAGGGAGGGCATATATTAAAAGTGTTTGAAACATTTGTCGACGTACACAGAGACAGTAACACGCTGTCATAGCATGGCAGAGCACAGTTTGTGAGGGATTGCGCAATCCAAGGTGACGCTCAGCTTGCTGCTGCCGCACAGTGCGTCTCTTCCCAGTGTATGAACGGCAAATGTGAAAATTCAGCGATTTTTAATTGAAAAATACATTTTCAATCAAAATTGTTCAAGTTGAATGGAAAATTTATCTATATTAGAAACCATTTGATAAATAGAACCATTTATTTGTTTACAATATCTTTTATTTTTTCCAGGATGAAGCGTCTGTCCTGCGCATTGAGTTTTTAAATGTGACGTCATCACTCACAGGTAGCATTGGCTGACGTGAAAAAAAAAACAGCTCAGAGAAAAAGGGAGGGGCAAATGGAACTCTACTGATCAAAGCAAAATAGAATGTGACATCATCAGGTGTGTATATAAGAGCACGGCTCTTCACTCAGTATCATTTCATTTCAGACCTTTCAATACGTGACCCCACGACGAGAAAGTGCGAGAAAAGATCATTTTCAAAAGACAAACGACTGATACGGAATACATCTGTTCGTTAGAGATCTACAACATCATCCTACAGCGTTTCTTTGTGACTGACTCTACCAGCCAAAGAAGATGCAGCGCCCGAGGAACCCCAGTGGTGACCAGAGGAGCGATGAAGTGCAGACAACCGTACGCGGTTGCTCTTGTGAGACCAGCTGCCAACTCAACCAAGAGTTGGAGGAAACAAAAGCACAGCTGAAGAGGCAGAAATCCTTAAAGGAGATGTTCATCAACAAGGAAAAAGAGACCCGGCGAGAGCTAGAGAGACTGAAGAAGTACACCGATCCAGAAACTCTCAGCACTGCCAAGATTGCCAACCAGGTCAGAGACACCACCAAGAGAAAGAAGAAGAAACTCTTGCAAGTGGACTACGAAGAGCTACAGGTGGCTCACATCGTTAATGAGGAGAAGTTCACCAATGAGCTTCAGGCAGAGAAGAACAACAACCAACTTCTCAGAGAGGAACTTGAACGCCTCCAGATTTCATACCAAGTGCTCCATGCAAGGTATGAACACGATGTTCCCAAACTCAAGGAGCAGGCCAATGCCCTTAGGTGTGACCTCAAGAGGGAACACGAGGAGAAGGAACTCCTTCAAACAAAGTACGAGGAGCTTCAAGACACACACAGAGTCACCCAGGAGAAGCTCTCTGCCGAGCTGGAGGCAGAGAAGGAGAAGAATAAGATGATCCAGCAAGAAATGGTCAAGATCTTCATTTCACACAGCGAGATTACAAAGAAGTATGAAAACGATGTCATCTTGGTCAGAGAACAGGCCAACAAGCTCCAGTGTGAGCTTGACAAAGAAGTCAAGGCTCACGCAGTCTCAGTGTCAGAGGGCTTCCGAAAGTTCCAGAACTTGAGGGCTGAGCATGAAGCCGTGCGTCAAAAGATGGCAGAGGAGATCGCTGTCCTGAAGAAAAATGCCCTTGTGAGAGAGACAATTTTTGCAAGAGAGCTGGACGAGCTGAAAACTCAGCTCAGTGTTCAGATGTCACACAACCTGAAGCTAACCACTGAGCTCAAGGCTGAGAGAGAGGCTCTCCAAAAAATTACCAGCCATGATGACAACCAACCACCGAACGAGGCTGAAGGTGCAGAGGAGAAGCAGCACGACGAGCAGGAAACCATCAGTCCTGCACTCGAAGTTGAACCACCAAAGGAGTTTCAAGTCGTTGACGAGACGCAGCAGGAGGAGCAGGAGACCATCATTCCTGCACTGGACCTCGAAGCCCAGAGAGAGACTCAGGGAACTCTTTCAGACAGGACAACACCACCACGTTCTGTCTGGAAGAGAACCCGACACTTTCTGGGGTTGAGGAAACCAGAGAGTTGGAAGAGGAGGAGGGAGGACTAAAGTAACATCAAGTTTGTGGGTTTTCTCCAGGTGCTCTGGTTCCCACACAAAAAAAAAAGTTTTAGTCCCCAACCAAAAAAACAAAAAAGCAAAAAAAAAAAAAAAAAAAAAAAAAAAAATCAGAGTTGTTATGTTGTTATATTTTGCAGAAACTTCATCTGTCTGTGTCTTATCTCGATTTAGGATGACATTACAGAAACATGTCTCCTAAAATTATTATAGGATTTCAATTTAGCTGTTATGAGCGAACATTAGAATTTAATATTCAATCAAATATTTAAATGAGAAATTCATTTGAAGGGTTCATTTTTTAAAGCTACATTACAACTGGTTCAAACATTAACATTAAAAATAATTATAACCAAAATGAAATGAAATGAAATGAATACGCAGAATGCCTCAGAATCTTACATATGGCACCTACAAAGGTATAGTTATGGTATTTTGAAGTGGGGCTGTATGAGGTACTACGAGAAGTAGAGCTGTGCACTGCTGTGGACAGGCTCAGCAGAAAAATATATTTTTGCCACATGAAAAGGTTCATCTCCAAAAAATCAATCTGTTTAAGTCTACACCATATTAAGAATATTTTCTATGTTTATCTCGCTGTCAGACAAACTTTTAATTTGGTGCTAACTTTAGAACTTCCAACAGCTGTCTGACAGCAAAGCAAATATTACGAACAATCACTGAGGGGTCACAGACCTCGAGGTAAAGACAACTTTCCCAGTAAAACAACATGACATGTTTGGTATCAATAGATTCAATGCAGTCTTAAAATCCATATAACACTGCTTCACCACTAACTTAAAAACTAGACTAACACCAGATGATCCACCATCATTTCATATGTCATATGTCAAATGAATCCTGAAATGCAAGCTCACATCGACCAAAATACATAAAGACAGACAGCAAAACATAAAAGCTGAAGGACATCCATCATCATCCAACCCAGTCATCATCATCATTATCGAATCTTACATCAGAGACTCAGCTGACTCACTCGGAGCGTTCAACAATTTAGTGACATGAGAGATAAAATCATTTCTCATCTTGTTCAACCTGGACTTTGGAGCTCTGTATCTCTGTCCAGAGGGGAGAAGCTTGAACTCTCCATCTAGAGGAGGGAAAGGACACTTCGAGACGCATCAAGCCTGTAAAAGGACTCTTTTGCAGAAAATGCAGGCACAACTGAAGTGGTACTTTATGCTTTTAACTCCCGTAGTAGTCTTCAGTCTGCTACAGTACATTTATGTGACAGTTATTAGCTACTTTTCAGATTAAGACTTTACTGAAAAACATGAACATATATGCTTATAAAAATACAATGCATTGTTAAACCAGTGGTCCACAACTCTAAACTTTTCAGGCAATAACTGTTCCAGACCTCAAAACCCTAGCTCACTTTGCAGTATCTAAAATAAAGATGTACACTTTTTAATGGTCTGTCTGTCTTCCTTTGTTAACAGCCTTTTTCTTTCCATTATCATAGCACCATATTGTTTCCTGCAGTGCAATATTGTCCAAATAATGCTTCAGAACTGTGTGTTACAGTACTGCTTTTATAAAGACAGGCTTTGTCAGTACTCAGACTTTGTTTAGGAATAGTTTGCAACACATTTCAAGGTTTCATTTCTTTGCACTGCTGCAGAACTGCAGTTTGTTAACCCATTATTTGTTCCCTTATGGCTGAATTTTACCTCATTCAGTTCAAACTTCCAACAGTTTTCAGTTTATCATTGTACCATTAAGATGTTTTAAAATTGTACAACTCTGGAATATGGACTGATGTCATAAAATCTGTTCAAAGTTAGTTACAAAGGTAATAATAATAATAATAATAATAATAATAATAATAATAATAATAATAATTTTAGCTCTAGTGAAGAATCTGTTCCAAACAAAACATCTTCATGTTAACCCCACATCACTGAGGGTAAAATATCTCACAGAACAGTGGACCATGTTACATAAATTAAAATGTTCATTTATTGAATTTAACTCCACATTTAGTGGTAAAACAAGAACAAATACTGCACGGTAAGGACTGGTGTGTCAGCGTGTCTTTTCTTGAGCGTCTCTGCAGTTGCTGAGAGCTTCAGCAAGAGGAGTGACAGCTCCATCTGCACAGCTGAGTTCAGGATGCTCTTCATCTTCTTCTGGTTGGTGACGCTCTGGTTCTGTTCCTGTAATCTTAATGAAGCAAAAATCTAAATTTCGTCTGTGAATCGCTCTTAGTCTGGCCCCTCTCCTGAGCCCAGTTTCCCAGGCTCCCAGGGTCACAGGGACACGCAAACCTCTCCACCACGATAAGGTAGCGATTCTTGGAGAGGAAACTTTATTATTTTCAGTGTTACATTACATTTCATTACATTACATTACATTTCATTACATTACATTACATTTTACAACATTACATTACATTACATTTTAAGACATTAAATTACATTACAATACATTACATTTTCTTATTACTACTATTACTACATTACATAATATTACATTACTTTACATTTTTCTACATAACATTACATTAATCAACTACATCTTCATCTTGTGCTCCATCTTCTTGCTGTCAGAGGAGGGGTCGGCACCTTTGTTATCACTGAGGACATCCTGTTCATTAGGTTCGTCATGTTCGTCCTTAGTGGTAACAGTGATGTCTTCATCGAAATGATGTTCTACGTCAGTGTTTTTCAAGCCTGGTCAAGCTTTGCAGTGGCCTGATAACGAGCCTCTCGCTTGATGACGAGCTGATAATTTGAATCAGGAGTGTTGGAGCAGGAAACATCTAACACACACGGGGCAGTGTTCCCCTGAGGACCAGGCTTGAAAAACACTGGTCCACGTCGGCCTCAAAACGATCCGTGATGATGATGAGGTTGTTGCCATGTTAAACTTCTTCCTCAGATGACGTGCAGTCACAAGAAGAAGAAGTTTCATCTGACTCCTCCTCATCATCATGACTGTCATCGGTCATGTCGACTGAGCTGCCCTCCTCTGTTTAAGACTCTTCAGAAGACTCCTCATCGTCTGACTGGATGTCTTCCTCCATCCAGTCAGACGAAGAAGATGAATACTTCCAGTGTTTCCATTACATTACCATTACATTACATTTCCTACATTACATTACATTTTCTTACATTAAATTACATTATATTACATTTTCCTACATTATATTACATTACATTTTACTAGATTACATTAAATTACATTACATCACATTTTCTTACATTAAATTACATTATATTACATTGCATTTTACTACATTACGTAATATTACATTACATTTTGCTACATAACATTACATTAATCAACTACATCTTCACCTTGTTCTCCATCTTCAGTCGACATGATGGTCTACGTTGGCCTCAGAACAATCCATGATGATGAGGTTGTTGCCATCTTAAACTTCTTCCTCAAATGACGTGCAGTCATAAGAAGCAGAAGTTTCATCTGACTCCTCCTCATCATCATGATTGTCATCGGTCTCGTAGCCATTCATGTCGACCGAGCTGCCCTCCCCTGTTTATAACTCTTCTTCAGAAGACTCATGACTACTTCCAGCGTTTCCCTGGCCTTGGACTGGAGGACCAGTCCTCATCACTGTCATCCCTGCTCCTCTTTCTGGAAGAACCAGAAGAGGAGGAGGTGGGCTCCTCGATGCTGCTTGAGGACTCGAGCAATGATTTCCCAACATCATTGCCTTCATTGCCCTCAGCAGCGACCAGGGAGACAGTGATGTGGCCATCGTCTTCATCTGAAGAACGGATGCCAAAAAAGTCATCGTCATCATCTGAAGAGCTGAAGGCCCGGGAGCCTTCGCTTTCAGATGAAGAACAGAAGACTGAGAAGGCATCGTCTTCAGATGAAGAACTGGAGAGGGAGTCTGAGCCTTCATCCGAAGAGTCACAAACAGAGAGGTCATCGTCCTCGTCAGAAGAGGAGGATCCCCCGTCTTCATCCGAAGGGATGAAGTCGGGGTCACCATCCTCTCCCTGGGAAGCGGTGGAGCCCACATCTTCCTCTGAGGAGAAGAAGCCGCGCTCACCATCATCTCCGTCAGGAGGGCCGGAGCCCTCTTCTCCATCTGACAAGATGTAGACTCCATCTGCAAAGACGGAGTCTCCATCTGACAAGATGGAGTCGAGGTCACCGTACTCTCCGTCAGAAGCGATGGAGTCGGCATCTTCAGCCATCATGAGCAAGATGTGGGCAAACGCCGCTAACCCCTCGAGGTCGAAGACATCTGCAGGAAAATATAAAAAGGAAAGTTGAGTTCTAAAGTTCACTTATAAAGTCATGAAGTTGTGAATTGTTAAAAACAGTAATACACCCAAATAACACTTAACAACTTAAACTGCACTCTGTCATAACGTTGTGTGTGAGAAATGAGGACATGACAAAGCACATATGGAAATATCTCTCATGAGGTCACAGTGTCCATTCAAGACCACATCACATATCAACAGACAGCACATCAAACAGCTCTCACACACACACACACACACAACACCAGCACAGTGGTACCAGGCATGGAGCGTGCACTGTCAACATGCAATAACCTGATTAAAAAATATATCAGTTTGGTTCAATTCAACAAGTTGTCTCGCGCAGTCCTCCTACAAGCACAAACATGACGACTGAAACAAACATGACGACGTCACGCTCCTACCGATCAAGACGTGACCAAACAGAGGCGTTACAGAAGAAATTCACATTTTAAAACCGTGCAACAAAAGATAAAAGGTTTACACCGATATCTATGCCAACCTCTTTACACATGGTGTAAAAAAAAACACACATGCTCAAATCTATCGTAACACTGGTTACTCCTCATGTTAACAATAAACTCTGAGTCAGTTAAATTAGTTTCAGGCGGTGGGCCGAGAGAACACACAGGGACATTTTCTCCTCATCTCAACACAGACCAACCATGTAATACATCATGTCATGGTTATACTTCATATCACTCCACCATTGTTAACAATCACTCGTGTGTATGTATCAGGTGTACTATAAAATATAGTTCCTCTTAAACAGATTACAAATTAGTTATCACTAATTAAATCATGTTAATTCTCGAGCTCAATCCGATAAAAATCATCTAATCTCACGCATAAATCTCCTTTCACACTGCTTTTACAGTAATATTTCAGTTTTGTCGCTGATTCATGAAGTGTGGAACTTTAAACCACAACAGCTCTGTGTGCGTTCAGAACAGGTGAGCTCTGTTCGCGCCTGCGCGTTCTGACGTTCGCTGCCGAAAGTTCCACCGTGTACAGGTGATGAAAATAAATATTCATTTATATTTAAATATGCATTTTATGAAAAACGGCCCATTTTGAATTTAACATTAATTTATTTGAATTTAACATTAATTTCACCCAGAAATCGACAAAATCAATACAAATATATGTAATACAAATAAAAACGTCAGTACGTCCTCACACTGTTAAGATATTTCACACATTTGCCGAAGTTTTAAAGCGCTAATGTTACGAGTTTCAAAAAAGGTGAAGCTATATAACAAAAAGAATTTGGCTGGAGTTTGCGGTTCTCGGCTCTCTGGAAAACAAAATTATAAACACAGTGAGTCGGAGCGCAAACCACCATCTTCCTCACCAAAGTTTGTCTGCTTTATTTACAAATTCACAATAATTCACAAACAAATAAACATGCCCTAGTGCAAATGTCTTGTTCTCAATCCTTTTGTTCTTTCAAAATTAGTTATATGACCACAGTTGTCATAGCATCTTCCACGCACTTTCACAAAAATCAACATAATATGGAAAATAATAAAATAATATTCTCTCTCTTTTTTTAAATACAAACACAAAAATCCGCCGTTATATCCATTTAAATATGTAAATCACAAACCTCTTTGACTTAGAGCGAGTTTCAATGACTTTAGAGCCGAATTCATAAGACATAATACACATAGGGACAAACCAAGCACATAATGAAAAAGACTCGTTTAAGTTGTAAACAAACAATAAACGTTATAAACGTTATATCTTCCTTCAACATTAACTATCATTCACAACATGTCAGATACACCAAAAACTGAAATACAAAATACGCCGGGAGTGGGGGACCTAGCACACAGCATCACTCACACACACACAGTCTACATACGCTAACTAGCCATTCGCGCCAAAAGTCCGCATCTTGCGCTTATAAATGCGCTCTTAAATCCTGTCGCACATATCAACAAACTCATAACATCTTTTAAATCATTAACACACACTTAAAGGGGATTTGGTCTGATTTTCGACCGGGTACTAACCTGGAAAACAAAATTATAAACACAGTGAGTCGGAGCGCAAACCACCATCTTCCTCACCAAAGTTTGTCTGAGGGAAGAGGGCGGAGTCGCTCACCTTGGACCCCCGGTGAAACTCTACCTACACTTTGGTTCCGCTTTCTTTTCTTTTTTTCTTTCCCCCCCAGTAAGATTATCCTTTACAACAGTGTTAAAATTTGTGCCTAAATTTCACATTGAGTCAGTTAATACAACATACATTAAATACTTATGTAAACCTATGTAAATAGGGAAAAAAACAAAAAAAAAGTGAGTGTGCTTTAGTTACTGTGCTTTCCCATTAGGGTGTATCACACACTCCCCAACAAATAAAAGTGGCTCCTGACACAAGATATTCTGAATGATTTCACACTGAACATTACATTCTCCTTCTTCTTTTCAAAAACACATTCAAACTTTCAACAAGTGTATCCTTTAAACCCCACAAAATGTGAAATGTATAATGTGTGTGTGTTTCAGATCTCAACAGTATGTAAATGGAATGTATGTCACTGTCTTTCATGGTATCTCATCAACAATGGACTGGATACAGGACAGGTAAGTATTGGTATGGGGTGATGGATGTGGGTTGGAAGGGATGAAAGTATGGTGGACAGGGACATTGGTGAGCACACTGTACTAGCTGAACTCCAATTGTGCCGACCGTGGAACGTGGCTGATAAGCTGGTTGGCCCAGGGATGGGTAAGTGAACACATAACCTGGCCGTCTTTCTCTGGTGGACTGTCTCAGAGGAATCTGACGTTCGGGTTGTGGTGTGGGGACATCGTTCTCTTGCGGGACAGTGTGCCGTTCCTCTTTAGTGGTTGTCAGTTGCTGCTGTCCCACGTCTTGTTCATTCTCATGGGATATCACCTGTTCCTCACCCCTATCTCCTTCCTGTTCAGGCTCCGCATGAATTACTTCTCTCTGATAGGTCTCAGCCTGTTCAGATCTGTTTTGGAAGTCAAGAGTAACATCGGGACCAGGTAAGTGACTCTCAGCTCTTGATTTCTCCACTGGTATTCGCAACCAGTATCGAGGTGTACATTCCTCTTCCTCAGAGTCACTTATGTCGGGGCACTGTTCCCCCTGTGTGGGTTTTGAGACGGCTGAGACTCGTTTAGTTCTCTTTCGTGACTCAACTGTGATGAGCGGGTCCTGAGGGGGCTCAACGGGTAGGTCGTTCACTTGTAACAAGAGGTTCCTGTGCAGAGTGCGTGCTGGTCGACCTCCCACCTCAGGGCTTACTTTGTAGACAGGATTATCTCCCACCTGTTCTATCACGATGTAGATGAGTTTCTCCCAGTATGGTCTAAGCTTCCCAGGGCCGCCTCGTTCACTGAGATTGCGTACCAGGACTCTGTCCCCAGGTTGAAGAACCACTCCTCTGTTCCTTTTATCATAGTATGCCTTGCCTTTTGAGCTGGACTGTTGGCTGTTTGCATTGGCTATTCGATATGCTTCAGTCATTTTTCCTGCCCATTTCTCAGCATATCCCCTTGGTTCATTGGTTTCAGTTCCCCCCTCTGTAATGAGGCCAAAGAGGAGGTCGACGGGAAGGCGAGGATGTCGGCCATACAACAAATAGTATGGGGAGAAGCCTGTGGCCTCATGCTTCGTACAATTGTATGCATGGAGTACATGTGGCAGGTGGTCCTTCCAATTCTCTTTCTCTTTCTCTCCCAGGGTCCGGAGCATCTGCAGTAGCGTGCGGTTGAACCTCTCTGCAGGATTTCCCTGGGGATGGTATGGAGAGGTCCTCGAATGGGCAACACCAGCCAACTGTCTGAGAGTTTTAAAGAGTTCGTTCTCAAACTCTCGACCCTGGTCATGGTGAAGTTTGGCCGGGTACCCAAATCTGGGGATGAAATCATTGAAAAGCCGATCAGCAGCCGTTTTCCCAGCCTTGTTCCTGGTGGGGTAGGCCTGCGCGAATCTGGTGAAGTGGTCCACCACTACCAGAATATACTCACATCCACCTCTGCATGCCTCCAGGTGAAGGAAATCGATGCACACTAGCTCAAGGGGCGAGTCTGATGTGACACTTCCCATTGGTGCTCTTTCATGCGTGGCTGGCTTCTTCTGTTTAATGCAAGGGCACTTTCTGGTTACATACTCTTCTATCTCTTTTTTCATGAAAGGCCAATAGAATCGCTCCCTCGCTAGGCTCAGGACCTTCTCAACACCAACGTGACTCATGTTGTTATGTAGCTGGGTGAGTACTGTATGTTTGTAGGTGGCAGGCAGGACCAGTTGTCGTCGGCTTGCAGTCTTCCTGTAGAGGAGGTTATCCTCCATGTGTAACTTACCCCACTCTCGTAACAGCCTCCTCGTGTGTACATCAATTTTCTCCCTGTCTTCTTCTGTTAGTGTTGTGTCTCTTTCTTTCATTTCCATCACTTTCCCAATAGCAGGATCTTTTCTTTGTTCCCTCACCAGCTCATCATGGCTGATTGCCTGCAGAGGTTCAACTTGGGTTTGACCATGGGATGTTAGGTTGAGGGCTGCCACCCAGGCTACATCTCCCTGTTGTGCTCTCCGGCCTCCTTCCCATACAGCACCTACTGCCTCCTCTGATAGCGCTTCTGTGCACTCCGCCATGAAGGTGTTGATGTCTTGGGGGCAGCGTGATAACGTGTCTGCATCAATGTTGGTTTTACCTGGCCTGTATTTGATGTCAAAATGGAAATCAGCCAGCTGCCCAACCCACCGGTGACCCACAGCATTTAGTTTGGCAGTACTCAGGACATATGTGAGGGGGTTGTTGTCTGTGAAGACTGTGAAATGAGGGGCGTAGAACAGATAATCACGGAACTTATCACATATCGCCCACTTCAACGCCAGGAATTCAAGCTTTCCACTGTGTAGGTGATAATTCTGTTCCGCTGGTGTTAGTGTGCGTGACCCATATCCAACCACCCTCATCTTGCCATCCTGGTTCTGATAAAGGACTGCACCGAGACCTTTTTGGGAGGCATCCGTGTGGAGTGTGAAGGGGCGGTCGAAATCAGGATAGGCCAGCACTGGAGGTTTGGTCAGCCGTTCCACAAGCTGTTCAAGAACCTGCTGGTGTTGCAAAGTCCACTCTACTGGGGTTCGGGAGGACGGCTGGTGGCCTCTTGTTTTTCTCTGTGACGGCTTGGACTGAGGGGCATCAGGCTCTGATCGGAGCAGGTCGTACAAGGGCTTGGCTATACGTGAGAAGTCCTGCACGTATGTTCGATAATAGCTCAGGAACCCAAGCAACTGTCTGATGTCCCCGACTGTCTGTGGTGTTTTCTGTTTCAGTACACGCACCGCTTCAAGGTCTTTGGGATCCATTTTTATCCCTTCTTCTGACACCAAGCGGCCAACATATCGTACCTCTTTACGGAAGAGCTCACATTTCTCCGGCTTCAGCTTTACTCCATGGCGTTGTAGGGCCTGGAGGACTCTGCGTAATACCTGCACATGCTCATCAAAGGACCTTGAGAAGCACAACACATCGTCGAGGTAAGGGATGCAGCACTCGTCCCTCAGCGTGTCGAGCATCCCCTCCATGCTCCTTTGAAAGGCTGCGGGTGCGTTAGACAGCCCGAAGGGGATTCGCACCCACTCGTAGAGTCCCCATGGGGTTGTGAATGCAGTCAGGTATCTCGATCCTTCGGCAATAAAGCCTTGGTGGTACGCCTTTCCCTGATCCAAGATCGAGAACCATGAATACCCTCCCAGGGAGTCAGTGAGGTCCTGGATTCTAGGAAGAGGGTGACGATCTGGTACAGTTTTGTTGTTGAGGAGTCTGTAGTCAACACACAGGCGTAAGGACCCATCTTTCTTCCTTACACAGATGACAGGAGCAGCATAAGGTGATTGGGACTTCACAATCCATCCTTTAACCAACAGCTCCTGGATGTACTCCTTCACTTCACGGTAGAGTGGTTTTGGGATGGACGCGTAGGCCCTCTGGACTGGGATGTCATCCTTGGTCCTGATCTCCATCTGTAGAGAGGGGATACATCCTATGTCATCGTTACTACGGGAGAATGCTCCACATTCCTCCTGGAGCACTTCCTTTACCATCTGCTGCTGTTCAGAGCTCAGGTGACTGACATCAACGGGAGGGAGCCAGGACTCAGGTGGAGAGGTGCTGGGAGACGAGACACCATTAGCCTCGACTGTTGTTATCTTTCCTGGTGTGAAATCAGCCTGTTGTGGCTCTGGCTCATTGGTCTCAATAACCTTGAGGACATGCTGGATGGTCCCCAGAGATGTTCTCTTTGGCACAGTGACCTCATGTTTTGAGTGATTGGATACGGGCACCTTAACATAAGGCCGTCGAGAGTTGTCAATCTCTAAGAGGCCTTCTCCTACACTCAACTGTCCTAAGGCGGTACTTTCGTCAGCTGGTTCATACAAAACAAGGGGGTCAGAGGCATCAAAGTTCGGGGGCACCCTACACGACACATAAACTGTCCTGCCAGGGGGGATGATAGCGTGGTCTTTCCCCAATCTTATTGTAACTGGATCACAGCATGTCTGAGGTGACACCTGGAGGAAATTCACCATGGCCTCCACCTGTTCTTCCTCTATTCCAAACGCACGGCGAAGGAGGCTGACAACTGTAGTGACTGCATCGCCAGAAGACTCTTTCCGTCTGATGATCTCCATCAGAACATTGGCTCCAAGCAGAGGTTGAGCCAGTGGCAACTGACTGACAAGGAAAGGGGCTTGTATGGTGAGATTGGGGTCGTCATTCCCTGCTAGATTGACAGTGAGCTCAACCCATCCTCTGTATGGGACAGCATGGCCAGTGACTGCATAAACACCAAGTTCTCCGTCTAAGAGCTCAGAAAGGGGTCTTACCGTATAATTGGGGATGTGAGTGTCAGCCCATTCTTGGTCGACTATGCTCACTTGCGAGCCTGAATCAAACAGGACTGTTACTGGGTACCCGCCAACCAGACATTTCAGTAAACTTTTCTTTCCAATCAGGGGTACTTTGCAGGTGATGCTACTCTGACAGGTAGGTGTGTGTGGCTTTCGGTGTCTGTTTTGCTTGGGGTGTCTTGTCATTGGATTGGGGGTGTGGCCTACTGCTTGGGACTGGAACTGCACACTGGTCTCTGGGTGTCCCTCCCCAGAGACCGAGTCCCGTTTCCCGGCACCTTGACTCGTTTCAAACATCCCACTGCCCTGTGTCCTGCCTCTCCACACGCAAAGCAGTGGTTGCACTCCTGTAGATTCTGCTCTGTGCATTTCAGACAACGACCTGTTCTACCTCTCGTCTGGACTGTGGGTTGTCCCAGTTGTGGTTGGATAGACCTGTTGAGGGACGGTTGGGAGGACGGGTGTGGCTGGATGTGGACTGGCATAGGGGCTGGCATAGTAAGAGGGGGAGACATCTGAGTGTTTGCTGTTCGCTGATCCATCAAAGAAGCCACCATGTGTGTCAGGGTCTCCACCTGGGCACTGAGCTGCTGTATTGTCTGGAGATTTTTATTGTCTGCTGCTGTACTCAGTGACTTGTCATTGTCGTCATAGTCTCCCGTCTCTACTTTGGCACTGTGTGCTTGTGTTGTCTTTTGTCTAAGGGGTTGGCCAAGTCTGCGCTGATGCTCATTCTCATCATTTATTATTTTCATGACCTGGCGAAGAATCTCCTCATCTGTGACTTGGCTGTTTGAGGTTAGAGGTCTCAGTCTCTGTCGAAGGTCAGTGTGTTTTGGCCCCAAGCCCTGATAGATAGTATGGAGGAAAACTTCCTGGATGGTCTTAGGATCATATGAAATGTCTGTACTGGTCTGTCGGGACTGGAAAAGTAGTTTCTGTTTGAGCCCAATCATTCGATACAGAAACTGTTGGGGTGACTCTTGGTCTGATTGCCTGGCGCACATCAATTCCTGGAACATCTCAGTTGTTGCTTTCTCACCAAGGTGGGACCTGAGGAAACCTTTGAGTTCAGATACTGTAATTGAATCTTTGTTTACCAGCATTTCCTTAAAGGCGCCTGGTTTGATGATCCTCAACACCCCTCTGACCACTTCTGCCTCTGAGAAACCCTCTTTTATTCCCTCGTCGATTTGTTTGCTGATGTTGTTATAGTTCATGTCAGAGCTCTGGTCTCCGACCTGACCACCATGTACTTTGAAGTCTCTGCGTTGCAGGCAGGAGAGGTCTTTCAGGGCTACTGGTCTCTCTGAGATAACCTGGGGAATGCAGTCTGGCCCTGACTCACCATGGTAGAGGTAAGTCGCAGTCGGCGGGGCTGCTGTAGATTCACATCGTCTGAGTTTCTCACCCAGCTCTGTGTACACTCGTCGCAGTTCTCCTACTGACTGTATTGTTGTGTTGGTATGAGTGTCAGGTTGGAGTTGTGAGTGCATGGCTGTGCTGTTAGGGTGGGAATGAGGCTGTGATGCAAGGTTTGGGATTGTAGGAGATGTGTGGTCACTAGGTGTAACATGCGTGTCACCATCACTCAATGCACTCACTGAGAAATTAACAGGGGCATCGACATTCATTATTTTACATATCAAATCATTCAAAACCAGTAACTGACCCATACCTTCATCCTCAAGTTCTAGTAAATTGCTCGATTGCATGTAAGAGAGCACATACTCCATGCAGGCTTCTTCATCGTTTGGATTCAGCTCTCCTTCCTGTTGGCTGTCGATTGCAATGTCTTTTGCAACCTGGTAGATGTCATTGCTCGAGAGTCTGAAGAGTTGTTTCTTGATGCTCCACACTAATTCTTTGCGAGCTGCTGACATGGTGTGTAGAGTTTGTTAGTTCAGTGAATCAACAGTATAGTGACTCAGGAAATGGAATGTATGCGTGCGTGTTGACCTCCCGATCCCCTGATGCAGGCGTCGATGACCACCGAATCAGCAGTGTAAGCTGTCTGGTAACCAGCGTGCGTTGTTCTCAGGATCGGTGGGGTGGCTCCCTGGTGACTAGTCTGCGTTGGCCTCAGGATCAGCAGAGCGGCTCCTAGCGATGTGAAGATCCACCATCATCCTTGGTCTCCCCTCATGGACACCCTCGGGTTGACTCCTGGCCTGCAGCAGCGTCTTTTCACCTTGGTCGTATGGTCCTAGTATCACTGGATCTACTCCTCAGTGGTTGTGATGAGAAGAGATCCCGGACGAGCCCCCACAGTTTGTTACGAGTTTCAAAAAAGGTGAAGCTATATAACAAAAAGAATTTGGCTGGAGTTTGCGGTTCTCGGCTCTCTGGAAAACAAAATTATAAACACAGTGAGTCGGAGCGCAAACCACCATCTTCCTCACCAAAGTTTGTCTGCTTTATTTACAAATTCACAATAATTCACAAACAAATAAACATGCCCTAGTGCAAATGTCTTGTTCTCAATCCTTTTGTTCTTTCAAAATTAGTTATATGACCACAGTTGTCATAGCATCTTCCACGCACTTTCACAAAAATCAACATAATATGGAAAATAATAAAATAATATTCTCTCTCTTTTTTTAAATACAAACACAAAAATCCGCCGTTATATCCATTTAAATATGTAAATCACAAACCTCTTTGACTTAGAGCGAGTTTCAATGACTTTAGAGCCGAATTCATAAGACATAATACACATAGGGACAAACCAAGCACATAATGAAAAAGACTCGTTTAAGTTGTAAACAAACAATAAACGTTATAAACGTTATATCTTCCTTCAACATTAACTATCATTCACAACATGTCAGATACACCAAAAACTGAAATACAAAATACGCCGGGAGTGGGGGACCTAGCACACAGCATCACTCACACACACACAGTCTACATACGCTAACTAGCCATTCGCGCCAAAAGTCCGCATCTTGCGCTTATAAATGCGCTCTTAAATCCTGTCGCACATATCAACAAACTCATAACATCTTTTAAATCATTAACACACACTTAAAGGGGATTTGGTCTGATTTTCGACCGGGTACTAACCTGGAAAACAAAATTATAAACACAGTGAGTCGGAGCGCAAACCACCATCTTCCTCACCAAAGTTTGTCTGAGGGAAGAGGGCGGAGTCGCTCACCTTGGACCCCCGGTGAAACTCTACCTACACTTTGGTTCCGCTTTCTTTTCTTTTTTTCTTTCCCCCCCAGTAAGATTATCCTTTACAACAGTGTTAAAATTTGTGCCTAAATTTCACATTGAGTCAGTTAATACAACATACATTAAATACTTATGTAAACCTATGTAAATAGGGAAAAAAACAAAAAAAAAGTGAGTGTGCTTTAGTTACTGTGCTTTCCCATTAGGGTGTATCACACTAACACACACTAACAACACGTTTACACCCAGTGTGACCCCATCTGTTCCTCAACAAACTTGACACAAGTTATGCTAACATATTAGAGGAATAAGAATAAGAATAAGTGTCTTACCTCCAGGAAGGGCGGGCTCAGGCAGGTCGGCGAACCGCAGGTCCCACGACGTGACGGACGGGGGCATCCTTCTTGTACAGGTGTTTTCTTTTCCTTGGGCCTTTTTCTCCTTTTCCTTCTTCTCCTCCTCCTCTTCCTCCTTCTCCTCTTCCCCCTTCTCCTTCTTCTTCTCCTCTTCCTCCTTCTCCTTCTTCTCCTTCTCTTTCTCCTTCTCCTCCTCTTCCTCCTTCTCCTCGTCCTCCTTCTTCTCCTCCTCTTTCCCCTTCTCCTCCTCTTCCTCCTTCTCCTCCTTTTTCCTCTTCTCCTTTTCTCCTTCTTCTCCTTCTCCTTCTTCTCCTCCTCCTTCTTATCCTTCTCCTCCTCTCGGTTGTGCAGTAGTAGTTTGGTTCTCCAACAGTTTTTCCAACAGGTCACTCTTTGCAGCAGGTCGACTCCGGGCCAAGTTCACGCGCAAAGTGAGAACGTGCGAAAGGTCAGCGGGCCTTATATATGACCTCTCCGTTCCATTTCCATGGCTACTACGGACGCGTGTGCGTGTGCGTGTGTGCACGTAAAAGAAAGAGATGCGCTAAGTGACGATTTTCTGATTTGAGTTGTTCCCACACTTGTGATGTGAATGAATTTCAAACGTCTGAAGCCCCAGAGGCCTGAAGGATGACATTATATATTGTCCACCCAAAGTCATAACAGACAGCGTGCAATACTTGTTCTTACAACATGTACATGTTTCTATCACTGAATAATTGCTCAAATAAGATCATAAAAGGCAATAACTTCAGCACATGCATATCTGAAAATTAAAATGCGCAGTCAGTAAGGTCAGTCAGTAAATCTGTTTTATGGTGTTCATTTTTAAGATGCAGGTGTGAAGTCTGATTTTACCCTCAGTAATTCATATTTTTAAAATAAATATCTCACCACCTCATTTTACTTTTCTACTTCTTTTTTGTTACATTTTTTTCATTCACTTGTCATATTCTCCTTCTCCTTATTCTAGGACCGGTCCAGGGTCCGGGGTTCGAACCAGGAAGCTTTTTTCTGTGAGTTGACGGCCTAAATTCAAAAGCAGAAACATTTCTGCTAACCAAGATGTGAGGGAAGTGGCCAGAGGTCACAAAGCTGCTTCCTGTAAATGTCAATCAACTTCATTAAATCAATCCACAACTTTTCACTTCACCTCATGTCATCCATCCATTACTTCCACTTTCTGCCTTTTGATGGCGTAAGAGACGAGGGCTTTGAGACACCGGGCCGCGCCCCCTCCGCTCTGACTTAGTTTACTTGCTTGGTTTTGCAAAATTTCTAGATGTCTATGGTGATGCTATTTGTTATTTTTTTATTTTCTGTGCATGTGTGTTTGTATGTATTTGTATGTAACACATGCGCGCACAAACACACTGATCATATCCGAGTTTCACTTGTGATTTACATTTCATGCAGGCAGCTGGTCTGACAGCTGGCATGCTAATGCTTGCATTACTTATTTCATCTGCTGGGTGTTGTGTTGAAATTAACAGGCGGCAAGGTGCGCAGCTCAAATCTACCACTCACTCACTCACATATGTACTGTACTGATGCAAGAAATCCTCTGATGTGGTTCCAGTATGAAGAAAAGCCTTTAGCTTGGTGCCATGGGGTTTCCTCTTGTCAGCCTTCAAACAGCACGTTGTGGGGTTGGAGCAAATTAAGGCGAAAAGCCACAGAATATTGCAGAATGTGTTTCTGTATTCTTGATGCGAAGGCCTCAAGGGGGGGAAAAACAGCAGTGGATAAGGAGAAGAAACAGACAAACAAAACTGAAGCTGTCAATTACCATGAGGAGGGGGTGAAAGAAGCGTGGAGAAAAGGGTCATGACCACATTTAATGAGAAATGGCAAAAGCGTCACAGCTGGTTAACGTTTGAAGAAGAAAACAACAAAACGCTTTTGGCAAGACCACTACATTTTAACTGTGGAAAAGTCAAAAACATTATATTTCTCTCCTCCTGTTGAAACAAGAAACTCACATTGGGAGGATATTATAGACTGCAGAGTTTGAACTCACATATCTGAGGTTTTTTGTTCTTGGAGTAACGCTTTTATTTAAAACAAATAAATGCATTTAACATTCCTGACAAAGATTGTTTTATTTGATTCTCATTATGGCGGCGCTAGAGGAAGAGTCAAGGGATCACCAAAGTTTCATCCTCTAGAATGCATCATCTAGAATGAATGGATATATAAAATTTAATCTCAGTACCACCACAGTGATGAACTGACCGAATGACATTGCCGTCCTCAGAGCCAGGCTGCGAAAACACCAAATACAGCGTATAATCATCATACATGAGGAGGCTGAGGCGGTGGAGAGAGCTGAATTCCTGAGAGCAGGCAGCAGTGTGTCAGTGAAGATACGCAGAACTCAGCATTGTTGTTTGGAGACTGTAAGATATATATGTTTTATATACTAATATTATATTCTACTTCTTTTATGCAACTGATGGAACACCCTGAATTGCCACTGTGCGCAATAATAGCCATTTACATCCTTGTGTGTATTTGATGTTGTGGTACCAATGGTTTAGTACTAAGAAATGTAATGTGGTTGAATTCTATGAGTTCAAGGCATTGCATTAAAGGGTCATTAACAGCCCCATAGCTAAACTGTTTATCCTATGACACTAAGCAGGCAAAGCCGTAACTATACAGCAAACGCATGTCACATAATGTGACACGTAAAGAATGATGGTTATTGCTGAAGGTCGTGCATGCAGCGTCTTTGTTCATGTGACAAAAATGGTCGACGTCACAAATTGTGTTTCTTAGACTCTTCATCACAACAGTAAATGAATGGATCAAAAGAATGAATATATTCAACTCACTTAGATATTACATGCCAGAAAATCTGAACAGTGACATTTTTATATTTGGAGGTCCTACGTTCCCTCAGCATAAGGATGACGTTTATTCCTGACACAGTGTATAATGAAGTGCTACTGTACGGTCCCCTCACTTGACACAAGAAGGGAAAATACAGTAGATAAAATATGCTGTTTGAGGAAAAAAATAGGAATTATGCAGACAAGCTTCCTGACTGCTAATCAGGAATATGATTACGCACACTGCACATCTTGTTTCACTGGTTTCCTTCAACGCAAAGCTACTGCCATCGCATGTTTGAAGAATTTTAGATTAAAACATTGTAACTAAAATGATCAACAGAATGTGAAGAAGCAATAGTGTTGCGTGTCTTTGACCTAATGCACCAAAGACATCTGTTTTACAGAAATATCTGCTGAAGTTGCTGAAAAGCTAGCCCCAGCCCGTCCTGTCTCGTAATAGCACTTACCTCAACAGGGGACAGTGAGTCACTGTAGCATCTAGTCTGCCTTCAGTCACCTCAAATACCCACTTTGACTTCAT
Source organism: Nibea coibor (assembly GCA_023373845.1). Lineage (NCBI taxonomy): Eukaryota > Metazoa > Chordata > Actinopteri > Sciaenidae > Nibea > Nibea coibor. Next base: position 10,162,332 of record CM041737.1, on the reverse strand, counting down.
CGTCCCAGGTCCTAGTTGGAGCCACTGTAAATCATCTCAGTACTGTTGTCGATTGGCCTCCTTCTACCTTGGAAGTTAGGTTTGGTGCTGGTTCGGCTGCTGAAGCCTCTCTGGTTTGGTTGCCATTTCAGTCCATTCTGTTAGGTCCCATCCTGGACAAGTAAATCTTCTCCTGCTGGCGGTCCAAAACTGGTGTGTAAACACCAAGAATCTCCCGGTGTTTCAAGCTCCCAGCCTGTGGAGAGTCATCTAATGCAACCTCTACCTACACAGCTAACTGAGCGGTTTCCTTAACTGAGCTTTCTGGTGATATGCTGTCCCATATTTGTTTGGAGTGTAAACATGACAGGTGGCCAGTTCTTACATATAGCTTCTCTAAGAAAAACTGGAATATGTCAGATGATAAGCAGCAGTGACAAGTTATAGGAGAAATGGACGGTGGCAACTTTTTTTTCTCCTTTTGCTAAGACAGAACATTTTCTCTCCTAAGACAACACTGAGTATCAATAAAGTTGACTTCGCCTCGCAAAATGACAAGAATTCAACGTGTGAAATTTCATGGGGAGAGTGAGACTTTGGTAAAATCAGAGAGGAATGCCTGCAGGCTTTCTTATTTTATGCTAGCACACATATGTACTCTTGTGGGGGAAAAAAACGCTCACACATGCGCACACATGCACATGTAACATTGGAGACCTTATTCTGGTTCCCCAGAATTTCTCTCCCTCATATTTTTTTCATATTTTCCTTCCCTCACCCCCTGTCCTCCACTCTTGCTTTAAAAGTTTAATCAGCTTTATTTGTAGTGCATAGCACCAAATCACAAAATCTTCATCGTCCTCTATCTCAGATCCTTGGTAAATCCACAAACCATATATGTGTTTATAGGCAGGATGATATTAATTATCTGTGCTGAGTTAATGTACAAACATCTTGGCTTGGGTTAAAATGACTACATCATTTATGTTTGGTTTCCAGCAAAAAGTCTAGATAGCCAGATATACAAAGTAAGGCTGAGACTCCTGGAGGGCAAAGATCCATGTCTGCAATAAGGCACTGACAGCCACCATGTGATCATTGCTGCCATCCTTTCCTATGTTTTTAGAGATTATAATCGCCCCCTTCCCTCTTCACTTTGCTTCTCTTCACCCATTCCTTTCCCGTCTTCCTCTTCCATCCGTCTTCTAACTTTGTCTCCTGTCCACTCCACTCTAGTTTATCCACAATCCCTCCTCTCCTCCTCTCTCCTCTGTCATTAAAATGCAGTGCAGGGAGGTGATTGCTACCCCAGACCCAATGGATATCTTTGAGGATCCACTGAAATAAGTGCTAGGTTTATCTTCTATTTCTCTTTAGTTTGACAGTTTCTTCTCTGCTCTATGATTGTCCTGTGTTGTATTTTGCATTGGTCTGTTTTTCTGCTTCATTTTTTTTTTTACCTCACTAGTCCTGTTCAGTCATGCTCTGTCTGTTTTGCCTTTGTGTTCTGGACTGTTTGAGAGACTGATGAAGACTCACTGGCACCTGCAACCGCCAGACAAATGCAATGCAGGGAAGGAACGGACAGCTGAATGGACAGAGAACAAGCCGTCCTAATTGGTCATTATTTCCTTGCTAATCTATATTTTCCTCCCTGCTAAACCCCAACACAAATGGCTTGGGCACCAACCGTGAACATCGCCGTGTGCTTTTGTGTCTTGTTTAGAATTGAGGAAGAAAACTCTGTGGAAACCTACAGGGGAGGGTGCGGGGGTCAGAGTTGAGACTTGCAGGTGGTGCTGATGGTTAATAACAGAAGAGCCAGTAGACCATAACACTGTCCCAAACACACATGCACGCACACACACATTTTGTAGGTAGAGCAGATTTTTGAGACCTCGGGTGCACTCTCTGACTCTCAACATCCTTTGTCAACGTATCAAACCCAGACAAGCAAAAACTTTCCCACAAACACAGCTTACCGTAACATGCAACAACAAAAAGCGTCTCCTAATTAGGGTTTATGTGAATATTTTGTATGCCTACTGTCGACTACCGGGTCAAAGCAGCACAGAGGTGTCGGACATTGTGGCGCTGTGGTACAAATGAGATGTCTGGTAGACATGATGGCGCTGGGAGGGGAGAGGGCTATTCCACTGAAGTGAAACTGGAAACACATAATGGTTGAGTGACAGTATTAATCCCATGAAAAGCAGTCTTAAATGCACTGTTTGCACACTAATATTGAAAACAAACTAAAATTACGTTAAATTCAACATTGTCTCATTTTGCAGCATTCCTTTTGATAATTAAAGGGAATACCTTCAAAAAACATTTTTGAAGTTAGATTTTTGTCCTGAAGGGATAGCTCTTCTGCTATCACTTATTTGTTTGATGGATTAAAAGAGGAATTGAATGGATCAGATAGAACAAGCATGGTTTATTTCTTGAACATCTGCATTATTTTTATATCTCATATTGGTACAGTATACAATCAGTTCAATTTAAAGTACTACAGATGCGAGGCACAAATCTGAAGTGTCACGCTTAGTGCTGTTTTTGTATTTTCTCCTGTTTATTCGTGTTATTTTTGTTCCTACAGAAAGTCCAGCAGAGAACTACAGGCCCAAAAATTCCCAGGGAGAGAAGAAGCACCAAGTCCAACAGGTATCTCTGGTACCATGGTTGCGTCAGTGAAGCTGGCCTTAAATGAGTTCCACCTCCACTGTGCAGGATGTGTTCCACCCACTGGGTGAGCCGGAGGGCTGGAGGGACAGGATGGGATTTGTGGATCCTGCTAAGGGACAAAGCTGAAGACTTGAACCTAGGAAATGAGAAATAATTAGGATAAATAAAGAAAAAAAAGTTACAGGCATCTCTAGTGTCATCCTCATACCTGACGTCCTGTATGAGTGTTTGAATAGTAGAGCTGAGCAGTTCTCTGGTGATGTGTGTGGGTTTGATGGTGAGGCCAAGTCCTTTTGTTACAGCCCTCACCACATTATCAAACTGGTCTCCAAACAGCGGAATTGCCAGCACAGGAAGAGCATGGTACACTGCCTGCAGCAGGCTGTTTTGTCCACCATGGGTGATAAAGAGACGTGCTTTTTTGTGTCCTGGGATAGACAAAAAATATAGAAGGTCCTCAGAAGATGAGTGTTTGGGTGTTGTACAGGCGGATAAAACATGCAGAGGATAACCGTCTGTCTGATAGGGGTTAGGGGTTAAACAATGTGAAATTGCCAACAGCATTTTTAATAAGGGGTGTTTGGGAATGTATATATAAACAACTGGACTGTTCCTACCCAGCAGGTCATTAAGAGGCAGCCAGTCCACAAGCCTGAGATTAGGAGGTATGTCTAGGTGAGATGGCCATCGGTTCTGGTCGTACCTGCAAGCAAAATACAGATATTGATTGAAAATACCAAGCAAGGGGTTGATTTGAATCACATGCATTTTTCAAATATTTTCTCCTAAAAAGAGATCTGTGACACAGATTACACACAAATTATATTTTACCTCCAGAGCACCCCTTGAGGAATCATGGAGAGGCCAGCCACCAGCTCCACTAGAAGATGGTCCACAGAGATCGTAGAGACCATTGATCCCAGAGTCACAACAATGAAACCTGCTTCTCCAAAATTGGAGATCCACAACTGAAGATCCTGAGGGATCAGATGGGTTGGGGTATGGGCAATAGAGGAAATATGCAGAGGAGAAACTTGCAGAGTGTTGAGTAAGGCAGGATGAGAGAGAGGTGGTTGTTCATACAGAGGGGTAAAAATCCAATGAGAAGTGGGAGTGAGAAAGGTACAGAGAGGGAAAGAAGTTAATTTGAAAACCGGTGTCTCACTGATGTATTTAGATATGCGTATCAAGAGAAGAGACCTGCTCTGGAGGCTTTGGAGGTTTATTCAGCAGACCCCCCACCAGCACAGTGTAGGGCATAAGAGGCTGGGGGAACTCAAGGGAAAAGTCAGTGTTGAAGGCCCAGAGTTCAGCTCCCTGATGTAACTCCTCCAGACCACCGAGGGGTGACTCAAGGTGGCGCTCAGCTACTTCCCTAAATGTTGACCATATGAGTTCCTGGCCTTTGATTTAAGACATAAAACGCAATCATAAATCACCATGGTATGCCCAATATTTGTGCAACGTCCATCAGATTTAATTATTATTGCAAATATCTGGGCACTATCTAAACCATTTACTGGCTAGCTGCACAGAAAAACAATTTCAATGGAATATTTGGAAAAAAAAAATGTATGAAGAGAACTGAGCCGAATGAAAAACAAATAGTATGGAATACTGTATTTAGAGGATAGGCTAATGGCAGCTGTCATGTCTTGTCTTTGAGGTCTCTTTCTGATTCTTTCCATGAATATTCGTCAATATAGAGTCGATATATGAAAAATGAGAGAAGAAACTTTATGATATCAAAAAAATGTACAATGAAGATGTGTGCTATTAGACAATACCCATGACAATATGTAATCTTCTATGTAACACCATTCTTACCCACAGGAGCCAAGAAAGAATAAAAAAGGTTCTTTGCACGACCCCAGATGTCCATGTGGTTGGACAGCTGGGAGCTGAAGACTGGGATGTATGAGACTGGGCTGGGGAGGACAATGGACAGAGGACCATTCAGAGTGCCCGGATAGAAGGCAATATAGTGGACGCCTGGAGAAAACCAAGATATTTTTTTTCATAGCTTGATAGATTAAATTTAAATACATCAGAAAGACACTTCTGAATGAAAGATTACTGTAGTAAAGCTTTAAAGGATGATAGTAATTATGACAATGTGAAGAGCAGATATACCAAGTTTGCGTGCCAGGATGAAGGAACATGGGTTAAAAGCATCGAGGACGGTGATGTCGTAGTGCTGTCTCTGGAGGAAAGTTATTATCTCTTTGTCCCCTAACAGCTTGTCACACTGATAGGACAGGTGCCCCATGAACTTTAGAAAGCCATTAAAGTTATCCCTGAGAGAAAGACAGAGTAATGAAGGGGGCAAATAAGATAGGCAAGGCAAGGCGGACAAGAGAAAGCCAATTGATGGAAAACCAGAATCAAGATCAAAACAATATTAAGTAGCTTACAAGAGCTTGTTTTTCTAATCTAACCAAGTCTCCTACATCTTGTGTGATACCTCCCCAGTAGAAACTGTGTTTGTTGCTCCAGGAACCAGCCATTGTATTCTTTGATGTATTTCTCTCCTAAGGACCAGGTGCTCATCTGGTAAGTCTCTGCACGGCTTTCATAGGAAAAACCTGAAATGTGCAGTATCTTACATGAGAACTGAGAGACTTCATCAAGGAAAGGATGAGCGAGAAGTGGTGCTAAATATTTTCTGTACATGTATGCATACCGTTTGTACAGTTTACCTGTTATGACAGGGTTTCCCAGTTGCAAGAGCATGCGGACTTCATGGCCGTGCTTGTGTAAATTCTGAGAAATTTCATCTAATAATAAGTAATGGCTTCCTCCTGGAGGAGAGAATATGAAAAAATAATCACTATCACTATTAAATCCATGTCTGTCATATGAAATGTGCTATAAATAAGTTTAATATGTTTGCAGCATATTATATACATTTGCATTTAATACACATACACATATATACAAACTCTTTTAAAAAAATCTGTATCTATGACTCACCAATCATCTCATATTTCTAAAGAAAAATTGACAGTGAATATCGCCAACACAAACAGCACTGTAGTAATGACTGTTCCACTACTCACCGATTAGACAGACAGTCAGGATTTTGGCAGACTGAAGCACTGGAAGAGCCAGAAGAGAAAAGGTCCAAAATACATTCCACATGTTGTTATTAGAGTACAATAAACTACTCTGCAGATATAGTCCTCCTAAAATTGTATTAAAAAATTGGGATCCAGATAAGTGGAAAATTTTCCATGCAAACTATGTTGATGCACAAAATAAAACTGTGAAAAGTCAAAGTAAAATCATCTTTTCAGTGCAAGTTTGGTCCCGGAAGTCCTGTTTTTGCACTCATGTCCATTGGAGCCCGGAAGAAAGAGACAGTCTGCGGTGTCAAGTTGATGGGAGAATCCCGGATCCTTATTTAGTGCACCCAGAATGTCTTGTCTTGGAAAAAGCCTGACATTAAGGTACAGATTTATTCCATATTATTCAGGAAGTTTTGGATGCAAGTCTGCTAGTATGTTTCTGTCTATATGACACATGTGAGAGGGGCTCGGTTTTCTCCAAAAGTCAGACACAGAGAAGTCCTGGACCTGCAGTGATAATGAAAGGGAGGGAAAGAGAGGGTGGCGGGTCTGGGAGGGGACCAATAGAAACATCAACAGGAGTTACATTTTCTCCTTCATCTTGAACATAACCCTCACACCATCATTAGTATAAGTATAAGAAAGCACTTATTGATGATAATGATGATATTTGTTGTGACATCTGTACCTACTTCAGATTAATAATTAGAATAATAGATAAATAAAATCATAAAATGTTTTGTCTTTAGTAAACGGAAAATATAGATAACATCGGTGATTACCTTATCTATATATTTATTTTTATTTTTTAAACAGCCTGCACATTAACTTGGTTGGTCGACAGGCAGCAGTGACTGTGAAACATATTCGCTACAATAACTGCTGAATGGACTGTGATAGAGCTGTGGGCTCCCTGGCAGGCAGTGGCAAGTCAGGCTTGACATGTAGGTTATCCTGGACAATGCACTCATTGTAGCCACAACCAATGCTTTTCTGTGTCAGGGAGGTCGTTAGAAAAACAAGTCAGTTAGAAAAACTGCTGGAATGTATCAGGGAAAAAAGTGAGGAAGATGGGTCAAAATGGTTGCAATGGTTTTATTCAATACTGAAGTAAGCAATACATTTCAGCAAACGTACGTAAAAAGTAATGAGAATACTTCAGAATAGCTGAAGCAACATCTTTCGTATTAACGTATTAAGTGAAAGAGGTGTTGGTATTGTGGTACAGACGGTAGTATGCATATGTTCTGTATATGTCTTATTCTTTAGAAAACAGTCAAGCTGTTAGCATCTCCTTCATCCTGACTCTTCTCCTTCATCTTGACTCTTCTCCTTCATCTTGACTCTTCTCCTTCATCTTGACTCTTCTCCTTCATCCTGCCTGGGCAGTAGCACTCTATGAATGTTCTAAGAGACAGAGAGAGGAATTTGACAGATAAAGGTGAAAGACAAGAAAGAACAGATACAAACAGTGGAGAGGGACACGGAAATCAAAGATGAATCCTCATGTAGGTTTGTCACATAAATGTATGTATGTGTGACTGGTCATAGCAGCAGAGAATAAGCACTGTGCTAGTCTGGATTCTCGTCTAATGCACACTTGACTAGAAAACAAATAACAAACATTAATCTACACAGAGACTTACTACAAGCTGGTGTTGTTTTGAGGTCTCCATCAGGATCTGGGTGAAAGAATGCTGACAGAGAACAGAGAAGGGGATGCAGTCCTCAGGCTTGTAGCCCAGCTCTCTGAATATATGCACCACGCACTGGAGGCCATCAGAAATAAACATGATTACCATGAGGGAAGAGTTTCATTTTAAAAATAGTCAATAGATGTGCATAGAAAAGGGACCCACACAATCCGTCAATACTACTGAAGGTTTTGTATAGTTTGGACTTTTTCATAGGGGTATTATACAACCTTAGTGTGTTCCTCCCGACTCAGGCAGCCTGGAGGAAGGTAGTCATCTTTCATCTTGGTGACTTTGGGACAGAGGACAGCAAGGAGAGCAGAGAAGGACACTTTCTGGTCCCCCAAGACACTGCTTGACGTACACGGAGCCACTTCTTCTTTGGACTCTTCATCAAGTTCTGAGGAGCTGAGCTCTGTCGCCTCCTCTATACTGGGCATAGACTGTATACACAACACAAAGTGATATTGTCCTGCACAATAGTTTGTGTGGAAGAGAAACATTAACACTCATTTTTCATAATCAAAAAAGAAGATACTGTTTTTGATGAAGAGGATAGAGTGTTTTGAAAATTGCATTCTCTGTTCTTTGTACATTCCTTTACTCACCATGACAAGGTCTCCTGGTGAGGAGTGCCTGAGATGTTGTCCCAGCTCTACACTGAGGGCTCTGATGAAGCCCTGTTTGGGGTTGGTGTCAGCTGCAAAGTACTGCAACATGGACACATAGTCCAGTCGAGGAGGAGAGAAAGAGTGGTCCGCAAACAACTGGAAAATGAACTAAGAAGGAAGAACAGATGTTGCTGTTGATTTATTTTATTTATTAGTTGCAGTGCAGTTCATTTAGACATACAATAAACATCAGACTTTCTGAGGTTTAGAACAACCTGGACATTGTGATGAAGAGTTGTCCTATTCTTTTTACAATAGGGCAACATTTAAAATAGCTGAAAAGTTTTATTTTTATTGTCATTTATGTAGTTTGAGTAAAACGTACATTTCCCATTTCAGGAACAATAAATTTTTTTTTTGTTTTGGAATTAAGTTGTTAGGCGTTGCCGATTGTTCACCTTGCGTAGGTTAGCCAGACGTTCATAAGGCAGAGGCTCAGAGGGGTCCTCGGGGACAGACGGGGCACTCTCATCGGAAAACCACAACTCTGCCTGGTGAGAAAAGGGGCAAGACAAACAACACAAATCTCCTGTTTCATGTTCAGGGATCTACAGTTTTCAATTTATATTATATAAAGTATACACTGCCATATATTAAATATGTTGTCATATGAACTTGAACCCAGGCCTGCTTATAAAAAGAGTCTCTCAGTACATAGTAATGCCACAAGAGCAAAGAAGAGCCACAGATAGATAACTAATAACCAGAGGACAAGGACTTGTGATTTCAGAATGTGTGTGTGAAGAGACTAACCTGTAGGTACTGTTCCTCGTTTATAAAGCCTGTGTCACCAGTATCTGCTGCCTTGAATCGCTGTAGTACGACCAGCAGTTGCATTAAGGAGGGACTTGGCCAAGGGAGGGCAGCACTGAGCAGGAACCGACGCCAGTCTATCAGCTCATAGTCGTCCGTTAGCAGGGATACAATTTCCATCAACTGGGGACAGGAGAGAAGAGGACAGTGATCATGTAAGCTGCACTCAGTCAATATAGTGATATACACTGTCTACCTTTTGAATCTCTGGAATACTTTAAAGTGTACCTGTGTTTCATTCAACTTGCTCCAGGGCTCAGGCAAGGTGTTTCTGGCCCAGTTAACAGAAATTATGTCCCCGAGCACACTGAAGAACTCTGGACTGCACATGAAGCCTGAAAGTCAGAGAGGAAGGGAGAGGATCAATGATGATGGATGGATAGCTTGACAGCAGGATTAATAGACTCAGTCATATCACAGCCAGTCTCCCCTGTGTGTACCTGATGGAGCAACCATGCATAGATGTTTGTAGAGTGACTCCAGCTGAGTGATGGTGGGGGTAGATGCCATGGGCTTCTCCAGAGTAGGTGGACGGGGAGGGGGAGGCAGGCTAGCCAACATGAGGCAGTCTCCATTCAGGTAGAAGTCAGTAAATTCCTGGATAGCATAGGTGTTATGGAATTTTCTATTCTTGTAGTGTTCTGAGTGACACATACATACTTTTAAATGGAACATAATAAAAGCACAAACATACAGACATTATACAAGGTTACATGAAGTCACATGTGGGCCTTGAGGTCCTCAGCAGTATTAGCTGTTTGTCTTTGGCTGGCAGTAGCAGGTGTCGTCCTATCTCAACAGTGTTGTGGCCAGGGTCGAAGGACTCTGGTGCTGTATGCTTAGACATAATAGACAGCTTGCCACTGACATTCCAATCTGCGTAAACAGACATCTGTGTCTCCAGACTTAATCATGTTGACGAAGACACCATCCTTGGTAAAAGCTTTCTCTTTTACCTAATTTGGGGCGTATAGTGTTTGTGATGTTATCTCGGGGTTTAAAGTCTGTCCACCAGCATGAGTTGGGCAGAATGTGAGACCGACTCAGGCACTTCTGATGCTTTATGAGAACGTCTCTAATTCTCCTTGATCAAGTGTTAATAATACAACATAAGACATCAGAGGCTCCTGAACACTTTCTTTCTTCCTGACCTCACCACTGACCTTTGGCTCCAGCAATTTCTCCACAACAATAGGGAATCTTAAATTGTGAAGAGTGAGGTAATTTCTTGCAGTTACCCTGTAGATATTAATCGATAATTGTAGATATTAATCGATACGATCGAATCAATCGATCAGTACATCAAAGTAAATTCTTACCAACACCAGCTCATACTTTAACTTATCACCAGCCTGTATGTGGTGGTGAACCACTTCTGATAGTCGTTCAATACTAGAGGAAGGAGGAGAGAAGACACAGATATATCATTGTTCTGGGGGGGCTCAAATACAGATAGCATCAGATAACGTCATATAGTAACATACCTCTTCATTTCTGCAATATAGTTTGCTTCTAACCACTTCTGCATGCTGTCTGAGGTCTCTTCAACTCTGTTTTGCAGGGAGTGCACCATCGCTAGACCATGACCTTTCACCAGCGCAATGCGCATCTTTGTTAAATCCACTGGAAAACACACACACACACATACAGGAAGACAACAGAGATACACTACTATATAAGCACACTGGCCATTTATTTACAACATTTATTTGTGTGTGTGTGCATACCCTCGTGATCCAGCGCAGCTGAAAATTCACTATGTATTTTGTTTTTGACTTCTTGATCGAGACTCTTCTCTGAGTTTTTGTCATCAGCCAGTGCAGGGCTGGGTGCCTGAGGTGGGACTGGTGGACCTGGAGGAATAAAATGGAGAGGAAGATAAAGACGTAGAAAACCCACAGAAAGATGCTGTACATCCTAGAGTTTTCCTAAAACTCTAAAAAGGCGTGCCTGTCTGTTTTTTTGATGACTGCTTTCTTCTTTCTTTTTTGTTTGCACTTGAAGTGGCCTTCGACACTTCCTTCCCTTGGAGGCTCTTCGGCTCCTCTTTTGTCTCCCCTTGGTGGGTTTCTGCTGACATCTACAGACACATATAACCCATACACATCAGGAGTGGAAAAAAGTGTATGTACAGTACCTTCATAATAAAGCATGCTCGTGCAAACCAATTACCAATTTGCTGATGGCTGCAATTGCCTCCTCGTAGTCTGAGATCAGTTTTTCGTGGGGTGACTACAGTTAACAAGGAAAAAGGTCAATACCTCTCACTACAAAATTACATCAGCATTTTACTGTTAACTCAACCTGAAACAACTAACATAATCAAAGATAGCAGGGTATATAATATCTATGGCAGTTCTTTATGTGTAGATATGAGTTGATTCTAAAACAACAAGATAAGGTAAACGACAAAATAAATCTAAAGTGAATGAAAGCTACATAAAAAGGGAGACTGGAAATCTGATTTGACGATACCTTGATAGGCTCTGTCTGATCCTGGCCTTCTGTCTTGATGGCCTTTTCTGAGGAGTCAGGACATCTGGGGAGGAGGGGAATAACAGAGGAAACTGTCTATGTGTGCATATTAAGGAGCATTTGAACTGTGAGGAAATGACAACATCCATTTTCTTGTATTAACGTGGTTAGGTTGCTATTAATAGTGTGTCTCTTGCCTCTTTTCCTGATCCTTAATTTCTTGGCTGTTCAGTAGGGGGATATGGACAAAGTTAGACGGCAGCTCAGGCAGCACCTGACTGCACATGCTTGAATAGTAGACTTTAAGAATACAGAGTGTGGCATGAAAACGGTCCAACTCCACCTGTGCAACACAATCAATATGAGATTATGTAAAATCACGCAGAGGAGAATCGTGACATGGTCAAAAATCTGACATTTTGTTCAGCCAAGTAGTTCTATATAAATAGAGAAGTTACCTGCATGAGTACAGAGTGGTGGTTGATGAGCATGGCAGTGTGGTCCTCCACCCAGCCTTTACCCATGAGGGCAGCTTTCTCCTGCTCGTTCTCCTCTTTGCGCTTGTCGCTAATGTCCCACAATTGGTCACACAGTTCCTGTACACAACGCCAGAACATCTCTTCATATTGGATATTTTCATTTTCAAGCAGATTTTTATGATCATGATCATGATTTGTAACGTATTATATTACAAATTCTTCTTACATCCATCCTCAGATGTAGTTCTGCTTTGGTTTCTTCATCTTCTCTCATATCATCAGGTATGCTGTTGAAGTCCTTCTGCCACTTAGACACTAACTCCTGCTTTAAGTCTGGACGCCCAAGGTAATGCTTGTAGTCCGCTCTACAGATACAGGGGACCAGGTATAATTTATGTAATAATAAATGTAATATTTAACAGAGAAAAGATATGCTGCATCTGTATCAGCTATATATGACAAAACCAAATATTAAAGTATAAAGGGGATCAATTAACTCTATTTAACAAGATATTAATGAGTCTTTTGATGTGTAGAGCTGTATGGCGACCCACACCTTTAGATTTATACGGCATACTGCACAGTAGATGTGTTGATAGCTATAAAGATCAAATATTAAAAAGAAGAAAAGATAGGCACCAGAATCTGTGCTTAGTGTACTTGGTGTACTACATAAAATCAATGTTCACACTTCTTCCAAAGTCTGGAAGAGTACCTGATGTTGTATAGGTGATGGTTGATAAAAGTGCGTTGTGAGCGCAGCTGCTGCATCACTGTCTTTATGCTGTTCACATAAGAGTCACATGTTGCCTCCCAATGGGAGCACAGGTGCTCTGGGATCTCCTAGAGATAGAGATGGGGGATAAAGAGGTAAACAAAAGAGGAGCCTTGGGAGGATAGTGGACAATAAAACTAAACAACACAGAGTGTGATGCAACAAATTTCACAAAAATGTCACATGACATGTACTGTCACATAACTGATAACTTAGAAGTGTACTTCCAACTCTGATAGGTAAAGCAAACATAAAGAGAAGTTGTAACCTACTGGAGGAAGGTGTTCATCCACGTAGACCCAGCCGGATGAACCCGGGCAAGGTGAAGCAGACTCGGGTATGTTCTTGGGGACTCCCTGAGAGCCCTCGTTGATCATTGAGGAAGTTGACCCCTTCCGAGAGTGCTCTATTATAAGCCCGATGAAAAATACATACGTTATTGCGATGTTAAATGATTGAAGTGTCATATTAATTGAAACAATCAAATAAAGAACTGATAATGATGGTATGTTCTTAACAATTACAGCAGTGAGGAAGTGATTCAGTGCCAAACCACCGTAAAATAGAGACCGGTAATGATATTTATATGACAAACAAATCAGTCAACATTTGTCAGTAGGATGCTATTAAAGCTAGGAACCATCAAGATGGTGCTTGCTTGGAACACAAGCTCCATCCATCATCATCATCAAGTGGAAAATTAAACACATAAAATCACGTTTTAGTATAGTAGATATCATTATAAATCCTCTCTTTGAAGCACAGTTTCTTTTGTGACCAGAAGTTGCTTTACATGTGTAATCCATGGACCGCTGATCAAATCACCTCGTGGGGAATGTGTGTTGGATTTTGAAAGTGACTGCACACTTTGGGTTTTTTCTTCAGTCAGGCTGGAATGGGACTCTGTGGAGCCAGGGGCTTCATCTGTGAGGCCTGGAGGAGGTTGGTCTACAGGTGTAGCTGAAACACTGTCCAACACAATGTTTTCAACAGGAGGAGTGGCGAGAGCTGATGAAAGAATATCAGATTATTGTGAGTAAATTCAGGGAAGACACGTCGTCTGCTATACACCATTTACTATAGAAACTGTAGAAACAAGAGTTTTATCATTTGTGTCTGCTAAAAATATAACCCTATTTTAGACGTATTCTTTACCTAATGTTATGAAACAATCTAGAAATGTGACATTTAATGTTACATTTAAGTACAAAGTACAGTTACCTTTCTGTGTTTGTGTTCTATCTTGCAGCAGGACAGACTCCACTCTTGTGTAAAGCTCTTCCTCATCTACATCTGCATCAACACGGACCAAAATGTTCTGCTTTCCACCAAACCATTCCTCGAGTTTTGGCCAGGAATCCTGAAAATCTGTGACCCTTGAAGGAGAAAACAAACATTTGTTGTTGTAGGACACGCATTCATCTCAGTGTAGCTTCCCATCTGACTCTTTGAGAAAAAAAATAATAAAAATTTTACCTGTGTTGGATCTGTGCCAGAAACAAGGTCTTATCTGTGGGATCTTTATCTGTATGTGCACCAGATTTGGGTGCAGGAGAAACAAAGAAACACACAAACGTACCGTACCAGTGGTTACATACACACCATTTATCAGATAATATTTGGGTTCATACAAATACATAGCATTAAACTTTCACCAGTCTCACATACCTGTATGACTAAACGTGCGCCTGACCACACACTCATCTGGGATATCCAGGAGCAGAGCGAGGTCCAGCACAGGAGCTGGAGGTGGTGGAGGTTTGGGTGGATTGGGATCTGCAACAAGGTTTGTACTATTGCTTACAACGTCATTCCCTACATCCACAGACCCGCCGAGGGCTTCCTCTAGCAGGTAGGCCTGGATGATATCAGCAGGAAAGCCATCCAGGATCCAACCTGACTGAGCTGGAACCTGCCTGGTAAGAACACAGCAAATATTTCACTATCTAGAGAGTGACTGAGGGTTGTTTGTCACATTAAAAAGTATCATTTAAATATACTTTTAAAATACAGCGGACAAAGGACTGCATACTGTGCTTTATACCTATACAGATCAAGTGCTTACCTGATGGCCTCTACTATAATGTCCACTAGCAGCTCATTTGGGATGATGTTGCCTTTTCTTATCTCCTTTTCTACAGCTGCTCCCTGCATGGCCTGGGTAGACAGCTGGTTAAGAGACACAGCATGAAAAGAGTTCAAAGTACAGTACATACAAAGTATTTCACACAAAGTGTTCAATATTTTAAACCATTATGTTCTCTCAAAAGTCATTTTACCAGCAAAGAAACTGATATGAACTGAATTCAAGTCATATGCTTAAACAAAAAATAGAGTCAGAAGCTCACAAATGCAACATATGCACAAACACTTATACTTACTTTACTCTCTTTGCTTTCCTCTTTAGTGTCAAGATCTGAAAAACAATGAAATGATGAATGACATGTCTCACACCGAAAAGGCAGTTGGGTGAACTTAATACTTGATATGGGTGCACGTTTATTACAAGGAAATAAACAGATTTTAATGTAGAGTATAAAAGAGCACAGAATAGAATCGTGTTGGGTTCAGTAACAGACCAGGATTCACTTCTGTAGAAGATGTGAGCAGTTGCTCATTGTCTGCCTCTTCCTGCTGCTCTGTGACCTGTAAATTTCATACAAGGCCATGTATTTACCAGAGTTATAGGATTTTGGCAGACTAATACTAGTAAGACTTTATCATCCTAAAAATATGTTTTAAAGCATATTTATGTGCTAAAATAAAAAGGGATACTAATGATGTAACAATATTGTCATATTGTATCTGACTAACCTTGTTTTCATTCTGGTAAGCATTCACCGCCTCGTCAATCAGTGTCTCAACTGATAGGACATAGATGCCATGTGCTAAAGCAGAAAATGATAAGCTTACTTAGCAACAAATAAGCCATGTTAAGCCATAATAAGTCATTCCATGTCTGTTGTGACATTGTGTGGTCAAGTTGCAGGCACTATACCTTCAGCAATCTTGGCCAGGCAGCTGGTCTTGCCAGAGCAAAACTTGCCCAGGACACAGGCCTTGAAGGTGAAGTGAGGAAATGAAGGAGAGGAGGGTTCCATGACGGGTGGATGAACAATGTTCCTCAGTTGTGTGACAACATGTCCAAGAACATTGTTGTTGGTCAGAGGTAATTTGGTCTCCCCTGTTTCCTCTGGCCATGCCCACTCACCTACCATGTTCTGACAAACATAACACATCTTCAGCATTCAGACCGCCCAGTTCAGGGACAATTCTGACTTTTTCTGTGTCAAAAAATGTATCTTGTTCCCAACTTTTTCAGTTCCCAAGTTATTCCGTCTGCACAGATACATGCAAGTGTGCAGGCAAACACACATATACAAACATGATTTACAACCTGCACATGTTTCACACTCACAGTGTATTCATCATAGTCCTGGTTGTTGAGTATGTCCTGCTTCTTTAGCTCTACAGGGTCTAGTGGGGTAGAGAAGTCAAACCTTGGCTGCTGGCCCTTTATCGGCTCATAGAGAGGCAGACCATTGAACAGCAATTCCTTCCACTCTCTCATCTGCTTCTCTGGAATTAGACTGGACAGCAGACAAAATGACAATTGTGGGTAAAATGAGATCTGGATCACATATTAGAAAATGATTTGAACTACATAGTGTACTGTATACCATGTAATTAACTGGACTACAGTGCTATTTAATGCCCTCCAAATAACTAAGAAATAAATCAATTGTCAAATTCAGAAATGGTTCATCAAACCATGAGTAGAAGTGCTAACATCGTGAAAATATAAAATAGGATACAGATATAAAGTATATTATGTGGACAGTGTATATCTGTGGCAATGATGTATTTGATCATGAAAACAACCAGACAGGATGGTGACATCTCCTAATTTTATTTGACCACTGGTCACTTATACAGTAATGTTTCCAATATAGGGTTTTTTTTCACAGGTTTTTGAGTTAGCACTGTACCGTAACGCTTCTATGTTTCTATACAACATTACATGATTTCAGTCTTCAGTCAGACTGTCAATGCCTTCCTATAATACCCTTTTAATGTTTTCCTGTAGCGAGAAAGAAAACGATAAAACTAAAAAACAAATAAACAAATACTTTAAAGTGTATATTTTCCAATATTTCTTTCTGTTGCTCCTGTTCTTATAAACTTTATGTTATATGTACTCTGTGTACTCTCTCAGTGTATATGTTTTAAAGGAAAACAGACAACTACAGTACATTTAACTAAAATGTAGCTAACTTTTCTACATCTTGATTGATTATAATACTTGGTAAATATCAAGGGACACAATTTGAAAGTTTCAAGATCATATTTCTATTAATTCATTAATTGACTGATTGGCCATTAGTCCAAACACCATATCCATATTTCTACTGCATCATTAAAAGCAATTGTGTTACGTACTTCCCGGTGATCAGCCGATATTCTCCAATCTTGGTGGCCAAGTCCACTATCTGCTCAACAATTTCCTTGCAGCTCGCGAAGTGCTTCTTGTATTTGCTGTGAGCTCGCTCAGCAGCAAACTTGTTACAGAGTTCCATCTCCTTTCTGATCGATTCGGCACGTTCCAACTTAGCATGCTGAGCCAAAGCCTGTACCAGGCCACAAGACGGGATGACATGAATGTTCCTGCTAATCGCCACTGTGAGGTTAATTTATGAAGATTTATTATTATTGTGCAAAATACATAACTACTGTGGGTGGAAAATGGCCTTGAAGAGACACAAACTAACAGACATCAAATCTGTATTTTAATTAGATTCCTAGTTTGCCAATAGACACAGCATGAATAATAACCCATTAAAACCTTTATATGTATGTAACGGACAAATCTGAGACTCATCAATGGTATGATAATCTGCTCTAGGACTGCCTGGCAAATAGGGTACAACAACATACTGTATTTTCAACACTGACACTCACATGCTGGACCATGGCCTCATCCTTATCCTTTGGGGGGCATTTATTCAAGTAGCTGTGCATTCTTTTGAACTAAATTAGTCATCTACAGTATAAGTGTGATCACTGTAAGGACATAACAGATATATCATGATTCATACAGTCCTACTTTACCACCTGTACCTCTGAAGTTCCTCTCGCTCTACTCATAATATCTAATACTCTGTTGATTCTATACAAACTACCAATAGCAACCCTTTCATCTCTCTGCTTATGATACTACCTTCATACTATCACTGATACAGCCTAATACATAGCAACAATAGAGAGGACTATTTTTCTTCCTTATTCATCCCTTCTCACCGCCTCTCTCTCCAGAGCTTCCTGGATGTCTTTCTCTCTGCGCTGTTGGTACTGTTGCTCTCTAAACAGGCGGTTCTTCCGGATCACCTCCTTCTGCATGCGCATCTGAAGGAGCTGATTTGCCAAGCGCTGCTCCTCCCGGGTCTGACGTGTCAGACGTTTCACCAGCTGCTCATCTCGCTGCGCGTCCTGCAGGGTGAGGCAGAGGTGGCTGGTCACTTGATAGGTTAAAATGACAAATGTCAAATTAAGAGACTGCGTGAGGTGCATATAGTCAACAAAGACAAATTGAAAGATGACTAGATATGATTATTCAGAGTGTACTAAATGATCCTGAAGTTTCACCTCCTGAGCTTGATGAGCCTTGAACTGTTCCACCAGGAATCTGTCTACTCTTTTCTCTCTCTGCTCACGAGCAACAGCATTCTCTTCCAGCCTCTGTCGGATATCCTGTAAATACTTGCTATTGGACTGTAAGGTCATCTTAGCTCCACTTCCAGACATGTCATGGCCCTGGCTGTTGCCACTATAAGGAAAATCTCCTGATGTGGACAGACCACTAGAATTGAAAAGATTCATGTATGTAAAGTGAAGTCATTGTAATGTATAATGCTGAATACCTCAGGTCTTCATTAATACAAACATTTAAATATCATAGTACTACATAAATACAATATTAATTAAGTCACTCACCTCAAAGGGGAAGCAAAACCATAAGTCACCAGTTTCTTCCTGTTTGCCTCAAAGCGGGCTATTTCAGTCTGGACCATCTGCATCGACAAAATTGGCAGACATTGTAAAAATACCAGAAAGACAAAAAACTCATCCTTTGATTTCAGTTTTGACTTGTATGTAACAAATGTTCTGGGAAAGATTCTTGTTGAACATTCACCTTAGAGGAAATATTGTATACAGAGGGTCATTCGTTTCCAAGTAAATCTGGAAATCCCAGGGGATCATTAGCAGAGAAAGTTGTAAACAATAGTATGTAACAAAGTGAAGTAATGACTGGTTTTGAGAAGACCTGTTAACATCTGGCAAACTTAAGAACAAAGTTGCTGGGCCTGAAGTTTAAAAAGTTTGTATCAAAGTTTTAATCGTGTGTTTGCCATATTCTGCCATGTTCTATGACTGATGTGAGCTTTTAACATCACTTCAATCTAGATTCAAGGCCCACTGTTAGCAAACATCATCCTCTACCAACTCTGTGAATAACAATATGCAGCTGACCATTTGAACACAAGCCAAAAATGAAATTCATCACAAAATTTACCACATCATTATTTAATCTGGATCCCACCTGTGCTTCCTGTGCTTTGCGCTGCTGCTGATGTTGTGTCCTCTTTAGATTAAACTGTGAGGTGTAGGGAGGTGGCTTGGGAACCTGGAAAATAGTAACCTGTTTACAAGTTGCGATGGTCACTAATAACTGCAGGGGGAAAGTGTTATGAAGTTATATTTCACTTTCCATACCTTCACAATATTCTTCAAACTCTGAACATTTTGGACTTTGAGTTGTCTCTTTTGTTGGATGGGATGGATCATCACAGACCTGTCGTTCAGTGACTGGCATTGCACTTCATAGTGCTGAGAAATTTTCTGCAGCTTTAGCTCTGAATCACGTTTCACCACCTGAGGCAGTCGCTATATGAAAAGAGAGTAAACTGCTTGTTAACATGTTTCTGTAGATATTGGTGTTGTGTTAATAATGTGAACTTCAAACATAAAAAAAATATTTAAAGACAGAGGAAGACAACTTATCCCAATAAGTTTCTATAAAACAAAACATGCCTTTGTCCAGGGATATTGGCCCACACATACACAGACTAGACATGGATCTATGCAGCACCCCTTACATGACAGTAGATCTCATGCTCTTTTTTGTGCAGGGCAGCAATGGCAGCAGGCTGCATGACTTCCATCATTGTCTTGCTGATTTTAGCTTTCTTCATCTTTTCGAGTGAGACATAGAGTTGGTAAAGGAGGCTTGTGGCAACACTGGGCTTCTCCTGCATCAGTTCCTGGGTTGTGTTTATGTTGAAGGGGATCCCCAATAACTGGAGAGTAGGTTCAAGTCGGGAAAAATTGTTCACTTTGGCAAAGGAGGTGCTACGAAGAAAGGTTTGATCAACTTTAATCATTGAGAATTAAGCAACAGTCGGTTATTATTCAGCAACAAAAAGCAAGTGATCATGGATGAGGAGTGAGATTAAAGAAGAGAGGCCAACTTACTCTTTCTTCGAAAACAAACTGAAATCGTCCTGCAGGTGATATTTATGCAGAACCTCTCCGAATAGGTAACCACTGGAGAAATCCTGGGGAATACTCTGCGGCTCTGTGAAGATGAACAGGCTATCATGGATGAAAATGAACTTTACAATATGTGGCCATTATGTTATTCATAGCTTTAAAAACCTGGCTAACCATTAAAGTGCTGTAAGTAAGAACGTAAATAGTTTGCACTAACCTGGCTGTGTAGGTTTTTCCAAAAATACATTTTTAATTTTAAAATAACCTATCCTATCCTAACAGTTAATATATCTTGCTCATGTTAATCATCGTTTACTCATCAACTCTGAAATACACCTTCTCAAATAGCTTACATTGTTAGTTTTGTAAATTCACATGAGCTTTTGTGTCCGTACGTGAATGGCGGCTGTGATATGCTGGACAGACTGTGAAGTCTCTTGTCTCAGCGTTAGCCTGAGCTAACAATCAGTTTGATAGGCTGTAACGTTACATTAACTTTATTCACACTTACCAACAGCTTTTGACAGTCGGAGCTCCTCGTTGAGCCACTTGCACAATATGTCCGTCATCTTCTTTCTTTTAGCTTCAACTCAGACAGTATACTGCCTGTTAATTTACATGTCACTGGATGACAGTGTGACTTTTAGCTCGATAATAAGGGCTGAAAAACAGTCGGATGAAATCCGTGGTGTACAGTTGCCATGGTGACACGTCAACTGTGTTTCCCAGCGTCCTTCAGGAGGGCACTCAGGGGAGGGAGGGCGGGCCCTGCTGACTCTGGATCAGTTTTAACTTCCACACCCAAATTGAAATAGGATGGATGTAATAACTACAAACTGATCTAGAACCTGTACGATGTCACACTTACGATGTCACGACGACGACAGTAACACTTGACATGAGATATAAATATCTATCTGTATACAAATAAATTTAAATTAGCCACACATTTACCAGCTGCGATATTAAAGTGACGTATTCATTAGAATCTAGTATTGTAATATATATTGTTCTGAAATTAATGATAATGATAAAACATGTGTTTTTGTAACAGAGAGTTTTTAACTATGTCATTGGCGCTTTTACCTAAGTAAAACTTACTAAAGAAAAGATTTAAGTATTTTTCTCCCGCCGCTGTTGCAGGCAGTATCATGTCCGTGACGGCAGGGGGCGGTGTTAGGCAGTACAGCAGGAAACTTAACGCCAGTGTCACATAAATAGAAGAAGAGTTCATTCAGCCATTACATTCTCACTCACAGGCAGGTCGAAGCCGCTAGTGGTGGAGGACAGGTCATTAGCAACCCGACAAAATGTTATCTGTGAGAGTTGCTGCAGCTTTGGCCAGAGCCCTGCCCAGGAGGGCTGGTTTTGTAAGTATTTCACTGAAACAATCTGCACGTGATGGGGATGATGCAGCGAGTTTATTTAATATCAGTGTGAACCTTTTGTGGGCGTGAAGGGTAATGTTAACACCACAGGCCGCTAGCTCGCTTGTCATCGACTTATTAATGCTGCACCGAGCGTAAATAATATGTCCCGAGTCACGTTTCGCGTTAATCATGTTGAAATTGTCGGTTTAAATGTGTTTGTTGAAGTTGCCCTTGATAATCTTCGTCCTGCTGCAAGCGGCGCTAAAGTTAGCACGCAGGCTAATGCTAGCTGGCAGCTAACGGCTCATTCAGCCACGCTTTGAAGGTCAGAAAGCCTGACAGCGCATGTCCTCTCCGCTGTGCTCTGTTACACTACCAAAGCGTTTAAAGTGCACATGGTTGACTGTCGCTGCTGCTGTTTTTGTGAACCTGAATGTGCAATCAACGTTTAATCGAGTCTGTCTGTCATTAAATTAGGTGTCCAAGGCTGTGCCGGCAGCCTGCGTTGGGGTCAACCACCTCCACACACACAGACCATGGCTGCAGAAGACAGGTGAGAAAGCCAAAAACAACATGTTAGAAACTTTGTCCTCGACAGTATGGGTCAGCAACCAAAGGTGATTTATGAAGGTCATTAGTTCTAATGTTTCCAGAGCTTGTCTTTGCAATTGCTATGACCCACATAGTTTACATATTTATCCTTTAGGACTAAGAAGAGAATTTAAAAAAAAAAAAAGAAACACTGACAGTCACAGCACTGCTACAATGTGTTTGCCCTAAGATCAATGAAGTTATGTCACCTTTTCTTATCCTTTACAATGTTGGATGATTTTCTGGGCCTATACCAACATATTAAATGGGCCTACTGATCAGTCTCTGCTAAATTTATAATGAACATGAATGTCATATTATGAACTGTTTTTATCGTGTATAAGCAGGATTCATTGACATGCATGTCTTCTCTTTCACAGGCACAGCTGAGGTGTCTTCAATCTTGGAGGAGAAGATCATGGGAGCTGACACCACAGCAGATCTTGAGGAGACAGGACGTGTGCTGTCCATTGGTGACGGTATTGCCAGAGTGTACGGGCTGAGGAACGTCCAGGCAGAAGAGATGGTGGAATTCTCCTCTGGATTGAAGGTATGTAGAAAGGGACTCTAAAAAAAATATGTTTTTATTTACAGGCTAATCACACTGAAGACTTTGGTCAGTTCTCATTTTGAATTGAAAAATCTGAAAGAACATTTTGTTCTTTTTTTTTTTGTGTGTAGAAGGTGGAACACTTGCACCTTAAATTGCCAGCATTTTCATTTTAGCTTTTCCCCTCCAGGGCATGTCTCTGAACTTGGAGCCTGACAACGTTGGTGTTGTGGTGTTCGGTAATGACAAGCTGATCAAGGAGGGTGACATCGTGAAGAGGACTGGTGCCATCGTGGATGTCCCTGTGGGTGAGGAGCTGCTTGGCCGTGTGGTCGACGCTCTGGGAAATGCTATTGATGGAAAGGTAACTTGAGTCACTATAATATAATGAACTCTTTTATTATTATTATTATTATTATTATTATTATTATTATTATTATTATTATTATTCTTCAGATGACTCATCAAAGTATTACTTCCCATATTAGTATTTTTATATTGGTTATAGTGGATATTTGGTTTAGTTTCTTTTAGTGACTAGTTTTTAGTAACTAGTCTTAAAGCAGTGCATGCAGGTTTTTTTTTTTTTTTTTTAATGATTCTGACTTGAATAATATCTGTAATATCCAGAGAACCTGATAGATCAACAAAATACATTTTTCCTTTCCTAGTCAATAGATGGTGCTTAATTGTCTTGCCACCTAATAATAAAACCTAAAATTCCAGTTAGTTATGTGATTAAAAGCGACAAATGTTGCTTGTTTACATTATATGGCTCTATTAACACCCTTGTCCCCGTGTTGATATGTCAGGTCATCTTTAAAATCCATATTTCTATTTTCTCAGGGTCCACTGGGCTCCAAAACCCGTAGGCGTGTTGGTCTGAAGGCCCCTGGTATCATCCCCCGTATCTCAGTGAGGGAGCCCATGCAGACTGGAATCAAGGCTGTGGACAGTCTGGTGCCCATTGGCAGAGGCCAGCGTGAGCTGATCATTGGTGACAGGCAGACTGGGTAAAATACTTTTTTGAGCATTTTTATGATCAATTGGACACGCGTCCATTTGATGGATTTGGGGTGGTTGAATCTTAGTTGCAGCTTTAAAGATGCTGGTGATGATAATTAATATAATCTGTCTTCATTCCAGCAAAACTGCCATTGCCATCGACACAATTATCAACCAGAAACGCTTCAACGAAGGAACTGATGAGAAGAAGAAGCTGTACTGTATCTACGTCGCCATTGGACAGAAGAGGTCCACTGTGGCTCAGCTGGTGAAGAGGCTGACTGATGCCGATGCCATGAAGTACACCATCGTGGTCTCTGCCACCGCCTCTGATGCTGCTCCCCTGCAGTACCTGGCCCCATACTCTGGCTGCTCCATGGGAGAGTACTTCAGAGACAATGGCAAGCACGCCTTGATCATCTACGATGATCTGTCCAAGCAGGTGAGGGTGCAGATCGCTGTTGTAAAGTGAAACAAAAGTGAGAATATAAAAGAAATTAAATCTGTATTCCCAAGTTTAACATTTGTAAACATGTATTTTTTTTTTTTTTTTTTTTTTGTCCCCCTCCTGCTCAGGCTGTTGCCTACCGTCAGATGTCTCTGCTGCTGCGTCGTCCCCCCGGTCGTGAGGCTTACCCTGGTGATGTGTTCTACCTGCACTCCCGTCTGCTGGAGAGAGCCGCCAAGATGAACGACAACTTCGGTGGTGGCTCCCTCACTGCCCTGCCCGTCATTGAGACCCAGGCCGGTGACGTGTCTGCCTACATCCCCACCAACGTCATCTCCATCACAGACGGACAGGTTTGTCTAAAACTGTCTTTGTGTTTTTTGGCTGTGTTTTGGCCCCGTATGAAACTTTGTAAATGAAACTTCTCTTTTTCTGTTTGCTGTAGATCTTCTTGGAGACTGAGTTGTTCTACAAGGGTATCCGCCCAGCTATCAATGTGGGTCTGTCTGTGTCCAGAGTAGGCTCTGCTGCCCAGACCAGGGCCATGAAGCAGGTAACATTTGGATTTTTACTATTATAAACCACACCTGAACAGTAAATCCTTCCACACAATGTCAAATTCTAAATTAATTTCAACCATGTAGGTGGCCGGTACCATGAAGCTGGAGCTGGCTCAGTATCGTGAGGTTGCTGCCTTCGCCCAGTTCGGCTCTGACCTGGATGCTGCCACCCAGCAGCTCCTTAACAGGGGTGTCAGGCTTACTGAATTGCTCAAGCAGGGACAGTACTGTGAGTGTCTATTACATCTTCAAATTCAAAAAGTATATTAGCAATGCCGAGCGGGTATTATCTCTAAAAATGCAGAATTTATCTAAACTTTCCGATTTTCCTCCCTCCAGCTCCCATGGCCATCGAGGAGCAGGTGACGGTCATCTATGCTGGTGTCAGAGGTCACTTGGACAAGATGGAGCCCAGCAAGATCACAAAGTTCGAGAAGGCTTTCCTGCAGCACATCCTCAGCCAGCACCAGGACCTGCTCGCCGCTATCAAGTGAGACAGATTTTACAGCATCTCTTTATTTATTGTTAGACCACAAGTTAAGGGTTGTTTAGGGTTTGAAAATGTCAATCTAACCTGACCGGTTTTCTGTTTCAGGGCTGACGGCAAGATCTCTGAGGCATCAGACGCTAAACTGAAGCAGATTGTTCTGAACTTCCTGTCCAGTTTTGAGTAATGGATAGCACTTCTCTTGATCTTCAGTGAGCTACCTGTCTGTGTCCTCATTATGCTTATATATGTGAACACACTGAAGGCCAAAACCTCCATGTACAGATTTCTCCAAATAAAATTTTACAACCCTACTGTGCTGTAAAATTCTCCTGATTGTGCGCTTAACTGCAGTGAGTTTAGTGTTTTAGGTCGGAGCCCTCTGAGCAGATCCACCAGTGGCAGACGAGTAATAATCCACAAGAAGAATAACAAACAGTACTTCTCTTCAGGCACATCAGATGTGTCTTTGAATTTCTGTCTGCATAACAGACATGGTCACGAATTTTGTTTACTGTGCTGTAACAGTTGTTCATAAGAGCATTATTTCAAAGAGGACATTTGAGTGTTTTGATTGACTTCAGTGTCTGTTTGCTCCTCGCTGTCTTAGAGGATGTACAGAGTGAACTGTAAACCCAGTTTCTCAACTGTGGTTCAGCTGATGGGGTGAATGTTTGATACTATGGTAATAAATTCAGTGACACGGTCACACATCAAATCCACCTTGTATTGTCCTGTCTTATATCCTGAGTCCCAGTCATTGACTTTAAAATTATAAGTCTGGCTTGTAAAATCTAGATTATATTCCATAACTCAAAGCATGTTTATGTACTTAAGCTATTGAGGGTGCTTGCTCTGTTCTGCAAAAGATAAGAGAATTTCCTAGAAGGTTTGCAACTAATAATTACCTAAATCAATCCATGAGAATATTTTATCTATGAAATGTGTAAGATGGCTTCTTCAGATTGCTCGTTTTTGTCTGACCCAAAGATATTCAATTTACTGCAATGTAAACAGAGAGATTCAGCAAGTCCAGTTAAAGAATGGTTTGTATTTTTACTTAAAACCTGAAACAGATTTGGATTTACTACGTTTAAAAAAACCTGCAGATTAATACTGTATTTGTAACTTGACACTTGTAACTCATATACTGTGGATAACATTATTCATGTCCAGCAGAGGGCCATAGATGCCTGAAAGTAGACTGAGTCAAACAACAACAGTTCTCAAGTCCTTAGTCTTTGACTAAAGGTTATTTCAACACGAGTCACCAGTAGGGGGCTGAATTTGGCCCTTGTTACCAGAAGGGCTTACAACAGTTTGGTATATAGTATTTTTTATACATACATTTACACACCGTCCTCGATCACATATCACAGCATGTAAACACAATCTAGACCTTTTAATCTTGTGTTATATACAATATAGACATTTAATTACTTACTATATAATTTAAGTTAACCACACATTTGTTATTTAAAACAAATCAATACATAAAACCACCCAGCTATTTAACTTATTTCCCATTGTTGCTGTATCATTCCTCCTTGTCTATTTTTCTTTTGTACTTCTCTTTTTGTTCTTCCCATTTCTTTTTTTTCTACAGCTGATACTGTTAAGAGGATCCTCTTGTCATTAAACTGTGAGGATATCCTATTAAGGGGTTATTTGAGTAGCCATTATCTAATGCGAAGTAGGCTGGCACTATGTGTAACATATATACAAAAGAGAAGTAAGTCTGCTGTGTGAGAGGAATGTAATTAATGAAATAAGATTATTAGATTCTGCTGCCATTGCCCACTGCATTCTGAGTCACTTGTTTCTGCAGTGCCATCACTGTCTGGCAAGATAGAGTGAGACATGTGACATGTGAGAGTGAATGGGGCTGCTTTCAGTCAGGACTATTGTTGAGGTCAGCGTGACAACAAGAGAGAGCTCTGAGGAGCAATAGACAGCATGATCAGTCAGGTTTCAGGCGTGGGGGGAGGACGGGACAGCAAGACGAGCAGGTTGTCAATGGCCAAGCAGTCTTGTACTCATGATTCAGTGTTCATGAAATATTCTGAAAATTCTGTTTGTTAGTGATAATGTATCAGAACATTTCATCATGCATATAAGCGGAAGTTTTTTTGCAATTTCCTCAGGAAACTTCACCCAGTTTCTGTTGTTCTGTTTCTATATCCCTGCTCACTTCTTTTAATGCATTAAATTGCATAGTTTCAAATTAAAGTGCTTGGAAAGGAATCTATAAAACACTTTTATATACCCTGCTAGATACCCTACTACTGCTAACACTGGTCATGTTTGGTCTCTAAATCAAATTTGCACAACAGACTCAGGGTAATGTCAATAGACAGAAACGATGATAAGGTTCCCCGAGGAAGCTTGCTGCGTTTATTATAGGACATTCCAAAATAATGACACACTGTGGTACGCGTGACTTTATTTCTGAGTAAGCAGCTGAGATGAACAAATTCTTGAACAGGAACTTAAACTGGGAAATAACTTATTTCACTCAGGGTGAAACCAATTTATTTAAATGAAGTGAGGTTAGCATCGATTATCCTGGTTTCAAATGAATATTCTGTTGCTAGCAGTTGAATAGCAGTTCACCTGACACTGTTACAGTTGCCACACCTTAAGACTCCTCAATCTACTCAATAAATGCCGTTTTCGCATTATCTGTCGGCTCACCTGCTGTTTTTAATTCTAGCTGTTTTGCGGTTATTGATTTAAGTTTCCTGCTCTCAATTTTGTGAATCCAATTTTTCTGTTACTGTAATTCATTTAAGAATATATATATACCACTATAATTGAATTTGTTGTCCGGCAGTGTTTTTTCACAGTTTCACACTGCTTCCAGTACAGACTTCAAAGACCAAGGTCAGACCGTATTGGAAATTTTAGCTCACCATGCCGTGCACCTACACACCTAATAAGTGTAAAAGAATTACAGAAGCCCAAATGAAATATAAAAGTGGAGCCTAAATGTGCATCTAATAATTATTATACTATTAGCCAAACTGTGTTCAATGTATGAGATTTCATAAATAAACTCCTATTCATGACAGAAACAAACAACAGTTAATACAGTCATGTTGACATTGATGAGTGTTAAACTTCTCTCTAGCCTCTCAGTCTCTGTAATAGGATTTAAACTCTAAACCGGATCCCCAACTCAGACATTTGCAACCAAGGATCAGCGCCTGTCTGCTAACAGAACTTTTGCTATGGTGCAGAGAAACTTGCCTCTCGTCCTCCCTAGAAACAGTGAGAAACGTGTGATAGTCTGCTTGTTAATGTGCTGACACGATAACAAATGAGATGACAGACAAACACGCTTTTCCATTGACATGAGAAGAGGTATATTTGCATGCTTGTGGTTTCTATGGTCTATCAACACAGACAGAGATCGACACACCCAAAGCAGTGTTTTGTCTGGTCAAACCTTTCTTTCAGGTCTGCACTTCTAATAGAATTTGGTTACTGAATCACATTATTGGTTTCTCTTCCTTGATGCCACACCTCATGCTGCAGTCTCATAGGGAAAAAAGGCAAATCAGCTGTTTTGCCGTAGCACGAGTCTACACGCTTGTGTAAAATCAGCAGCTGTACCATGTCCAAGGCTCTATTCACTTGCATTATACTGCACGTCCAGAAACCACTTCCCGATTTGTAACAAAGTAGCAAAATGGACTTTATTTGTCAAACACACACACAAAAAGTCAATGCATTGTATTTGTCATACATGAAATCACCAGGGAAGAGCCATAACAGCGGGTAGCAGCAATCTAAGGCAAAAATCAACATGACATATATTATTTCTGAGTTCAGTCTCCATTTTAGGTTTAAGGACTGTCCAGGTTTTCTTGTTCACAGGTGCCAGGCTCTCTACAAGCCTGCTTGCAGTGCGCAACACAGACGCTCATTATATTCTGGGCAAAAGGAATTTCATTCATTCATGATGGCAACACCAGACCAATATACACTAGAAACCACATTTCCAACAGACTCACACTGTAAAAAGCAACATTTCCAGGAAAACCCAATATGCTGTATTTCCACAATAATGGTCATATAATAATAATAATAATAATAATAATAATAATAATAATAATAATAATAATAATAATAATAATAATAATAAACTGTATTATGTTGGATTTACCCCAACACTTGGCAGGAACTTCTGCAACTTTATAACTCAGTAAAGTGCAAGTACTGTCTCCCTTAGTGCACTTTTCTTCCTGTAATTAAATTTACCGACCACACCAAAGACAGCAGCTAAAGCCTGCAGGCTGCAGCGTTGGCTCCGTGGGGCAAACTGTGTTGAAGAAATGCACAGAAACAGCCGGTAGTTAATGTCAAAGACTTGCAGTTCAGTGAGGTGTTTTCAGTTTAGGTCCTCCGTGAGCATTTTAAGGGATAGGGTCCCAACATAGTATTGTCTCTGAGATTCTCAGATTTCAGTCAGTGCTACCATAGTGGTTCCCATTGGAAGGATTTTCCTGTAGACTGGTGTGTGAGGTATCTTCCTCCTGTGACACCACTGGGTCCACTGGCTGTTCAAAGAAATTGGACACACAGAACACCTGCAGAAATACAAGGGGAAATAAAGTGAAATCACTTAACTTGAACTTTAGGTTGATTTAAATGGTGAACATACAAAATACGAAGTCAGCTGAGACAGTATGTGACACTGTTAGAAAGTGTGATAACTTTGTGTTCAGGGGTTCAATGTCTTTTAAAAAACAAGCATGTACTCTTTGTAAATGTGCTTATTGAATAATAATAAATCATTAGATGAGACTTACTGTGAGAGTGGCCACTAAACCCCCTTGCAAGAGGCCTGCGAGCACATCACTCCAGTGATGTTTATAGTCAGACACCCGGGACAGACCCACATAAACAGCAGTCGCGATGAGGAAAAACTGGATGGTAGGACGAAGTAGCCTCGCCCACTCTGACTTCAGTCTGGCTTGAATGTACAGCTACAGTTGTGAGAGGGAGACAATGAATACACATTGCAATGTCACATCTAGACACAGAGTTAAAACTTTTGAGCCAATGTTTACACTACACATTAACAGCTGATGAAAAAAACAGCAAATATGTACTTACTACAAGGAACAGCATGCAGTACATAGAGAAGGACGAATGGCCAGAGTAGAAGGACAGTCTGCAAGAGAGAAAAAAATGGAGATACAATTATCAGCCTAATCAAGACATCTCTCATGACAAATATATACATATTTTAGATTCATTATCAAGTACTATCACTGTATTAAACTGTTAACTCTGCTGAATTTACACATCAGAATCATACTAGCAGTGATGGGCACAACTGTGAAAACAACCCCTGCAACTCTAGAGGAGCTTTATCTGACCAAATAACTCCACTGATGGATTATTTCACATTGGGCTTGACACGGGCGTCTACCAGCTAGGGAGAGTCAACCAACCAAATGACACGATCTCTTGCAAATCCCACAGCTTTATGGAAGTACAATACTAAATCACCTATCCCTTTAAGAACCACCAGTTTCAAAATAAAAGATCAGTTTTGCAAAGTAGTGCAAAGTAATGCAAATAACTGAGCCCTTATACTTGTTGTTGATTATAATTTTATGATTTAGTCACACAAAATTATGTATGTCTCTCTCCTAATAAAGAAGCAGCTCTTGTAAGTTTAATTTAATTCCTGATCTGGATCATTACCTGGCCTCATCTACCAGAAACTTGTCTCCAGTGCAGGTGAAGTTCTCGATGTAACCACCAGCTTTGCAGTTGATGCGTTCCCAGACTGGTTTGCATACAGCCAGGAAGTTTGGCCGCAGTCGACCGATGGAGTATTTAGCTATATCTGTCAGAGACTGGCTAGCAGCAGCTCCAAACACGTAGCTCCCCACAGCTTTGTAGACACATGCAACATACTTGGTCCCCAGAGAGTGGTTCTTGATGCGAGACATGTAAACAGAAAGGCACTCGCCACAGACAATCTGCAACAGCAGAGATTAGACAATAAGGGAACTGTTCTCAGGCAAAGAAGATGAAATTATGCTTCATTCTTTTATGGACGTTTAGGAAATTATGGAAGAAGACAACTTGAATTACCACAATCAGTGTGAAGGGGATCATGACTCCTCCCAGCAGCTGGTAGGATATGGTGTCCTCTTTGAGGGGGTATCTGATGGACTCATCATTACAGAAGAAACCCCGTTTGAAGGGGTTGTGTTGAGGGGTAAGGATAAAAAATGGAAGTCCAACTGTTTAAAAAAAGGAAGAAAAGGGAAGATAATGACGATCGATTCTTCCTCTTTGTCAGGAAATGTGATAGGTTGAGATGTGTTTCCTCTGGCGTGAGTACATAGAAGCTCGCAACTCCTGTGGGTTTCATTTAGCTACAGGGACAATACACTCTGTTCAAGAGCGTAACGTTACACAATAACTGAATTAAACGCTTAAGGCCCTGGATTACGGCAGAACAATAGTGGAAAAAACAAGCCTGAGAAGAGTAGTAATACAATCTGGCTGGAATTCAGGTCATATAACACTGCAGCTATGAAGACATGTTTATCTAAATGATCACCATGATGTTCATCTGTACAGGAATCACCACCAAAGCACATAAAACATGCTATGACTTGCTTTGGGTTTATTCATTCTTTATTTATCTGCAGCTTTTCTGAATGTTGTAAAACTGAACTGAGACGAGAAAATGGCTAAACTGAAGTTAAGTAATAACAGACATTCTTCAAATTTGATCATTGGTGGTGAGGCTTTTTGGCTCCGTGAGTTATCACAGAGTCACAGAGCTTTGTCCAGGCCTGTTCTTTTAAACCTACTGCAGGCAAATTACATGAATGGAATTTTAAAGTATGCCCTTTCAAAAAGTTTTACGAGAATGAGTCTGAAAGAAAGGAGGACGATTAGACGAGACGAGGGGATACGATGATCCTGTGACAATATTCAATATTGAATTGTTTATTTTTATTTATTTGATTTTTCATTCTTTCTTTCTTTCTTCCTCATTTGCAGTCACATTACAGGTGTTCCCGATTCTAGTTGATAATTTGCTGTAACTGAAGGTTTTGAATTGTGATACTGCAAAAATGTATAACAGTGCGCACAATTGATGTAGGTATTTAATTACTGAGGGCTTGGGTTAGGGTAGTGCTTACAAACTGTCTTCATGTTTCATAATGTAACCTGATGAAACAAGGCACAGACAGTGAAGTAATGAGATGGGACAATGCAGTGGTGACAAAAGCGTATTGACATGTAAAAACTGTTAGAACAGATAACTAATAACAAACTAATATACTGATGTGCAGAGCGCATAAGAGGAATTATATGTGATTTTATTTAACCAGGATTATTTTGGCACTGACAGCATCAGATTTTATTGGATATATAAGAGCAAAGTCCTGATTTTATATCAGTCGATGTCTCTGGTGTTTACACAGCCCGACAAACTTTAACCTTTAACCATCCAGCCACAGTCTGACATCATTATGCTCAATAATAAGAACTAAAGAACTGGAAAACGTAATCATCTCAAGAAATAACTGATAACAATTTAAAGGATTATGAACAGTCTAATAGAGACAGTTCTGTGACATAGTTCAAGATTCAGATGTAAATGAATTAATCACCATTACATAATAGAATACATATTAATAGGGTATGACTTTTATTCAACATGGAACTGGCTTCAATTTATACATTGGTGGAATATAATGAAGTACTTTTAAGTTT
Source organism: Nibea coibor (assembly GCA_023373845.1). Classification (NCBI taxonomy): domain Eukaryota; kingdom Metazoa; phylum Chordata; class Actinopteri; family Sciaenidae; genus Nibea; species Nibea coibor. Next base: position 10,129,373 of record CM041737.1, on the reverse strand, counting down.
AAGTACTGTACTTAGGTATACATTTTAAACAGTGAACTTTACTTCAGTGTTACTATTATATGCTACTTTATACTTGTACATTTCAGAAATAAATATTGTTGTTTTTACTCCACAACGTATATTTGAGAGCTGTGGTTACTTTGTATGTTAAGATTTAACATAAAGTTAATATCAGTTTAAACATTAAACATTTTACAGCGTTAATGAGCTCCACCTTGACCAACTACAGCAGTAAATGCTGCCTACACACTGATGCGTTTAATACAGGGAACGGGGGGGCATTTTTTGGCATTATGAGTACTTTTTGAATACATAATTTTACTTAGAGTACATCTATACTGTCGGCATGGTTAATGATTTGAGTCATTGACTTTTGAAGGAGTGTTCTTTGTGGAGTTTACAAAACATAAAAGAAACACTGTATAATGAACTCGAGTTTGGACAGGAAACATGGGACTGGGAAATAAGGATTACATTTTCCAGTTTGGCTGTTGCTGCCAAAACTAAATGAGAGGATTGGTGCCCAGTCAGCAAACCACAAGACACTGACTAAGCAAAGTGAGTGCAGATTAATCACGGCAAAATACTTCTGGAGCTACGTGTGTGTCTAATAAACCTCTTTATCCTTATCAAATATGGCAGCTAATAAACTCAACTCTGTTCAAAGGTGTATTTCATTCTTCGCTGCAGTATCACTGCGGGATTGTCAGTCACGTTTAGCGGCGCTGCAGCGCGTCTGCGCTATGATTACATTCCAAACACTGAGCTAAAAATACAGCTTTACTCGGAAAAATAAGCACACACAGGGTTGGACTTTGTTGCTTCTCCTTTTTTTTTCAGTTTCCTTCCTGCTTCCTTAAACCTCAAGCCTTCCCATGTGTATTTATATGACGTGTATTTCAAATCATTTGAATTTATTTGCTTAAATAACTTCTTAACACAATGTGTCTGCGCAGTGAGCAGCGCTGTGGGAGCACTTTACTTTAAGTCCGATGACAAAGAAAGTCCCTTTAAAGAGCTGCAATTCTCGATCAACAAACAAACCTGATTATTATAAGGTCGCTTTAGCAGTCAGGGATGGGTTGCGCCAGTTTACGTACCGAGGATGAGACAGGTAATGTCCAGCACGAGCAGAGGGATCCCCGAAGCTTCAAACATGTTGCGTCTCCGCCTGGTGTGTGTCTTTGTAAAAAATGTCCGGTGGTCCCGGCTGCTTTTACGCGAGACGAGACGCAGCTTATCTGCCGCACATGTCTCGCTATTAAAAAATTAAAAAAAACACCACTGACATTGTGTCCGAGAAGATGAAAAACTACCGAGGGAGTGAGGAAGGAGGGGGTGTAATTCAAAAAGAAGGTAAATATTGGTCTAAGTGAAAAACACTCAACTAAAGGCTAAAAACTAGTCTAACACCAGCACACACGTGAAGAGCCTCTCTCACCCTTTCAGCTGCTCACAGACCATCATAACACAGCGGCTGCGGGATTTCTTCAGCTCATAATACCGTCCTGTCCTCGGATGAGACATAACCGGCGAGGGACGGGCACGAGCGCTCCTTTAGCCAGTTGTAATTAATGATGCGTTCACGTACAGCTGCGAAAAAATATACGGCCAGAGGGGGGGAAAAGCTGCTGTGCCGAATAAACCAATGACTGGGTTACTGAAGTAAAAGTGGCATTAGCAAGGTCTTCGTGTACAATGCTATAAAACATTTTTATAAAAATAAATAAATATATAAATACAAAATATAAAATATACTAAAATAGAACATAAACATCTGTATGGATGTTTTATACACTGTACAAAATTGCGACATCTATATTCAAGTATAAATTGATGTGATTATAGTGTAAATAGGATATATTACACTATAAATGAAATACTCACTGTAGACTATTGTAGTTTAGATTGAGAAGCAAAGTGACAGTGTTTGTTTCAGCTTTATACATTTGCTATTCTTGGCTCACTGATGGTACAAATTAATTTATACCATTCCTCTGTGAATTTGCTTAGTCTATGTTTTTTTATAGATTAACAAAATGTGAGTTTCTGTTTAATATCCATGAGCTAATATTCATATTGACTATTGTCTACTGTCTGACTTTCTGTGCTCAAAGTTATCCTGACCAGAATTCTGTTCTGTCAAGTAAATAGATTGTTGGTTGAGTGTCTGTAAACGCTTTTCTTGGCATTACACAAACCAAATTTGTAATTTCCTAGGTGTATTTGAACGCAGCACGAGACAAGGGAAGTGGTAATAGGAGAGCCGGGCCTATGGTGTGCCTGTGTTGACACTACGACAGCCGTCGGCCGATGCAGAGCTGCTCCTCCCTTTACTGTGTTAGCCTACAGAGGTAATAAGGTTAAATCAGTATCACTATTAATAGAAGACAGTTTACGATCTCCACATGAATGCACCGCAGAGGTTAGATTAGATATATCCGTATAGGAATTCATTCTTCTTTATGGTGATTATAGGCGGTTAATTCATCTTACAGCCTACTTATGTAGATGTAGGTGTAGGCCCTTTGCTCTTTTTTATGTAATAGTTGTGGATGGAGTGTTAAGTTTAAAGCTTTACAGTCCTTCTCATTCATAACATCATTCTTTGATTGGGCAGTCGAATTTATAACAACTCTATATCTTTTAAGGTGTTCACGTGATTTGTATGTAAAAGTAAATTATTGGCATCAAAAATGTGTAATGGAGTTACTTTAGTAGGAATAATAACACTGAAAAAAAAGTATGTTAAAACATTTTATCCTACTTCATAGCCTACTTGCTCTGCTACACTTCAATCACTATATTTACTTTATTTTCATATACATAAAACAGATAATGAGTTTATACAAGTAAGTATGTGTAAGTGTTTTGAGCTAAATGTGCTGCATTATTGTGCATCTCACTGCTGCTGATGACTTTATATGATGTTGGGCAGTTTAACTTAGTAATGCATCACACTTTACAAGATCACCATGTGTTTGTTACATAGCTGTCCTGTGAGAACCTTGTATTTCTAAATCTAAAAGTTTCTTAACACATGTAGGAACACTTCATCTTTCAGTTTATCACTGACATTCAAATTTACCAAATTTAGAGATACAGGATTTTTAGTGGATAGCAAGCACTCTCAGATGTAGTAGAGTATAAAATGGTATGGTATAAAATGGAAATGCACATACCTCAAATTTGTATTGAAGTAGGCCTAAATCTACTTAGTTACATTTTTCCGCTGGTCTAGATCCACCTGATGATGGCATTAAAAGGGCAAATACCAGGGTGTGTCGAAGTTGAAGAACCACATAAACACATCAGGAGTAGCTTTGCCACAATCTCCTCTTTGACTTTTCTGAGAAACGCAGTAGTCAAATAGATCATACAGTTCATTCTTTTATTGACAAAAAAAATATCAGTCATTATCATCATTATAAGTTTATGTGTCCACATGGAAAACAATAATTACTGTAAATCACCTTTTGTTTGAATAGTTAATATAAGTAAAGATAAATTTCCCAAGAAAACCAGAACAAGAACATACATAACAGTGATTATCATCAAAGCTCCAGCTCAGTTGTCCTTGTTATGCTCCTTTGTTCGTCTGCTTCTGAGAGTTCAAATGAAGCTCAATCTCTCGTTTGAAAAACAGCTCCCCCAGCTGGCCGTGTGAGGCTTCGCTCATGGCTTTGGTCTGCATGCACATTTTGTACTTGTCTGGTGGAAGCTCATCTGCGCACTTTTTCTCGTGCCACAAGTGGAAAAGACTGCGAGATGGAGAGCGAATCACCATCAGCTTGCTGTGTAGGTACTTCCTGTAGAGGTGTACGTCCTCTAACCCCCAGCCTTTGATACTACGATCGAAACCACCTGTCAGGAAACGAGAAGTTTAGACATATGCAGGGAGACAGTGAGAATCAGGAGGCACGTATAGCTTCATTTTGGTTATGTGTTTGATTAATAGCCAAGTTAAAATCAATCAGTTGATATCAGGAAGTGAAAAAGGCTTTTCCCATTCAAGGTGGCATTAGACAATCACTATAACGACAGATAAAATCATGCATTTGTTGCTCCATACAGTGTGTGCGTCTTATCAAACCATTCTATTCTTTCAAACATGAAATTAGTGATGACACAAGTCTTCTCATTACCTATGTTGATGAAATCAGACCTATATTGGCATGTCATCCCAAACCCAAAGTCTCTCCAGAATCCAGTTTCCTTTCTTATTACCTGAGACAAAAGCTGGAAATCAGTGTTTTGATATTTTCTCAAATTCATTCAAGTAAATGTTTTGTTTCATATTTTACTTACCAGTTGTTGTTGAACAGGGGGTAGAAGTGTGTCATTACGGTAGATGATAGATGGGTTGTACTGGCTAAAGAGCACTGGATAGTACACTTTCTTACCTAGAGACAAAAGGAGTTCAGACTGATTTAGGTACTCTGATTTCGAAATAGAGTACACATCTGTCACATACAGCAAATAATCACAGATGCTGGTTTTGTGAAAGGAATAACTTGCAGCAAAAATGATCATGTATTACTGTGGCACCATTCTGCTTGTTGAAATGAAGTGCAGGCAGCATATGAGGCAGGAGGTGTGACATTGAATCTCTATCACTTAATAATGAAACAGCAGGAGGTGTCAGAGCCGCTGTGGTGAACCTGTCCACTTTTCCGTTTTCTTCTGCTTATCTGGGATTGGGTTGCAGTGGCAGCAGGTTAAGCAGGGTATTCCAGATCTCCTTCTCCCCAACAATATTTTCCCGGGGCGTTCCCAGGCCAGATGTGATATGTAATGCTTTCTCGAGCTCTGGGTCTGCCCCTTGGTGTCCTCCCAGTTGAATGTGCCTGTAAAACTGCCACCCTGATCCTTTCTTTGAGAAGGAGAACCAGCTCTACTCTAAGCTCCCTCCACATGTTCAAGCTTCTCCTCGCTGAGACAGTGACCCTACGGAGGAAACTCTTTTTGATTCTTATGAACAAGATGCTTAAATTCCTTCACTTGGTGCAGCAACTCACTCCTTATCCAGAAGAAGCAATCCCCTGTTTTTCAGCAGAGAACCATGGCCTCACATATGGAGCTGCTACTTCTTATCCCAGCCAGTTCATGCTCAGCTGCAAACTGCCCCAATGTGGGCTGAAAGTTATGATCAGATGAAGCCAACAGAACAACATCATCTGCAAAAAAAAGCAGAGATGTCATTCTGAGTTACCTAAACTGACACTTTGCTCGCCCCAGTTGTGCCTTGGGATCCTGTCCAAACAGCCTAAGAAATAAGGGACAACCTCGGTGTCCAACACTTATTGAAATGCAGCTCTCACTTTGATTATACAAAGACATGGCTTGTAGCAATGCCACGGTACCCAACAGTGCTTCAGTACCCCCTACAAGATTCCCCATGGGACATGCTTGTAAACCTTCTCCAAGACCTGCATGCAACACTGACAGGGTGTGTCAGCAAGACACTGTCAAGATCCTTCATCATCTCTGGGCTAATCTCATCCACACCTGGTGCCAAGGAGCAACTTGACTACCATGGTGACTGGATATGGGTGAGGCTTCCTCCAAGTCTTCAGACTATACCTCCTTGACAGAGAATGTGTTGGTCAGGTTCAGGAGCAATATCCCCAACCCAGGTCAGCAGTTCTTCTCCCCACCTTAATACAGCCTTAGCCAAGCTGCTCTTGCTTCCTTGAGGCCAACCAAAGGTCCTTGTACATGGCCTCCCTAGACTCCTCATAACTTTTTGACCATAGCCTCCTCTACAATGAAAGCTTTGATCATGGCCCACTCCATATCCAACTTTAATTATGTTTTTTTTTACAAATAGACTGTACAGTACCTTTTATATTTGGATCCCATCTCAACAAATCATTGAAATAAGTGCTTATTATTGTCTTTATTTATCTTGTTTATGATGCTTTTGAAACACGTATTTACAGATATTTATGCATACCAGATTAAAATAGAGAGGACACTGCTTTTTGTAGCTCACACAATAGAATATGGACTTTGATGAACTCCCACCACAGCTCTCCTCAATCTTAAGAGCAGAGATCTAATCAACCAGAATAATGAGATGGAAGTTGTAGTAGCACAGTCTGTAAGGATTTGGCTTGGGAACCGGAAGGTGGCTCATTCAAGTAGGCAGAGGTGCCAGTTCACCTCCTGGGCACTGCCAAGGTGCCATTGAGAAGGTACTGAACTGCGCCCAGGGCACAGCTCCCAGGGTGCCACTCTGTGTGTGCCCATCACTCCACCACCATCTCTCCACATTTGCATGTGCAAGGCCTTTTTGTGCAATGTTATTTGGGGTGATGCAAAACATCTGTGTAGGTGTTAGGGAGCTTCAGAGATTCAAAAAGGCAGTTTAAGTTTGTTGTTCTAATTTATATGGAAACAGGTTATGTTATTAATTCTATAATAATTAGGACCTCAGTGTAAACCTTGAAGTGAAGCAATCTTCTCTCTTACCAGGCTCTGCGTTAAGACGACAGGAAGTTAAGAAGTCAGCTGTGAAGTGGATGTCAACATCACAGAAGAAGAGCAGGACATTCTGGCTGCGCCTCCATGCCCTGGCCCCCACCTCTAAACCACGCCCACGAGAAAACTCCTCATTTAACTGGATCAAAGTGAAGCTTCTGAACCGAGTCTCTCTGGGGAAAGTAGAAGAAGACAGGATGACTTTTAGTTACACAGGTGAGTGTTTTAATTTGAAATGTTTAGAGTGAATAATCACTCAGAAACAACCATCAGTCTGGTTGAACGAGGAAAGGTCTTCATGTAACAATAAAAGCCTTAATAATGAAAAAAAAAATTCCATCAGGCTTTGCAATTTCACACCTGAGTATGAAATTTGGTTTGAATAAAAATCCTGGTTTCCTGCTGGACGCACTCCACCTCAGGGAATTTCTGGGATGCTGCTTTGACATCACCAAAGATATAAGATTTGGTGCAGAGCTCTCATTATTGCCATTTCACTGCAAAGTTAAGTTGCTACAGGATGTGACTTACAAATGTCTGTAACCCAGCTATCCTAGGCAGCAGTCCACAACTATTGGACCGATTATTACTGTTTACATCATTCACTGTATTTTCTGCTTGACTCTTTGTCCAACATATAACAGTGACCTTGGTTCTGTCCACTAAACGTAAAGCCAGTAAACTGCATTACATCAGTTAAAGTGCCATGGCTCGCAAATCTAAGTTTGCCTGTCATGTTTCTGAGTGATAGAAAACACACACACACACACGTATTAATTTAAATGCCTAAGTAGTATATAACTCTACTTTGTTCTCTGCCATCTTGTAGGTGGACATCCCCATCCTTCTTCATTCTTTTGGACTTTGTGGTCTTGAACGCCATCTTGAGTTCACGTAAGGTAACCACTCAGATGGTCTGCATCTTGCTCTCCCCCTCTTTCCCTTTTCCTTCCCATTCATTCACACCTCCACTGACACATACATACGCAGATATACCTTAACACCTGTGTCATATGTTTGCTTGCTGCTTTTACGCTTTTTCTTGTTGTAGCTGTAGTCGGTAGTTTGGTAAGTATTGAGTAATTCAGTTGCCTGTGATTATTTGTGCATAAGGTGTTATGATCAAAGCTGGTTGTGATGGTTGATGCTTGGATTCAATCCTTCTCTGTTCACTTTGTAATGTATAATAGTCATGAAATATTGACATTTTAAGTTAACCCTTTGAACCTTCTTGAGACTGTTCAGTTACTGGTCCCTGATTCCAGGGTGGTGCCCCGTTGTTATTGACTTGGGTTAACCAAGACACTAAACTAAGGGGATAAATCATATAAAATCAGCCTGTGGGAGCCTGTGACTCTCAGTGATTGTATCTTGACTGCACTATCCAAGATCAGAGGAAGATATTGTAGGTGATTATTGTTTAAAAGCATTTTACTTCCAATGTGACATAAACTTAAAATTACCTGGTGGTTTGGTCCATCATGGCCTTCACCTGGTCTATCTGATCTCGACCAAAGTAGACTACTGTGAGATGAATCCTGCCGTCCTGCTTGATGCACACTTCTCTGAACCAAGACAAGACAAAAGGAGGCATTATATAAATAAACACCTATATTATTTCATCCAGCGACAGCCACAAATTGCCTTTTCCAGATAATGACGATTACATTCACACCCATGAACCAGCCTTTAAAATCCATATACTCATTTTCTCTGAAATCTTCTTGGCTTTCAACCAAGCTACTCTATTAAGATAAGGATTCAGGCAGCACTTCAAAACGAATTACTTTATATAGTTTTAGATCAATAATGTCTTGATACAATCACAGTTAGTGCCTGTAAGTGGGAATGTGTTCATTTTTCAAAAAGATACCTGAAGTTGCTGATGAACTGCCTGAATGTATCAGCCCTCTTGGAAAGAGGTACAATGATGTTGATGAGGATGTTGCGTGTGTCCAGACTCTCGCTCTTCACTTTCACCACGGGGCCGAAAGGCCTGAAGAGAACGAGCTGAGTGAAGTCCCGCGGGCCGTCCCCTTTAAACATCAGCTCATAGACGGTTCCTCTGTCCCGCTCTGTACGAGTCATCCCTGGTACAGGAAAGATGAAATAATAAAGGAAATGAAATGGCAGTTCCGCCAGATTATTTCCTCACAGACATTTTGTAGGTGGACGCATGTCTGCGTGTTTTTGCTCGGCTGTGGATTGACAAACTTTTCACAGCCATCCATCAAGGGTAAACATGACAAAGATGAATGAATGAACTGAGATCTCTCTCACCCTCTATGAAGTCTGAAGGAGAGTGTGTGTGTTTTCTCCTGCTGTTGTCTGTGTGCTGGTGAGGACCATTCAGGATGTGCAGAGCTGTTTCCACAGTGCCTATCAACTCGTCTCTGCGGTCTCTCCTCGCAGGCCTCTCCTCTGGGTGCCTGGTCAGCCCCGTCTCTAGCTGGTACACTCTGTGTATGACACAACAACAACAAAAACTCTGAAGAGGCAGCATTGTATGAGTGCATGAGAGGTCCTAGTGGCTCTACTGTCCCACTCACCTCCTCAGGGTGAAAGTGTCAAAAGGAATCACTGCATATTCGCTGGGAAGCTTTACCCCGGAGTTCACCTCCGCCTGGTTCAGCTGTGAGCGGAGGAACTCCTGGAGGACACGATGTAACATTTACTACTACATACCATAATGTCAAACTTTATTTCACTCATCAGCACACATGAATTCAGCATCTTGTCTGCATTTGCATCATCCTGTATCCCGTTTCTTACCTTCAGGTCTGTCTGTGTTGGGGTTTTGTGCAGACTCTCCAGACCCTGAGGGAGAATCCCCTTTGTTTTAGCTTTATCCAGGGACTCCTGAAGCTGCTGTGTCCTCTCCTGGAGAGCCTCCTTAAGCTGGGCAATCTGCTTTGTCAGGCTGTTGATGTAATGTCTATGAGAATCCTCCCTCTCCTGCAGCAAGGCCATGTATCCTTCCTTACTTGTGGCCCCTCCAGACCACACCAGAGACTGCTGGCTGTTTTTTGATGTTGGTTTACAAGCCAGGAGGTAAAACAGAGACAGACAGCAGCAGAGGCCCAGCACGATAAGGCCAACACGGGCCAACAGGGTTAAAAGCCACCGTTTAAACATGGTTTTAAAAAAAATCTACTGTTTTGTACTTTTGTCATGTGGAGATAAACCTACAAAAAGATGAGCAACCCATAGTTCTTAAACCATAGATTCAAAAATATAATAGACAATATAATTTTTAAATTAGACGTCTTCCTCTTTTCTCATGTCCTCCTTCTCGGTCACATCCTCAGGCTGCATCTTCACACGGTGTTAAATGTTGGACCAATGTGTAGAGATCGTCACCAGAGCACCGACACTCCCTATAATGACAACAACATACATTTTAAAGCATGGGTTCCCAACCGTCTAGGCTTGGTCAGGGTATGGGCGCATACACTGTTACATACAGTTTCTCAGGACTAAAGAGGTCAAAGTATCAAGCCTTTCACAAGGAAACAAGCCTACAGTCATGCCAGTGTGCAGCTGTAATAAGACACAACAGTGCTTTGAGCTAAATTCTCCAAGCAGGCAGCAGGTATAACACTGACCATGTTCACCATCTTAGTTTTAAGAAACCAAAGTCAGGGAGATTGCCAGTCATTATATTTCGTCCTCTGATGGCCAAGAATGTCTGTACAAAACTCCCTGGCAATTAAGACTACTGCATAGCCATGCCACTAACATGGCTACAAGGCAAAAATGAAATAAAGGTCAAATAAAATAATTGTAATTTTGTGTAAAATAACTTTTTGAATTATCAGGTAGCCCTTCAGATTTATCTAAGGAACTCTTGCAGGTTCCTGATCCTCAGGATGGTAACCACCTTTACTTAAATACTATTTATTTATCAAATGTTTAATCATTTGCATGGAGAAAGATCTATTGATGATGATTGTGCTGATATGCAAATAGTCCAATATCACTGATCTTTTTTTAGCATTTTACCACAGGAAAGTGATCAAAGGACTTTTCAGGAAACACTGAGACATGAAGAACATCTTATTACATCTAACAAATCAAATTACAGCTGGAGAAAGTGATCCAACCAACATAGTCGGTCTTAATGTGTGTGAGCAGCTTATTTTGTTACCAGTGCACGTACCCTCGTCTTCTCACTGCTGTTGGACTGCTGGTCAGGTTTAAGTTGGCTGCTATAAAATGCACAGAAAGAGAAATAACCTGACCTTACATTCACTCTGCCATGACGCTGAAGGTGGGAAGTGACAGAAACAAGCATTTCTCTGTGAGTCTCTCCACCCTGTACGTGTGTGTGTAAGTGTGTGTGTACGTGTGTGTGTGTGTTGCCATCATCAGTTTATTCACAGCACAGATGGCTCTTTATTGCTCAGGTAGAGGCTGATCTCATGAAAGACTTGCTTATGTTTCCAGGTCCACCCAACCAGTGTGTGTGTGTGTGTGTGTGTGTGTGTGTGTGTGTGTGTGTGTGTGAGAGAGAGAGAGAGAGAGAGAGAGAGAGAGAGAGAGAGAGAGAGAGAGAGTGTGTGTGTGTTGGTCATTATAGATGCATGTGTTCATACCATGCAGACCATTTTAAAGGATTACCATGCTTCAAGACAGGTTATATTAATAAAAATTCAGCATGTTTTGGACCCTGCACATTAAATAAAACTTCCACAGCATCACTAGTTTTTTAGCTTAAATATATTCATGGTTATGGTTGTAATCTTTCACCCCTTGTGGCTAATATAAGAACCTTTCATCTATTTGAAAATGACTGTTGTCATCTCAGTTGAACATCTCACGAGCAGTAAATTGCAGCGTGTCAACACATTTAATGATGAAACTGATTGCAAAAAAACTGAGATCGCAGGCTGTAACATGCAACACACATGCTGCAACGCGTACCTAACACTCTGCAAAAGCTGTAAACAAGGGCAGGCAGTTTCGATAAAAACATTTTTTTTTTATATAATCACCAACTGCTGTGAATCCAACCAGACGTCCATCATCCTGAACTGCTCGTTTCTTCCTGATTAAAAGATCTTTCTCAACAGTTTTTTGCGGGCTTTTGTTTTGAAGTCTTTCGGGAAACCACAGAGAAGTTTACACATCCATACGACGATTAGACAACGCTCTACCTTGTCAAAAATGAGAGATGAAGCGGCCTTACAGGAGTAAACTGAACGTTGTCCTGCTGAGGTCTGAGTACCTCCTCTCTCCCCCATCCTCTCTCCTCTCAGTCTCCACCCAGCACCTCCCTCTCTCTTCTCCTCCATCTCTCACTTTCTATCAGACCCAGTGTTCACTTCCATTCCTACGAGATCTCCACCATCTGCCTTCATCCTGAATTCCCTTTCAGGTCCTCCGAGGCTCCACCCTGCCCTTAAGTCTAATTAGAAGGCAACCAGAGTAAGGACTGCCCTTCAGACTTTCGATGCTCTGCCACCTGCAATCTGTTGCGGGGAAATAGCTAGGTACCAGTTGGATCCCACCAATAGGACGGGGTCTTGCACATTTAATGAGGCAGCGTACAGATGGTCCTTGTTTTTATTCAGATGTCAAATCCTGAGCTCTGACTAAATGTTGGAAGATTTCTGTGTTCAGTGTCCAGTATGAATTCATTTACTATAATATGGTATTTGTTAATTCCTTGTTGTTCCTATTTAAAACAAAGTTTCTTAAATTTTATTTTGTACATGGCCACGTCTTGAATCTCTTAACAATGGGATTCCTTGCACTTAAAATGTGTGTGGCTAATTTAAAATGGATTTTGGGGGTTACTCAGGGTCATTCAGGCAAGCAGAGAGTGGAGCCACAAGTTTTATCATTAATCATTAATAATTCTCGCTTGAATTTGAAATCAGGAAATTAACATTTTGTGTCATAGTAAACAGTAAAACTTTAGCAAGTGGTCCTGAGTATTTTTTTATGTGGGTTGAGGGGAATAAAACTCCTTTTCTTGTTCTTGAGTTTTGTCCAATAGAGGAATATTGTGAAATGTGTGTGTTTCAAGCTGAGATGGAGATGGTTATTCACACATTTAATGCATCTCGTCTCGACTGCGATTACTTTTTTTTTTTTACCAGCAAGACATCTCTCAGTTGTTTCACTGGATCATGTGATCATCTCTGTTTTTCCTTTTTCCCTTTTGTCTGTTATTGTGCAGCATTGTGTCATTGCTATGTATTCAGACAATATCAAGAAAATAAATGATATGAAGACACAAATTGCCTTGAATGAATGAACATTACAAACACATAAAAAAAAAAAATCTTCTTCAGTGGTATGTAGCCTTGCAGATTATGTTAGTTTCAAATAGGAAATCTCAGAGACAGATATGTTAACACCTTGGCAAATAAAATATTTATATTAATATGTTTTTGTAATTGGTCACAGGAAATGGATGGATGCATGGATGGCTTAAGAAATAACCATTAACAGTCCTCTTAACAAGTAAGGAAAGACAGAACAAGAAAGTGTTCCTTGCTATACCTTTACCTATCCTGAACTCTAAAACCTGCTCACATTAAACTATTTGAGAGGGAAACTTTAGGTTTTGTCAAATTACTCATCACAGGTCTGTGGGTATGAGCAGACATTGTTTGGCTTTGAAAGGTCACAAGACAGAAAGACTGAGAATCAGCGATCTATAATCTTCATCCCTTATTTCACCTGGTGATGGCGCCAGCTACGTGACAATCAAGTAATAAACAAGAGAAGCTGAGCAAAACAGACAATTGTGTTTATTATCGTTTCAAGTTATTTACATCTGTAAGATTACAAAATGTGGAATGTGGCCAGAATCAGAGTGAACGTTTCTCTTTCTCAGGTGTTGAAAATGCAACAGGATATCCATTTTGTTTTCTTTACTTGGCACACAGACTTGCGTGGCTTCAACAGCCTCACCTGTGTGTTTGGCTTCTTAATTACAGTGCAGGTGCCTTCTGTATCTGGACGATGTGCTTTGTGAGTTTTGTGCTCAATTTAGGCAGTGTTTTGCTTTCTGAATCACTATAAATCACACGCACGCACGCACGCACGCCCACACACACACACACGAAAGGAACCCCTACGACGAGGAATGTAAAACAGAATCACCAGTAATAATGCCACAAAAACACTGTGTATGAAAGTGAGAATAAGTCGTTTCCCAGACGGATTCACAGAAGAACGCAGGGGGTCTTCTTTCTTTATCTTCACTGAAGCAGCATCCCTTTTATAAAACATTCAGCACACCTGAAAACAAGGCTGCGCTGCATCATCCAAACCTTAATTTAACATTTTTCTTTCTTTTTTTTTTTGTTTTTGTGAATTCAAAGTGCAACATCTAAAAAAAAAAAACTTTCATTTCAACAAAGAACCAAACAGTTACAACGAGAGACAGGAGGTGTCAGTTCCTTCCATCTATATAAACACAATAAAAACAGGTATGAACAATAAAACAACTGGAGCATGAACAGACATATCAATGTAGAGGTGGGCACCAATATGGACTTTACACATCAGTATCAGTATCAGTAAAAACACTGATTAATCTGCTACACTTCCACTACAACTTGAGCTGTTTCTTCTATGTAACATGAATAATTTAGGTCCTACTGATGAGGCATGAATCTCCCTTTTTCAATCACCTTTTTAAGCCGGTGTGACTTCAATTTAAAATCATAAAAAAAGTTTTTAATTTCCTTGAAGGCAGTTTTAATCAACCCTGTCGATGTGTTTGCCACTGTATTATTAAATCTCTTTGTTTCTAGTGCTGCAGACATTTTTATTAAACCCTTGTTCTACCTGTTCATTTTTATTTCAACTCTAAGAGTTTATTGTATTGTTGGCCACATAACTTAACAACATGGCTTCGTCTGAAAAGAATTTAAGACTTCCTAGAATTTCAAAAACCTCAGCCAATATTGACATTATCTCATATCAGTGACCGCCATAACATACACATGCTCAGAGGGGGTTAGTGCCTCCTTCTGTCATCCTTCAACACTCACTTGTTCACATCAAAATGCAACTGTGTCTCCTCCACTTCAGTGGTGCCATTAACCTCACTTGAGGCAACACGAGAAGATGTGATGGAGCGGGTGAAAGGAGAGTGGTGGAGTGATGTGTGGGTGGCTGGAGATAATCTCTCAGACACTGTAAGGTGTCGTGTTGCCATCTCGGAGAGGGTTGCTAGGCAACAGCATCCCTCATAGTCCTTCTCCAGGTGGTAACTAGGTTACCCCAACTAACTGTCATCATTTTGGCATTTTGCTGCGTTTTAACGGGCAAAAACAGAGTCCCTCTTCCTGTTGGTCGCTAACTTAAACCAGCTGGTATGGCTGGGTGCCGATGTCCCACCCCAGGCTGGCAGGGGTTCAGAGGTTACACCAGTTCATCCAGCAGAGTCCCTATGCTGTGATGCTGCTCAGGGGGGCCGGCTATGGGTTTGTTGCACATGGGGCAGACACAGCGCACCTCCAACCACTTTACCAGACACCTGTGAAGAAGAACACAGACAGGAGTGACATAAAACGTTTCACTGATCAAAACAAACACTTATAATTCACAAATGTTATTTGTTATATTATTTTCAAAATAACTAGTCACTTAACTACGAAAAAATGTAGTTGAGTAAAGAAAAAGAGGAAAATTTTTCCCTTTATTCTACATTTTTCTGCTCTAATTTTCTCCAGTATCTCAGCTTTCCCGCACTGTCAGTCCCTGCATTTACAATTTGAAATCATTACATTAGACCAATGATTTTCCTGCCCACGCTTTCTGCAATTCTGTCATGTCGTTCAGAGCTGCTATGGCACAACCTACCACCTCCAGAGTGTTCAGGGAGAGTATGCTTCTGGTATTATGGCTTAACATGATGGGGCCCAATCTCCTCACATATCGCTTGAACTTTTCCTGTTGTCCTCCTTATGTTCAAGATGACTGCGAGGAATGAGCATACCACCTTTTTTAGACAACATCAATGTTCGGACGTGCTTCCCCTAGATCAAGATCTTAGAACTAGTTCTATCTGCCGTCTCCCCAGTGCATGCTGGGATACGCTTTTGCCCTGACTATGCCTCCCTTTAGCCTGAATACAAAGACGCAGGAGTGAATGAATGTCAGTGCCGCTGAACAAGAATTCCTGCAGCGCCACGCCGCAGTCGGGAATACTCGACTGATACTTCTGTGTAATTCCCGATCACTGAACTTCAGATAAAACGTGACCGTTTTCATTTTTAACAAGCCCAGGCGGGTGCAAAGTGGTAACAAGAATAAAGAAAGACTCCAGTGTGCTCTCCTGTACTCACTTCCTGTGGAAAGCATGTTGGCATGGCAACACTCCCAGCTCGTCTTTCACTTTGAAGTCCTCTAGACACACAGCGCACGTCTGCTGTGTGTGTGTGTGAGTGACAGACAGGACAGAGTCATTTGATATTATCATGGATCTTTTTTTTTTTGTTATTGTTTTGCATTATATAAGTTTAAAGCTTGTGAATGCACATGGAAATCACATCCTTACCCCATGAAGACTCAACTTTTTTGGATCTCCTTTTAAAACCACCTGTAGGATTAGCAAACAAGAACAAAATATGTTGTTTTTGATTGAGACCTTAAAGAGTGAAAAATATGAACCTCAGTTTTACCTCTCTGTATCCAAACCGCTCGCTCTGGGCTTGGTGTCGTAGTTTGCTGCGGATGAACAGATACAGTCATTAATAAATAACTATAACGTTTACTGAAGTAAAAAATAGAATTTCAAAATACTGCGTCAAAGTTTTACTTAAGTGAGTGGTGAAATGTAACTAAGCACAGTTTTATGGTACTTTACTTGAGTATTTCAGTTTTCATGGTACATACAAGTACAAAAAGAAACTGCAGAGCCGGATGACATTTTTCACTCTGGATTTGAACATTCATCATTATTTGATCTGTTGATATCAAAACGCTGCTTCGTCCAGCTTTAAGTAAAGGTACAGAAATATCATCTATAACATCTAGTGAAAGCATCATGCAGAATGGTATATTGGCATATTTTATATTACTACATTATTATTATCCATATTATTGATGCGTTGACATGCAAGCAGCATAGCACATATGGGTAAATGTATTAGTTGCTTATTACTTGTTTATCAAGAGGCAAAGGCGGCTGTATTTTGTTCGAGGCCGAGTTCAGCAGCAGGTCACTGTATTCAGGCTAAGATTTAAGTTAGTGCGGTGAAATTATGGGACTGTGTGTGTAACAGAAGCTGTGTAATTGCAGGGTAAGTTTTGATAATTAACTGTCTTTTCAACAAGCTACATTGGCCGTGCATCCACAGACAAATACATGCTCCCCTGCAAGCACACACATACACACACAAACGCGCATTGTTCGCAAGTAATCATGTAACTACACGCAAATGCTAACACACACACACACACACAAACGCAACTAATGAGCATGTTGCCTCTTTGAATCCCTGCAACGCCCACAAAACCAACAATGGAGAGCAGATCTTTATCACTTGGCGAGCTGTGTCTGTTCAGGCGGTTATTTTTGGCCTCCTGTTTTTACACGACTAAACATAGACTCAAATGTCTATCACTGTCTGTGATTTGGGCCTGAAACTAAATGCAGTGAGAGGAGCTGAGATGAAAGGTGAATGTTTATTTGTGATCTGATCCTTCTCCTTAATTAAAAAAAAAAAGTAGTAGAAATATATCTGTAAGTTCCCGCTGGAAGTAAGGAAATGACAGTTATTTGTAGTCTTTGTCACTCGGTTTATTGTTTACGCTGATTGCCGCTAACAATCTTCCATGTAGAACAATGTGAGGATACACGTTATACTTGTGTTGAGGTTTCCCATGCCTGGGGAATGATGTGAAGTGGGTGAAAGGGGGAGGGCATGACGGAGATTTTGGTGTTCTAGTTCAGCTATTGTGCCCGCTGAGCAAAAATAGAAAAACTTCATAGAGCTTCTATTCACCAGTTTTATTGTATGAAGTAACAATGAACTCAACCAGGTGTGAATGATACAATGATAGGCACAGAAAACTTCAACGACCTCAACCAAACCGGCGTTTTTCTTCACATAAATACTGCGTCTTCTTACAGACTGTATTCTGCATTGTAGTACATCAAGTACCAGCTCAGTGGTTCCCAACCCGGGGATCCCAACACTCACCAGGGGATGCCAAGGATTCTTAGGGGGCCACAAGGCCTTCTTGATTCCAAGTGGTGTAAGAAACCTTTTTTAAATGTACAGTTTTGCCCTGTATCTCAACATTTCATTCATCTTCTGTGAAAATTAAACTTATTTTTAAAGGTTAGACCATTATTTAAGATATAGACTTAAGACCTTGAAACATGGTCTTAAGACTTTTAGAAAAAAGGTTGGGAATCGCTGTACTAGATCATTTCAGTGGTAGTCAGTGGTTAAGAGCTCAGTCTGCCTTCAAACAATGATCCAATAATTGAATTTTTCAATGAAATTGCAGAACTTATTTGAGTTTTTGTTATTGCTGACTGCTATCACGTGTCATCTCACACTTCATTTATGTGCCAACTAAAAATTTAATGAAATTCAACTCACTGGAAAACACATAGGCGCTAGGGACTGTTTTTTAAAGTCAAGTTATTTATTGGTTATACTTAAATAAGGTAAAACACTAGAATAATTGATACAGTCCAGCCTCCAGACAACGATCTCTGCAGTCACATTTATTATTATTTCAGATATTGTGTGTTTCCAGGTGAACTCATTCAGGGTTAAGGAGACAAAAGATGTACCTGACTTAACCAGTGTCTCTCCGCTGATAAGATGGTGACTCTATTTGTGTGTGTGTTCACACGTGTTTTAAGATGACCCCCAGCCTGTCCCCTCTGCTACTACACTATCGTCTCTTTATTTTACAGCTTTACAGCTTTATGATACTGCAGGGGATTTAAGAAAGCACCTCAGTTATTAGCACTTTGACTGAGCACACAAACCACCCATGTTTCCTGTCAGCTGATGAACAGCAGTGTTAAGGTAAAGTCTCTTTTTTTTCACCTGTAATGTTTGAACATTTAGGAGTCAGAATTTATTCAGGGAAAGCAGCTTTGGTGGTTTAATATTTCTCCTCTCAGTCATTATATTGTTGGGCTAAAACACCTTCAGCTTTCTCTTTCTCCTGCAACTTGTGGTTCTCTTAATACTTCGTACTAAATACTTTAGTACTGGAGCTGCTGTGCAACAGCTTAATGAAAATAAGAACACGCTGCCGTTCAAGCAGGTTGCGGTACAATTAAAGATATGATATTTTTAGTGTGTGCTTTCGGCACCCTTGTGATTTTGCACTCTTGTACATTGCAGGTACAGCTGTGTACACCTTCACTTCGTAAAACTATTAGAACAGTCTGAGTATGACTGAAGGCGTTGCATGTGCTCAGCAAATCTTCCCCAGATTGAGAGAGAGATATATATATATATATATATATATATATATATATATATATATATATATATATATATATATTTATACACACACACACACACACACACACACACACACATATAATTGATTCGTATAATTAAAGGAGGAAATGTCATGCAGACAAAATGAGACAGTATGCAATTTTAAGTCAAACATCACAAACTTCCTGACACACAGAATTTAGAGAAAGCCTGACTGAGAGGGATAATTGGAAACCTGCCCCCAACAGCGAATGGCATTCATCGCTCAGTATTCATCTGATGAATCACCCGGTCTATAAATGAATTCACAATCACACTCCTACCCAAGACTACCTTCAGCATGTTAATGGGGCCAAAAGGAAGTGACTCACTGGTTATGATTCATAGGTTTTTAGAAGAAACAGGAAGGATCCAAGCTTTTCTCAAAGAGTTGATGGTCAATTTAGAGGCGAGCCCAGGCCAAAAAAAACATTCAAAAGATCACAGAAAAGACCCTGACATCTACAACAACATGGATTTTGATTAAACAAAACTAAAATATGTGTTCCTGTTGTTTGATACTAACTGACAGTAGATTTAGATTTGACATTTAGATGGAAGGTTTTCTTTCTCTCTGGGTAATAACTACAATGTAAAAATAGCTCAGAAATGTAGAGCCACTCTAAAACAATGCTTCTTGTTCTGTCTTTTGAAGCATTTGGCCAAGATATTAAAGAGGACTTCCCTGATCTCCACATGAAAACACAATCAACATTTGGCATTTAATATTGGGCAGAATTCATTCTCTCTCAAAATATCTTTATTGAAAATATCTCATTACAACATTTAGTACATGTTCAGTAGCTCTTGAACATAACACATGATCTTCATCATCACATGGGGGTTGCCCTGTTGTTAATGTTTTTTTTTTTTTTTTCCTAATTTAAGGATTTCCCCGTCCATGTTGGATTCAAAGATGACAAATTAACCTCACCACAAGAGACTTTTCATCATGTGACATGATCTTAACAGCATGAGGTCTGTGGTTTTTTTGTGTGTCAACATGAATAAGAAGCGAATGAATCACTCAGCAGAGTCGTGAACTGGTGAGTTATGATCAAAAGCTACTGAATGGACATGGCCAGACTATTTTGCCAAATCCTTTGTTCATTTTTTGGCTGAAAAGAAATTAAATTTACAACTACGATAACTGTTTTTTTCGACCACTTGGGACGGTAAACACAGCACTGACTTTTGTAGTTGATATCTTGAACTTGTTAGCAAACAGTTACTTATTTACACATCCAGAAGTCCAGTATCCACCCTCCATTGACTCCTGCTGGGGATATCTACAAATCTCACTAAAATAATTAAAGAAAAATACAATAATTTGCCTAGAAAATATCCATTTTAGTTTTGATTTTTAATGATTTAAAGCTTCAGAACATCTACTAAACTGACCTCATGGTCAAATTTTATTTATCAACCGGAGCTTTGAAGTCAAGAATTAAATCTTTTTATGCTGTTGGGATCTTCGTCTATTTCATTTGATGCTGCTGCTTAAATTCATTTATGTCTAATTATAGAATTATGTGCTTTATGTTTTCCAAGCACACCTCTCTCTTCTCTGTCTGACATTTTGATAACACTGAAAATTGCACGCTACATTCTGAGATGTCAGCTAATTTGCCAAATACAGATGCTCAGTCACCAAAAGAGAAGTCAAAAAACAAACAAACCCCGACTGCAGGTGTTGACTTGTTTCCATATGAGGTGCTGTACGCCGCAGACGTTCATGTGTGGTGTCTTTGTGTACTCCCCCTGTGTGCTATTCAGGCCGTGTTTATTCTGAGCGGAGTTTGCCTACAGTTTTCCTCGCTGCTGTCCTCACACATTGTGATGGGCTGCTTCCTGTTGCCTCATATCCTGTCCTTCACGTCCCCTCAGCTCATCAGAGAGTTCACAGTCAACAGTGGGAGAGGTCAGCTTGTTCCTCTTTTTCTTCCCCTACCTCCTTCCCACCCTCAGTGTGTTTCTCGCCTGCAAACACACACAATCTCCTCATGTGGAGAGTTTTAGTGATGGCCTAGTTGCTTGGTCTACCACTTTAGTCCAGACTGAATTATCTCAACTATTAAATGAATGACCATTCATGGTCCTTAGAGGATGAGTCCCAGTAAAGAGTCCCAATAAATCAAGGTCTGACCTAAGTATGTTGCCTTCTCGATATTTGGGTGTTTCTATTTACTATTTTTTTCTATTTTTCTGTCCCCGCCTCACCTGATAAAGTAACAGCAGAAGATGAGGCTCAGGATGAAGACAAAGATGCCTGTCCCAAAGATGACCATGTAGATGTTGAGAGGCAGGTCCTGGAAGGTGATGGGTGGCATGGTGCACGACTTGTTGGAGTAAACCAGTCCAAGACCACAGAAGCACCCTAAAAGAAAGACAGAGAAAAGACTTAAAAACACATTCACGGGAAGAGCATAGCTAAGAGTGGAGACTAAAGGCTTTCACTTCAGTTCAATGCCAGATCAAATCATAAAATGAAAGCCTGATTCGTGGGCAGCGACGGGTCAGACGTGTAGCGGTCTGCCTCTAATGGTAGCAAAAAAAATGAACACGTTCACACAGATACAGACACGAGGAAAGAGGTCGTGAAAGACGGCCACTGCACTTTTCTTTAATGGTAAATGAAGGCCTTTTTCAGTGTTGTACTTAAACATGTAAAACGCTCTTAATGTGGTATCCAGGCAACATGGTTGTACTGTATACCTCAACACAGATCAGCAATCCTTTGTCTGATAACAGGTCAGTGCAGTTTGAAAGCGTTGGACAGACGAGAAAATAACAGCAAGCCGTGGATTATGTTTTCTCTCTTTTCTTTTAGCTCTTCTTTAAATATCTTTTAAGACACGACTCAAATCTAGAAAAATCAACTGTAAGGCGTAAAGCACTCACAGGAGTGCAGGGAGGTGATTTAGTCAAGTAGACTACAGATGAGTGTAAAATAATGTTTTATAATGTTTCCATGTCCTGAGCTTTTAGGGAAAGCTTGTGCTCCAATGCAAACAGATGGTTTTCCCATTAGTGGTACCCGCCTTTGTCTCATCCGTCTCGCTTTGACACTACACTCCTGTGTCTGTTTGTTTTACCATGAAATAGATTATCACCGTTGTCTGCAGTCAAGGTCAGAGGTAGAGAGGCGGGGGAGGGTGAGAATTGAGGAACAAATGTGTAATGACACCGGAGAGGTTGCGGTATGTGTGCGCACTTTACAGCATTTGATGGGGTGTGTTCAACATGTTATTCATCGTGTATAAATAAATAAGGAAGAACTCTCTACCCCAGAGAAACAATTGTCAGATCAGACAGACACAGACAAAGAGATACAGAGAGAGAGCACACTTGTGTTTTGTGTGTCTGTATGAGTAATGAGAAGTCAGTATCTGCATGTGAGAGGGGGCATTGTGAGATCGGGGTCACGCTAACCCAGTGAGTGATAGTGAATCCGAGCTAACACGGGACTCATCGCATTCTGTTGATTACGAACCTCTTCACATAAGAACAGGAACAGGAGGCCATGTGCCACAGAGGGGCCAAGACGGTCTGCAATTCTTCATTTTGATCAAACACTACAACAGCTGATTTCTCTGATTAGCACGACGGCACCCAGAGACAAGGTGGTAATCAGCGAAATCAGCTTGTGTATTGTTTAATCATGGGAGAGAGAGGGCTCCTGACTCTTGACATTCAAAGCCACGCAGCAACAACTTATCTCATAGCAGAAACAATCTGTGCTTCATGAAATTGTAAGAGCTTTGCCAGGAACAAATTTAGCCAGTCCTTATTGTGTAAACTTCATGTGTCTCTGCTCCAGTTCTTCCACCATAGTCCAAAAAAGACATGCAGGTCAGGTGGACTGCCTGTAGGTGTGGATTTGTTGTCTGTCTACTAATCCAAAGATAGACTGGCAAAGTGTCCACTGTGAAACTCTTGCCCAGTGCATGCTGAGACAGACTCTAGCCCTGTAATCGGGAATTTAAGAATATAAACCTATTGGTGGACAGACAGACAAACTAAATGTCAACTGGATGGACAGGTGAAAGGATGGATGGATGGATGGACAGACACACACACAGATTAATGGTTGGACAGACAGACTGAGAAGAGGATCAATGAATGGTTGGTTGAACAGACAAACGGATACATGGATGGACAAATGAATGGATTGAGGCATAAAAAGGAAAGGCGGACAGACAGATGGATTGACAAACAGACAACGGGAGGGACAGACAGACAGAAGGATAGATGGTAGATGAACAAACGCATGTATGGATGTACAGACAGGAGGATGGGCGGATGTATGGATTAATGAACAGACGGATGAACAAAGGAATGAACGAATGGATGGATGAACAGACACATGATGGAGAGATGAATAAAGACCTTTACCAGTTTCATATCCCTGCGATGGGTATTGTTTTCTTGGGCCACTTTTTTTTTTTTTTTTTTAATCGATCCAGGTATTTCTAGTCACTCCTGCAGCCAAAGTGACAAGTTGACATTTCTATCTGACATTTCTCTCACCTCACAGTGGAAATTGCAGTATGAGAGGATCAATACTTCCCACCTCTTAGTTCCACTCTCTCTGAATGAGCAGTGTTGCTCCATTTATCAAGGCCCGTCGATGGCTACACATTCAAGATCCACCACTAAATGACTCCTCTCTGCGAGAGGCAATCATTACCAGAGAGCTCGACGTTTGCCTGCTCCTTGATCAGCACTGTCAACATGAGTGTAAATTAAACACAAACAGATCGAAGGACACGTGCAGGGCCGTAGCCACGATTTTCCGAATGCCAAACTATTAGGGTATTTAAACAGGACACACCAAATTTCACTTACAAGTTTCAACTTGGCTCCCTTACCTTTTCTAGAAGAGTGTAACCGTAGTGAAGAGTACAAAATGCCTGACTGATTTTTTTATATGACTCACTTTTTCAAACAATATTAAGGCTCAAAGTTATGCATAATTAAGTGTATGGCCACTTTTGATGGACAGGCAACTGTTGTTACAGTTTTTTTTTCTTTTTTTTTGAGCTACCAGGCTTTATTCAGTCCACCTCAGCTCCACGTCTTTGTCCATTTTCAGATTAGTGAGGAGCTAGTTGAGGTAGGACTACAGAGGTAGTGACAGACAGAGCCACCACACTTTGAGCTTCATGTCTTTTCAGAAACCCATGAGGGACGTCACAGATGCCACCAAAATGCACAGGTCAGAGAAATGTCCAAAGATATAAATACAAATCTGTATTCCAGGACAGTTTCTGCTTTCCTGACCCCTGAGATTAATCTTGAAACACGTAAGAACGTCCTAGGCACGACATTTTACAGTAGAAAAGTAAACTTGTCACTATTCTCTGATGGACAAACTGTAGAATGAAAGTACAGGTTGCTGACAATACTTTTGTACTTTTATGGATGGAAGGGATTTTTTTACCTTCCCCATTCTGTATTATCTAGGAAGTAGGTGAATTTGTGTCAGAAAACCCCTTCTCGCTGGAATCAGCTTTAAAAAACAACACATGCAGTGTGTGCATTAAAATGCAAACCAATTGGTATGACATTAGATCCTCCGTGTTCCCAGACTATCACTGAGTAAATCACTTCTGTGTCCACAATGGGAGCTGGACACATGGATGAAGATGTGACCATGCAACCAAAGAGGCCTAATATTCTCCATCATCCGTCCATCTACCCATCATTTGTCAAACAATCTGCTCCACAAAGATCATCAGCAGACAAAGAGACACACACAAAGATGGTGGGGGTTAAGGGGTGGGGGTGGGGGTGGGACTATATGTCTCTGTTTCTGCATTCATGTCACTACACAGCTAATGGCACAAATCACCTGTGAAGCTGCTGCAGACACACAACGCAAATCTGGGTCATTTGTATTTACGTCTTTGTGCGTGGCTACAGCGTCGCGACTGTCTATACGGATGGGCACTCGCATCTTCATCCTCCATCTTTGTATGCATGGAAAGCAGACAGCTATATGTGGTATTTTGCTTTGGGTGGAGCCCTACATGACCACTGACCTATATATTGGCACACTCAGGAGGCGCCCCGTTGCCATGGCATCAAGGGTAGCAGATGCAGAAAAGAGGGTGAGCGCTAGTTAGCGAAAGTTCTCATTTTGACGACAGCAGAGATTCTGCCTCGATCGCATTGAGTTTCAGCTGTCAGACAGATTCTCGTGTTGTTGTTCAAAAAGGTAGGAAAGTCCCTCCGCGATTTGATAGAGCTGTAAAATACCACGACTGTGGCAGCTTCCTTGACAGCTCCTACGAGATGCCTGGTGGGCTTTTGTCCTATATACACCGTCTTCACACAAAGCTGCCTCTGATGCTGCTGCTGCTGCTGCTTGCACTAAAGACAGAACTTCCCATCAAATATTCAACAGTTCATGTGGGGGGAAAGACTCAAGCTGGCCTGCATGACTGCTGCTGGTTTTCAAGCAGAAAGTAGGTTGGGTCCAAAACTCCCCATCACACGCATGAGAGAGCACTACATGTGTCACGCATAAACACAGGAACAAATAGGCATGATCACAGATATGCTGACACACAAGCGCTGACGCTGAGCCGCGGCTGCCTGATACTGCTTCATTTTTCCAGCAGAATGTCACTCTTTGATACCGTGTATGTGTGTGTGTTGTACTGTTTCCCCTATGAATAGCAGGGGAGTTGAGCAGCACAAAGGGAGTAATTGTTCTTGTCTGAACACCACCAAACAGTCCGCCGAGGAGGCTGCTGTCGCTGCTGCACTTAAAACAGGCGAAGTCGGGGGAAAGAGACCACAAATCCATCATCTTCACCGGGTCGCACCACGACAATGAAGCACTGACACACGCCATTTCACTGCGATGAAGGGATTCATTAAGTCTCAACGTGAGATATGCACATCCGGTCGTAAACAGCAGCTCCAAAAAAAGACAGAGAAGCTGCTCAGACTTTTTGGCTTTTGGAGATAATTGTTCAAGGCCGTGAAGTGTTTAAGTGAAAGACTGCAGTTAGAGTCAGTCACTGAAAACAGGAGTACCCGGAGAGGCAAAACGTTACATAGAGAGCACAATGACTGGCCTTGTGTGGCTCTCAGTTGCAGTTAATTTAGATGGGAATAAAGGAGTTCATTGATTAAGCTATCTATTATTCTACCGATCAATAAACAAAGCGATACACGTTCAGATAATCACTATTTCACATGTTCTTCACAGAAGTCCTTTACGGAGTATAATTGAAATATTAAATGGTCACTGCATGTAACTTAAAATACAATTAATACATGGGTATTTAGTGTTTATAAGCAGTATACAAAACATTTAACAAATAGTTTATGACTCACTGTAATGTATAGGCCAGTTACTAAGTATTTTTCTTCATTGACAGTTAATACTTTTGTCTATAAAATGTCTGAAAATGGTGGAAAAACCTTGTTGTAACTTCCCACAGTACAAGGTAATGTATTCAAGTAGATTACAACATTAAAAATATTCCGCTTGTTATCATAAATAACAAAGAAAAGATTCAAATCATTACATCCGAATAGCTGGATCGAGGAATTTTACGACTAAAATGATTGATCATGTATTAAAAAATAATTGCTGATGATCAATCTGTCAACGGATTCCTTGACTAGTCGTTGCAGAGTTGTAAGCAGATATAACGACATTTTCATGTGTTTGTCAGCAATGATAACTTCTCCTATGATGACATACTTCATATTATTACAGCTGTCTTTCAACGTCCACTTATGGCTGTCCACAGGAGAGTGTAGTTGTTGACAAATGGGCCTACATAGTGTCTTATACACCACGTATGACACGTTATATGACACGTTATACCTCTGAAATATGAAGGTTTCAAATAAAGTGACACTGTAGGACACTTTAAAGTCACTGTTAGGCACAACACAAGGATTTTGTCTTTTCTTTAGTATCAGATGTCCACATTTAGAAAACGCTGTAACACTGTGACATCACGGTCCTCCACAGTCCTGCTGACAACCAAGATCTAGCTGTGAAATAACAGGCTGTGTTGCACATTACATGACAAAGGCCTCGCAAATGTAAAATGACTGCTCACCGTTACACCACTGAAACGGGTGCATCAATGCACCAGAGGGAGTCCTCGCCGGCGGGATCCGATTCGTGTTTACCAACAAGCCGCAGCCGCCCGAGCAGATGGATGACCGCAATAAAGTGCACAAACGGAGCCAGTGGCTGTCTGCCAGCAGCGTGAGAGGGTGGGCGACACAATAGCTCAGCAATAAAGGCGAAATAATGAGACTGATTCAAAGAAAAATAAAAGGCGTCTGTCGAAAGTTGTGTCACATTATCTGCGCGCTGCTTGATTCCTGTAGACTGAAAGAA
This sequence comes from Nibea coibor, assembly GCA_023373845.1. Classification (NCBI taxonomy): domain Eukaryota; kingdom Metazoa; phylum Chordata; class Actinopteri; family Sciaenidae; genus Nibea; species Nibea coibor. The sequence goes on along the minus strand of CM041737.1, from coordinate 10,102,031 downwards.
AGGAGCACCGGTGATGTGGGTGTCTTCCTCTCCTCGCCGAGGCTGTTTCGACTCTGTTATTATTAATAGACGGCATAACACTGACCCAGCAGCAGCATCTGTTTGAGAGGGGGGGGGGGGGGGGGGGGGGGGGGGACTAGAGCACTGGCTCGATTTTCCTTCTCCCGCCCCCGTTGACGCTACTGACGTCCGGCGAGGCCAATCGTCAGGTCGCCCGAGTCGGCGTGTGTTGTGACGGCTCGTCCGTGTTTTCTTCCACCACCTCCCCACCCCCTCGTGTATTTATGATTCATGTGCACGTTAAAGGGTCACTAATGACTGACTGACTGTCACGGTCGATGACAAGATTTCAAAACTACAAGGGGCATGAGTCCATGTGCTCTCTCTTCTCACAGGGCTGGATCTAGGGTTGTCAACCCTAGAAAAGAAAAAAAAAAAGGTTGTGGGCCCCTCTTGACCCCCACACTTAATATTAATTAATCATCATTCAATTAACCTGCAAATGAATAAGTCAATCATCAGAAAAGTAATCAGCAACTATTCTGAAAATGATCATTTTTAAGCATAATTTGCTAATTCTCTGTGACTTATGTGGTAAAACAGAATATTTGGGGGCTTTGGACTGTCAGTCAAAGCATCAGACAGTATCTTATTCTCTGAAATCATGATCACCGTTTTTCATAATTCTCTCATTATGTTATTTACATGAAGGCCGAGAGCAGTCTGTTATTTCGAGATCGAGAGTTAATTATTATTCGTTATTTCAGGAAAGTAACCTCTCTTATCTTGAGATATCGAAATAATCAGCCCAAAAACTTGTTTCCTCTTGTTACTTACAGCCATTATATCATATGTATGTATTATTCAACATAATAGATGATGCATGGAAGAACGCACTAGTTAATATTCATTGTCATGCTGAGTAAAATGAGCCAGCAATTTAATAATGTAATTAATTATTACCTGAAGCCCATGTATGAAACACTATTTAATTTATGTCTATGCAACTGAACTAATGTAGTTAAAGTATAGTGAGTAAAAACTAGTAGTCATGGCGCAAAGTCAACGTTCTATCTTTTTCTGGCAAATGCATTACATTTATTCTTTTAGCGTGAACTTTCACATGCAAATGACCACAAGCTAATTGCCCCACAACAAGTCATGGGTTCCCAGTCACTCTTGGTGGTCTTTGGAACCCATGAGGGACTGGGGTAAAGGGCAGTTGCTGTTCAGTTACATTTGCTGTACATTTCAGTTCTCTCAGCGAAGGTCTGAATGCTGTTTCAAATCCGTCTCCATGTTGCCAGGCTTAAAACTCTGCTGGGGAAATCTCAGACTGAAAGATCATTCTTGTGGTGTGATTGTTTGACCGACAATTTTCAATCTCTATCGCACAATCATATGACCTTTGAGCTATGGATCTGTCAGCCCTTTCTGTGTCTGTGCACGGCGGGGCTTCCCGTGTTGAGCCAAATCATACAACATCATGACAGCTTCATCTGCTGATGAAGACTGTGTCGTATATTGAAATAGTTTGGTCACATCCATTATCTCTTTATTGGCCTATAAGTAGTCACATTTAAAAACAGTGAATATTAAATATTATCATCTGTTAGCGGCCTGTAAAGTTTATCCACCAAATGTTGGTCTTCAGTTGGTGAATGTAAATTCCCTTGAGGTTACTGAAATCCCTAAATACCCCGAAAAAATACAATGGACCTCTACTGTACTCAATGGGTACTGCACTAGACGAAACAACCGGCCTAAAAAAAACACACCCACACACTTCCTTTTCTTTAAAGATCCATCCAGATGTTCTACTACAAAGGCTGTAATCTTTAAAATGACAAAAAAAATAAAGCTTGTTTAAATGTACAAGCACTTTAATAGCAAAAAAAAAAAAAAAGCATATACAAGACTTGATTAAGCAACTGGTGCACTGGTGCAAACGTCTCTCGTCTCAGTGTGATAAAAAATGATCAAGTGGCTGTAATCAAATTTTTAGTTGAGCGGCATAGCTGTGAGGCACTCAGAAGAAGTAGATCTGTTCATATGCTGTGAAGTTTGCAGCATACACAGGCGTGTAGTTATAAATCAGTGATGAGGCCTCTTCCTCAGGACTGTCAAACTGATGTAAACTTCTCCTTCCTAAACAAAGCAGAAGTGAGACGTGTGTGATTACAAGAGAACAGAATACAAGAGAATAGAGTATAATAGATGGATCGTCTCCATGGGGAAACTGGGTTGAACAGAAGTGATAAATGTTTGTTTTTTTTTTTAGCATAACTGGATGAATTATAATGAGATTTTACCAACAGTATGTTTTCATTATCTGTCTGCTATCTATCTATCTATCTATCTATCTATCTATCTATCTATCTATCTATCTATCTATCTATCTATCTATCTATCTATCTATCTATCTATCTATCTATCTATCTATCTAAGTAAGCAGGTGTGTGTGACCATTTGTGGCTAATCCAATGTAAAACTTCTACATGCTGATGTGAAACAATCAATAATCATTTTGATTATTATTGATCTGTTCATATACATGATTGTCGTCTTACCTTCATTGGTAAAAAACTCGGCCAGCAGAGAAGATAACTGAACAGCATGAGCGGAGTGAGGAAAGTTCAGCTTCCTGTCCCACTGAAAACGATTCACCTCTGGGTGCCACTGCGTTCCATAGAAGGGATATCTCCTACCTGGCAAAATAAATGAATATAAATGGGTAGATGTTGTTATTATTGCAACTCTGCTACAGGCTAATTAGGCTAATCAAATTGATATAAAAATAATCTTGTAACCTTCTATGGTTGAGAGAAATTGGACTCCGTTCTCAGCGATGTTTGTCGACAGGGCGGAGAAGAAACTCTGCAGATTCTGATTTTCCTGGAAGGTCTGTAAGAACGTTTACAATCTTGTGTATTAACGGATTAAATACGTATATTTCTGTACACTGTGTACAATCTCCTTGTGGTAATATATTCAATGACACAGGGTTTGCTGGGTGTCAATTTGATTAACCACAAATTAATTTAGGTATATGCGCCATGTAAGATTCAATGACTTAATTAATCAAATTACCACATACCAACTGCCACGCTGTTTTGCGTGTCTGAGTTCTTGGGGTCCTGAAGTAATCCACTCTTGATTAACCATACAGTTTATGCAGCTCTTTGATTGTTTTATTGTTTAATAGCTGATATAACTACAGATTGTTCATAAACCCATTTATGTAATTACTTCATGACTCATTGTGTTCCTGCAGAGATAAAGTTTGAGTCCTGTGTAACAGAAACCCTGAAAAACACATTCTTGATATTGATACTTTTCAGAACAATAACATGACAAAACTCAGAGGGGAAGTGAAACGTGCAGTACTGTACAGTGACGCCGCTAACCAGAAAGATTAGCTGTACCTTTACTGTAAGTCCATAGTGGTGAAAGTTGCCAGTCAGGGGTTCTTGGGTCAAAGCCTTCATAAGGTCATTGGGAAAACCTTTAAACATCTTGCTGGTGGCAGCCTCTGCAGGGATTTAAAGGGAAGAGGTAAATAAACTTTACATACTGGAATAAAAGATGAATTCATCAGACAGTTACATTCTGACTGGCAATGGCAGAGTTTTTTCATTTTGGCAAAAAAAAAAAAAAAAAAACCCTCTGATTTGTAACTTGCTTTTAGTGACACCAAGTGGCACAATTCAAGAATAAAGTTTTCCATATATCTGCCTTAATTCAAATGTAAATCAAGGCTGTACTAACTAAACAGAAAGCAACACATAAGAACAATAATACAGTAATCTACAACCTGGGGTCAGGTTCAGGGGCAAGGCTATGTTCTCAGCTGTAGTGTTTTTCAGCAGATTTTCTCCGGCCACCAGTACAGTCAGTAGCTGCATGCCCATGCATGTACCCCAGATGGGGAAGTAGTCCCCGGCATCGAAGGCCTGGAACACACACACAGAACCAGAGCTTTGACTTTTTTGTGACTGAAACAACAAAACCACACAAAAGCCGACAAAAGACTTCTTTATAGCAAATGTCATGCATTTAAATTTTATGCAGGTTGAAGGTTAAACTTTAATATCAAATATGTTAGTCCTCAGTGCAAAGCTTGATTGCTTTCATTCACCGAGGGATGAAAAATGGATTTTAAAAAGATTGCAAAAGATAATAATGCAAAGTAAGTACGGCACTAGCAATCATTTAAATATAGCTGAGTAAAAAGTTTCATTGTTCACTCTGAAATGTTGTGAGGTCAAAAACTGTCTTAGAGAATGAAAATTCCCAGAATAGGCGCAAGAACAGTGCTTCAGCACAATGTTTCAGTAAAAGTGGTTTCTGCCTACTTGACAGGTTTGAAAGACAGATAACAAATATATATAACAGATATAACAGAAAAGGGACATAAGAATAATAAGAAGATACATAGATAGTTAGACATGCAGAAAGAGAAACAGAGATATGTTACAGCCCATGAGGGAGAAACAGTGAAAATAATGGCTGCTGTACAAACCCTCCGAGCAAGCGTATAAAAAATCTTCGCCACCCTGGCAAAGTCTGATGCCTCCAGATCTACAGCTCCCCCGATGAAAAGCAATCTACACAGACATCACACAGTTAGGAGCAGTGACAGGCTGAGTGAGGACTGACAAAAGCGTGACGTATTTGTGAAAGATATAAATGTAATCTGAGACATTTGTAGTGATACAACTCACCCATTTATCTGCCTGAAGATGTTTTCATATTCAGATGTAGTCAGAGTCAATCTGTGGGACGCAAAAAGAAACAAGCAATGCTCCCTCACTGTTTTAGTTCATTTTATTTAGACAGCGCAAAAGCACAGATCTCACATGGGAAACCTGTCACAGATAACTCAGCTTCTTCTTTTTGCACAAAAGCAGCAAATATTAACAGTGAAGTAAACATCAGATCAAATCACGGGTTAACTTTCAACTAATGTCAGTTATAGTTCCAACACGCTACATGGAAGAAACACCACCAAGCTCTGTAAATACTGCATAGTTATTCTGCAGATTGTTAATGTTTTTAATAGGTCGAATTATCTTCCAGTAAATGCTTACCTGCTCACTGAAATGAACAGATCATATACCAAAAAGCTCCAGTTAAATATATGCTATGGTCTATCTTTAACTGTTATAAACATTAGGGGACTTAACTCACCTGATAGGCATCACTCTGCTGCCCCCAGACTCGATGTATTTCACATAGGAGGCTGGTATGTAGGTACTCCCGAATGGTTTCATAACGTCATCTACAACTATCTGAGTCAAAACACCTGTGGGACAAAAAACACAGCAGCATTTTACCACCAAATATCAGCGTGTGACAAAATGGACTTGTGACTACACCTAAACCTCTCTTTAAATCTTTGTTTTGAAGCAGCCTGCAGTAGCAGTGCACTTCACTTACCGATCACAGGTCTGTCGTTCACAGCCTCCTGGTTGACTTGAGTTGGCATAGCATTGCTGCAACAGAAGCAGCCAGCAAAAAACAAACAGGCATATACTGAAAATCCAGTGCTGGACATGTTTTTACCTGAAATATTTAATACAAGAGACCGAGCGAGGCTTTTTGAGCTGTCAGAGTGTCGATTCATGAAAGCAAGCTGAAGCAGACTTATATATGACAAGTTCGAAGAGGATATAATCAGTACAGGGAAGTGAGGAATAACCAGGTTTACATGTGATTACTCCACAGCTGCACATGCTGGTCAAACCAGTTGACTGCTGATGTAAACATAAATATTCTGCTGACAGCACGGACTTTTTGGTAAAATTCTTATCAGTTTTGTGGTGTGGGAAATGGTGCAGTTTCACGGGTCAGACGAGGGTTCTACAATGAAGCTCACAGAAATTACTCGAGAGCATTTAAGACAACAGCTTTCGGTTTTAAGGCGCCGTCAAACAGGTTTCTGTCTGAAATTCTAAGTAGGCTTTCTATTTTTAGAATCTGAAAGGTAGGGAGGTTATTGCAGAGGCGTGCACAGACTCTGAGAACTGAAGCCAAACTTTCTTTCAGATTCATGATTACTCCACTGGTTTCTGTCTACTTTAATAAATGAATTAATAGATCTTTCACCAGTAATGCTGTGTAGGCATTTTTCACAATATCTGGACCTCTCACTGATGCAACACCTTCTAAAAAAATGCTGAAATCAGTACAGTTTCTGAAATAGGCAAGTTTCCACACATATTGGGTAACAGATGGAGACAAATGAGCAAAATTCCTCCACAGAGTGTGATGTGTGGTTGAAAAACTAGTTAGCAGACCTTGAGCTAACATTATTTATGGTTTTGTGAAGAGGGGAAAGTGTGCAATTCAAGCAAATGGGGATAAAGTCTAATGGAATAGCTTGTGAAATCCAAGGATTCAAGGATTTAACTTTGTCTTAATCACATCCCGACACATCCCATAATTCACTAAGGAAAGTATCCATTTAATCCTGCATGTTTTCACAAACAACATAGGTCTATTTAGTGAGAGAAAGAACGAAACTATGAAATGTATATTGTTGCTCCATCAGAAAGTCACAAGCCCATTAGTCACATGCTGATATTTGGTAGTAAAATGCTGCAGTGGTGTGGTATGTTTCTATAAAAACAATGACATCAAGATTCATCAGCAGACTTAAATCAGCAGAAATGTGCATTACCCAGTGTGATTTAACACTAAAGCGTGTCCTTGTGGGGGTGATGCTAAATGATCATGCAGAACAGCACAAGGACCTTGATCTTCCACACAACCCGGTGGATAAAAACCTCCACACCATAGCAGTTGCTGTTGTCATTGTGAAACATTTTCAGCCCTTCAACTTCTTTTTTTTTTTCATAGTACAAAACCACAGCAAGCCTCGAGACCAAGGCTGGATTATTAACTGGGCCAAGCGGGAGACAGTCTTCTTTCAAACCTCTTTTAATTCCATGTGAGTTTGGATTGGGAATAATAATGTTGTTGTTTTTTAAACACCTCTGCCTATAATTAAGCTGTAATGTAAGTTTGCTGTGCTCTTAATGGTCACTTGGAGGTGACAGGGCAGTAGTGTTTGATGGGACGTGCACCTATATCGGACACCAACTTCACAGAAATGGTTAAAATGTGACTTTACTGATGATCACAGTTGAATGGAGCTCTGTATTCAGACCATTCAGTAGTCCGTTAACAGCACATCGGACTGAGCCGCCAGGTGGAGACAAATCCCCACCGAGTGGTTCAGATATGCCTCAGACCTGAGCCAAACTAAGTCTTTTTGACAAGTCATGGAAAACAAAAACCACAGAGTAGGCAATGATCATTTTTAAAATATTTATAATATCCGGGTTTTTAGCAAAAGTTATGTATTTGATATCACAAGTTAAGGTTTGTGAGGTTAGACAGAAAAGAGTCAAGCCAGAGAAGAAAAAGTGAGAGATAAAATTCTATATCTAAAATATTGCATCAGTTAAGTGTCAGGCATAAGTAAGTCAAAAAACCTTGATAGGTTTCCCAGAGTGTAACTTCACTTTAAAATACTGACCATTACTGTAATGGCAAACACATTATATTCACTGAGTCGCGTAGTCTCTGTCCAGTCTCCAGCTGGACAGCAACACTTTTCAGGAGTATTGGTGTAGATATTACATAGATATTAGCATATTAACTAAAGAGTAACACTGTTTAGTCCATCAACTCACACATTAGTCAAAAAAAACAAACATTACTTTTCCAACATCCACGAGAGCAGCAGTCTCCATCTTCAGCAAGCAAACAATAAAACTTCAACCATTTCAGTCTTTCTCTGCAGACAAGATAAAGACAATGAAATTAGTATTTTTCTTTATTTTAGAACAGTCTATATAAGACAGTATTTTAAGTAAACTAAATCACTGCACTAAGCTAAATATTTTAAAATTCAAGAAATCACAGGTATGGTAGAAGTATATATGATTCCTCTTCTGACTTTCATGTAATTTTTTGTTGATTTATTCCTGTTTAATATTGCTACTGCCTGCCTTTATTTCAACTCTGTGTGCATTTGCAGAACTATTCAAGGATTCAACATCTTTATAAAACCATTATTCTCTATTCCTGTATTCCTATATATCTCAGTATGAAACGACAAAAGTATATTAGTAGTATATAGAACCCTCACACTGCAAAATGTAATATTAAAATGTCAGTATGCACATTAAAAAATATCTCTGAGTGCGCTGTGTGTGATCTTCATTATTGTCCCATAATGCAATGTGTAAGGCTAATTTGAGGACGACTCACTTGCAAAAATTAAAATAACGTGCTTAAAAAATATATTGGAAATCATAACATGTCATAAATCTTCAGACCATTTTTCTTTAGAACAACAGACATGTGCTTTCTCTTTAAAGGAATCCAACACAAGAAACTTAGTGATAGTCACATCCAAGCTTCACTACAACTTACCTCTGAGCCTTTCTATTTCCTGACAAACATCTTTACACACAGCAGCCAGCAGCTCTTCCCTTGGCTTCAGTCCATCTAGAAATACTAAAAAGAAACAGATGAACATGAACATATATACTGTAGATGTCATTTATTTTATCATTTAATACTAGTACATCAGCTACAGTGCTAAGAGTCACATTATTTATCATCATTTTTGAGGTCTCTACCACATAAATACCCTAACTCCTCCAATAATTCAGTTTTTAATTACAAACTGTACACATGGCATCTTTGACCGGACGCTTACCAATTCCAGACACCAATGTCTCCATCTCTTGATGGTTTTTCAAGTACATTGGCCACACGTGTCCATCAAAGTAGCCCGGAGGATCGGGAGGTGTGTACACCCTTGAACTGCCAATAACAGCGACAGAGGTCAAAACAAGAAGAAGAAGCAAATTGTATCAGAAATATAAAAAATGGAAATGAAATCCATGAAAAAAAAATCATACAAATAACCAAAATAGAAAATTTATTATACAAAAAATTCCCAAAAAGAAATGAGTAAAGCAATGTTTGATTATAAAATCGGACACCTTCGTCTCGCCTTGCAGACTTCATAGGGTATTTCCAGGAAGAATTTTTTGTTGAATAGCTCATTCAGAGGCCTGTAAAGGTACAACAAGATAAAAAACATCAGCATTATTACCTAGAATATCATATTATTATAATTCAGAGATAAGGAACTGTGTGACAGATAAACCACAACTGAATGGTTTCTTTCCAAAAACAGGAAGCATTTAAGTGGAAATCTCTACCTGAAAAACACAATTACATCTATATAGCAATTACACATTGACTGTGTTTATCTATGTCTGCTATCATTTATACAACTAGTAACTTATGATGCATGTGTCCATTTTTAATGCTGCTTTATTTTAAGGGTTTATAGTTTTCATTTCCTAGAAATTATGATGTCATTTGGTACTAAACAGAGAAAATAAAAACAATTTTTATCTATTTTGGTTGACTCATCCTTAAAAGAAATGCTACATTTAAATGTAAATACAGACAAATGAAATGAAATCAAACTCAAAGATCAAAAGATTTTGTTTTCTGAAATTATAACACAGTAACTGTTGTCTGCACTAAATCCTCCCGTGTACCTGTAGTTGAAAATGAGGAAGCCTTCCACTATCAGCACAAACACGTCCTTATCGACTGATGGTGCTGTGTGCTCTGGCTTCAGGTCTCGCTGCTTCCGGAACGACTCGGGATCTCTTCGCCATAAGTCAACGTCACTCATCATCACGTCCATGTGGAGAGCATCGAGCGCTTGAACAGAACACAAGACCAAAATTTAATTTACCCAATCAGACAAGAGCATGTATAAGTCTGAACACTGATTTAAGTAATAGATAATTTCTCTGGTTTCATCTTTTCACTGTTTTTTAAAACATTTTACTTTGATTCTTTTGGACAAAACAAATAATTTGAGGACGCCACACTGGCCACTGTAAATGTGGCTAGTTAGTGACCTGAAAAACATAACTACGACACACAGGTATTCAGATATTTCTTCGGTGTAGTGTCCTTACTGTCATATTGCTTAAACCCATTGCTGTCTTCTGGTACCACGGACTCATCCTGAGGAAGAAGAGGATCCGCTGTTATCAAGCTCTTTAATCTACAGCATAACTCTGAGAGTGTAAAAAATGGTGGTATGATTTAAAGAAGGCCTCACAGTCTACCTTAAAATATGTGTCCTGTGCGATGATGCAGCTGTTGGGTATTTGCTTGTGTAGACTCATAGCAAGAGTAGATTTTCCTCCATTGGTCATCCTGAAAGATAAACAGCACAAAACTTACAGCTGCACAAACAAAATCAGTTTTTATACTTTTAGTAAACTTCTTATGCAGTATAGAATAGTCTTCTAACTGCCCCGATGGAGACCTTAATTTAACAATATTCTTTTTAAGGATTACTTTAACAGCTGTATCTTGTTTTTGCTGACCTCTGGTGGTTTAACCTCGCACATTGCGTCAGTATGAGCTCTTGACTGAGAAATTAGCCGGGTTATTACATCACACAATATTATCTAATGTGTATCTTATCTATGTCTTATCCTCTATCTTGTGTGTACAGTGTTGTTGCATACACCAGACAATGCATGATAAGAGATTACCGTGCAGAAATCTTTGTTTTCTAACCCTAAAATATTTCATTCAGTACATATCTGTGTCACCATTATTTAAATAAAACAAATTTAAAGGACCCTCATGATAAAATGTTTGTTCATGTTATCTGTTTATGTAAAAGAAGAAGAAATATTAACAGATATATATAATGTAATTGAATGGTTTATAATTAAAACCATGTCAGTTGGTTTGAAGAATACTCATAACTCTCAAATGTCACTGTCTGTACTGTTCTGCACAGTATCAGCCCCAAAAGTCCTTTATCAGGCATGCAGCAATGTCAGCACACTGCGACCTCACTGTGTACGGTCCAAAGAGCAACTTTAAACCAGAGAGACCAGCGAAATACTGAGAGTTAACACTATTGGAAATGTCAGCCACAGACCTCCATCAGGCATCCTGATTTCATTATTCTGAGTGTGCAGACTTTGCATCAACAAACATTTCATTTGACATTAGCAAATATCAGTGTCATAGCTCTACTAAATGTTTTGCATTTCCAAGCTGTAAATGCAAAGAAAACTGTCACAGTTTCAGGCATTTATGCACGCCTGTCTTAACTAAACCTTCATTGTGACTCACCATCACGTCTGAACTCTCTGTAAAGTAACCAGCTCTTATCAGTCTTTGCTGCCACATGTTTGTCACATGCTGCATTGATCTGATGATGTCCTTGCTGCTCCCACTGCACTTTAGTTATTATTATGTCATTTAATAACAGCTTCATGCATTCAGTGCCTTTCCGGGGGCTCCTGTTTTATCACAAACCACCAAGAAGTATTTATTTATCCCCCCGTGTGGTGTGAAAAACGTGAGCACGCAAACTGATTTCTAAGATACAGGCAAAACGACCCAAGCAGAACAATAACAGGCATGACTTGCTGATATGTCAACACAGTCACGTTTACAGTCCTCCGGGCTCACTTACCCGCCAACTCCAACAACCAGTGTCTTCATCTCAGCTCGGAGCTTTTCTTTTCATACATAAAACTTGTAAAGGTAAATTCAGGACCAGCTCACATTCACACTTCACTTCTACTCATCCATGTTTTGCTGCAACTACTCTGCACTCCCTCGCGCTTTTCCGCTATTGGATCCTCGTGATTGGCTGACGGAGCCCTACGTCATTGACTACTGACTCATTGACAAATAAACATTTGAAATAGTGATATATCCTTATATTTAATGCAGTGCTACAGTTCTGTTTTATTTAAGACTCTTAAATCAGTAAAATAAATAGATAAATAAATTAATAAATCATGTAATAGAATAAAAAACTATAAAATAAATGAATAGATAATAAAATGATTAATTACATAAATATAAGTTATAAGTATTAAAGTTAAAAAAAAACAAAATAAAATAAAAAATAAATGCTGTCCACTAAAATACAATGACATTAAATAAAACAACATAAATACATTTTTAACATAATCATGGATGATGACATTTTAAAGGCAGGGTTAGACTAATTAAAATAAGTTTTTTTTCATTAAAAAAGGAGAAGATAAAGTACGAAGCCTTATTGAGTCTGAAGCTAAAGTCATGTAAGAATATATAATATAAATACATTATGCAATCCTGATAAAGAATTTTATTGAAAACAAAAAAGTCGCTTTTTTATGCATATATCTCTGCGCATGCGCAGCAGAACTTTTCCGTGTCCCCTGTAGTGCTCCTGCACTTCCTCATTGTCAGTGATAGCAAAGTGCTCCACAGCCCAGCGACGTTTCTGACTGAAATAAGACACAGCGCGTTTCGTTTGGTTTTTCTATCCGAGCCTTGCAAATGTCGAAGCCTCCTCCCAAGCCGGCCAAGCCAGGTAAGACTGACGATACGAAGATCTGTGCTTTGAATTCAGCCAAAACTTCAGCTCTGTCTCTGACGGGGACTACACACCTTGTTGGCGAGCACTTCAGAGTTAGTGAAGTCGGCTGATTTCTGCCGTTTGTCTGCGAAACTTTCATCACCGTGCGGAAAGAAAGCGAATGAACTCTGATTAATAACAATATTCATTATTACTGACTCGACCAGGACTAGAGTGGAGCGGGTAAAAAGTGCCTCCACTGCTGATTGACAGGGGGACCAAGCTCTCAGGAGCAGGCCTCTGTGACTTCCTTTTTTTCCATCACTCATGCAAGGAGGGTAATGTCATCCAGTGGTTTTAGGTCGTGGGTTAAGAGATGATGATGAGTCTTCTACGTGGTTGAATGACATCAGTCTTTACTTCCTTGTGAGATCTGTCTGTGCTGATTTTCTGGTTATTCAGTCCCAGATGTAGGAAATGTGTCTGTCACCAAAGATGTAAGGTCAAGCACATGTTGTTCTGCAAACCATGTTTTTTTGTGTGCGTGTGTGTTGTCACACGTAATGACAGGTGAAGCAACAAAAACAGACCATCTCTCATCTTTAGTACAGCCTGCGCTCGGTTGCCAGTTTATTAGGTGCATACTGTGCAAAACACACACATATATCTCTCCTGTCCAACTCAAAGCCTGTAATTGTGACCTCAGCCTCGCGATGCACTGTATGTGTCCTTTAGGTTTTTTGTTTTATTTCGTGAGAAAAAGAACCTCTAGGTGAAGCACTTATTCTAAACTTTTTTTTAAATCAATGGTTATTTTACACCAGATATAGTAAAATGAGATGCACTTCACAAGGAAAATCCACTTGTTCTAGCAGCTCACATAGACAAGCTGGATTTTTAAAAAAAAGCTCATAAATAATAAATATATTTAAAAATATATATCATAACTCGCCCAGGTGTTTAAGATGTAATGCAACAGATCTGCAGTAAATAGGACTGATATAATCAGTTCTTATTTTTGAGAGATTTATTATTAACCCCGATCGTCATTTTTGAGTAAACATATCATAAACATATTTCAGTGTAATGCAGCAGCCTTCAACATGACCATCACGTTCAATCAACAGCAGAAGCAGAGCATCATACGCTTCATGAATGTAGGATTTACTTCAGGGATCTCTAGCTTGGTATACATAATAAACTGGCAGCAGAGTGTATATCTGTGTCTCTGAGGTTGTCTCAGCCGTAGATAATGGCAAGATATAAATAAACACGGTTTCATATGTGGGGAGCAAAACAAGAACCATCTTCATGTCTGAAGTAAAAGCTGTTAGCGCGCGGTGTTAGGGAGTGACTTTAATAACCTAAATATGTAATATGTTTATTAAAAAAAACACAAACAAACATGCTTTTGAATCACACATAGGTTACATAGATGCAGCCAAGTGTCATGTCTCCCTGCCAGCATAACACTCGAATGATGGATGCGTCGTAATCATTCATACTCTTCATGGTTATTCATGACTCAGCTCCATGACACCTCGGCTGGCTGTGACGGCCGGTGAGATCGTCTGTCTTGACAGATGGCTGCTTGGCGTCCCTGTAGGAGAGCCGTCTGTCTCGTTGGGTAAAGTCGGTGCCTCACGTCGTCACGAGTGATGTGGCTTTACCTGTGTGGTTGTGAGAATGAAAGGCATCCCTGTCAGAGGTACAGAACATCCCAGAATTCAGTTGAAGGTTCACTGAGCAGCGAAGGATTCGCTGTCTACAGGTTTTTGCTGGATCACAGTGATTGTATTTATGCTGTATGTGGTGGTGTGGAGGTTAAAGGGCAGGTTTTTAAGTGAAGGCTTCCGGTTCAAACCAACGGTGGTGGAGTCTTTATTTTTTTGGCCCTTGAATTAATCTGCCCTACCTTAGGACTACTGGTTTGTAGCTGGCCCGCTGATGGACGTTTTTATTATCAAATTTCTCTATTTGGCACCACACACACCCTGAGCTATGCGCTCAAATGTAACAGGACCGGGCTTGCGAGTTAAATAGTTTTTTTTTCCCTTCACAAGAGGAATAGATTTCAGCTTTGTGTTAATCAGGAATTTAGAGGACGACGCTCAGAGCTTTGTGTATTCTCTGGTTCAAAAGATTATAGTTTATGGATGAATGACCCTGGGTGTCATATTTTAAAAGGCTTGGATGTTTTTTGGGTTGGGCTTTGAACGGGAATGGGAAATCGAGTGCCCACAGTATAAGATCAGACACATTTTTCTGTGGGGGCAAGACCAGAGCTGTTGGGTTTGCAATAAAATAACAGCTGGAAAACATCATAAACCCATAAGCAACAGATTCTGACAATGTTTTGCTCACACTGAGCTTCAAATTTTAACTCGAATAAATCCTTATATGTGCCCCGGGCTTTAAAATGCAGGGAGAACGTGGACTCGTCAGCACAGGCTTTTTGTGTGTTTTAAGCGACATGACCGGGCCTGCAGAGGAGACATGCTCGCTGTGTTGAACAGAGCTGTGCTTGTGCAGCAGCTCGGCCCCTCTCACTCTGAGACACTGACACAGTGTGTTTGCTAAATAGAAAAAGAGGCGAGTTGAAAACCGTCCAACGCTCGGGCCTGTTCGCTAAAGTAATCAGCAGACAGACACTCGCCCAGCCAAAAATCGAAATATCAGTGTGAAAGCTCAGACTCTTTATTTGGCCATCATTACTTTTTAACATGTCTATTTTTTAACATGGAAAATACAGACAAACATTGTTACATAAAAGAAAGTAATGCAACAGTTACATGGTACTGCACAAGTAACTTTTATTTTCTACATTGTAGATTAACTGAAGATGTTACATTAATGAAATAACACATGGAATTATGTGGTAGACAAAACAAAACATGTTTTCTATTTTACGTTCTTCAAAGTAGCCGCTTTGCACACGCTTGTAATTCTCTCCGTCAGCTTCAAGAGGAGGAATCATTTTCCAGCGGTCTTGAAGGAGTAAACACTTGTTGGCTGCTTTGCCTTCACTCTGCGGTCCAACTCATCCCGAACCATCTCAGCTGGGTTTAGTTCAGGTGATTGTGGAGACCAGGTCGTCCGATCTGCAGCACTCCCACCAATCCGCTTCTTGGTCAAATAGCCCTTACATAGGTGTGTTTTGGGGCATTGTCCCGATGGTATGTCGCTGCAGAATGAATGAATCACCAACAGCGTCACCTGCAAAGCACCACTCACTCCGACACACCTCCTCTTCCATGCTTCATGGTGGGAACCACACATGTAGATACCATCCATTCACCTTCTCTGCTTGTTGTTGTTCTTCCTCAGCAGTGGTTTCGTTGCAGCAGTTTACCCACGAAGGCCTGATTCACGCAGTCAGTCTTCTCCCAGTGTTGATTCAATAAATTTTCTGGGTTGACTGGATAACCACAGTAGTCAAATATGGCTACCATGGCTACCTCTGAACAACACAAGCCATTGTCTCAAACTATTATGAGGCAAAGAAATTCCACTAATAACTTTAGACAGGGCACACCTGTGAATTCAAAACTATCGCAGGTACTACATCATGAAACTGTGAAGCTGTCGTCGCTCTGATGTTTTGAATGTTCATCTACAATCTGGAAAGTAAGAAAGTCAAATCAAGAGGGAAGTCACTCGAGCGAGGCACTGAATGATATTAATCTACAAACCTGATGCAAATCAGAACAACACATGCATTTGTAATAGTGCTGAACGAGATTGTAATCCTGTAATTATGTGCATGCACTAAATATTAAGTACAGCATACAGTAATCAATAGCTGGCATAAATATTTATAAAATCCGTAATATACATCACTGTTTCTTTAAGGTCTTTTGTAGGTCTCCACGAACTAGTTCAGCTGTCAGCTAAGGCCACAACCACTCTGGTAGCATTCCAGCAGTAGAGCTAAGGCCAGGCTCAACAGCAAGCTGTCACAGGCCCTCAGGGCAGCTTACACACACACACACACACACACAGGACCAGCTCTGTATTTTTGTGTCCGCTCTGCATGTAAAAAAAAAAAAGTGTATTGTTGTTGGCTGTAGCAGAGTTACTCTAACGAATGCAGGCACTGGAGACAGGACATCAGGAGCGATGTGTCCTAGCACGTGGCAGTAACATTTTTGTTTTGAAAGAGGTTTCATTGCTCAAGCAGAGCTCCAAGCGATCGGCTCTTGAGTGAAGTGATGGATAATGTTAACCCTCCTGATTTATTGGTCTTATATGAGAGTAATTAGCCACATTAAAGCTACACCCTGCACTCCCCTGCAGGGGAAACTAGTTATTCTGCAGGGCTGTCAAGTGGTAGCACATGTGGTTTCATTTCACTGTGTCTAAGTGTACTCTCAAGTCTAAGTGCAAGGTGCTCTGGTCAACTCTGTTATGTATAAACGGATGAGGTTAACTTACCACAGTTTACAGATATTGCATCTAACATACAGTCTGTTTGTGTTTTCTCTAGGCCAGGTCAAGGTGTTCAGAGCATTGTTCACCTTTGATCCCAGAACGGTATGAGCTTTTTGTTTGTTATTGATTTTTCTAATATTTTCTGATTGTTGAAGGAAAAAAAATCAATATGAATTCATTTGACAATTCATTTATTTTACATAAGTAAGCTCCAGATCTTCAGGGTCTTGAACAGCCTCCAGTGTGCAGATTTTATAGCCATGGAGCAGAACAGTTAAATCGCATACACTGCTACTGCCTCCGTTGGTCCACATGATTATCTTCCTCAGAAAACACACACCTGAAGGAAAAAAAAGACCAATGACAAGTACAAGACACATGCTGCCAGATGAGAAGCACTGAGATTAGCACAGGGGTGCTGATAAATCAGCTAAAATAATGGACATGGTAGAGGCGTGCCTTTCCTTTCTTAATTATTACATTTGAATAATGTTGTTACATAATGTTAGCACAGTCATTGATTTGTCCAGTTAGCAGTCTAAAACAATCGTACACGACAAAATAAAAGTAGAAGTAAATCTGAAGTCATTGGTCAGTCAGTCTTCAGAGAAAATCACTGAAATGCAAATTCAAACAAAACACTGATGTCTGCCAACAACAATTTAAGGCCGGACCACATTAAATTTAGCAGTGACAATGGTTTCATGTGCTAGTTAACAGGGGAGAAAAAAGGGGAAGATTATGGGGGAAGGAAGGAAGGGAGGTGAAACCTAGCATAAAAGTCACTTTTGAGGTCACAGACACCGTGAATGTATGAAACTTTCTGTGCCACTGTGACTGCTTAGCCTGGAGTAACGCTGTCTTATTTATTTTATTTCCCAGCCGGACGAGCTGTACTTTGAAGAAGGAGACTTCTTGTACATCTCTGACACAGTAAATATAATCTCTGAATTTATTCTTTTTTTTTTTTGCACTTCTTCTTCCTCTTTCTTTGGAATGCTAGCACTGCACTCTGCATTTTCTATCTCCCTAATTTATTTTTCACTTTTAGTCAAATTTTCCTCCGCCATTTGCACTTTTCACTTCCTCGTCATTTGGCTGCTATCGGTATTTGTCCGCCTCGCCCTGTTTGTCTCTACTCCTTGGCTTTTGTGAGGTCTGATTTAAAAAGATTCACTGCATCGCTATTTTCCTCAGAGTGACACTAATTGGTGGAAGGGAACTTGCAGAGGAAGGACAGGACTAATTCCAAGTAACTATGGTGAGTAGACGATGTTGGATTTCATTACATGCATGTGGTGACTAAAATATTACTTACTACAGACCTTTTGTCTCTGTTGATCGTGAACCTTGTTTCTGTTTGTTTCAGTGGCTGAGCAGGCAGAGTCTATCGACAATCCAATGCACGAAGCAGCCAAACGAGGTGCGACAACTGTCTGCAGATCAGAGTTTTCCTTCAACCAGAGACAGTTCTCTCTTCCTTGAGTTAACGAAAGCAACCTTGACCTTGATAACGTTTGATAGGTTTTGTTTCTGCTGAATGCCATCACACTGAACTGCATCTGTTTGTGTCTTTAAACAGGCAATATGAGCTGGCTGAGGGAGTGTGTGGAGAACAAGGTTGGAATCAATGGGCTGGATAAGGCTGGAAACACTGCCCTCTACTGGGGATGCCACGGAGGACATAAAGGTAACAACGTTTGCAGTGCGACTGACACGTTAACATGTATGTTTTGACATGAATGTTGTGTGGATGGATTACTGGATATTCAGACTGGCGCCAGGGATGTGTGGATTCATCAAAATCTGCAGTGGGCAGAATGTCGCGAGTAGCTTTGGGAGTGTCTGCAGTAGCGGCCTTAAACTGTGTCACACAGGCAGAGTAAAGTACACAAAAACAGGAACTTGCTCTTTGAAAGTGTTCCAGTTTTTCTGTGTTCCTCTGTTGTTTCTGCATGACGTCAAGCGTCGGTGTCATTAAATCTGTCTCTCAGAGTTCTCTCCTTTTTTTTCTCTCTCTCTCTATCAGATGTGGTGGAGCTGTTGCTAAGCCAGCCCAACGTGGAGGTCAATCAGCAGGTGAGATGAGCTTACACACTCACTCCGACATGAAAGTTCATTAATGAGTCGATAACGTTTTCCATTCCTTCGACAACCATCTGTACGTCTGGGATCTTGAATCCTGGATTGGGAAAGCAAAGGACATGTGATAGGGAGGATTGTTCAGAGTGAGAAAATAATAGGAACGGGTCTAAAACACGTGTGCGAGGAGAACATGTGATAGACGGTTTGTAAAGGCTAGGAATACTTGGCATAGCGAGAGAACAAACTGCTGCGTTGGCTCAGAAAGAGGTATAAGCCTGTTGAGGTAAGTGACAAAATAAACAGGTGTATCCTATTCAGCTGAGGTTGCGGGGACTGGTATCAGATTTTTCTAAATTTTAAGGACAGCATGCTACTGAAACTCTGTCCAGTAAACAAGCTGTTTAAAATAAAATAAACCTGATACAAAAAAAAAAAAACATTTTTTCAAGGACACGACACACATCTGTTTTTCCACTCAGATCTTTATGGGCCAAAGATTTGCAACAACGCAACAAAAAACTTTATAATTTATAGACCTGTGGATGGATTTATTTGTAACTCTGTCCCAGTGATTTTGAATCGTTTATATTTTCTTCCAGTTCTGCTTCTTGTAACCTCAAAATATGTCAGTTTTAAGATATCTTCATCAGTTATTAGCCATTAGCTCTACCTTCCCCCAGTTCCTTGTAAAAGCTTTTTTTATTTGCTATTAACAGTATTTTAATCAAATATCTGTCGCTTCCCGTTATTCTCTAAGAAACCACAGAGATGACGTACCAAGCAGCTCTGACAGATTTTATATTCTGCTATTTGTTGTAGGACTTATTTTCTGACGTTTCTAAAAACATGCGAGTGATCAACATCAAATGTGTCCTTTTCTCCTTCGAACCGGTGGATGAATGGTGTATCGTACACACGCTTTTCCAAACGTGAACTGAAACTTCATTGCCGTCACACATCGTAGTTTAACGACTTCTGGGTTTAATGCCAATCAGGATGTTTGTCAGCGGTGATGATGTTTTGTGTTTCAGAATAAACTCGGGGACACCGCCCTGCATGCTGCTGCCTGGAAGGGTTATTCTGACATTGTGGAAATGTTGCTGAGGAAGGGTGAGTGTGTTCCTCTTATTTGGGTTTCTAAACAGAAATTGATCTTTATCCGGATGCATATTGAAACAAGGCAGGGAAAATCACAGAGATGAAGCTCTAGAAAATGCATGCTTCCAGGTCGAGGCAACAATTTTCAGCACGTAGTCTGATCTGTGTCTTTCTGTGCGGAGTATCTAGTTGTTGTTTTTTTTTTTGTTTTTTTTTTACTGTAAAGTATATCTGTTTCAGATCCAAGGACAGACATCAGAAACAATGAGAATAAGCTGGCTCTGGAGATGGCCACCAACGCCCAGTGTGCTTCACTTCTCAAAAGGAAGCAGGGAAGCAGTAAGTACAGCTGCCACTAGGGAGCAGCGTCGCGACGCCCATTCATTGTATCATGACAACAGGCCGCACGCGCATACGCGGAGCAAAAACTGTCCACTTGGGGGGTCGACTGTCAGTAGAAGGGGTTCGTCCAGCTCATGAGCTCAGACAGTCCACCCTGAGATCAGCAGTTCGACTGTATGTTTGCTCTCTGCTGCTTATGTTCAGATAAAACTTATCGGTGAAATACTGCGTCCTGTCTGTCATTAACTGTTCCTTTCCCTTGTTTCAGACATCACCCGCACACACAGCAACGCTGAAGAGTATTTGGACGATGAGGACTCGGACTGAGTCGGCCCCCGTTGAAATGCCGTCGCTGTCTTCCATTGGGTTTGGGTGGGGGTGGGGTTGGGGGTGGGGTTGGGGGGGGGGGGGGGGGGGGGGGGGGTCGTGGAGCTCGGGAGATTTATTATATTACAGACCTAAAGTGGATTTGCTGCTCCGTTTCCAACCGTAACTCCATTGTAGTCGTCGCTACTTTGCGCAAACACCTCAGTTCTCGGCCCTGTGTGAATTTCAAAGCGTTGAGTTAATGTGTTTTCACAGTTCGCCCGCTTTGCCAAGTGCATTTCCTCATGTGGCCGGATTTGTCTTGGGGCGCCTGTTGAACACTGTGGACTGTGACGCAGAATATATGCAGCAGTGGGATAATGGACCAAAAACTCTAAGAAACACATTCCAAACGTACAGATTATGTTCAACCCATATCGACTGCGCACCAAAGTGCCAGTGCAGATTCAAACACCTCTCTGGTCTGTGTCTAGTTCTTAGGTTTTACGTTTTAAGGCTCCACTTAAATTACTGAACTACAAAATGGAAGGAATTGGAAACCCGTCATCTCTTGCAGCTCTGAGTTCTGTCGCAGCAAAGCACAAATTAGACCTGCTTATGATTGCTGGGGGAGGCAATGCAACATTATTATATTTATCCTTGATATGTCCCCTTAAAATGGGACCCAATGAGATATTTTCCTTATTTTACTTGTTACTCTCCGCGCTGCACGTTAGAACATTTTCGTTGCAGTTTAAGACCTTCCATCAGGTCTGTGCAACTGAAAAAAAATCTTCCTTTTGTGTAAAACAGACTTTCATCTCATTCTCCTTCTTTCGCTTTCGATGGTTTGATTTCCATCCTGGGAGAACATTTCTGGTTTTATTGCTGCTTTCCAACACAAGTGCCTTAAATGTGTGTAACATAGCAAATGTGTCTTCGGTGATGTATCGGTGTGAACATGTTTTTCCTCTCCTGAGATTTAAAAAAAGATGATTTTGTTTGGAAATTCTATCTGCTCTGTTTTCAGCCTGCAATAAAGGATTTTTAACTTAAAACGTCACATTGAGTGGACTTTTTGCCTCTCAAACCAGCCTTTTTCAAATTAATTGGGAGATTAAATGTGTTACGATTTTCCCCCTCGTCACTGAAGTGACAGTTTAAAAACAAACGTATCCTTTACACGTACGAAGGAATATAACCGTGGGCTGTGTATTACTCTGAGCAGCCAAGCACGAATGAAGAGCCGCACACAGCAAAAGAAAATGTTGAAAAGTCAAAGAATTCCTTTATTACAAAGTCAGCTTGTTGATGACATTCCAAAGAAGACAGAGAGGGCAAAATATGATGTGTGGACAGAAAAACAGCGAGTTTTTTCATGAGGGATTCAGGTACATGCTACATAACTGCCAGACCAGAGAGGGAAAAAAAGAGACTTGTGAAGCAGAGAAAAGGCTCCAGACCTTCAAATGATTACCTCTGGGTTTCTCCCTGACTTATCAACAAACAGGAATGGCTACTTCAGGTGAAATAAATTCTTCTTCCTCTTTACATCTCTATTTGATGCCAGACCCGAAAGAAGGAGGCGTTTCTTTTTAACATATATAAAGCTCACCTCTGCGTACTTCATGTATACACATATACAGCAGGGGGACGGAAGCAACTAGTATTTATCAAGAGTGGAAATGCTGACTAAACCATTTCTGTCTTTCAGGTCATTTTTAATCAGCTGGTATTTAAAAAAAAAAAAAAAAAAGAAGGAGGACACAGTTGTTTATCCACAGTCAGCATCCATATGGAGAGGGAGAGCCTGCCCCTTTCCTTGGATAAAATCGTCTCTCCTCGCTGAGCAGATAAGAGAGAGGAAGTGACTAGCGGAAGCTACTTAATATTGGTAAAATATATGCCTAAAGCTGGGGTTAGCCTGAATGTCAGTCCAGGGGCATCCTGCAGCAGCAACTACTCAGTAAGAGGATGCAGGGGAGGGAGGTAGCGTCTTCAAAACCAACTGCCCCCTGGGATTTTTAGTAACACTTGAGCAGCAAACAGCAGCTAAACGGTATCTGAGCTGGACTGGATGTGTCCCTTGGGTCGTTCTTTGTTAGGGAGTGTCAATATCAAGATACATGCCTTGACTTTACAGTACAAAATGCTAATAAATACACTACCCTTCGACAAGAATGCTCACCCAGGTAGCAGGAGATATAAATTCTGCCATTTGTGGGAGGGGAAGTGATTTAAAGGAAGCGGCTCTGATTCATTGATAGGCCTCCAGAAATACAAAGAAGGTTCAGCGTACTGAACCGGACCGCGCACACAAACACACACAAGCACACATAAATTAACAACATACACACGCATGCACACATCCACACAGGCATGGCCAAAGCAAAAACAACACAGCAGCATTAGGCTGCACTTTTAGTGAGACGCTCTGCCGATTCTGCAATACTGTACATTTGACGTGTTGTGCTACAAAATGTATGATACAATAAATTAGAACAAAAATACAAATTTGCTGCGGTTCAAAGCAAACGTTCTAACATTTTATCCATGCACTTCTCTCTGTGATAGAGATGAGACCATTGAAACCCCTCCCATATCTGCCTGTTAAAGTAAAAGGCCCCAGCACCTGGAAAAGTCACTAATTAACACAGTCAATTGTTTCATCATGTGTAAAAACAAAAAAAATGAAGAGTATTATGTCCCAGTGTCCAGACTATTTTTGGCTAGAATCAGCAGAGTTAGGAAATAGTTCCACCGGCTGACACATGTACCCCCCAAACAGTGATTTGTCTACTCTACATTTACAGTTTTGAACAGGATTTTAGAAAACGAGATCCAGTGTGTTAATTATTGAGCTTTAAAAGGTGCTGATAGGTGGATTTTGTTACCTTTTCCAGTCTTTATGCTACACTAGGCTAACTCAAGTAAAGTTTTACTTCAGAGCAGCGAGTGTATTTTCCAAAATGTTGAACTATTTCTTTAATGTGTACTTGGTGAAATGAGGGGTTAAGACACCAGCTAATAAATGAATCTATTGTTTTCTGAGGACAGATTACCGCCTCCAAGTATGATGCAAAATTAATTTCAACAAAATTGTGCCAAACCAATGCGAGGAATCAAAAAAAAAAAAAAAAAAAAAACCTCACATGAAAACAAGCGACAAATACCAATCACTACTTTCATGATTCTGAATTTCCTCTTCATCCTGAAATTCATTTTCACTGATAAGAGCCATAAAGGATAAAGATGCCGCCCCGTCAACAAGGCACATTTGAGTGTAAAACTTAAATGATCTCTCAGAATCATGTTGGTAATCACTGACTTTGCTTTGTTTGGTTTTAAGCCAAATATAAAGAAATACAGACAGGCAAGGGAAGGCTAACGCTTTTTCTTCATGTCAGTTACAAAAACCAGCGGACATATTGTCACTGTCCTGTCTCCAACCGCTAAAATAAAATTAATAATAATAAATTCAGCCCTGTTGTTAGCAATGTGGAAATGCAAAAAATAATCTGTTTGTTTTTAGATGTTTTATTTATCTTAGGAAGAATTTTATCAGCCCGTAAAAGGAACAGTTTGTCTTTCAGTTTCAAAATACCCAATTTGTTTCCACCAGACAGCAACAATATATCGCACCAATCTTTGCACTCACTCAGAACAGATGTCCTTTTTTTTTAATTAAAAAAATCGTGGTTAATGGTAACATGAGAATATATTCCATATAAAGCTAAGACTTCATCAAAAAGGGGGAATTTCATAACAAACTTCTCTCTTTTTTTTTTAAATAAACAGAAAACATCACTGAAGAAATAATCAGGCACTGAACAAGAGAACACACACTCTCTGACCTCATTCAAACACCTGAACATGAATCCCCTCTTTCAACCCCTAGCAATAATATCAGATATGACTGGAGCACTTGAACAAAACAGCACAGTTGAAACTTCATTCTGGTTTATCAACGATATGATAATCACAACTAAAAAATGAGGATGAGCGAAGGGAGGGAACATTTGCTGGTATTCGGACCACTGAAATGAAGTAGAAGGTCAGACAGTAATACTGACAAATTGATACACACCATCTCACTACCATGTACATGCATGCACTATGAGTACATGATTAAATTATTGCCCTATTGCACATTCAGTAGCACAGCATGTTTTATGAGACATCCATACAGTCCTGTTTATGCTGAAACCATTCTACTCCATCTTTTCTGGCATAAAGACGCCGACTACATTGCACCAAAACTGCCAGGTGTTTTTTCGTGTTTCTGTTGGCTCTTGGTTGCAAGCGCTCTTAAAAAGGAACTAAACTTTCATCAGAATAAAATATTAACCGGTGTCCCAGTAGGTACAACGTTTACACCATAGCAGATTGTGTCAGTTTCACAGATTGAAAACTTTAACTGAAATCACATCAGAAATGGGAAGACATATAAAAAAAAAAAAGCCTATTTGAAATAATAATTTTATTTGCCAGGCACAAACTTCAGAAGCTGACAAACAGTATCATCACTTGATGCGTATGAGTTTGACAATAGTCTTCTCAGTCTTCTAAAGAAGGCTGTGAGACAGTTAAAAGCTCCAAAAAAAGCTGGTAAGTGGACCTTGAGTTAGGATATTTTTTTTGTCTAAATGAATCTAAAAGAAAGAAACTCAGCCATAGTGTTTACGTCTATTCAGTCGGATTCAATATATATTTAGTGTCGTCTCTTATTAGCTTCAAAAAAAGGGGGCTGTGACAAAATGAATTTGGGGCTGTCGTCCATTTCATGACACTTTCTCCATTTCAACTTTGCCTTGACCTCTACAAAACAAAAAGGTCAAGGGAAAGTCGCACATAAACAAAGATTCAGATAACTTAAACGCAATCTGAGATTTAGCGTGTGTGTGTGTGTGTGTGTGTGTGTGTGTGTGTGTGTGTGTGTGTGTGGAAGAACAAAGTCACATCGTAGGCAGCTAGAGACCACTGCCAGGCTACAAGTAAGGTATAAAATAATGGAACTCTTTCTTTAAATAAATAAAATTCTTAGGATGGTTAAAAGAAAAGAAAATAGAATAAAAGGAAATAACTGGGATAAAACACGGGACGTCTCGGACAAGCAGCTAATAAAAATTCCCTCCCAGAAAATAATTTCTTTAACTGATTTTTCTCTTATTTTCTCTCTCTCTTTTTTTTTTTGCAAAAATGAAAATATAGTTGTTTGTTTGTTTTTTCAATGTTCGTTGCAAGTGTC
The DNA here is from genome assembly GCA_023373845.1 of Nibea coibor. Lineage (NCBI taxonomy): Eukaryota > Metazoa > Chordata > Actinopteri > Sciaenidae > Nibea > Nibea coibor. Next base: position 10,076,088 of record CM041737.1, on the reverse strand, counting down.
CATTTAAAAATTATAGTACCAATGAGTCCTCTTTGAAATATATCTACAGCTGTACAATAGGTCTTGCAAGTGAATTCATGAAAAAAAAAAAAAAAAAATTAGCGCATCATTTTACATAAAAAAGCCTCTTTACAGATATGGGTTAAAAAGGGTCATAATAAACGATATAAAAAGAAGATAGAAAGACAGCGTTTGCTAATGAGATTCTTGAAGATTCGTCTTCTCTTCAATGGCCTGTTTCACTATTTCGGCCAACTTCAAGCGGTCGACTTTATCAGAAAAGGCTCGTCCTGCAATGACAAAGCTGGTGGTTAATGACCTGCTAATGACACAAACAACACGTGAACGAGAAAAACAATTCATGCCTTTAACTGGAGAAGATCAGCTTGACACACATTGGAGCGGCAGTGTAATATTTGTTCTCGTCTGTCTGTAATACAACTAATATTTAATATATCTGTCGATATGGACAACTGATTATTGTACAGGCTTAATAAAAATACAGGAAAAGAAAGATATGATCATGATATGAATTAATAATGAATGACATAACACACATTTTATGTCAAAAGGTAAAATGGCTGCTTTGCTTTTAATTTTCTAAATTATTATTATAATTCTCTTTTCTGTCTCAGGATATATTCTCAAAAGGTAAGACATTTTTTTCCAGATACAGATGAGATGAAATGGTACTAACCATCCCAGCTGAGGCCCTGCAGGCCGTCTCTCAGCAGTTTACAGTCTCTGTTGAACCTCCAGGCGTCATACATCACCTCATTCAGCTTCTCGTCCTCGTTCTCTCCTACACAAGCACAGAGATTCACTTCAGAAGCTACTCTCGCTTTCTCAGAGCTACAACTTCTCATAATGATGCAATTAGGGTTTAATTGTGGGTGTCTTACACAACCAAAGATAAGTTATAGCCAATTAAATTTTGGGGACAATGGAACGCTATTTGTAGACGACCATCCATTTCCTGGGCACAATGTCAGCTTCTCTGTATGTTTTCACCTCCAACTGACAAAATGCTTCTTAACTGAATAGAAATTACTTTAAGAGAAATATAGACGTGTCGTATGCAGTTTGCAGTCTGGTTATTTCTTCAGTAAAATTTTGCTTGGGCGTTTGTTTTTACTCCTGTGTGGGTTTACTCACCAGCTTGGGGTAGTATACACTGTGCAATGACATCTCGTAATTTTTCCAGCGCTACGTTGGAGTCTTCCCCTCCGTTCTCTGGGTCATGAATGAAGAAACCATCACTGGGCTTGGGGCTGCAACATGGATACAAAAACAGACCAAACTTTGATATTTATTGAATACAAGGACCCCTGAAATACGTAATAACAGTAGCACCACCATTGCCATTTATCAATACTTCAACAAACACAAGATGACATCAAGAAATGCACTCATACCCCAGTAGTTTCCGCTTCCTGAGGATTGGGTTGTTGACAGAGTTTAGGGGTTTCAGGCTGACATTCAGATCCTGAATTCTCATGTTTGCCAACTGCTCTGCATGGGCCTGCTGGATACCTGCGACTACCGCCTGGAAATACAAGAGGACACACAATTTAAAAAAAAGGGACTCCAACGTACTGGATGTTATATAATAAGTACTTTCAGCAGTCACCTCTGCAGGTCGATTCACTTAGAAACAGCAGGATGGCAGTACAACATTGGCCAAATGCAAAAGTCTACACCTTCAACCCTCCCAACTCACCTTGTCCATCATCATTTGGGCAGAGGGCAGCACGTTGTCGAGGGCCTCGGTGCAGTTGAGCCAAGGGTGAGCCAAGACTCCCTCAATAGTCAGTCTCTCCTCTGGCTTCACCTTCAGCAGCCTGCAGGAGGGGAGGGAGTACAAATTATTAGACAGAGGAGGGATGAATGAAGAAGTGAGCAGTGGGACGGTATGAATGAGAGTGGAAAGGAACGGAGAAGGAAGACAAGAGAGAATAACAGGGACAAACAAGAGAAGCAGGCACAGTATATGGTAGATTTGGTCTTAGATATTTAGTCAACTTTTTATGTTTCTGTTACAGTGGAACAATCCTTCCCTCTATTTGTCAAGCTCATGCGTCAATCAGCTGTTAGGAAGGAAAAGAGTGCTACGTCATGGAGTACAGCAAGAGGAGATAACCAGATCAGGGCAGGGAAAAAGAAAAACACTTACTTGCGTACAATGTCCTTGGCCATCTCAGAGATCTGGCTCCACTCATCTTCGGGGAAGTCAAAGCTGCCTGTCATAATCTTCTTCCTCATGTCCTTCGGGATGGTGCGACTGTGGTGCTTGGAGTAGAACGGAGGATAGCCACACAGCATCACGTAGATGATCACACCAAGAGACCACAAGTCACAGCTCTGAAGAACAAATGAAAAGAGAGTCAATATTAAGTTAATAACTATTTTTAAAATGACTTCCCACTAAGCTGAAAGTCTCACCTTGTTATAGGTGTAAGGAGTGGGTGAGGTAGGTATAATTCCAGACTTTTCCTTCTGGTGTCTTCTTTGAGCCTCAAGTACCTGAAGAGAAACAGCATCGGGAGGGAAACATCAAACATTTAAGATTAAGAAGCAAAAAGAATTTCTTAGATGAACTCTTCTTTAGCTTTTTACCTGAGGTGCTACGTAGTAGGGAGTGAACTGAGGGGTCATCAAGTCTCCTTGATCAATTTTGGCAAAGCCAAAGTCACACAACTTTACAGGTGCATCCTGAGGAGAAGACAGAATGGCTAAGTGAGCAGCATGAACGTAGAGCGAGCACAGACACATATTTTAGTAGCTTTCTGTAGGAAACTTTCTTTGCTTATGTCTCAGTGAGTTTAATTTGACAAAATGTTTTCAAAGGTTACAGGGATATCGTTGATGGTGCTACAAGAGTAAGGGTGGATCTAGCAAGTCCAGTAAATGCAGATTTTCGCCAGACACACAGAGCAAATTTTCCACCTTCCAGTGTCTCAAAAAGTAAAGAAGCAGGCTGCGGCCTTTAAGTTTATTTTCCTTTGTAGTATACACTGGATGTCGAGTGCTTAATTAGAACAGAACCATCAGCAGTGGTGCAGCATGCACTACAGCTGCTTACCAGAGAGTTATCCTTGAAGAGCAGGTTCTCTGGCTTCAGGTCACGATGTGCAATATTTAAGGAGTGACAATGTTCCAGGGCTTGACTGATCTACAGGAAGAAGAGACATCAGACACCATTCTGTTTGTGTGTGTGTGTGAGAGAGAGAGAGTCGAAGCGGCCTTTAAACACACTTGATTTGAGCTGGTGTGTGTTGCTCCTTTTGACCGTGTGTTTCGTGTGCTGCTTTACACTAGCAGGGGGCTACTAATAACATGTGGAGGCTGTGCGCACACAGAAGAAACAGGCAGACACTACTAGACAAAGACTGACTGAGCAGAGTTAAATATCATTCAGAGAGCTAAAAACAGAGTGTGTTTTGCATGTGTGTGTGTGTCTGCGATAAGCGTGTGGTATGCGTGCGTGGCTGTGTTTTCACCTACCTGTTTAGTGACCTGGCTGGCCATCTTTTCAGTAAAGTGCCTGTGCTGACTGATTCTGTGGAACAGCTCACCACCCTCCATCATCTCCATAACAATCAGGAGCCGCGCTCTGTCAAACAACAAGGAAGGAGGTGCTGATGGTCAAAGGAAACAGCCGGACAGAGGAGATGGACTGATATACAGTTTTTAAAAAAAAGAGGGAGAAATGGATTTAACACAAATAAATTCACACAGGCACAACAACTCTTTACCTTGGGCTGGACTCGTGTGGGAACTGGACACTGTTGGCGTAAACCTCCAGGATTTGCACTATGTTTGGGTGGTTGGCGCACATCATGTGGAGACGCACCTACATGGAAGATAATCAAACACAGTTTGTCTAGTGATTTAGAGAAGCAGAGAATGGGCTTGCTTGCGATCATTTCTTTATGCTGATGTACTGAGATGATAAAGCTTGCTTTCTTTGCAGAATCATTCACTTCATCTCAGTATCCTGAGAAAACAACAGTTCTACTTCTAGAAATAACCAGATAAATATGAAGAAATTAGTGATTTATTGGAACACACCTGATTTCAGGCTTCTAAATAATGGTCACGACTGTTGGAGAGGATTTATAATTAAAGAGCAAGTCCAGGCATAAATGTGTAGTTTTGTTTGTGTGACATTTTCAGCTTAAATTAGTTTCTACGGTTGTCAAGATGCCATCTGTGTGCGCTGGCGGGCACGGCCCTCCTGATCTCTGATAAACATAATTATGATAAGTAATAAGATGAAATTACTTTTTGTTTTCGGATAAGGCGTTCATTATCCCATTATTTAGAGATAAAAAGTCTGCTTTCGAGCTAACAACATTATGTTATTCACTATATAATTATGTCACATTTTTATTTTAAAAACATGCAAAACAGAAGTGCATGCCATATTTGATATGGCGTTAGTTACTGTAGACACTTCTGTGCACGCAGGAAAGGTGAGAGCATTTAGTGTTTGTAAAGCTCTTCCACCTCATTCCTTTATGTCATTATGGGTGCCTAGATCACTTTGCCATGTCAAATAATACATTTATTAATTCACAGGGAGTCCACAATGTAGTATATATAATATATAATATATAATATATAATATATAATACTCTCTTTTCAGAAAAGACATTTTGACCATAACAGCAGGAAAAGCACAGATGGAAATAAATAAAATGAACGGTCCATTCTGATCCAATATTGCCATTAAAAATAAAAATAAAAAGTCCCGCACAATCATTTGTGACATTGCCCACAGTGCTGTAGTACAACAGGAAATACTGAAGGGACACTTCAGTAACTACATAATGAACCCTCATACAGCTGACACATTTTGTTGGTGTCACAGCATGTACTGTCATACAGCCAGTACAGTGAAAGCAACATGTAGCAGAACAGCAGCTTCGACGCTCAGTCTGTGTCTAAACAGGATGCGTTCAGGCACAGTATTGAGTGCAGGTCACCCACGTTCTGGCAGCGCTCACAGCACATCACACAATCACAGTAGCTCCACAAATAAAAATGGTAGGAAATGCAACCGAAAATAGGTTTCACCTTTGAGTCATGCTGCAAGGATCTTTCTTATAAATCGTTAATTAAAGCCAACAGATTTGAAAAATATAACCGCAATATAAAATATTGCTGCAAAATATTATGCAGGCTTTTTCTACCTAACTCAGACTACAGGCAACAATTCATGTGTATGACAGACTAAGACAGTGTTAGCTCAAGCTCAAGGGACCCCTTTCATTTAAAGAGATGCTAAAAAGTGCAATGGTGTTATAATCTGTGTGTATTTGCTTGTCACTGACAGATTTCACGGTTCAGCAGCGAGCGCATGTGTGAAGTGAAATCTGTGTTGCTTGTTTTGACTGCATGTCTCGCTGCTTGATCAAAACAGAAGGCTGCTAATGACATGGAGAGGCTGCTAGACACACTGTTCACCACAGGACGACAATGTAACAGACAACAAAGCCTATACAAACAGACAGAAGAAGCGCAGGAGACAGATTGACGAGGAAAGAAAAGCAGGAATTAATAAAGACTGATAACAGGCAGGCAGACAGACCAGAGCATATTGATACGGCCAGAAGAACACAGCAAACAACAGACATTAATCACAACCACGACAGTGTTTCCTCTAACCTCATTTCTGGCCTTGGGGCGATCAATGAGGATCTTCAGGGCCAGGCGTTCCTGAGTTGACTTCTTCACACAAACTCTGAACGGGAAGAAAACAAACAAAGAGTCAACAGGATAACCCAAACTGTATCACATGTAATCATGTATGCAAAGAATCAATAATCACTTTGTTCTGTAGTCTTATTTTCAGGGTATCTGTTACCAAACACTTCTTCCAGTAATGTATTCAAAATCCATGTCTGCTAAATGTAACCACTGTGTCTGGATAAAATGAAACAGCCGGGTCATTTTGCCACCATACTTACGTTGGTATAGTAAGGAAACATGATCGAGTCGAGATGATTTTATTTATGCAACCCCAAAGCACAGATTTATCTTAAGAGGGCATCAAATGTTCGATAAAGTTCCAGACAGTCTCCGCAAATAGAAAACTGACAAAAAGATAAAAGATCCAGTGGGTGGTTACTCTCTGTGTTTTCCTGCACTGATGTGCAGCCACCTTTGCTACCAATGACAGTACGATGTTCAAGGAATCCATGAAGCAGGGGTGCCGGTTAACTCAGGAGGCAGCGCGTGCGCCCTATAATATAAGAGGTTTAAGTCTCAGTCCTAGTTGCTGTGGCCCAGGGTTTGAATCAGACCTCCATTCAGTCCACCCTCTTTGTTTGCCCTTAAATAACTCTAAGGTTGTTAAAATCATCTTGTTTAATATTGCTTTACAGTAACGTGTGTATTATTATTATGCGAGTTAAAGTTTCAAACTTGAGACTACATGTTTTTATGTCTGCAGATCAGAGCATAATATGTCCACCAGAGAGCACTGACAATTGTGTAATGTTGCATTTAGTATGTATCTTGGTCATAAGGTGACCATTCTCTCAGTATGGGCCTCAGTAATGCTTTTTCTGACTATACATATGTTTCAGCATAAGTTTGTGGAACGTGTTTAGGGGTTAATTTATATCTTCATTCAGTTAGCTTATTGCTTTATTGTCAGTTTTTATATGTTTGACTGTGGTTCTGCAGGGGGTTTACGTTTGCCACCTTCTTAAAGTCTTAAAAGTTAAATTTGGCTTCATATAAACAGACGAGACATTAGCCATCTAGCTAGTGAGTTAGGAACAGTATTTTGTCAACATCAGATTGTTATGGGAAATATGAACCTTGCCTGTGTCTCTGTAATGAAACCAAAGGCAGAATGTCTGAGTCATACATTTTTCATATATTACACACTCAAGACTGAAACAAACTTTGAATATCTTCTGATGATTTTTTTTCTCCTTCAAACTACACTTTAGGATTGCAGCAGAAAACTGGTGAAATATGGGCCACAGGCGTGCACATTTCATTTGCTAAAACGTTGAGACTACTTTCTGCCTCCTCTAAACAGCTAAGACTCAAATATTCACTTTAAACAGCAACCTCTGGCCCGTAAACTGAGATTACACTATTAAAGCATTACCACAAGAAACATTCTGCCTCGGCCAAAGTTCATTTCAGTGGAAAGCAATACCTACCTAATGAATCACAGAGTTAGACAGAGGGGAGCGGGAGTGTGGGCAGAGGGACCAAAAAAAAAAAAAAAAATCATATTAGGCAGAAGTCTTCACAAATCAGAATAAAACAGAAAAACATAAGAGACGGGGTGAGTAAGAGTTGCCCGGAAAGAAATAAAGTCAGGCGCAACTCATCAGTGTTTAAGAGTGTGTTTACATGGAGAACTGATGAGTCAATTCCTCAGTATTCTCGTCACTTAACGCCAGAACGAGACAGTACGCTACACACATAAGGAAATAACAGGTTGCTCTCTGTTGATCTGGACGTGTGATAGCTTCAAAGTGCAGAATGGGCAGGAGGAATCAGTGACACATACTGATAAATCACAGCCTCTATCCAGCAGGTATCAGCAGGGCAGTCAGCCTTTCACAGGAGAAAGTGCACAAAGCACAAATGGACTTAGAACGCTGTTTGAGCAGCCACTGCCTCTGTAATGTTTGGCAGTAACTGAAAAAAATCTAATTTATAAGACACAGTACTAATAAGAGATTATTGTTAACAACAATTGACTGAAGATTGTAAGTCACCGCAAAGTGATATCCCTAATGCTAACTCTTTAACAACAGGCAAAAGTCCTGTTTCCACGCCTTATGACAAACTGTCCTTTAGATCGACAACATGATTTACGGTTGTTTCTGAATCAGTTAAATATAAAAAGGCTCCAAAGTAATTTCTGCATGTTGTCAGTATTTCAGTAATGTGTGCATTTCAGTGATATATTACTCCCCAAGTGTTAGGGTGGAAAAGATTAGTGAGAAGAATGCAGTGGGGAGTGCACAGATAAAGAAAACTGCTGAGCTTTATGAATGATCTCTCGTGGATCCACAAGCATCCACAGTCTGAGTGCAGCTTCTTAAAAAATAGGTGAGTTGCTTTTCGATGGCACGTGGATTAAAATCTTCCAAAGAATTCGATGCAAATACGCGCTAACGCGTTTGCATGCATTCGTTTGCACAAACGAGCTTTCAAAAAACAGGCTAAGATACTTCCACTGAAGTGCGTGAGGGACAAACGTTTGAGGTTGGATATGAGCCTAGGACAGTTGCAGTTACATGGTTAGTGTCTGAACCACCGCCAACCACAACAAAACTAGTCCTGGTGCCAAACATCTCCATATTAAGCCTTGAGTAGTGACAGACACACTAGTAGTTGGTACAGTCTGTAGAGCCTGGTCAAGTGACAAGAATTTGGCCCTTTCGTACGCTCGACGTGTGTCGACGTGTCGCGGATGGAGTCAAACTGTGTTGGTGAACTGGTGCCACAGTGAATACGATGCAATGAGACCACAGGAGAAAGTGGTAGAAACGTGTCAGACGGCATGTTGGCAGCGCTGCAGTCACACAACGTTTGTCCATTTGAAAGCCCAGTTAACAGAGAATCTGTTCTGACATCATACTTGAATCCAGCGGTTAGCATGCCATAAATGTGTCTGCGCCCGTCATCGGCATCAACAACCGTAGTTTGGTCATGCAATGTAATGGCTGGGCAATATATCAATATTTATCTTCAATCCTAACATGGTATTTTATAATATTCTGAGTCACGGTACACTATTTTCAGATCTAAAACAGACCTAGAAAGGAATTTTATTTGACCCCAGTTCTGCTCTCACATTTGGAATTCACCCGGCACGCCACATTTCTCCCGATATGTTTACTCCTTTCCATTTTAACACGCAATTTCCCCGGTCACAAACAGATGCCGTGATGAGGTCTCCTGCTTATGCACTAGTGTACACTCGTCCTGGTCCGAGTTTCATAAAAACATTTTGTTCCGTCTCCTGTCTACATAATCACAGCAACAGCTCGAATCTGATGCAGCACAAACACACAGTAGAAAAGATAATATTTAGAGACTGGAGAGAAACATGGAGAGAAGCACTACTTAACACACTCTTTCTCACATTCACCTGACAGGTCCACTGATGCCGGCCCCCAACTTCTGTGTCCAGTTTATATTGTACTCGTCTAGAATGGAGGTCTCCTGTCGGGGGAAGAGAAACCACACCAAACAATTTATCTGTTTCTTGAAGAGGCAATTTTGTGCAGCGCTGCTATGTTTTACAAACCCAGTATGAAGTTTATGGAATCACTTTACTTGTCACAGTCATCAGTACACTTTTTCTCATGCAGTAAAATCAAGTCTTTTCAAGACAGTAAAGGGAAAAAAAATATGATACTGTCATTACAGACCATCAGTCAAAACTGCTGTTTATCTAATAGAGATTTGTCACAAGACACCACCTGAGTTGCGCAAAAGCAATAATGTCCATTATCACCTGTCTAGTTTTATGACAGCTTGGGTAAGCTTGACCACTGCTGCCTGTAAAAAAAAAAAAAGATTATAAAAAGGAGGATAAGATGCTATCCGGGAAGGAGGGAAGACAACCTCTGTAATCATTTAATACATCTTTTTTTCCTCAGTATTTCCAACTGGCACTTTTCCTCCTTTCCAGAGAATATTTTTGTCTTGGCCAGCACAATGAGTTTAATTGTGTAGCAATGCCAACAACTACAATAATGTCGCCTCCCCACTGCCCTCCCCACAGTCCAATCTGAGGTGGTGATTATAGGCTGGTATTTACTACACAATTGCCCAGGGGGTCTGCACTTCCTATCTGTGAGGGATCTGACTTCACTACACCCAACATTGGCAGACCGGGATAATGAATCTGGTTACCATTTGGCTCTGTTAATCCTACAGTTTCCAATCCAGCTATGAGCAAGTTCACATGGCAGAGTTTAAAAATACTACCACCTGCACCACCAATGCATTCCTGTTGAGCAATCAGTTCAAGCAACAACTATGCACACTTTGATCCAATCCTCTGAGCTCAACCTCTTCTGGAGCAAGTTAGTCATGCAGCATGGGGTTGCCATGGTGATCTCTTAGTTAAGAGAGTGTGAGAGTCTTGATAGCCCAATGTTAACTAGCTAACTCACTAATCTTTCTTCATGATGACGGCCCCAGTGGTCACCTAGTGCATGTTCTAGTTTTCAGCGCCGTCCCCCCAGTGAACCCAGCATTAAGCACATTCTGGTCTCGCTGTAATAGTGGGGGCCAGGGCCACTTGAGATCACATTTTACTGCTGACATAAATGCCCGGCCAGTGACACACTGAGCAGAGCAGGCCAGGAACAAATCACAGGGCACAGGTGTATGGATGACCATGCTGGATAGATCCAAGCTCCACAGTGACATTTATCGAGGGGTAAAACTTTCCATAAGAGATTTCTGATTTAAGGTAGACCAAAATGATGCCATGTGAAAAAGGGATGCCATGTGATAAGCAGTGGAGACCAGAAGTCTGAGACCACATTAAAAATCTAACATTTTCACCTGGACTTGAAAATAATGAGAAAGTTTGAGGATTGGGGGCGAAGTGAAACGAAAGTGTCAGAAGTCAAATTGTTATTCTGTGTTATTCTAGCAACAAATCACGGCTAGACTAAAGTTTTCTATGTGGGCTGTGCATGAAACTCTATAATGCTTTGCAAAACAAGGTTAGACAGACCAAGCATGATCAATAGTACAAGCTTAGTTAACTGAGAGATAGAAAAGAAAATTCATAAAATAAAGAATGCAATCTGCAAAAGTACTGTCAAAGCACATGTGGTCACAGAGGACGAACAGTAGATTCTAAACCACCTCATAGGAGAGGAAACAAGACCAAACACTTGGGACGGACGAAGAAACACCAGCACTTCACAGTGAAAGAATGGAAAAGTTCCAGTTACTGATGAATCCAAGTTTGAGATTGATGGCAGTAACAGGAGGGTGAATGTAAGAAGACGAGCAGGAGGTAGAATGATACTGCAGTGAATCAAACCCACACTGAAACATGGTGGTGGTGTTTTGCCTTCTCTGGATTTGGACACCGGAACCAACATGATTGCACCCTGACAACGATGAAGTACCATGCCAAACATGCTACACCCTCTGGTTTGTATCATTGTGGAGAATGATTCATATCGCAGCAGGATGATAACCCAAACACATGTCAAAGCTTTGCAAGAACGGCTTGAGGAGCAAAGAGTCCTGACAGTGACAGGCTTTTCTCCACAGTACCTCATGTACAGGGAGATTTCAAGACAAGAAAGCCAGGCAGCCTGTGACATTACAAGAAGCTCTACTCAATATTGCCAAATCACGCTTATATAACACAAACTTGTGAAGTCCATGGCAGTTCGAGTGCATGCTGTCATAAAAGCAAAAAGGGGACAAACCAAATACTACGATATTCTGGCATTCGTGTACATTACAACGAAAATGGTTAAACTCGTAATGAAGAAAATAGTCTGCATTATAGTCTAAACTTTGCAAAATAGCAGTATCTTGAACTGTGGAGATTCAAGTGTTCTTGGTGCAACTTCACTGAAATCATCATGAGAGCAATGACAGAAGTAACAGTGAAAATCAACACTGGAAGTGATTTCTATCACAGAAGTGAGGACCTTACCTTGATGAACTTGTCTGCGTTGTTATCCTCCGACATGGTGTCTGCTCTGGACAGATGAAGTCTGCCTCGCCAATCTCAGACAGCTGACAGACGAAACAAAGCGTTTTTCTCTGACCTTCACAAAGTTTCGGTCATACAACCCTGGGCTGGACCAAGAACTATTATATTACTAATGTTGACAGGATAAGGCCATCGGGGCAAATTGATATTCGGCCACCAATCAGCCAAAGCCCGGTTTGGTTTCCTCGGACACCTGAAGTCCACCGGCCGGGGCGATGTAACGTCAGATCAGGCCAGCTCGGCTCACAACCTCGGGGTCCGACTCGCTCTTCAAGTCGTCTTAAACTCACTGTAGTGACCATGTAGAGTGTCAAATGCCGAGCAAGGTGACCAGAAAAGCCGGAGACAAGCCCAACGTGGTCTAGCCCACCACTTTTGGAGGGGCACCGTGCATAGGGCAAGAAGTGTATTTATAGCCAGCGCAATGAGAGCAGCGAGCTGCGAAGACACTGGGGACCGGCTAAGTTGCTGTTAGCTCGCTTGCTACCATCCCACGGTCGAGGCAGATGATTACACAACAAAGGCAACTGTGAAAGACGTGGCTGACCACAGATAATATCTGAATATCACAGATACTGCCCTTGATATGCGCTGGGTTGATCTGACACAACGAGCACACCGTGTTCCCAGAAGCAGCAGCAGCAACCTATTATGTCGTCGAGCTTGAGCCTGCTAACTGGGCTAGCGAGTTAGCTCAGGTGGCAAGTTCGTTTTGTGGCTCTGCTCAAAGCCGCAGATGTTAACATTCTCCCGTAAGACAGTGGAATAGAAATGAGCGCTCGTACGTAAATATAACACCGTCTGAGTGCCGGAGAGGGCTAGTGAAGACTGTTTTGAGATGGAGACACACGCATCTCAGGACTATTTTGCTAATCCCATAGCTTCTCGTCAACCCGAGTCGGCACTACGCAATAGTAGTCCGTGCTGAACGCCTGCTGATAACCATCGACATGTTTTGTGCAGTTGGATCATGTGTTGATGTACATTGGTTTTCTGTGAAAAATATTTAATTTTGATGCATATTAAACGTGTTTTGGTCATTACATTCTTTATCTGAACTGTTTGAACTTTTGATTTAAAAATAAGGTCGAAATGGCCCGACTCGGATGGGTCCTGATAAGGTCCCAAGTTTCTTTTCTTTTTTTTTTATAAGCTTTATTAACAAATTCTCTCTGTACAGACAATAAGAATGTATAGAGACAGACTGACCACATAACAGACACAGATTAAATAAAATTTTAAGAAGCCAGAAGTTAGATAATCACGTGAAGAGGTCGATTAGACACATAATTGACCTTCTAAACAATTATTTAGGCCTAAATCACCTCAAAATGTTTTGGTACTATGTGAAGGAAAAAAGGAACTCTTATGAACGACTTGTTGGGGTGTGTAGATTGAACCATCTGCAGCTGAACATTATCTAGGCGAAGGAGCTGATTGTGGACTCGTGGACTCCTCTGATCCCTGCATCCATGCAGTGGGAGGATGTTGAGGTGGTTCAAGCCAATAGATATATCAGAGTGCGCCTGAATGATGGATTAGAGTGGCCTAGGAACTCAGGGCACCTCTGCAAAAGGGTTAGAGCACAAATCTGCTGTTCTAGATGTCCTATCTGGAGTAAAAATGTGATTAAAAAGAAATGTCCTATATAAAAGTGCTGCTGATGAAATTGTGTATTTTTAATAATAAAGTCACAACACAAGACAAATCTAATACTACTCTTTATAGGTTTTGATTGAGACACCGTTTATTTAATAATGTGTTTAATTTTTCCATAAAAAAAATGTTTTTTTTTCTTTTTTCAGAAAAACACATGTTATTGTTATAACACATTGTTATTTGAATTATACATTTCTTAAGGTGATTTATAAATATGTTAAACAGTTATAGGTCTATGGATTATCAAGTATTTTGTTTGTAGGAAGTAGGAGTACAGTTTCTTTTTGTGAACACAGACCATTTTTAAGTACACTTGTAACCTACAATCCAATGCATGTTTGCAATAATTAGTCTAATTTGAGTCAGTCAGTCCTTAAATACAAAGACTCACTGTATTTTGGCTGCTTTTCAGTATACACAATGAATGAATGTTTTAAACAGAAAACAAACTGTTACAGGTAGTGCTTGAAATGCAATTAGGATCAAATGGAAAATTATAAAACACATCTGACATATGGACAATCTCTCCTCCTGTAGCTAATATGGAATAAGTTATAATAACCAGGAAAACTGGAAAACATTGAGTGTCATTACACTTTGAGCCTGGAAATAAACTCAACATCAACAGTTTATCATGACATAATTCATCATTATCATTAATATTTATAATATTAATATATCGTTAATATTATATACAATAATATTATTGTATTGTATTTTAATTTTGTCTTTAAAGAAAGAAAAAACAATGGCTACATTCAAAGTACTAGTACTAGATATACATAAGATATCATACAGACATAAGAAAAATAAAAAAACAACAACATTAAGACACATTAAGAAAAAACACATTAAGATCATTAGTCACCAGGAGCAGAGGAGAATAAATTTATTGGACATAATATAACATACTGCATGTGTTTAGATGTCATTTATAATAATAGTCACTTCTCTACTAGCTGCACACTTTTCTTTATCTAGTAGAGACAAAATCCTCAATGTGTATCTTTCTATGAATTTGTCAGTTTAACACGGCTGACAGGTCAGACCAGTTATTTGCAAGGTGCGAATACCCTTAAAGACAGTGTCAACCTTCTCGGGTTAATTGCGAGCAGTCATATTGCGATGTGTAAGTTTAGTTTCCATCAATATGCACACACAAACACACACACGAATACACACGGGAGTGTGTAAATAGTATGTTTCTATGCGCGTGCTTCAGTGTGTGCAGTGTGTTCGCCGGCTCACGTGGATGCCACAAAACAGCCGTTGAGGAGCCGTGGACTTCCTGAAAATAGTGCCATGTTGTAGGTACAGATTTTAAAAACTAAGGAGTATTTATGTGTTTCTTCTGTCGGCCTAAATTAAATATGCCTACACTTGTCTTTTTCTTAGCAGATTCATGTTTGTCAAAGAACAAAGTGTAGGAATATTGCGTTATATGTTATGAGCCGTTACGCCTTTCATATATCCCTCCGCTGTTTTTTGTCCCCTTTCAGACTGTTTTGGTCTTTTCGCTGTTAGCAACGGAAAGAGCCCGAGATAGCTGTAAACCCTATTTTGAGATAATCGCATTCTTTGTTAGGCTTACATAACAAATTGACAAGAGGTGTAACACCCATGTTTATTTTGGAAGAGTGATTGGTGCGTGTTGTCTTTTTTAAATATTGTTTATTTCTGTTTTAATAGGAATTGTACAGATTGCTAATTTAGCTAGCAACTGTTAGGCAGCTAGCTTCATAGCATACCATCTTCCTCAAGAGGCACGTTGACATTAGCCTGCGAGCTAGCCACATCTTAGAACTGCTAACGTTAGCCGACTGTCACACAAACACACGCCGTCTCATCGTCAAGAAATTGCCGTGTGAAGCTGGTCGTTTTAAGACGCCGTCTTTTATGGGATCACAATGTCAATGAAGGCCGGTGGAAATCGCAGCAAGCCCGGCGGTGGCAACACCGCTGGAGCCGCCGCCTCCGGTGCCGGAGGAAGCGGCGGGGGAAGACAGAATCTGGGCAGGTCTGTGAAATTAAAACGTTAACGTAGCGAAATAAAAACACAAACGTTGGGGTTAATGTGGCCAGCTTTCAGTACTTGGACACAATCATTTTCAACGGTAGCAGTTTTGAGAGATGACATTCCTGTTAAGTGGTCCAAAACTAGTACGTGTTTGTGAACGGTATGTGGGCCTTGCGACGTGTTGGTCACCTAGCGTATCGTTATGCAGTTTAGCTAGCGAGGCCTGTCTGCTTGCCCCAATAATGTTGCAACTTCGACGTTACGTTGCCTCCTTCTTGCACGTTAGATATGACATATCACCTGGTCTCTGACTATGCATTTAGACATATTTGGGCGGACAAACATAATTTTTTTCCACGTGTGTGGCATTGAGGCTGTTTGCCAAGTTGCTGATATCAGTTTACTATCAAGCTGGAGTCAATTTAGCTAACCTTAATTAGCCGTTTGACAGCCCATGCTTGTTATTCAGCGCACTTGCTTCATTCAGTATTATATTGGCTAGCTAACGGGGCAGTCAGGCGACTTCTCAACCCGAGAGACTGCGATAAAGCAGCTGTGTTTGTTTTCATCTGACTGGCATGTAAGCCTGGGTACGTTACCGCAATATTGCTGCAACGGGTTTGCCAAGAAATTGATATAAAGCGTGTGGGCGCACGATAGAAAGGGGCGGGTGTGGAGACGAGGGGTGAGGAGGAGGAGGAGGAGGAGGAGGAGAAGGGGGGAAATTACAGACCGACGGACGGGCTTTCAACCTTGACGTTGCCGTCGTTGCTGGTGTGAAATTGTGTCCTTGAAGCATGACATTTCTGTACGTGTCGTCCTTTTAGATAAAGCAAACATATACTGTCAGTGCAGGGGATGCATGCGTATTGTACATTTTGATGGTGTTAATTTAGTCAGGCTTCTGTTCACCGGTCACTAGGACAGTACGTCCGTAGGTTGCGTAGGTTTCATCCATAAAGGCCGTGTGAAGATCTTGTCAGATCAGATTTGGACCAGTTGGACTATGAGGCATACAAACGCACACAACGGTTCCGTGTTTTAGCATTTAGGAAACGATTGTGTCCAAGTGAGCCCATTACTCATTTACTACAGCGGTTATAATGTAGGGAACGTGGCCATTGCCTACATTGAATCCGCTGTGAATGCCTGGCAATGTGCCAGCTGCTGAACAAGGTGCATTTTAGGACATGCTTGGGAAAAAAAAAATGTAGGCTACCAAAGTGTTTGGCTGGCATCCCCTTGAACATTTTTCCAACCGGTTAAATGTCGTCGGGAAATCTCTCCATCTGCTTTGCATTCAAGTGTGCAGATGAATTTACATTTGTAAGACATTTGATTGAATTTCTCCCGAGATTCCTGTCATTCGGCTGCACGCCCCTCCTCCTTCCCATCAGAGAGCACTTTGCTTCAGCATGCTAGCAAGAAATTCAGTGTCGTTGATGATGACGAGTTTGACAGCGATGCCATGCTTTTCTTTCAGGGGGAGGCACAGTGGTAAAGGTCCTGCAGCAGTAAGTATCTACTCTTTTAAGTCAGTGGAAAATAGCTTGTGTGCCAAATAGGCATGGATCAGCAGAAGTTTGGTATACCTGAGAAGGGAAGGCTGCCTTTTGAAAACCCACATACTAAATTCACACTTCTTTTTGTTTAGTTTAAAGGTTGCTCAGTACAGACTTCAGAGACGTAAATCCAGTGGTTGAATATCTGTTTCCTGTAGTTATGCATTATGAATGGAACAAATGTCCAAGAGGTGTCACATGGCTGTGAGAGCGCGTGGAGCGTACTTTTTCTGTGCGAATGGAGAACACCAGAAGTAAACTGTGTTTTTTTTTTTTTTCTCTAGGTCATTTTCAATGGTGTATATGCAAATATGAGGATGGTCCATGTCTTGACTTCAGTGGTGGTATGTTCAGTGTGTGTTATGTTCCTGACATGATGTCCAGTATGTCCTTGAATTTTGTCTCCTGTGTAATAACAACCATGAATACAGAAATAAGTGCAGTTACAAAAAAAAAAAACTTGATTATAAACAGTCATGTGAATCACGCTTACTGTAAACGAATTTGTAACGGCAGTACGTACTGCAGTCTGTCTTTCACCACATGCTGTTTCTTCAAAATGTCTATGCTGCTGTAAACAAAGCCTGTGTGATTTGTAGAGACAGCTGGTTGCATAAACAAAGCAGAGATTGATCAATCATTTATCTGTTTTACGGCAGATGGGTTTCAGAACTTGTTTTTTTTGAATGTGTAAATTGACATTGACACTGCATACAGTGAATAACAATAGGTCTGTTCATTTGTAGGGGGCCAAGTGCGAGCTTAAAGTGAAAAACGGCGCAGTCTATGAAGGAGTATTTAAGACATACGGTCCAGAGGTAAGGGTCACACACACAGTGCAAA
Organism: Nibea coibor; assembly: GCA_023373845.1. Taxonomy (NCBI): domain Eukaryota; kingdom Metazoa; phylum Chordata; class Actinopteri; family Sciaenidae; genus Nibea; species Nibea coibor. The sequence goes on along the minus strand of CM041737.1, from coordinate 10,058,264 downwards.
GTTCTTTATAGGCGATAACATTGAACTCGATCCCGCATTTCCTCAATAGAGGTACTAATGATTAATGTTAACTGTGCTGGGAAGATGGTGCCAGCCAGCACTCAATACCAGCTTCACCCCTGAGGTGTTTTAGACAAAGATCGCCCTTTCCATCTTTCCTTTTATGGAAGAGAGGTATGTAGCCCTTCATCTTCCCTTTTAGGTTGAAGTATTCCCCTGTCTTTCTTCTGTGAGGAAAATATCATTCTGCACAAATGAAAAGCTTAACCTAAGCAATTCTGTCCCGTTTGCTTGACAGAGCTTGGCTTTAACTTCAGTTCTTGTTAGGATGTCAGTAACATACATTATTCCCTGTTTTCACACCAAACAGCAGGGTTGATATTTATGTATCTTATATCACCCCCCCTTTCCTAAGGTTGTGTGACTGAAATGTGAGCAAGGCTGGCAGGAGACTCCAGAAGAAATTGAATTTGGCGTGCTTGCACAGGCAAACGCACCACTTTGTTTTGAGACCAAAACAAAGCATCACATTTGGCTTTTATTACCACAGTGTGTGCAAGCTGAACAGTCAAACACACTGAAATATTCACAGAGCTGTATCCACCACCTCTTTGTACACTGTCTCCAAGTCAACAGTGTAATGTTTGGTTGCAGGACTTGTATTTTTCCGCAATATTGTACTAGTTTGTAGTAAAACTTCTTGTTTTTACGACATTAGAAGTTGTGTCTGCTCCCATTGCAACTCACTAGCTCCTCCATCTAGCATGGGTGCCACGAATGAGCCAAAAGCTTCAAGGATTTAGTGGCATCTTGCGGCAAGGTTTCAGATTCCAACCAACTGCTTACCCCTCGCCTCACCATCCCTTTCCAAGCGTGTGGGAGAAGAGCCAGTGTAGAAAGTGTAGAAACCCACGGCCACACAAAAACACAACAAGTCTTATTTCTACGTGATCATACACATATTCTGTCAATAACCCCAAATCTTACCCTCTGGAAACTTTTTGTTGATATATGCTGTCAGCCTAAAAACTTGGAAAGCATTTCCTGTAGTTCGGCTTTAGGCAAACATGTTGATGTGGCATGCTGGACCAAGACAACAGGTTTTCATTCTAATCAATCACATCAATAAAGGATTAGGTTCTCTCTTCTCTGGTTGTGCTCACGAGGTCTAATTATTGTGTTAATCTATCTATTTTTGATTCATAATTTGATATTGAACTGTCAGATAATGGTGAAAGAAGTCTACCATAATTTCCCAGAGCTCAAGGTGATGTCCTCAAACAACTGTTGTACGATTTGGATGAATTCACGGTCTTGACCCTCCATGATGTTCCTCATCTTGTATAATTTAGGCTTTTGCTGTATTTCAGATTCCCCTTTAATCCATTTGAATGTAACTTTGTCCCTCAGTGTGACCTGGTATTGGATGCAGCCCACAGAAAGAGCCCAGAGCCGAGCATAGCTCCCAGGAAAGAGGATATTGTGGAGAGCATAATTTTCAAGGCCTCAGATGTCGTTGTGGTGACCTTCAAAGATGTGGACCTGAATTTCGCCAGGAAAGGTACTGAGGACGTTTCTGTTGACAAATATTATCTAGATAACATTCAGCAGTCTCGGTGTATCTCGCCTTGTACATACTGCAAACCTGTGAAGCTTACACAATGTCACTCGACGAGTTTGTCACTTTGTATTCATTGCGCGCACACAAAAATAAACACATGCCCGAGTGAATGCCTATCAGTGCATACATTCAACATATTGATCTTTTGCAGTCTATATTCACTACCTTGATGTCACAAAGGCTCTGGCATGAGTTAAATCTCGTGTGTCTGCTCTGAGTGGCCAGTCACTGAAGACTAATGTGATGTATTGATTGGTCCGAAGGTTGCCCTGGCGCAGCAAGGACACTCAATAAAGGCAGAACAAGTCTTTTTCATCTAATTCATCTTGACCCACACAATTCTCATTTGAACAATAATGGACTGTGTGAAAACAGGTGAAGGTGTGAGGGCTGCGCCACATGATTGGAAGAGATGGCGCTGCACTTGTTCCACTTCTAGAAGTCATATAATTATTAAATGTGACTGGAAATTTCACAATGTTTGCAGAAAAGCAAACAATCTGAAGCACCAGTTTTAGTGATCTTGTGTTTTATGTTTACAAGATACATGTTTTTCAGTAACTAGTTGGCTACGGTTGACTAAAACTATGAATTAACTTCCCATTTAAACATGCAGATGATCCATATCTTAAAACTGCTGAAGTAGAAGTCAACTGTTGGTGTGATCGCCAGTCAGTCATCCTATCTGTCAGTCTATCTTCTGATTCTTTGTCATCTGTCTGTCTCTTCTTTCCAATGGTCTAGTCTCCTCTGATACAGGTAATATATGGCTGTTTTGTCCTCTTGCACATCTCTGTATGCACTCAAAAAAACGTGAATCTCTTTGGCTTTGGTCTGATCTGTTGCCACCTATTTGCTGCATTTTAAATCCAATTGGATGACAGAATTTGGCGATTTACTGCTTTTCATATAACCTTTTAAAAGTACAAATCAAATATCTAATGCCGATCACTCTCGCTCCATCATTTCACCGTTTATTATCTTTAGATTGGATGTTGCTTTCGGTGGAAGAGTTGCCACCTTCCCTATCATACACCAGCATTAATTTTTGATGTCAGAAGAGGTTCAAAATTGAAGCTTCGGTCATCATACGTATGGCCTTACTTATGAGGACTCTGAGAATGTGTGAGAGATGTACAGCTAATAGTTTAATGTAGTAAACTAATACTTGTTTTAAACTAACACTAACTGTAGTTTTAGTTTAAGCTATAGTATATATTTAAGATATAGTTTAATATGTAGTAGCTAATTTTATTTTGGTTGAGGCACACTTGGAGCCTGTATGTAACCAGCCAGCAAAGGCGATCTTGCAACACTCACTCTCAGAAAAAGGAAACGTATGGTTATTATTTTTGTTTTAACTTATCTTTTAGATCGTTGTTTTAATTTCCTAAATATGGAGTTCTGCCGAGATACTGGATTTTAAACCCCACTGGATTCCAGACTCAGCTCCAATTAGGGCTGGATGCATAAGGGGAAATACTAAGCACCGACTATGATTCCATTGAAAGCAACAGATTGAAATCTCATGTTGAGCATTTGCACCTTAATCTTCTTTCTGAGAATTGTTTTAAAAAGAGTTATGTCAGGATGTTTAATTTGGTTTGGCCCTGAAGTGCTTTGAGGACATGTAATTGACTGCAATCTAAATGCATGTTTGCTTACCCCTCACTATGCCTACGTTTGATTTGTAAATGTTCCTTATTTTATGTGCGATCCCCTGGATGGACAGTGTGCACTGAGTATACCGACCACCTCTACTAATATAATTCAGGCCTGTTAGACCAGCTGTCTGTATGATGCCAATCTAATATCGCTGAACTTGCTCTTTTCTAGAAATGCTTAAATGCACTTTGTATTGTTGGATGAGTTGGGATGACTGAGTTATGTAACTCCAGGTGGCTCAGATGCTTTATGCACATAGTCCATTGGTGCCAGTTCTGAGAATGTGCGAGCAGACTTGGGCTGACACAAGATCAGATTTCCTTTCAAATATATAATTGGGGGTTTTATTTGAGCGTGCCTTTCCCTGGTTTCAGTTGAGCCAACTAAAGAGTCCTTTAAGTTTAATGAAATATAATGAATGGTCCTAAATGTGTGGCCTATTGTCCACACACAAATAGTTTTTTACATGTGAATGTTGCTTTTCAAGCTGTTGCTGTGGTGATGAGAAATAAATGAAGTGGGGTGCAGAAAGTCAGGCACTGTAGACGCTTTAGCCAGCTGAATATATTGCAGTCTTACTCATGATTTAATTGGTATATTTTGTTACAGACTGGGATAGTGGTCAGGAACTAAATCTGTTTTTACAAGGCTGTTTTCATACTGTTGCTCACATTGCCAGAACCCTTTATCTTGTTAGCTTTACTAAGGCCAGCTCAAGCAATAGCTCAATTTTTCTTTGAAAGGATTTTTCCCCAATCCAGTTAGACCCATGTCTGGTTGTGAGTGGGTGTGCCTGGTGAACCACCACTACCTCCATGTAGACCTTTGCTGTGAGAGTTTGTGGCAGAAGCTCTTGAGGCATGAGCGCTTCCCTGCATAAACAATTGAGAGTGCAGCCATGTGACTGTATACCATCATGAGCTTCTGTGTGTGGTTGTGTGTGTGATAGTGTGTTTGTGCGTAGCAGTCGGCTGTACATAAATATGTATTTTATGTGTGTGTGTGCGTGCCGCAGACAACTTCACAGATGCAGCAGTGAGCAGTAGGATCAATGGCGAGCATAAAGAGAAAGATCTAGAGCCTTGGGATGGAGGAGAGACCCACAACTCTGACAGCCTCGAGTCTCTGGATACAGATGTGGTAAGAAAACGGACACAAACACAAGAAACGCGATTGATGCTGCACTTGTGAGTGCATAGGAAATGGAATCCATACAGGCCTTCATAAATGACAGTAACAGATGTAAACACAGGTTATGGCATCTGATCCACAGCTTTGATCATTTGTATAAAGGCCTTCTATAAGAGTCTCTCTCTCCCTTCATTTCAGTCAAACGGGTGGGACCCCAATGACATGTTCAAGTACAATGAGGAGAAGTATGGAGTCTTGTCCACATATGACAGCAGCCTGTCCACATATACGTAAGCTTCTTTATGTCCTGTTAGAACACATTCTCTTTTGTAGCACTTTTTCTTTCATATAAGCAATCTACATGTTTATTTAAATGTACACATGTGTACCCATACATCCACACACACACACATACATCACTCCTCTCATGTAACAAAAGTAAAAACATGCGGTCAGGCCTTCCTTAGTCACGCCATCACCCTGCTGCCCTTGTCTGACCTGAGCTTGTTTCCCAGGGTCCCCCTGGAGCGGGACAACTCAGAAGAGTTCCTCAAGAGGGAGGCGCGTGCTGCCCAGCTGGCAGAGGAGATTGAGGCCAGCGCCACATACAAGGCCCGTGTGGCCCTGGAGAACGACGAACGCTCTGAGGAGGAGAAGTATACTGCGGTGGTGCGAGGGGAAAGGGAGACCCACACACTTAGCAGGTGAGACCAAGACACTCGTACACACTTACATATTCCTAGCAGTGCAGACCTCGCCAGTTATGTAATCGTAATAATCAGTATCTGCATCTCAGAATTCATTTATTCTCATTGTTACTGGCTGTTGACGTGTGCTAAAATGTCAGCTGCTTTAAAATGCAGCAGCTTAACACAACACTGCATCATTTACAATCCTATATTATTATTATTATTATTATTATTATTATTATTATTATTATTATTAAATGGACATGGTGTGAAGTCACTGAGCTGGCGCAGCAAATAATTGAGTCAGTAAGTTTACGCTCAGAGGTCTGTTGGATCGTACATCATTCATGATTTATTGTTACAAATGTTTTTATACACAAGTAGCAACATGTTCATCCAGTCAAACTGGCTACAAATAAAATTGTGTACTTAAGCTCCGGTGTCTAATATTTTAGAAAGGCTAGAGAAGGATCTACGTAATGGCGTGGCCTAAACCACATTTCATTTTTTAAAACAACATTCTTCCCACAGTACATGCACTACTGTACATGCACCTAATGATTGTGGGTCTGCAGTAGAAAGGCACCAGCTTGAGAAGCATATTTAAGCCTTGAAGGGAGACAAAGTAATTCCAGCAAATTCACTAAGTAGACAGCAGCTGCTCCCAGAACAAATACTTCCTTAGTAATTAAAGAAAACATGTTCATTTTGGCTGATGAGAAGTACTTAGTTGAATGTAATAGAGTGTAGAATTAATTCCTCCCCTTTGTTATCTTGACTATTGTCTCTGCCGGTGCTGCGTGTGTGTGTGCGTGCATGGGCGCAGAGAGAACAAGTACATTCCTCCAGGTCAGAGGAACAGGGAGGCGATGTCATGGGGACCGGGACGTCAGAATTCACCTCGCCTGGCTCAGAGCTCAGCTGGACCCTCAGCTCCTCGACCAGGACCTCATGACTACAGTCCTAGCTCCGGGGCTGACCAGAGGGTGGTTAACGGAGGTGCGTTAAATACATCATGTGCAAACCTGTGGTGTTCGTTGCTACACCCTATATACACCATATATAAAATACTTATGAAACGTACAGAGATGCATTGGTTTGTGAGTGAGTTGAAACTTTCCCCTGTTATCTTCTGCTGTATAAAAGATGTAAAGCTGATAGTGGTGTTGAGTCTCTGGGATGTTCATATTCGTTGCTGTTAATCAATTTTATGCATTTATCATACTTAAGTCATTTAATTCCTGGCTTTTCATCCATTCTTTTTTTTTCTTATTTTTTATTAATCTCCCCCTTCTTTTTGTCCTGCTATACCTTTTGTTTTCCCCACTTTTAACTGGTTGTCATCCTCTGGTTGTCATCCTTGATCATTTGTCCTTCCCTCTTTTAGGTTCATCCCATTGGCCCTCACCCTGTCCGTCTCCTTCCTCCCGCCCCCCCTCTCGTTACCAGTCTGGCCCCTCCTCCCTGCCTCCTCGGGCGACCACGCCCACCAGGCCACCTTCCAGACCCCCCTCTCGACCTTCCAGGCCTCCCTCTCACTCATCCCACCCCTCCTATCCCCCCTCTTCATCCTCCTTTTCCCACCATGGGCCCACGTCGCCAGCCTCCACTCTGCCCAAACGCATGTCTTCAGAAGGTACCCACATCAGTGTGGAGTAGACCTGGGCAAAGGCACGAGTTGAAGGTGGATGGATTGAGCTCAGTATGGAAAAGAAAATTCCCAATCATCTTGAAAGATGTTAGAAGTGTCTTGAAACTTAAATAAGACGACCACTTTCAAAAATACATTTGCCCAGGTCTAGTGTGAAACAACACAAATAGGTGAAGCGGCTTCTTCAGACTGATTTGGGGTCAGATTTGTAATTTCTATACAAATGGAAATTGTGACACCGTGTCCTAACTGAATGTGAGCTGATATTATGTAAGGAGACGAGATAATCGGACACCGAGTATGTTAAATATGCACTTTTGTTTGTACTTTTTAAATAGAAAACATACTTTTTGTTTTACGATATTTAGTTTTAATTAAATTTTAATTTGATTTTGATTACAATTTTTTTAGTTTTTTTTTTTCCGCTGGAAATTCCATGAAATAGAGCCAAGTAGATTGTTTTAAGCAATCATGTGTTTTCTTACCAAAAACATCCGGGATGTTCTAGACGCTTGAAGTCTGCCTTCAGCCAGCTGCGACCTTATTCAGCTGAAATAAAAAGGCATCGTTTAGAGAACTCCTTATTTCAACTTTATTACTCCACAGTATTAATTAGTATGTGCAGTGCTTCCAGTTTGAGCGTCAGGAATTTATGGCATCCGAGAAAAACTCAGCTCAAAGCGATGTTCGGCGCTGCATCGTTTGCGGCCGGCAAGAAACAATGAAATTAAACTGGATCGCTTGCATCGCGTGCAGTTAGGACACGGTCTGAGGATTTGGTAAGTCACAAAACTGATCCTTTGTCAGTGCATCAGGCAGTTTCACCTTGGCATGTGGGTGCGCCACAGTGTGTGCTGTGCATTCTGTTTAGCCGTTAAGCCACTGAAAACACCAAGTCACCACTCTGTCGAAGAGAAGGTCAAGACGAAGAGTAACTTTTAGCGTATCATTGAGCTTTTCTGCCATTCGTGTCTTTTGATTAAATGCCTTTAAGTCTGTGGTATCTTTGGCAACACCCAGCAGCACTCTTGGGCAGCAGTGTTATCTGTTGTACCTTTTTATCACAAGTTAACATTATTACAGCAACCACTGGAGGACTGCAAAACTAGACAATTTAGTTACTTTGTAATTAAGTTTTTTTTTTTTTTTTAATATTTAAAAAGTCCTGCTATGTTCTCACTTAAACACCTCAAAACTATATGCAAAATATGCAAACACGTCCTTGTTTCACGTGTTGCTATCCAAATAGTTTTGCACTGTTTATACTTCTGAAATGTTTTAATCAAAAGGGCAAACCTCCGTCTCGTGTTTAGACACTCTTTGTGCAAACTCTGCTAAACAGTGAAGTATTTCAACACGGGTTTCCACCTCACATTCTTTCCTCCGTTTCCCTGTTCCTCATCTCTTCTACTTCACTTGGTTTTGGTTTGAAAAGTGTGCTGTCTTGTTTGATCACTTTACAGGATCATCTGCAGTTTTTTTTTTCCGCTAACATGCATGTCACAAAATAACACTACTGTGTGTGTGTGATATCTAAACCTTTAGACTGAAATGTAACCAGTGCAGAGGTTCGGGTTTTCAAAAGCTTTTATGAGACACAGATTGTTCCCAGGCTGTTCACTGTGTTTACCTCACCTCCACTGTGTGTTTACGGAGCTCTCTCTGACTTCATCTGTCTTTCTTCATCCATAGGTCCACCCAGGATGTCTCCAAAATCCCAGCGGACGCCTCGTGCTCACAGAGTGCCACCCTGCCGGACTGGCGTGCCTCCAGGAGTGGATTTAATTTCCCACAATGCCCCTGGAGACGTCCCTGTGACTCCACCAACCAGGAGCAGCTCCTCCGGAGGAACATGGTCCTCGGTGGTCAGTGGAGGTAGGATAGATTTTATTCTTTTTATCTCTTTACTTTCTTTGTGTTTTTTTATTTTGATAAATGTCCAACTGTGTGAATATTTCTGTTTCTTCCCGTCCTCAGCTCACAGACCTCGCTCCCCTCGACAGAACAATATGGGCGGGGCCTCCACTGGCTCCTCCTCCCTCCCTTCACCCCAGACAGGAACGGTTCCTGTGGAAACTGCTGCTACACCGACATCAGCTTCTTCTCCTACTGTTGCTAGCCCCACCCCCAACATGGTCATCTCTCCATCAGGAGATGGTAAGTTTTAGAATGAACCCGCGCACGTGCTTGGATTTGACGTCTTGGTGCGTGTTCTGTCAGCACCTGAAGCACGGTTAACAAATTCTCGCTCTGCTGCCGTGAGGAAACGGACTGTTTTTTTTCTGTTCTGTATAGCAAAAGAGTGTCGTGTCCAGGAGACAAGACAAACATCACCCACAGCAAACAAGGAGAACATCAAGCCCTTGGATAGCTCACCTAGTATCACCAGACCAGTCTGTAAAGGTACATTATACACTAGACAGCAGTATTCACTAGACTCTGGCTCCATTTGGTTAAACCCTCAATCATCTCTCTCACCTTACAGGACCCCCTTCTATGGCACCAGACCACAGAAAACAAATAGATAATTTAAAGAAATTTAGTGTAGATTTTAGGGTAAGTATCTCTTTCTAAATTTGAGGCTGCACTAGATCTTTCGCCGTGTGTTCGCCTTCTCTAACCGCACTTTTCACCTTCCCTCCTCCAGTTGCAGTCTAGTTCAAACTCAGACCCTGCCTTCGACCAGATGATGACCAAGCCTCCCAGAGATCCAGCAGACAAGCCTAAAGACCTTCCCCTGGACAAAGCCTCCACAGTGGGGCGGGATGGCAACGAAGAGGGTGTTGTAGTGATTGCTGCTGGCACCCCAGGTGGTGTCCCAGCACCATCCACCACCACCACTACCACAAACACCAGTAAGCCTGGCAGCCCCGCTGCACTGTCCCCGTCTCCTTCAGCCCCAGACCAGAAGAGGGCGGGGCTGGATATGACATCGCAGGGAGTTCAGACGACAGCCACGCAGTCCACATTCAGTGCATCCAAGCACGAGGAGAAAGAGGAGAAAAAAGAAGCAGTCCAAGAGTGAGTGGAATGTTGAGATCGGAGGCTGTACGCCTGGTGCCAAACCACCAGCCATCAGACCTGATCCTGATATATTTTATTCTTTGTTATATACGTTCACTGTGGTCCAAAAATGATGATCCTCGCTAGAGCATCAAATATTAATTCCAGACTGATCCTTTAAAAGATGACTTTTTCACTGTCTGTTCTCGATTGCAGTCAAGTGAGAAAATCAACCCTGAACCCGAATGCCAATGAGTTCAAACCCAGGTTCAATACACAGGTCAGTTTGCCCTGCCGCTGCCAAGCTACACAATTAAAATACCACAAACTGAGTTTGTTATTGGACTTGTTTTTTTAATGTCTCGCTCTATATTCTCCTTAATCAGCCCAAACCAGCCAACACCCCGACGCCTCCACGGCCTCAGGGCCAGCCGAGCCCCTCAATTGTGGTCCAGCAGCCCCCGACTGTGTACGGTCAGACGGTCTGCTTCCCCCAGATGTATCCCCTCACACCAGTCAGCCCTGGAGTGCAGGTGAGACCCTCATCCACGTGTTGTAATGTGCAGTATGAAGTCAGATTGTTTGTATTCAGCACAGCATCACACTGCATCTCTATCAGAGTTCATTAAAGATCCCTAACGACCATCACCATGAGCTCCGCAAACATGTCTGCTTATGTTCAGCCTCATTTTGCTCATTTTCTTTCTGATTTATCTCTAATGCATGCCAACATTATTCCCTCTGTTTTTCTTTCTTTTAATTCTACATCACAATTTTAAATTTGTTTTTTTATTTTTGTAGTTTTGTTTTCTTTGTACACCTTGACATACAGAATGTGCGCTTCCTTCATCACCACTCTTCTCTGCCATCATCAAAGCTCTGTCATTTTGAATTGAATTATTTTTGCTGAATTTGAAAAATGTTTAGGTAAATATTTGGGATGACAAGCTTAGAAATGTTTGAAGAAAGTAAGAACTGTGAAAATTGTGTACCATACGATGTCAAAATAATCTTTTTAATATTAAATCAGGTATTTTTTTAGCACATTTCTGATGAGTTAACATTTGTAGTAGATCAATATTTTTTCCTGTGTTGCTTTAAGAAAAACTTGGTGATCCAACATCAGACACGTGTAAACGATAAAATACCTTGGTGAACAACTAAAGAGTGGTTCTCTTTTCCTTTTCTCCCCCTCCTCCTCTCTCTCTCGCTCCATTAGAAAAGCATAATATGGAAGGTTTGTGAATTTTTTAAATCCTTTTTATTTTTTTAAAGCCCAATCAGTACTGAGATGTTTTGCTTGCTTGTTGAATTAATGCCATCAGATGTTGGTTTGCCAACTTCTTATTGCAATTCATGTTAAACTGTCACCACAGATGGTCTTATAACGTCATCTTGTTTCTATTGGCTTCATCTGTTTTCCCGAACAAATGGCCGGAAGCTAATAGGAGTTTAAGCCTCTTATGTTTTTGCTGCAGTACTGTTTGTAATAGAAATGCATGGTGTATAATGTGGAAGATGACAAGCAGTCGTAGTTGTAAAACACACTTTTCATTGCCCATTGATAGACAGGTATAGAAAATGCATGTGGTCCCAGGTAAGAGATAATTCCCAATCTCACATGCGCATATGTTTTTGTTTTTTTGTTTTCTTTTTAAATATGTTTTTTCTGGGCTGTGTGAGGGGTTGGCTACTAAAGCAACAGTTAAAAGCCCCACAGACTGGTAGTAAAAATCAAAGTCCCACACAAATTTCGCAAACATTCATCTGTTTTTAGTCGAGGGCTGCTCTCCATTCTTGTAGAAATGATGCTGAAGCGCCCTGTGAAGATTTGAGTATAAACTTGTTGTTCTTCGTCTGCCATCCTCATTCCCTTCCTCGCTCCAGTCTCCAGCTATGTACCAGGTTCAGATGCCTCATATGACAGTCAGCCAGTCTAAACCCTACAGACCAGGTAAAGGTGAGAATAACCACCGTTTTGTCTCGTTTTCCTTCCACCTATGTCTCTCACTTTCTTTCTCTCTCTTAGATAACACGACCAAAGAGTTGCAGCTGTAGTATTCCTTCATATTAATTTTGTCAGCCCTAAAAGTGTTCAGAAAGACCAGTTTATAAGCCAGAGGACTAGAAAACATCTCCTGACATCTTTCCAACAGAAGGAGGCCGTGCAACTGAATCACCTGTCAAGCAGTCAGGAACTACATGATAAACTTTTTGAACTGAACTGATTTGTAGTGCGAGAACAAAAATTGAACAGATGCAAGTCCACGCATGGCAGAATTTGAAGTATTTGATGCAAGAAGGGTTAGAAACTGATATGAGCATTAGTGTTGAAATGACTAAAGGAATAATTATACTTGGATGAGCTACATAAATGTGGGATTTATTATGCATCATGCATCAATTTAAGTATTTATCAGTTCAGCTGAAGAGAAAAGACTAACTATTTTGGACAACTAGTGTCTTTGGGAAATCAAATAGGCTGACATCTTGACTTGTATTTGTGCCAATTCAAAAAAATCATTTTCCTCTTTCAAAACCAGTTCAAGAGATGTTTAACAAAACCTCTTCCCCGTGTAATCTTTCACATGAAACTCCAGTTCCCAACATGCCCCAGCAGAGGTCAGACCAGCATCACCCGCCAGGCACACCCACCATGATGCACCCAGCGACGGCAGCGGGACCACCTATTGTAGCACAGAGCCCTGCCTACTCTGCCCAATACTTCACCTGCAGCCCGCAGCAGTTCACCAGTCAGCCACTGGTCCAGCAGATGACACATTACCAGTCACAGGTAAGATTTGCCTCTGTCTGCACCACTTCCAGAACGATTAGCAGCTTAGCCGGCGACGCTCCACCCAGGAGGCTCCTCCCTCAAGAACCGCACGCAAGCAGTACGGTTAAAGCGGTGGCGCCATCGCTCAGCGCTGGCAGTCTTTATCCCTCCCAGCTGTTCGCCGCCAGCCATTTGTCTGACAGATGCTTGTGGTCCAGCAGCCTGACAGGGTGCCAGCAGGGTGCCAGTTTTTCATCACTTCTGATTTGTGCAACTGGTTCCTGCCTCGAACGCCTGAAGGGTTGTTACGTGTTTGCATGCAGGAATGTACCTGGTCCTTCTTCACGAAACCATTTTTATTTAACAACCTCCCGACCTTTTGAATAAAATCCTGTAAAATTGCCGATTGGAAATATCAGATCACACCAGGCGTTTGATGCTAAAATACATTTGGTAGCAAAAAATGTATTGATGTTTGATACCGAGGTGAGGTGAGGAGGACGCTTTCTTTAAATCATGTGCATTACACACACACACACACACACACTTCTCTTTGTCCTTGTGTGTCCTCCAGGCGCAGCATGTGTTCAGTCCGGTAATGCAGGGCAGCGCCAGGATGATGGCGCCTCCCACACACGGCCAACCCAGCCTCGTCTCTTCCTCAACTACACAGTACCCGGAGCAGACACACACCATGTATGGTACGTCAGCCCAAGCCTGCATATATCTTCACGGGGATATGAACAGGTCCGAATGTTGCCGTTTTAATACCTTCCATCTTCCTGTCACTCAGTGTCTCCAGGGCCGATGCATCAGCAGTATCCCCACCCCAGCGCCACCTTGCACCCTCACCCGCAGCACCCCCAGCCCTCTGCTACGCCTACAGGCCAAGCCCAGCAGGGTGGTCCTCCGCAACATGGAGGTCCTCCTAGCCACCCGGCTGCCAGCCCAGTCCAGCACCCACAGCACCAGCAGGCAGCAGCAGGTGAGGGTTGGAAGTGGGGATTTTCCTGCCTCACTTCTGGAGCTGGATGTTTTCAAATGGACTACTATAATAATGTGTTTTAAAAGTGTTCTCGTGTGTCGTAGCGGCAGCAGCAGCCCAGGCCCTACACCTGGCCAATCAGCCCCCGCAGCAGCAGATGTACTCTGCTTTGGCCCCGACGCCCCCCTCCATGACCCCAGGGCCCAACCCTCAGTCTCCCCAGGCATCGTTCCCCTCTGCCCAGCAGACGGTCTATATCCACCCACAGCAGGTGCAGCACGGCTACAACCACAACCATATGGCACACGTGCAGCAGGTAGGTCGCAACATGCTAGCAGCCGCCCACAGAGGCTCCGGCCAAGTAATCAGATTGGCAGTGTTTCGTGGATGAGACTTGGAGTGTGGGAGTGAGGAAATCTGGGATCAGTTCCAGCAGGTGTTTAAGTTTATGAATGGGTCATATTTGGGTGTTGATAATGCTGTGAGTGCAGTGGATAGGTTTTTGGCAGCATGACCCAGTTTAGATTAGGATTCTTACTTGTGGAAATACGCGGTGTTAGTTATGAGAGGAACACTGCACAATACAAGACACAGAGGGGGAAAAAAATCTTTTTCATTGATCAAAAGGCCGTCCAACCATATTAATACAAGATAGTTAAATATCTGGGCCTCTTCTCTCTTCAAAGAAACTCTTATTTACAGAGACAGAAATGAGAAAATGTCTTTATCTTTCTGTGCTTTGGTGTTTGTCAAGAGATGGTGTACTTTATTCCACAGTCCACACCCACAGATTGCTCCCCAGGTCTTACCTACAGCGGCAGGAGCGGTGAATCCGTGTGAACTTGTCTCTCAACGTCATTCTCCCTCTCTGACACGCGCACTTTCTCTCACACCTAGGCCCATATGCAGTCTGGTATGGTGCCATCTCACCACCCAGCGCCCACCCACCCCACGATGATGCTGATGGCTACCCAGGGTCCTCCAGGCGGTCCGCAGCCACCTATGCCCCAGACTGCCCTCAACCCCATACCTGTTTCCTCCACTACACATTTCTCCTACCTGGCACATCCACAAGGTACGTTTGTTTTATTAACTATAGCGCACTCCTGTGTAAGGATTGCTTTCCCGTCTAAAATAAAGAGGTATGTTTGATTAGTGAGACACTGTGCCTGACTAGCTGTTGTTAATCCTCATATTCAAATGCTTATCATATATGGTCTGGTTGATTTATCCACTTTAATTGGATAACTTCAAATTTTTGTTTTTGCACAACATAAAAGATATCTGTGCCATTAATATGGAGTTATTACATAAAGGCAATATAGATGATAACTGCCTTCATTAGCCATCTTAAGTCTGACAGCGCCGTCACCTGTAACAAGATGCTGCCAAGCTGCCATCCACCGTGATCCGTCACAGTTTGCTAGATCTCTAAGTTCTCTCCCTACCCTTAGCTGGGTAGCTAAGAGTGATGGGTGCCAAAAACGTGGCATTAAATGGACCCCCGGGGCTCAATTGTTAAAGGTAGTATGGATACACTCTGATCTTTTGAAGAGAGAGCTCTCTCTTTCTGAGGTAACATTGGGGAGATACTGCTTTGATTTGTCTGATCCACACAGCTCAACATCTGTCACCTTCAGATAAACTTTGGAATGATGAGGAAGCAAAAACTGTCCCAACATTCGTACGGACTGTTGTTTTCAGGCGCATGGAAACATGAGAGCTATCCGTGGATCCATGAACTTTACATTTCCCCCATTTTGTCTCGTCCCTGCAGTGCAACCTCATCATCAGCAGCAGCTGTAGATAGAGGGCGCCAGCGAGCTGAGGGACCCGCTCTGCGTCGCGCTTCTCAACCAGAGCCTTCATAACCAGGCGATGAAGAGAATGAGAGCCCTCCCTCTTCTCTCTTTCCTCATCCTCACCAGACATGCTTCACATCAGCTTTTCTCTTCCCTTCTCTCCCCTCCCCTCCCCTCCCAGACTAGGCAATAAGAGAATGTTAACAGGTTGATGCAGTGACATGTTTTAACGAGCTAGAGAGAGTTTTAACGGACAAGGCTGCTCCTATTCAGCCCCCTGGTCACACAGAGACACTTGCAAACACACACAGATACTCGCTCAAAACACTACACACCCGTTCAGATACACACACACACACACACACGCACGCACTTTCAGGGGTCCCAAATTGCAACACGAGTCAGCTTGTCAAGTAAGATGTGAAAGAGAGAATGAGTAACTAATCAGTGAGTGAAGAAGAAAATTCAACTGGAACTTGTATTTTGTCTGCACCTTGTTCTGAAAAAAAAAAAAAATCTTCCAACCTTTAGACAGTATTAATCTTACTGTTTATTGCTGCTGCTATGTGCTGCGTTTGTTTCCAGACTACATGAAAGGTTTCTAACCAAACTAAAATCAAAAAAACATGACAAGAAGCTTCCTGTGAAATAAACACATTTTGGCAGCCAAGAGGACAGGAGAAACGTTATTTATGAAATTACAATGGCTGAGGTGATCAGATCCCACTTCTCACCTGACCCTTATGTAACTTTTAAGTTAAAACTTTTACTTTGTAGATAATATAAATAATTTAAAAAATGAGCAAAAAAATTTAAAAACAATAAAAAAGTTTTAAAAACTGAATGGCTTACTGTGGTTGCATTATCTGTTCCTTCATTACCATGAATGTGGGGCACTGTAGTTTTTCAATCAGTCCCATCACCTTTCTGCTGCTCTGAATACTCACTAGAGCCCCATTTACACCTGGAACAATCATTTTTTCTTAAGATGATTTTTTTAAACCTATTTTTAAGTCAAACACTTTTTCCCCCTGTCTTGCCTCTCAGGGCTTCCGTAGTTTTCTTATCTCTATCTATCTCCGCTCTTAAGCTATTTAATGTGTATATCAATCAGTTCTGCACTATATGCTGTAATCTTATAGTAGTTGTCTACATTACATTGTATTCTGGACTGGAGTAAACCCACTTGCTCTTGCTCATCCCAAGAACAGCACATACAACTTCCATCCATCATCTCAACAGTAGACATTTGTTACTTTGTACAGCAGAAAAACAAGATGACACAAAGAGTACAGAGTGCGCACACAAGACAACACAAACGGATCATGTGAGGGTTTTTTTTTTTTTTTTTGGTTAGGTTTATTTTACAAAAAAGTCAAATATACAGTTGATATATATTTAATATAATTTAGATGCTTTTTACTGAAAGGGATGCAAACACAATGACAGATTTGAAAAGCTGTTGTGATTTTCATTGGCTCTTGAGAGGAGGACGTTGGGGCGAACTGGAATGTTTACAGTGCTAAGTTAAACAGAATGAACAGTATTGAGAACACATTACATTCATCAACTGGACATTTTCAAATAAACATACGGGGGGTAGACTAAAGGTGTTGCTCGAGCGAATGTTGAGGATTGAAGACACCTGAGGTACACGGGGGGGCTTTCTTAAGCATTAACTCGATTCTTGCAAAGACAAATTGGAGTGAACCATGAAACAAAAGCCATGAAAGCGATAAGAAAACGTGGCAGCCCTGTTTTTTTTTATTTTTATTTTTTAAAATATAGATATATATTTTTTTCTTGTCAGATTTTCTTCAGTCTATGAGCAGGTGCAAACACTGAACTTTCACTCACTTAATTCATCCATCTAGAAGCCTCTGATCGCTCCCTGCATACATTAAAAAAAAGGTGTGAAGCGCTGTGCATCTCTCAGATATTGCACTACACAAGTTCTGCACCACATCACACCCTGAGCTTTCAAAAAGGGGAAAAGCAACAGCAGCTTTCTGGCAAAGGCACAGTCATTCTCCCTAAAAACAGAAGAAACTATAAAAATCAGCAAAGAGAGGGGACTGATAGTCAAAATAGTTATTGTTACCGTTGCTTTCCTTTAGCAGAAATGAAACACAGAGATGATGAGGGATTTGTTTAGACTCGGGCACATAAAGGCAGGAAGACCAACCGTACTTTTGCCAAAAACATCCTTGTTTTTGTTCCCCTTAAAAACACTTAAAAAGATGTCAGTCTTGATCGTGATGATACATTTAAGAGAACCACACAACCATTGTAAAAATGTTCCTTTGGTAGACAAAGCTGACTTATTGTGTAAACGAGGAGTAATCACAGCGGACTTACTCTGGTCATGTTCATGAGGAAATGAAGTTGCATTCATGCATTTCTCTTGGAAAAAAAAAAAAACTTCAATGTTTAAGAGGGCAGAGAGACTGACAGAGTCAGGTCGAAACCATACGGTAAGCATACGTTTACTGAGGGTAAATCTTAATCAACTGCTAGAGTTAGTGTTAAAGCAAGGTTAGAAGACAAACGGACACGTCCTAGCACACTATTTTCCGAAGGCATCCCGTTGCTAATGAAAGTGAAGCTTTAGTTACGGAGACAAAATTACAGAAAACTGGACATTTCATCTTTGGCATGTGTCAAAACTACTGTACCATGTCACTGTGGTCATGAGATAGTCTGCGTTTTCTCAAAGGATTGACGAGGTTCACAATTCAGAACGTAACTGAAACAAATCTGGCGTGCCCACAGGCTGATCTCACTGAAACACCACGAGTTTTGGGTCGCTTTGGGTTACAAATGAGCTCTCTAGATGCTATTGAAGAAAGTGAGATCTGGAGGTGGATGAGATGAAACAGTTGTTTTTCTTTCTTGCTTTGGTAAAGGCTTAATTTTTTTTTTCTTTTGGATTTACTCCATTATATAATCTCTAATAAAAACAAGTCATCTCTTAGATTCACACCTGAGTTGAGTGATGTACGTCAGTGCAGCTTTAAACCTTTTATTAAAGTTTAAACCTTTAAAAAGGTGTGACAGGCAGATAAAGGGCACATTTGGAAACGTTCAAAGCAAACCAAACCTTCCTCGTAAAACCTCTCATTTAAAACCTGGAAGTTCTGTTAAAAGTGAAAAATATATTTATTTTTTCTATTGGCAGCTGTGGTGATGTTGTACAGAAAATACTAAAAAAATAATAATTAATGCTAAAAGTGTAAAAGTTGGAGACATGATGCTACTCCCAGAGTCAAGATATGCCTGAAGCTGTAAGAAAATAAATGTTAAATATCTACAGAGGCACTTCTGGCTTTCAGGAGTTGCATCACATCACCGTCTACTTTTAGGAGCCCTTTAAGGGTTTAATGTTTAGATTATCAAACCACGACACAACTGATTTACAAAAAAAGTTTTAAACCCAGATTTGAAGATTTCCAGCGCTTCGACCCTCACGTTTGATGAGAATTCACACAAGCGAAAGGGCAAGGTCAGGCGTGACTCAGATTCAATTCCTATTTCGTTTTGGTCTGTACATTGAGTGTTTCCCCCTCTCACGCTCTTTGGAATGAAGCCTTTCAAGTTTCCATTTCTGCTTTACGTGTACAAAACCCACCTCACTTTGGTGAGACGGAATACTGTTTACGCCACAAAATCAATAGAAATTAAGTTTTTTTTATTATAGTATAGTATCATAAATGTTATCTTGAATCTGCAACACAATGAAGTGAAGGTGTATCTCAAAAGACATTTCGTCCACATCGTGTTGCCGTCAGGACAAAAGATGAACTAGCGGCCTGCGCGGGAAGGCTTAGCTCATATTTTTTCCTGCTGGTGGCTCTTCTGTCACACCAGTATATAATAAAATATATTAAAAAGAATTTAGTGGCACAAAATATCTTTTGTGACTTGAAACTGTTAACTTGCATCAGGAAAAGTGTTACAATTAATACTTTTTAAATCATTTTTTGTTCACTTGTTTAGCGTTGGATGGCAATGATTTTGTGGCAAATTTGAATTCTTTTTTGTCATACTTTGACTTTTGTGCTTACTGGAAAGTTAGTTTTGTGCACATAAAGCCTTTGGTTGAATCTACCATGTGACACCACAAAGAGACTTTTAGAAAATCTTAGCAGTGAGTTCTGTGACATAAATTCTTACATAGACTCTGCGGGGTGAGTACTGCACCAGACAGAGATCAGCATGATCGTGCTGATGGAATACACTTTCAATCACCTGACATAAACCATAACACACACACACACACACACACACACACGGACGCAGACACACCACAAACAGCGACGAGTTCCCACTGCTTTTGTGCTGATGAAAGCTGATCGAGAATAATTTCCGCGGTTCTCTGTTTTTGCTTCAGCGAATGAGGTGGAAGAAGATCGGTTTCTTGTAACGGCTTCCAAACTGACTTTAACCAGGTTTATCACTTTTTACTTTGATTTTTAAAAATTTTTTTCTACAAAAGAATCTGTGTATAGAAAAAAATACACATTGTTTCCAAAGTGCACGGAAAGCATGGTGCACTTAAATATATAGTAATGCGCAAGAGGAGGAATATCTAATAAGAGTGTACAGACACTCTGAAATAGAGCTTTTTCATTTGTGTTTGTATAAAAAGGTGGGAGTGTGCTCCACACAAAGACTTTGTGTGTAAAGATTAAATGTCTTTTAAATATTAAAAAAGGACCACTTGATTTAACCAGTTTCCCAGGCAATGCCTTCCCATCAGATCAGGTTAAGTCCCAAAGACGTTAAATCAAGCGCACCTTTGTCAATTCAAAATAACTGAAACATTTTTTTTTTTTGCCCGGGCTCGAGGACAGCTACACACGTGGCTCTCCCTCTCTCACGCAGAACCTCAACATCAATAAATTGACAATAATCATCATGGCCAACACTGCTATAAAGCTCCCAAAAATACATTCACTGTGGACACGTGGGGGTGGAGTGGAGGTTGTGAGGGTCTAACGCTGGTAAACACACTCCCAGCAAAGACATAGCGAGTGTGTGTATCTGAGTGCGTTTTGTCATGCACACTTGTTGACTTGTCCCTTCAAGTTCAAGAGTCTGCTGTAATCACGTTATCATTGCGCTCTCTGAGAGTCTCACACGCTCACATGAAGCTGGGTGGGGGGTGGGGGTAACAAAATGTGTCTTTGCGATGTGTGCATGATCATGTGTTACTGCTTGTCTGTCAGAGGTGATGGAGGTTTTCGACTCGGCGGGTCAGAGCAACATGTACTGGTTATCTATTGCCCGTTTGCGACCTCGCTCAGGCTCCAGCTCATAGTCTGAGTCCCGCTGAGGGATGTGGGGGTTCGGGTGGCGAAGCAGGGGTCTCCTCCCCATCGATTCACTCCGACGCAAAGGAGCTGGGGCTGACGAAGGAGGGTCAGGGACGGGGTTGGTGCGGGTGAACGGGTGGCTGCCGGGCTGGGAGACAGAGCTGGGACTGGAGGTGTTGCTGGTGCTTGTGGTGGTCGAGCAGGAGGAAGGGGGCTGACTGGAGCTGCGAGCCAGGCTGCAGTGAGCCAAGCTGGGCTCAGAGCTCCACCGATGGAGGGAGAAAGGGACGAGAAGAGCGCTAGAGAGCTGACCTGAGGAAACAAAGAGGATATTTTGGTGACTACATCAAGCAAAAACTACAACTTCCTTGGTGATTCTGCTGCACACCGGCCTACGTAGCAACAGGACTGTCCTTAAAGGACAATTCTGCAAGTTCTGGTTACTAAGTTAATCAAATTTGACCTACAGATTTATCCTGCAACCCTGTAGAGCGCTCTCAACCTCTGGCTGGGTACCAGAGGTTTGGATACTCTATTCCCAAATGTCAGTTACATCACTAAATACAATGTTACCATAACTAATAAAATGATGGTGTAAACTACAAAGATAAGACCCAAGTTGCCACACAATCATCACTGCAAACTCATCAGCAAAGAGATATGACTGAGAGGTGAAAGGTGGAGTCTCACCCTGTGATGGAGGGCTAGAGCCCGCCACTACGAAGCTGGACAGCGTGACTGCACCGGCTGCTCCGCACTCCAGCGGGATTGGGAAGAGGCGGAAGTGGCTGAGCATGTCCATAACAGAGGGGAAGCGCAGGTGCTGAACCCTGCACTGACCCCACTCTGTTAGAGAGAGGCGCAGGTGCTGCAGAGACAAGAGACGAGAGACTGAGGCATGAGAAAAAAAAAAAAAAACATCACGGAAAAGTGAGGTTTCACACTGTCTGAGTCGGATTCGTGCTCCGCTCCGTTTCTTAACCCTCGGTGGTCAGTGTTCACCATTGTGTGTGGTCTTTCCAATCAGCTGTTGCTGCTTCCTCATTTAAGTGTTCACCACCGTTATCAGGAAATGAGCTCAGCACCACATATGCAGATCACGAGAAGAGCAGACTGTCTGTCTTTTTTGGTGAACCGCTGCCAAACTTAAAATGCCAGCGTGAACGAGCTCACTTGAACTTAACCAGACATTGTGAGACGTACCTTTGCTTTTCCCTGGTAGTTAAATGTGAGGACGTAGTCGCCTCTGCGTGTCTCGCTCTGTCGGACCAGAAACACTCCATGCCCCTCCGGTCCAGAGCTCTGAACCAGGTAGGCTGCCTTGACGCGGGAGATGGGCCCATGGAACCAGGGGTAGGAGAACAAGAAGTGATCAGTCTTCTGGACAACCTGCTCGGGCGCGGCAAAGGTGACAGGGCCTGGAGGGATGAACAGAGGAACAAAGTGGTTTCATTCTTTGGAAACATTAAATTTATATTAATGATGGGTTAAATGAGTTCACCCTAATGATACTGAGATATCATTATTATCATTATTGAAGAGTTGTAAATAGATAAGTAAAACTTTTTATTGTTTTTTTTTAAAAAAGGAGTTACACTACAACACTGGCAACCAACATTAAGTTGCATTACTACCTTAATGTAATGTTACATTGTCAACATTTAACCCCAGAGTTGCAGGAGGACATTTTTGAAACACCTTGTTTGTTAGAGGAAACAGCGTCCCCTCATCTCACCACTCACTTTGACTCCCTAACTCTGAGCTCCCTCTGTGACTGGCTGGAGCAGAGCTGTCAGCTGGCGAGGAGAGGGGCTCCAGATCCACGCTGCCTGACCTGAAGGACAAGAGCGGATTCAGATTAAGAAACTTTACAGCACGTTCATGCTCTTCTCATAGTGGATGCACATTTCAGGATTGTTTTTTCCCCTCTTTGTGTGTCACCATTTTCTAACTTTAACTACGCCAAAGTCTGAAAAATAAAGGGACGGCAACAGAGATGTGGTGTGTGTGTGAACATGGAGGAAACAGCAGGCTGAAGGAACACAAAGACACCGAGCACAGACAGGAAGTTGAGTCCAGTTCACCAGTTCAGATGTGAACTAAGACTCTTCTTTTTCACTACTCACGCTCATGCAGACACAAACACAAAACATACAGAGAGAGAGAGAGAGTGTGTGTGTGTGTGTGTGTGTACATACACAGATGAGAACGGGAAGGTTAAAAAAGGAAGCCCGAGCAAATCCTGCTAAAATGCTGACTTGAGTTTGCGGCGCTCTGAATAACAGGAAGACAAGTCTCCTTTCTCCTCACTGTGTGTGTGTGTGTTCTTCTGTGTTTGTGAGAATCACTTCACATTTTCTATCAAAGCAAGGGCGTTTTGCAAAATGTGTACATTTAAGCCAGTCAGCAAAGCTTTAAAGATTAGGGTTAAGGCCTCAGTACGCTTGAAACAAAGTACACTGACCACACCACAAGTGTACTCGTAGCCACATCTTCCTGGCTGCATCAACCTGGCTCCCTAATCTGTAGTCTCGGCATGAGGAATCATACAGATGGGGATAACAGTGCGTCATCAGAAATATAGCAATCACATTACAAAATAATCCTCCAGGACTGTGCACTTGCATGTATGTGATCGGTCAATGCAGTGCCTTCCGGGACCGCTACTACGTTTTTGCCGGGCAACCCTTCATTTTTTTGTTAGTGCTCCTTGTGTTTGAGCCGCTCCTTGCGTCAATAAACTTTTTCTTTCTTTTTTTTCTTTAGTTTTTTTGCAGCACTTGAACTGAAGCCTTAATGCCATAGTGACATCTAGCATTGTTTTACTCTATTCTGGACCACTCCTGTGTTGATTCGAGATGACAGAGTCCACGGAAGAGGACTGGAGACGTCAGTAGATACAAAAGGCTAAGATAAGAAAAACGATAGTACACACACACACACACACATACACACACACACACGCTTTCTAAAAATAAAAGCATATGCACCTTAATGAATGCATGCACATGTTTTGAAAAGTTTTGATAGAAAGATATAATGTAATACATAATAATGAATAAAATTCCGATACAAGAGCGAACTTTGACCTCACTTCCACACAGGATAAGAGTTCACTGCACTGTGTGAGTGTGTGTGTGTGTGTGTGTGTGTCTGCTGCGTGCGTGTATGAATAAGAGCATTCCAGACATCTGCAGAAATGAGAAAGGTCCTGAGATTCTCCCAAGTCTCAGACCTCCCCCACACTTCCTTTCGCAGAGCAACACACTCACACACACACAGATATATATGCTGTGAGACACAGGGTCAAACTTATAAAAGCTTTTTTGGGTGTAATCTTAATCTTAATGTCTGTCTCTGATAGACACTGTTTGTCACACAAAGGCAGAAAAACGGCATTCTCTATGTCGTATTTCATTCTATTTTAGTACTCAGTATTATTAGAAATTTTACTTCAGAGAGAGTCGTCCACAAATACTAAACTTAGCAGAGCATATGCTGCAGCTCCTGTTAAGAAAGACCCAAACATTGCTGCGCAGCGTTTCTACATTTCATCTTCTTTTATGACTTCTGGTGTTTTCTTTTAACATTTTCTCGTCAATCGTTTGTGTCCTTTTAGAGTCAGTTTCAACATGCACCTTAGTCAACTGCCAAGCCTTTAATAGTGATGTTTTACTAGTTTTGTTGACTTTTTCGTCATAATATTACTGTTAAGTAGCATTTGGTTTGCTCTGCCAAAAACAGCTGGATGGAGCCTGCATAATCATCACTGTCTTATAAATTATGATTCTGTTTTTGATGTTTTTCCATTTCTGTAATTTTCTGGCTTTAAAAAAACGTGGACATTGGAGAAGTGGCAAGAAATGAAAGGAGAGTGTGAGCGTTGGAGTGTGTGCAAAAAGAAAAAAAAAAGTTCATTTCAGTTTGTTTCAATTTTAAAACTACATTTCTTGCAGAGCGTTCAAGCCCTCTCCACAGCAGATGTGTTACCTCTCAAAGGTTCAGTGTAAATATTAAGTGGACTGATGAGCTTGATGAATGATTATTTCCAGGAATATTCCAAATATAACGAGGATCAAACCTGCTTTAGTCTTTAGAGCCCTCAAGCAGGTATGTTTGCATTTGCAAACACATACCTCAGCACAAGTAAACATCCAGCACTCCCACAAACACTAAAAACAGCCAAAGTCCAAGTGTTAAATATTTCCACTCAGGAACTCAAGGAAAAAAACAGTGCATTAGGGGAAGACAGATGAGGACGATGCAAGCTGCCGTTACACACTCCGTCTGTGTGGGTGTGAGTCTGAGACACAGCTGGCTCGGTCAGGTCGAGCTAAATTATCGATTTCATGACTAGGTTCTGAGTTGAGACACCTATTCAAAGACGCTCGAAAAACTTTCAGTTTATAGCTTCAAAACGAGCTCTTTGGTTCGTACTTTGGAAAAAGAGAAAAGAGAGTGTGAAACAGACTCTGTTCATATATGGAGGTTTCAGCTGTCTTTGTGTTTCTCACCTGTTGCTGATGCATTCTTTCAGCTCCGTGGTCCAGGAGCTGACCTGCTGGTCATTGTCTGTCTCAAATATCAGACTACCTCGATTAACCTGCAGAGACAAAGATGCTTTCAAATACAAATGCAACAAATGGCAGCTATACATGCTATACATGCAGTGACTGCATATTTAGCGCTTGACATTGCCACTTAAAAGGCAGCTCACCTTTTTTTTTGTAATGATCAAAAAACACGTTCAAGTCATACACCACATTAAAGCGAGGAGTTGACTTTAGTTAACTTTGGTCTGAGGCTTGGAGCTTTGGTGAGCTCATAGTGAAACAGGATGAACTGGACAACAAACAACCCATCATATAAATAGACTTATTATAAATACATAATACAGAACTAATAATTACAGAGTAGAAAAAAATAACATGCGCCTTATAATACCAAAGTGTACTTTTTCTGACCCACTCAGGTTTAAAATAGCGTTGTTCATGGAGGCTACAAGAGGAGAGACGCTAACAATATTTAGCCTTTTGGTGAAGGGGCATCAGGGAGAAACCATTTCTTTAATTCACTGTTTTCAAGAGTTGCCAGACAAACTGTGCTAGAGAAATTGTAACTACCATTAAATACTTTTAAAAACATTATGAACAAAGTGTGTTATCAGTTTGGATTCAGATTTCTTACGCTGGTTTTCACAGCGAAAATACAGTTATATACATCCTTAATTTGTTGTCTAGTAGAGTTCAAAAAGGGTAATGCAAAAAGGAGGCAGACAGCAGAAAAGTGACGGGTGATGTCAGAATTTTCTGTGGATGTTTTCAAACGTTTCTCCCTCCATGAAAACTTGGCATGCTACAAGCTGCTCTTTGGGACAGAGAAAACTACAACATTATGACAGCCATCTTTCAACCCTACGGTCGCTGTGTTTGATGCTTAAGAGACAAAGTTGGGGTGGAATAGCCTTTAAGCTTCAACCACTACAGTCTAAATGAAGGCAAATTAGTGACTTTTGTTATGAAATGATATGACAATGATTGCTCCGTTTCCTCTTCATGTTGGACTGAGGGCCAAAGATGTAAGCAACATGGATGTAAACACCACAGTGGGCTGAGTCTGTATTCTTTTTTGAACGGAAAGAGATGAAAACACGTCCATACCTTTAAAACAAACGTGTTTAAGTTGTCAGGCATCTCCAGCCGGTTGCAACGACGGACTTCTTGGATATCTGAGCAGTGAGTCGTCAGCTTGGGACTGGACGCCTGAAAAACACGACAAGGACATAATGACCGTCAAGAGACGTCACTCTCATGAAAGGTGACACAAAAAAAGCAAAGAAATATAAAGAAGAAAGTAGAAACTCATCACATGACGATCCTGTACTATGTCCAGACTCCTGAATTTTGATGATTTGAGCAGAAAACAACAACAAAACAATTCACGTGACATGGAGAGGATGTCATCACATAGTCTTCGAAAATAAACTATCTGATGGCTCAACCAGGGCTAAGTGCTGTAGGAAAATATGATTTTTATGATTTGAGTGCATCAACCTTTTAAACCTGCAGGTAATTTGTGTCTCATTTGGGCTTCTGGCCTCTGCTTTCCGAAACCAAACTCAGCTCACAGTTAAACTCACACAGTCTTTGTAGTTTTATGACACGATGGCGTATTCATTTAGCAAGGCTTGTGTATTTCTATCATGATGTCCTCGGATAATTAATATGTAGCACGTGAACAGAGCTCGGGCTTTTAACAGCTGCTGGTTGCAACAACAAAAAGAGCTTTACTGCATATGAAAGACTTGTGGAGCCACTGCAACATGTCCTCAAACTGAACAGTTAAGCTACAGATAGCAAACAACATCACAGATAGACATGTGTGCAACACTGATGCTTCGTATTCTACTATCTGCTGCGTCTTTACATCTTACAAATGGGAACCAGATGGTCCAACTGAGAGACTGGAAAGCAGTGTGAGTTTCTGGAGTGTAAGACACATTCGTGTGTGTGTGTGTGTATGTGTGAATGATGAATGTGCATATGTGCTGTCTTTATATGCATGTGCAGCGCGTCATATTTAGTTTCAGTGTAAAATGTAAGCACAGTGAATTATAGAGAATCCATCAGCACGTTTAAATTAATTATTACAATCAGATAAGTCTGAAATTTTTGGTAAACTAGACGCCTTTTTGAAGAACGTTGCTCGTGACTATATATTCTGTTTGTCCTCCATACCATGCAATCATCGTCTCGAGCCACATAAATAAATGAAATGAATCCTCTGAGCTGCTGAAACTGAAACCTCCCTTAGTGAAAGAGATTGCAGTAAATCGTACGAGGAAGGGCATGATGGGAGCCCTCATAGCAGAGCTCTAAGGTAGACCCCACCAGGACAAACTGTGTCGTTCAAGAATGTTGAATGACACGCGAGGGGCCCTCTGGAGGCACACAGCTTGAAATCCTGATAGTGTGACTTTGAGTCAGGTTTGTCACCTTTTCTGCAAGTTGACCACCAACAGACATCAGCGACCCCTTTAATGTACAACTAAAACCGACATGTTGAAATACTTCCTACGAGTCCCATCTCATGCAGGTGAACCTGTAACCCGACGTCTGACACACATACTCAAACTAATCGTACCTTTGAGCCCCCAAATACAAACGGTCGCTGACAAAGCCACAGGCATAAGCACACAGATCCACTCACATGTGGATGGATGACTCTGTAAGCCATGTGTACAAGCCTGTGGCATCTTGGGGTGAAAGGTCACCTCTGAAATGAAGCCTGGGTGACAGCTGATAGAAACGTGTGGGGACAAGAGAGTCAGCAACTCTTACTAGTGCGTCTGTTAGCGACACGCCTGTATGTAGATCGACTAATATTAAAACACAAATGATAAATTATATATCTATAGTTTAAAATACACACTGTGCTCAAAATGTTCATATCAGCCAACTATAATTATCCAGTACTTTACAGTATTTGGAATTGTTTACAGTCTACATCTACATTGTTTGTTGTTGGTCATTGCTGATTTTCATATATATTTATTTAGATTTTTCACCTACTTGTATGCACATTGCTGTTAAATGTTTCTCTCTTTGTTCAGCTTGTTTTTAGCTGCATGTTTATATCCTGTAGTACATTAAAACCAGAGTTAAATTCCTTGCACGTGTCCTCATACTAATTCCTCCTCTCCTCCACTAATTGCTACCATATAAAGTTTAAATTCTGTGCGTCCAATTAACATCTAAAAGAAAATACTATACAGTATGTTCTCAATATAGGACCGGCATTTAACGTGAGCCATTAAACTTTCTCCCAAACAAACACAGCACACAATGGAAGCTCACAAACTGCAGTTGGATCGACATCAAACCCCACGGGACAAACGTATGCGAGAGAGCAGCACACACACACACACACACAAACACACACACACACAAAAACTAAAAGTGGAAGGGGCTGCATGAGAGGGCAGAAGCAGCAAAAGGAAACAGACGAGACAGTGAAAGACACAGCGCTGGGTGGGAGAGAGGGAGGGATGAAGAGCAGAAGAAAGAGCAGGGAGGACAGATTCCAGGGCTTTGTGCACCGGATGAGTCTGAGTCTATGTGACAGTGTGTGAGCCTGAGGAATGTCTATGTTAATCCTACACACACACACATATCAAAAGAATAGATCAACCCCCCACTCGACCAATTTCCTCAGCTCACCAGTGACGCCTATGAACCCTGTAACTCCCAGCGCTCTTTGTTTTAACCACAGTATCTAATATTATCAATAAAGTGCAGTGTGACGCAGAGATGAGAGGGATGTGACTCATTTAGAGAGATCTGAGTCAGTGAATGATGAGGAACTGACTAAACTTGAACTAGTATCAAATTGCTGCCACAGCCAAATTGCAATCCAGGATGTTCAGAGAAATGTGTTTCTTCACATTCAGGTTAAAACTTTCAGGTTTTCTCATAACTGTCCTGCGTAGAAAGATGCAATCTGTGTATTCTCAGAGGAAAGTGAGAACACCGGAGATACAAAAAAAAAAATAACAACAAGAAAAAAAACCCTGTTGTTATTGTAGAGATGTAGTGAACTCATAATACTGCAGCTGCCAACAGACTTAAAAACAAAATTAATAAAGTAAAAAAAAAAAAAAAAAAAGATTATCTGAGGAGGTCCAAAACTTCAGGCTTGATTGAGTTGAGCTGTTTTGGAGCCTTCGATTATATGACATGCATCAGCAGATTGTTTTTGAGTTGTTTTTGTCAACCACATTTTAGATAAAGAATAGTCTGAACCATCAATTTGAGGCCAACACGCACGAGAAGTCCTTAAAGTGCTTAAAAAAAAAAAAAAAAAGAAAACTGAACATCTACAACCTCAAGACAGCTGGGAAAACTTATATAATGTAAATCACACGCACTTCACAGTAGCTACACAACAAATAGACCCTTAATTATCTTATGATTATGAAACCATGGGTAACTTGGGTAATTAAAGAAAGCATTATTAAAAATATAAACTAAAACGTTCTTCAATCGCATTGATGACACTGTAGAGATGACGGGAGACTGTTGAGACATTTAAACTCCTCCAGCGAGCCTGGCTTCCTGGATTATGTCTTTTTTAAAGATGTGTGTGATACTGATTTACTATTTGTTAGTGCACTGACACACCTTATCCATTGAAATCTACTGTATGATGCCCATTTTTGTGTTGGAGATGTTTTATTTGTGTTTCAAAGAGACGCAGAGAAAGGAAGCAAGTTTAAAGCTTCACCAGCAACATCATAACTACACAGGATGTGCGACAGCTAATGAGATCTGGTACCGTCTGTGTGTGTGTGTGTGTGTGTGTGTGTATTTGTGTGAAAGTGTGTGTGTGCGCGTGTGTGTGTGTTTTTGTGAGTCATTGAGAGGAATTTATTGTGAGAATGTGAATGAGTTTCTGACTAAGAGCATCTTTGAGGAACCATATGTGTCTGCGGAGGGAAAAAAAGGAGAAAAAAAAAACAGGCAGCAGATGTCTGACTGGTTGAGCAACAACATAACAGGCCTGATTTCTGTGAATCAACTTCATCAGGGGAGCAAGTTCAAGCTTACAGCACATTTCCTATTAGTGCAAACTGTAGTCTGTAATACTCCCTGGAGAAGACACGCAGAAAGACACACACCACACACACACGGAGCAGGCCTTTGGCCTTTTTCTTCCTTTATTTTCTGATCTGCACAGAACTTCTTCAAGATCATTTCCTTAAATAACACAGCCAAAGCAATGTGGGAAAACGATGTGACCATTCATGAGCCGTGCAAGTGCGTTCATGTTTAAATGCGTCCGAAGCTGGCTCGGTGACAGAGGCATGACTAAAAAGAGATGCAACACAAGGTCGCAAAAATGACCACAACGAGACACGAAATACCCACCAAGACACGAAAAAGACCACAAAGATAAGCAAAGTAAGCACAAAGACGTAAATTGTCCACAAATACGTGCAAAAAAAACAAACAAGTAATGCAAAACGAATATAAAGAGCTACAAATAACCACAAAGTGACACAAATCTGCCACAAGGAGATGCAAAACAACCATGAAAAGACACAAAATGTTTCTGTCTTTTACAGTCTGTCATCTGCTTAACAAAAGGCAGCAGTTTAATGATTTTATTTATATTAGAATATCTAAAGTTGTTTATTTGACATTAATATATTAAACCGAATAAGCAATAAAACACCCATCAATAATGTACATTATCATTATTATTGCCAAAAAAACCCAAACAGCTTTAAATGTGAATTCTAACACATTTTTACACGTTTTCTAAACCCACCCTCACACCCAGTGTGTGACTGTGGTTTTTGGAGGGGTGACTACACTGGAGACTTAATGCTTTACTATAGAGACTGCCAAAACCAAGCTAATGTAGCTTCCTTTACACACACACACACACACACAGGAGATAGAAAGAAAAAGATAACAGCCACAGAGAGTGGGCATAATGAGTCTGCAAATATACAGCAAAACCCTGAGGGAAGCTTTTCATGAATGTCTTAAATTACTACTCCTCTTCGTCAGAGACCGCTCACTGTATTGTCTGCCAGCAGACCTCAGATCTATGCCCATATTATGCTACTGTGCCTCGTCCTGCAGCTGTCAAAGCATTGACGTGGTACCAGAGGTGGCACCACATCTCCGACAAAGGTTAGTGCTTGCTCAGAGTTTCCTTCAAGGGAAAGATAAACAAGAATATCATGTCAGTAAATTATCGATGGTTTAAAGTGGTGAGTGTACTTACGCGAATGAGATTCGCGAGAAAGACGAGTGGGAGCTCGATCAGTCGAAATGACACGCGTTTGGTGGTAAAACACTTGACTCTGCGAGTCTACCACACTAACTACATGTTACTGTGTGTTGACCTATTTCTACTGGTAACACATGACATACAAAGATCTCCTTAAATCTCCCCTTTAAAGAGCCCCGAGGTCGGAAATGATCTTATTTCACAATGTCTGACGGTATCATATATTTTCCTTATCAGTTTGGCCAAGCTCTTCATTGATGCCATATGATGTTTACACTGAGTTACACTAAACATGACCCTAACTTTTAATGGTTGCATGATTTTATCATGTATTATGCTTCTTTAGAAACCTTTAGATCTGCACTAGAATCTAAAATAAATGTATGTGAGCTATATATTCAGCTGCACAGTGTGAGATATGTGTTTAATATCCTGATGGTGTAAAGTGGGACAGAAGAGGCTATTTAAACTCAAAAGAGAGTATTACCTGCATTTTCTTTGCTTTGTATTATTGCAAACTTTATCTTGTACTTTTTATTGTTATTTATAGACTTACATTGAAAGCAAGTGTTAGTTATAGCTCAATGATAGCTATTATCATGCCAGATTAGCAACATTCAGCCATTCAGCCTCTCTGAGAATATTCGTAAATAATGAAATTGATGGTGATCTGTCTCAGTAATACTATGACCCTGTAACAACTTTTCAGTTTTCACTCCTAGTTCTTTTCATATTGAGTCAACTTTCACTACTATGTTTCAGCTTCACACACAAAACACAAGCAGACGACTGATATGGTGAATATGAGATGCAGATATGCAACAGTGACAATATGGCCTACATAGAGGTTTGTGAATCCCCAACACTGAGAAACGTATTTACTTCTTCTGTCCTCTGTTAGGACCGTCTGTATGGGTGGTATGACATTATTTATGCATGAATGTGCACTTCTCTCTATATTCAGGTGCCTTTTTGTCACCAGGTCAAGGACAACAGTTCAGAATGGGCATTTTGGGCTAATTTAATTGATTGTTGAATCATTTCATCAAATGGAAACATATTAGACATCTTTGGTATCATTTATACAATACTTCATCTATACTCATCTTTAGAAACTCTGGGATAACTTAACTTTACGTTTTGTGGCTGTACAGCATCTTTAATGTGACGATTTGTTTTGACATTTCATAGATTAATTGAATCAAATCATGGCAATAATGATGATGAACATCAAATTATACATATTAAACATATTCTGTAGACCCAAATGAGTGACACTGAACCTACAGGACTATTAATGCAAATAAACAAATAAAAATCATCAAATGAAAGACAAACCAACAGAAACATTTCGGGCATGAAGGCTTCATATACATTTACTTTACACGCAGGCCAGCAGCAGGCACAAACAGTTGATGAAAGTAGCTCACAAACAAACAATCTAGAGACACGGCAACAGATGCAACCATGTGACCTCTCACCCACACAGTCACAAACACATCTACAGTTCGAGCGCACACACCCACACACACGGGTGACACACAGGATGTTTGGAGTCCAACATGATCTTCCCAGGGTCTCTCTCTCAAGGCCGTCGCCATGGCGACTGACTGACACTCAACATTCCACTACCCCTCTGAGGGGTCGCCGTAGCCAACGCTGTCCGGGGTGCGTGTGTGTGTGTGTGTGTGTGTGCTGGACTGAACTTAGGTCTGTCTCCGGACAGATTTTGGAAAGTGTGTGTGCAAAATTATCCTACACAAACACACACACACATTTTAAGGAGTTACAGCACCACCCATCAGGGCCTCATCAGGCAGGGGAGACCTTGACCAACACATCTGTCTGTGCTTCCCCTGGTTTCAGGTTGAGATCATTGATATACTGTATGTCTATGTCTTTTCTTTTCTTGATATATGTCTATGTCCTGTGATAGATGCAACTCATCACGAAAACAATCCCACTAATAAGTATTGTTCATGTAGCCAAAGCCTTATAGCTATAGAAACTCCATTGTTATCTATTAAATTAGATAAGGTAAAAATTAAAGTGTGTTTCAGATCTGACACATGCTTCATATGTGAATGTCAGGATCTACTTGTTCAGTCTGTTTATATTACACTACATGTCATGTCACACCAACTTTTCATTGCGTAAAATGTAAAAAAGCGCATAAAAACCATAGATTGCAGAAAACATTTTAGTAGTCTTTAGTGTGTCTCACTTTTGAAGAGGTTTGTGAAGCTCGGAGTGTGGTGCCTCTGTTTGTTGGCATCGTGGCAGTCCTGACTCCGATGGCTCCCTACTAATCCAAAATTGGGCAAAGATGCTGAGCGTGGGTGGGGCTGAGGCGAGCTGAATGAAGCCTGGTTACTAAAACTAATTGCCTGTGAAGGCACCCACACATTACTCAAATCGGCCATACTTTTAATTATGCATAACTTTAAGCCTTAATATAATTTGAATGGGTGAGTTTTAAAGAAATTTAGCCTCAGTTTGGTTTTTCGCACCAAAACCATTTTGTATCAGGCTCTAAACATGTTTATTTCTGCTGTAAAGTTGGGTTTTTTCACATAGGGGGTTATGGAGATGGACCCACCTCAAGTGGCTGTTCAAGGAACTGCAGTTTTTGGCACTTTTGCATCGGCTTCATTTCACGGCCACAGAGGTTACTGCTCAATAAAAACAGGTGGATGGGAATGGCAAGGCTCAAACTGTTGCTCTGGGTGAACACAGTCACTGTAGTTATTGGTCCATCCCGAAAACAGTAAAATAAAATATATGTTTGTGAACTGTGACTCAGTGGGAACAAATGGGCCTGGTGTTAAATGACACATACACAGTTGGAAAGTATTAAGAGACAGACTAACACAAAGCTGGTTTTGATCTTTTTATTAGAAAACTATTCAATATGTCCATCTTTT
Source organism: Nibea coibor (assembly GCA_023373845.1). Classification (NCBI taxonomy): domain Eukaryota; kingdom Metazoa; phylum Chordata; class Actinopteri; family Sciaenidae; genus Nibea; species Nibea coibor. Next base: position 10,023,902 of record CM041737.1, on the reverse strand, counting down.
CCCTTACATTAGTCACTGCTCACTGTGTCAACGTGGGGGACATTTTTGTCATTTTCCTGCCTGGACTGTGGCTATGTATGCAAACTCTTTGTACTTTTTAATGTGTTAGTTAGTAACCTTAGCTGCAGCTAACACTATGGTGATCTGTAGCAACTGGCATTGTTTTCCCTGTACTTCACCACCTGTTGCTTTTGTCATACCCACTCCTGAGGTCTTTGTCTATAGTTGGAGGCACAAAAATAGATTTCAGCTTACTGGGTGGTTAAACGTGACTTCCTACATGCAGCAATTTACAAGATCTAGTTAGTGGCAAATACTATCTGCATGCAAAGAAATCAGCAGTTTACATATCAGACACTACATGTCCTAAAGTAAAGAACAACAACAGTGATGATGCAGTAAAGGTTTATATTAATCCTACAGTGTGTCTCTTTAAAGGTTGAATATATCTGAGGTTTGTGCTGGGCCTCTTTTCAAACTGAAAAGAAGAATTTAACTCACAGAGCAGATCCAAAAAATGATAACATTAAAAAAAACAAGTTAACAGCCCTGCTAAGGGATATTTTGCCTATTCTCTCTGGCCTTCATTTTCAAATTATTCAAATAATTGCTCCGGCTTACATCCAAGGAAAGCAGCTGTGATCATATAATACTATATTTCATGAAAATGGCAACATTTATGAAACTGTTTGCTTTTGCATTTTAAGTCAAATTTCCTGACATTTGGAGGGCTGGGCAAATATTTTTTTTAAATAAAATCTGACAGTATGACAACTCATTTACAGCAAGTGAACATAGCTGTATAAACACATACTATGGACGCTTTTCAGGGTTTAGTTTACGGTTGCACCAAATAGTTTGAAGTTATATTCAACTATGACGGACAGCAATGTTATTTGGTTGCTATATTTTTATAAAGAGCTGCATGTCTGTTTGACTGAGGGAGGGCCTGAGCTACACACCAAAGCAAAGCAGTCACAGTGGACAGGATGAAGTTTGGCTTCATGAAACTTCATGAAACAAAATCCACAGACAAAGTCGTTGTTTTCACTAATACTGCTCACGCTCTTCATTCACTCTCTAGCTCGCTTGACCACTGCTCTCTCACATGTTGAGCTGGGGGAAGAGTAGCCGACTTTACAAACAGCAATCGGCAAATCCACCTCATCCTGCCTTCAAAGGCTGACTTGTTTAATCTGATAAATTACTTTATTCAAAGTAAAGATTTCTGGGTTGTGATGTTGAGACATATGACAACAAAAAATAAAGCTTCATTCAAAAACCTACATAGAAGCTTAGAAGGTGAAATAAAATTATTACAGCCATGTTTAGGTTATGCATTGTACTGTTCATGAAGTGTTTTTCTTTCAGATCATCTCTTTGACAGTCTGAGAAAATATTTTAAAAACATGGCTCTCCGGAGAAAGACTCAGTCACCTTCGTACACAGTGGTTTCTGGTACGTGCACATGTGTATGCAGCACAGGCAGCCAGGAGATCACTAGAACTGATCACATTCACAATCAGCTCTATCTGTGGCATCATAGAGGATGTGGGAAACGCACACACACACACGCACACACACATACACATACACCGAGCACTAGTTGTGGGGTTACCAACACTGATAGAGATGAGTGTGTTCTAGGAAACCTGTCACAAACTGTCAGACACATAGCCTTGAGTAATGAATAAATGTGTCAGTTCACTGCGCTGCCCTCCTTGCATACTTCTCAGAAATACTGATATACAAGCCAAACCTGCAGAAGTTAAGGCAGCACATTTAGATTCACAGAACTGACTGCAGTTCCTTGTAAATGAATTAGCTGTGGTTTTGCACACAAAAAAGGCAATTACCAAGTCTGACAGAGCAGAAAAAGACGGGAATGTGGCAACATCTTTCTGACTGTTAAAAAAAAAAAAACATTAAACTCTCTTAACCTCAACTTTTTTTTCTCTGATGATAACAACCAATGTTTGACTGTAAATGCTACATTACAAAGAAGTAAAACCTTATTTAATAATTTTTATGAAGCACATTAATGATGACCAACTTTTTCCAGTAAGAAATATTAAGGACTTTAAGACCTAAAAATACAATCTAATATTTAAAACCAATAAAATCATCTAAGTACATCAGGACAGTGTATGAGGCTAAGCAGAAGAACCTTTTTTAATAGGACTGCATACCTGCAGCACTGTAATACTTAATATTAATATTAATAATTAATATAAAAGTTAATATAATAGTTTTTATATCATATAAACACTACTACTACTACTACTACTGTGCACTTAGCTTGTAGTTTATTAGGTACGCCCAGTGAAAACTAATACAACAATCGGGCAATAAGTCCTACCCTTCACTAAGTTTATAATGTTAGTGTGAAACTGTTTTAAAGAGGTGGTGATTCAACTTAGTGGTCATTTTGGAAGCTGCAGTGTGTGCTTCTGTTGAACTGTATTGTGTTAGACTGAGAGCAACTGAACCCTCTTGACATCTACTCATGCACAGTGTTTTGGATATTTTTCGCCCAGGATTTCAGATTTTCACCACTGAGACTTCTGTCACTGCTCAAATACAACAGGGAGGAATGGTATTTCATTTGCGGTGCTCACACCACTGAAAAACGACATTCGAAACACTCAACAGTAATAACTCTTTCCAGAAAATATATATCAGTTACTCAAGATAATCCACAGAACTGACCGAACAGTTTTTGTTGGAACTATCTTCTGTTAAAAATGTGAGCTGTTTTTATTGGGGCTGCTTTCTAGCAAAGAAGTAGTCCCAATGAAAATTACTCATAGTGAGATCTGTGAATTATCTTGAGTAACCAACACATTGTTTTTGGAAAGACGTGTTTTTGGCAGTTAAATGTCTTTTTATAATGCTTTAAGCACCACAAGCATCACTGCATTCACCTTTTTATGAGCCTAAATCTGACTATATGGCAGAAGATCTGCATGCATGGGATCCTAACTTAATTGTATGACACATCCCCAGCCATTTTTACACTTGGCTGAGTACCTTTCTGTGGACAATGCTGATATGAATGACAAGACGTTAGCAGGTCAATGTGGTAAACCATTCAATTGTGATTATTTATCAAATATAACTCATTTGTCCAAGATATATTATCCCAAGTAAGACAGAATTGACCCTTGACCCAAACAAAAGCTACTCAAGTGCAGCTTAAACATCATGGAAAATGACTGAGGATTTATATTTACTGAGAAACAGAAAACAGATTTGGTGATTGTGTGTAGCGTTGAGCGGAACATGACATCTTCAATAAATAATAAGCTACAATAAAGCTTTATGTCTTTTATAACCTCTGCACAATGTTAAATCACCTTTTATCTCTGAAGTCTATAGTGTACGTAAACATAGAAAACACATAAAACATTTACATAGAAATAAAACATAGACAAGTTTCAAATCTTTGCACAAAAGTTACTCAGCAGTGGATGAAAAATCGCTGGCATGTGTGTATCAGTATATCTAAGAGATTTCATGTGTGCTACTCATCCACATGTGTCAGTTATGGGTGTGTATGTATGTGTGATGGTCAGTTAAGGGTGTGTTGAGTATCCAGTAACTGTACACATGTGGAAGACTGGTAAATGTATCCTATCTCAGCATGTAAAACCTGCGTAAAATCTGTTTTCTGCATCCTTGTTTGTGTTTTACTTGTTTTTCTTGCAATGTGTGCAGCTCCTATACTAACTCTTCCTTTCACCATTCACATCTGACAAAATCCTGACCATTATGATATTTTCCAAGGAGACACCAAAACTGACATCCGATAACAAAATCACTAAGCTCAAAGAAATGAAAACTTGCTTTCTGGGAGAAGCAGATGAACAGACATACCTGTCATTGAACACCATAACAGGTATGTCTATTGATCCACGTCTCCCAGACATACCAGAGAAGAGGATCAACAGGCATACTTTGAACCTTGTCATTGAACACCATGTAACACATACACTACCACAGCTACTGTCATTTTCTATTGCGCAACCTGGATCAAGAAAAGCATTAGGGCCCAATGAATTCCAATGGGGGTCTACAAAGAGTCTGCAGCAGAACTATCCAGTCTCCGCAGTGGCCTCTTTCAACATCTTTTTTCATTATAAACATTATTATTTTACTTCTATATTGTTGATATTGTGAAACAATGTGGCAGTAACATGTTTCTTGATGCAGATTGTTCCACCATCTCAGGTGGCAGCAAGCCTAAACAAAGTCCTGGACAACATCAGTAAGTGGGATGATGCGTGGAAGGTCACGTTCGAGCCAAACACGTGCAAGGCAACGATCCTGTCCATAAAAAGAAATCCATTTTCCCCTCTTCTTTAGGAGCACCAACTCAGTGAGCACACAAAGTGCAGAAAACTCCAGTGGACCAGCCATCTGTCCAATATCTGCACAACATCTCAGAGCATAAGCTTGATCTTAGGGGCAGAGCCAACGTCTACAAAACTAAGGTCAGGAGTGTCATGGTGTATAACATGCCTCACAAACTAGATATCATCCAGAAAAAGGAACTAAAGATCACTGGTGTGGATGAAAACTGTTCTACAGGATTATGCCATGACTAAGATGAACCACTGCAGAACAGTTGCAATAAGAGTATTTTCAGGTCGCATACTCCCAGACCTGAAAGCACTGCTACCCTAAGCCCATGTCCCAGGCTTTGCAGCGTTGTTTGTTATTATTGTACATGGAACTGAAATATTTGGTTTTTGGACTTTTGAATCGACAAAAAAAAGAATGAAAATGAAAATAATGATTGGTTGCAGGAATGGGTATATCTATATCACAAAATATTATCCTGCTGATTTAACAGTGCCCCTTGAGAGGCATAAAAATCAAAAACTGCCATGATGATTACACCACTACAATAACCAACTTCTGATGATGGGACATGCCCAGAAGTTGGGAAAGAAAAACTTTCTCTTGTCCTTCCTTTCCCTTCTGCCCCTGTGCCACAGCATTGTTTCTGAATAAACCTTACTGTGCAGTTTTGCTCCTTATGACTACAGTTCCTGGTACCACCGAGCCAGAACCTGGTTTATATAGGGAAGGAGAACCAGCCATGATAACATTTTCCATACAACAGTCAAAGCCAAGTGGGGCTTGCCAGAGCCAGAGAAGACAAACAAGAATGAAATGTGATACTTTTACAGTTATACTAGTCAAAGTATGATGGAAAAAACAGCCAGGACAATTAGGCTGACAATAATTTATCAAGTACATTAGAGCTGCAACCAAATGGATTTTTTTTTGTCATCTCTAAATTTGCAAATTATTTTCTTGCCAAAATGATCGTTTTATCAATGAAACGTTGAAAAAACTATATTCACAATTCGTCAGAGGCTACTGTCATCTACCACTTTTTTTGTCTGACTAAGGGGCCAACGCCTTAAAAAAATACAATTTTAGAATGCATTTCTTTTATCTAGTGTATAGTGTATATATCATTTTGTTTATCCACTCAGAGTCTGGCAATGAAATGTCAAGCATAGTCAAATAAAAGACTCACTAGTTGGACTATCTGTGCTACAGGTGTTTGCATGACGACAAACAACATTTAATAATGCAAATAAAAACAAACACTTCACATAATTAATCGTATTGCAAATGCGCTCAAACCATTACATAATAGTGCTTGGTAACATAATGGAGTTTGCAGGTGTGTGTGTATATGGGGACCATAGAGGCCAAGAGAAAACTGTTGGGTGAGGGCGTTGCACAGCTTTGCTTTGGGGGCTTTCCACATGCTACTCAGCAAGGTCATGTGCACTGGCACTGTGGTTGTAGGTTACACACACACACACACACACACACACACACACACACACACGCACACACACACACACGATACAGTCCAACAAAGAGGTTATGACAAGAGAAAAAAAAAGCACACACTTGAGATGCATGAGCAATTTAATATTTTATAATCACCAAAAGGGAATCTGTGTATTTATCTACACAAATGGCGTGTTTGTTAATGCAAGCAGAGACACACGTAACGACGGCATGACGACCTCTTCTGCAGAAACAGACATAGAACTAGAAAGAGACAGAGCAAGAGATCTGACAAACATCTTGACCACATGACTCTAACCACTCTACTTCCTTTAGATGTTTCTATAGATTTTTGTCACACTGAAACACACGAGCGTGCACGCGCACGCACGCACGCACGCACACATACACACACACACAAACAAACAAAAAACAAAACACAACACTCCTCCCACACTCAGGCATTTTCAACACTGTGAGAGAAGTTTTCCACTCTGTATGAGACGAAAATTTCTCAGTCGCCTTTAGACTTGACAAACAAATATGAACAAAAGCGACAAATGACGTGAAAAGCTGCCTCCAGTTGTAAACTGTGTTCCCTTTGAGCTTTGTTGTTCACCACATCTTAGCTTGAAAAGCAGACTGCTTGTCAGTCAATTTTCAGTTTTGATCTGTTTTGGCGTCGCAATTTTGCAGAAATGTGTATAAACTAACATACGTGAACATTTCAAATTAATGTAAAAACATGGCAGTTTTCATCCATCCAGTTGCAGAGGCACCAAGCTATCTGCCCCTGAGTGTCCTAGGTTGGACTCGAATGGATTATCGCCACCAGGAAGGAATCAAAAAAGCCTACAAATCACATATCTGAACCACCTTAAGTGGCTTTGTAAGCAAAGTCAGAAATTTAATTTTGAGCTCTTTCCACCCTGCAAAGGAAGTTTATTTCTGCAAGATGAACTGACTCATTCACTCATTAATTTTCCTGCTCTATCTGACCCTTAACTATGGACAAGACCCACAACATTTAAACATGCTCACTTGAGACAGAAACAAACTCCCAACTTAATAGAGGGACTTCTGGCTTGGGAGTATCCTGGGTTCAGATTTGGAGACGATGACTCCCATCCAATTCCCCCTTCACACTCGGCTAAAAAAGCCTCTCCAATTTGCAATGCGTGTCAGTCTGATTAAGCCAGTACAAGTGACATCATTGGCAAAAAGCAAACAGGCAATCTTGAATTAAGCAAAGATGTCGTTTGCTGAGAAAGCAAACACAGCTATTACTTCAGTGATTCAAGGAGGGACACCAACCTAAGCAACTCTACGGAGTATAAACTGAACGGTCAAAGACCCACAATCCCATCAAGTATCCTTACAAGGCAGAGGAGCAAGAATGATATCAGCATTGCTCCTCCTGAAATCTGAGGTTTGACAACAACCCAGTGCCTCCTGTCACGCATCCTGGTTGGAAATAGCTTTCCTTGGAAGGCTGAATAGTCTAGCCTTTTAATAATTGCTCCCCTACTCTGCAAAAGTACCAGCACCTACTTTTGCAAGTCAAAAGGCACTGTGCCTGAAACCAAAACCAAATTGAAGAGGCCTGTCAATGAAGACAGCCCGACAATATCTAACTAACTACGTCTGAGCTTTATGACTAACTCAATGACCTCCAGAGATGGGCAAGGCTTCTCCACCGACTATTCTGACAGCATCGTTTTAAGAGGGCATGTCAGCTGGGTTCAGTTCATTTCCTCTGAATGTTCCCTTATCCCCAGGCAAGGTCAGCAGTTCTCCTGCTGAGAACAGCGTGGGCAAGGCCCTGGTTTGTGTAAACATATTCACCGAGCCAGATCTGATGTATAAACTTGTGGATTCTGACCACAACATGAGCTTTACAAATCTGTTCATGAATCAAATCATATTATATCACATATAGCACAGGACATAACACCAACATGCAGAGCCAGGAACCAGCAAGAAAAAAAAAGAAGGTTCACAAATGTCTTCATTAACTACAGTGGGTATAAGTGGAGGATCAGAGGCAAGAGATTATCTACCGATCTACTGTATGTAGTCTACAACATATGAATGGTTGGAGTTCTTTGAAGCCTTTGGCTATATTTACATCATATGCTTTCCTTGGAAATTTGTGGTTTAAACTTGGTAGGATCTCAGAATGACTCACTGTATTCCTGACAAGAGTCATTACTGCTGACTTTGGCTAAACACTGGTTTTGTCGTCATAATCCCTCAAGCCCACTTTCATGCAAATGTGGTGTGTAAGGACTTTTAATTAAGATGCAAAATGCTACATCACATACAAAAAAGACTCAATGCAGCCAATCCACCACTAACAAAAAGCTTCATCATCTATGAGAAACGCTCTTATTTCCCAGTATTTTTATTAAATTTTGTAAAATGGGTCAGTGACACATTTTGGTGACAAATCCTCTATTGTATTATGGTTACAGAAACTAGCATGCACACAGTTTTTTTTTTTAGAAACCTAACCCTGCTCTGAAAAGAGTGGGATGTTGTGGCATGACCCACAATTCTCATCACCAAGACTATGTATCCAGAGTCTCTTCACTGATTCATGTTCTTGTTACATTATCCTGCTAGTTAGATAGCTAGCCTGCTTAAAATAACTCATCTGATACACAACAAGTGTTTCAGAGTACAAATGGGAAAGGGTACATTGTTTTAATATTATTAAATCAACCTGTAACTTAGGTCATATCTGTGCTAGTATTGAAACAATTAGTCAACAAAGCAAGAAAGAATGTGAAGCAGCCTGTTCCTGGCACTTCACTCTTGACATTATTGTAATGAATATCTTTGTGTTTTGGACCATTACCTGGATAAAACAAGCACTATTATGATGTTATTAATCAAAAAGAAAAAATCAATCAAGAAGTTACTTGCTGCCCTAATCTGTGCATAACCAACCTCCCAATGGCCTCCATTATGGTGTTGTGAAACAAGAATCTCATGCAACCATGCACGCAAGCTCAAAGGTTTAACAAAAGACACAGAGTCACAGTGAGCTGTCATTTCATTTCAAACCAAGAACATTATGCCAACTAACCAGATACATTGTTGCCAGAGGGATTTTCAAACTCAGAGCCAACTGGATGGCTGCCTCAGGATTTACAGAAGTTTTGTTATCCAGATTTTTTGTACAAAATTTCCCTCAGATCTCCGTGGGCTACACAGGATAAAGATCTGGTGATACAAAGTTAGAAGGAGGGGTGAACAAGTTCAGGCAGATCAGAAGAGAGAACTGAAAAGCAGAACCTGTGAGGCAAAAGAAGAAAAAAAAAAGAATACCAAAGAGTACCACAGAAGGCAAACAAAAGAACATCTACTCGCACAAACTTTTACAATCTGTCTCGAGATGATGATATGCACAGCAGATATAGTATACATGTGGTGAACACAGAGTCAGTGTACGCATAAACAAGCACGCATGTGCACCCACACACACATATATATCCATTACATGACTGAGTCACTCACTTCAAGGCATAATTTCTAGGTTTCTTGAAACACAATCCCTGGAAAGAGTAAAAGATTTGACTTTGTGGGTGAGATACAAGGCTGTTATGATGTAAAATGAAACTCAAGTTTCTGCACTAAACACCGGTATCAGCAGATGTCATTGAAAGCTGTGCACAAATCCACGATTTGTACCTGCTGGCCACTTGCCCCTCATCAACTACACTTTCTTACAGTAATACTTGAGTGAGACCAAAACAAAGCAACAAGCTGGAAATCATTTCAATTTTAGTAGGGCTGCAACTGTTCATTTTATTATCGATTAATCAGTCCATTATTTTGACAATTTTGACATTACTCTCACATGAGGTAAAGAAAAGCTGTATAAAGTATGTGTATTAGAATGATCAGCAGTGAGTAATAAACATGAGAAATAGAAATAGTTCCAGTGAAAACAAAGTCTGATCCAGAGGTACTGGAATTTTAAATGTCTTTTTTTCAAAGTTTTAAGCAGAGCAGGTGAAATGTGATTCACCTGGATCGTGCAGGGTTACTAGCAGATACACAAAGGAAGATATTTTAAAATTTGCATGGCTATGATGTGAGAATATTGTATGTATTTTGATTGTTATGCGATTTAGATGACAGTGAAGTTGACGTCAATTTCATTTTCAAGTTCTTTTCTTTTGAGTAAAATGTTCTGAACTTCTGATGAGTTCTTCATGGATGGATGGATGAATGATTATAAGAAACTTGAGATGTGTTTTAGGAGAGGCACCTTTTGTGTGGCTGATTTTATTTGTAGAGCCTGGGACAAGAGACATAATTCTGTTTATGCCTGACAAACATAACCCCACAGCAGTGGTGCTTTTTTGGTCCATGTGGACGAGACTCTTGCATGTGCATGACCCAATATATAACTTGTGCGAACAAGAAAACTTTTAAACACTCTCACGTTTTGTAAGAATTCTGCAGACTTTGTCTTTTAATTAAAATAAAATCAAACTTACAGACACCTTGATCTCGCTCTGCCCTACTCTCTGCTGGCTTGTCTACCTAACTTTTAGCCTGTCTTTCTCATGTCTTTATGACTGTCTCCTGCTGTTACGTTTCCTGTGTCTCTCTTGGTTGGTTTCATTCTGTTTCTGGTTCAGCTGACTGGGGCCCATGTGTTCAGAGCTTTAGTTGTGGTATGTAACGAGAGCCAAATTAACGCTGCATGCTGCCATATGAGAGACTGAAGTACAACCAGTAACACAGAACAGATGGACACCAGAGTCTAGTTGTTGGAAAAGTATTTTCCACTGATGTTGCAAACTCCTCTTACTGTCAGTGAGAAAGAGAAAAAAAAGTGCAAAGCAAGAAAAACACAGCACAGATGCAGAGAGAAGAACGTGTAAAAATAAATGTAAATATAAGAATACATAAACACATATATAAAATGCATTTTTGCTTCAGCTGGGTAACTCTAATTCTTTTGGTTTAATGAGGCATGACTCCACACTGGCTTTGGAAATTCTTAGATTTTCTTTTTACTTGAGACTTTTACTTGAGACTAAGATAAGATATCACATGACCCCAATGGGATGGAAATATGAAGACAAAGCTTTTACAATTTATGCCAACATAAATAAAAATATGGGCGAGAATGCAGAGAGAGAGAGAGAGCGCACAAATGCACACATGCAGACAGGGAAGAGCAAACTCCAATAACAACATGACACACAGTAAAGACACACGTACACACAGACAAGCATGAAATGAAACCATATGGGAAAAATTAAGGCTAGAAGAGCTGAAACAAGCATATGCAAAAGCACACACACATAGCTGAGATGAGATGAGAAGGGTGTGATTAAGATGAAGTCTACAGGAGGTCTGAGGAAGCATCCGACATCAGCCTGTAGCCTTTTGTGGGAACTGACTCTGGAAGACAGAATACCACTATTTTCCTGGCAAGACGCTAACCTTGTCTGCAACCTTGACTACTGTGCGTCAGATGAAAGGAAAAGTAGGGCTTGATGTCGTAGAAGCAACTACCTCAGTTAAGAGCAAGTCTGAGGAAGGTTACGAGATAACTCCAGAACTTGAGGGAAACTACATATATCAGGACCAACCGATGTGTGGACTAAATAATCCAAAATAACACCAAGATAGGAATGTTAATTGTTTATGGGTCACGGTGTCAGTTTGTCCCCATTCAGATACTTGAGAACGAGATGAGAATTTAAGGTTAGAGTCTCAGACAACACCAAGGACATTGTGGAGACTTCTGCTACTTTCAGCTGACACGACAGGATTCACTTCTGCAATAAAACAAGTGTTACATTGCATTGGCATGGCAATTTTGTCATTTCATCTACAAAACAGAACAAACATAACGTAACAAATTTACCCCCCCCCCAAAAAAAAAAAAAAAAAAAATGCTTATATAACTTCCAGTTGGAGAAGCATGTGAAAATGTTGTACACTGTCCTGGGAAAGAATTAGTGCATAACTGTTCATCCAACAAATTCAATTAGGATGACTATTTTAATTGGCAAAAAATAGAATTATGCAGTGAATGTTGGAATGATCACCAATATAACATCATTAAGTGTACTACTACTCACCACCACCAACATATATAGTGCATCCTTACGGCCTATCACAGGTGAATGTATAGACCTCATTTTCGGAGAGCTCATATTGTACAACAGGTCGTTTGTCAGTTTGGTTATTTCTCCTATTTTTGTCAGTGAACAAACTATATTACACAGATGTGATCAACTCTAAGTCTTTGTTGACAGAGTGAACTCCTGAACAAGACAAACCATACTGTAGTAGTTGCTTGGTACATGTAGACATCCTTTAACCTACCAGGCTATCTGAATTAGACCAGCTAAAGCTGCATTTAGACCGACTTTGGCTCTGCATCAAAAACACGGCTCGAGTTTTGCAAGACAGAGCTCAGTGCCTTGACTGGAGCTTTCTCACGCGAATATGTTATCAGTTTCCATACAGCTTCCTCTCTTGTGCTAAATCAGCTCCCTGATATTACTGCTGTTTCTCACACATTAAGACACACACGCAGCGAGATTGTAATAAAAATACATATGAACACCACCCATGGATTATTATTTTCTGTGCAGCCGATATGCGTGTGCAGCGTGCAGGCATGCATGCTCACACACCTACACACAGTCACAAAAAGAGGCCACAGATGTGTGAAACCCCAATTTACATCCACAAAAAAAAAGAAACTGTACCAACACAATATATAACACAGCAACCCAGACTTACCAAAAGTTTGTGTGCTTAAATTCTTTAGGGGTGTGAAAGCATTATGCTTTTTCTTGTGTATGTTAAAATGTGTGCATGCAAGTCCACAGCTCGCCTTCCTTTTAAGGCCATTTTCAGGGCCTCAACTCGCTGCCCTGCCAAGATTACACACACACACGCACGTGTGCATGTACACATACACACACAAAATGAGAAATGAGAAGGGGGGGGGGCAGCAATGCAGTTGGCTAACTAAAGCAGCGTTGCAATCAGCCAGGAAAATCCTGCCAATGTCTTCCCATTCTGATATATATGCATGCGTGCACACACAGAGACACACACACACAAAGAGCTCTGGCTCTATCATCAACTGAATTACCTCACGCACATGGTTAGGGCTGCAGCTGGCTGAAGAGTTGAGGGCTACTAAATATAAAACTCTATAAGCACACATACACACTGAGATGCACACATGCATGCAGCGTCTTTTTCGCTGGCCTCCGTTTGTGCCAGAATACACACTTGCACACACCCTGAAGAGACTGAACTCTGCTTACAGTGACCCTATGGACGGTGGCGTCTAGGACAGGCAGTCAACATAGCTGCTCTGATTACTGGTTTGAGGAACTTGGGGGACTGGGTGTGCAAGCACATGCAGCCTTGCAGCTGGCTACATCTGGAAGTATTGCAGGGTTTTATGCCATGAGGTCTCATGTGGGGAACCAAGCATACATATTAGGAAAAAAAAAGACATCCTGCTGTGCTGTGATGAGCTGTCAAGCAAGGTCAGGGGAAGGCAAGCTGATCTTTCTTATTCCTCACTTAAAAATGCATGTTACTCAAACAAATCTATTCTAAATGTGGCATTTTTATATTGTCTGATTGTTGTGCTGATGCATTAATCCAGAAGTAAGGAGCAGAAAAGTTGTGACTGGCTGAAGCAAACCCCAAACAAACAGGAAACAGTGTAGGAGGCAAAACAACTCACCAAAGAGTAAAAGAAGACATTAATGTTGCAGATTCTATGAGGTAGCTGAACACATAAATGCCTTGCTAGGCAAATACTGTGCTACTTTCACACATAAAAATGACTGTATTAGAAAGTAATGTGTGACAGTAATCAATGAGGCACAGAGAGATCAAATCTATCTTCAATCATATCAACAGTAACTCAATTTCTTCAACTTAAAGGGGAAAACTATCTCTTCCCCATCTCAGAAGTTTATCAGTGTGAAATAAATGACAGAGTTTCAGCAGTGAACTACAGACATGGTTAATAATACTCTGATTAGTTTTCATTGGTCTAAGCTCTGACTAGACTAGTAATATAATTCTTTGGCTTTTTCAGCTGTATTAAACCCAAAGCCTGCACAACATCAGCACACTCTGTAGCTGCAAACCAATCACTGGGGGCAAAGGTGAGATGAAAACCACCAATACAGCACACATTTGCATTTGTGTGACAAAGCTAAATGTCATCACAGCTTCAGTGTTGTTTTGTCATGTGGCAAATTATACACCAAAAGCTTCCTAGATGTGAAAACAAAACAAACACAGAGAAAAGAGATGATTTAAAACAGCTGGAAACAGGAAATGACTTTGTGCCTATGTGTGTTAATTTAAAGTATGCACATACATGTATGAGAAAGTGACATTGCCCAGCCCTTTAAAGACTTGTGTGGGTTTCCATCGTATTGATGAACACAAAACAGATCTACAGAATAATCAGTCTTGCACAAGATGAGTAACCTGCCAGCTGTTAAAAGTTTCAGTGCTATGCAGAGTTCTGAGAAGAAGCTCAACAAACATTTGCAAGAAGTGCAGACACAATCCCGTGAAAGAGGCAGAACAGACATCTGCTCTACTAAGAAAAACAGTAAGACAGAAAGTGTGAGCTCTTAGTGATCATATGCTGCACACAGTATATGCAGTCATGCAGAACATCTGTTTGTCACAGCTGAAATACATGTCAACAACTGAATAAAAAACATTAAATGTTGCAAATGTAGGATGTTTAAAAGTTGCTTCAGCATTAAATGTTAAATTAAAACATGATTATGGCGCTCTATAGGGACCAACTTTGACCCTGTATTTAATTTCAATACTGTAAAACATTACACAGTTTGAAAATGTGCTCAAATATATACTTATTTCTCAATATGTGTACATACTTAGATGATCTCATGTGTGTGCATTAACTATAAAGCTAGAACTAGGATGCCATTAGCTTAGCTTAGCATGAAGATGGGAAATGGGCAGCAACAGCTGGCCTGGCTCCGTCCAAAGTGCCAACCAACACCTCTAAAGTTTAGTAATTTAAATTATGGTTTGAATTATGTGGATTTCTTGGCCACATAAAGAAAAAACCTAAATAAGATGAGATGGAAATACAGTGCAATGCATGTATGTCAAACATAGATCACACACACCATTATCAAATGATTTCTTGGTTTAGAGAAAATATGTGTGTATAAATGTAAGCATGGGAAAATGTTTTTACCTTTGGAGGGTCATAGAGCTCCAACTGGTACCTCTCCCCTCCTCTTCCTCCACCACCACCTTGAGCATCCCTGATCCTCCTGACCAGCAGGCGGCAGCGTTGCCAGCGGGGCTGAGAGTCTGAGATAGTGTCATCCACCAGCAAGTACCTCAGTTGGTCCTCTTTACAGCAACCGCTCACCTCTGGCCTTCTCTGCCTCATGCTCCCGCTGCGAAGCGAACGGACACGATCCATTAATTGAGAGGCGAAACCAGCAAACATATGTGAAGAGGCCGGGGGCGTGGCTTCAGAGTTCAGACAAGAGGAAGAGTGGGAGGAAGAGGAGGAGGATGACACTTCCTCGTTTGTGGAGGAAATCCCAACCACTCTGTCACCATTATTTGGGGGATTGTTGTTGTTGGTGGTGGGGTTTCTAGGAGACAGGTCCTGGGGTAAGGGGGGGCTTGGGAGGGGCCGTTTCTTGAGAAGCCGTCTTACGGTCTGCCGGATTTGACTGACAGAGAAATGTGTGATGTCAGCGTGGCCAGGGTTGGAGGTTGAGGAGTCCGAAGAGTACCGTTCAGATACCTGACGACGATCATTGCCAGACACCTCCTCGTTGCTACAACTACGAATCAACAGTGACCCACTGCCGATACTACGAGTCGACCCCCTGTGCACCGCTGGGATTCCTGATAAGGAGTTTCCAGCAGCACATAGCAGCGGCTGCTCCTGTTCCCGACTTACCACCACTGGTTCCACTTTTGGTGATACCACAGTGAAACGAGCAGCTCCTCCACTTGGCCGACCCGCCTCGCGATAGTCCTGTGTCAAAGAAGTGATCCGCAATCGACCCATCTCGGCCTGTGATGGGAGGGGAGATGCCACTGGAGTGGTGGAGGATGCACTACCAGTAGTGGCAGAGCATGTGGTCTGGCTGAGTGGCGTGCCATCTTTGTCGACCTCACAGCAGAAGTGCTGCTGGAAGAGGTCTGTGAACTGCTTGGAAAAGGTCTCTGGTGGGAGTACGTCATGTTGTGGCCGCTCTCTGGCGAAGCTCCGGTAGTGTCCGGCCAGCTGCCGGGCTGTGGCGATGGCATGGAGCTCGCAGAATTCCCTCCAGCCTCGCGGGGGCGCTGCCACTCCTGGGCCTCCTCCTGCTGCTGTGGTGGTGTTGGTTGGATGTATAGTGTTACCATTCATTGCAGTAACCAGACCGGCTGAGAATCACTGCTTTGAGACAAAGAAGGTTGAAAAGAGAAAGAAGAAGAAAGAGGAGGTGATTTGGAGACAAGAGTGGAGAGATGGACAAAAGAAAGAGAAAAGGGATGATTGAGGAACAAACAAAGGAGAGATATGGAAATGCAATTAGGGGCAAATCAAGATAATTTGGAGTGTTGTGCAAGAACTTAAGCATGACAGATGAAACTGGCAAAACACTTACAGCATTTCTTTGAACTACTTGAAAGTTTGAGACAGTTCAAACATTGAGGAAGGACAGCCAAAAGTCTGATTTTATCTGTACGGATTACACAGGCCTGCAAAGAATCTCTGGCAATCAACCAATCAGAGTATCTTAATAGATAGGGATGCAGAGTTCACAAAAACCATTCGAGTTGTAGACAAACAGCCTATTGAATCAGGAGCAAAAATACTGTAAGTGCATACGTATATTTAAAGGAAAAATTTTGCTCCTGCTCTCAAGGTGCATAGAGTGAAAAAACAAAAATGAGGAGAGTGAAGTGGAGCAGAGTCACTGAAGATGACTAAATCACTTCTAAATTGCACTGATATGGATGACAGAGGCTTAAGTATTTGAAATGAATGAAAACAGTAATAAGTCAGACAGACACTGAATGAGGCCCTGACTGAGGAAGTACGGTTAGAAAATTTCTCAATCAACCGCACTGCCTGCTCGGCCATCTGTGTGTTTGTGTCTGCATGTGGCCTTTTTCAATGTTCCTTCTGCTTTTTTCGTTCTTTTTTATTTTTTCTTTCAAGATGAAGTCTTCATTATGTCAAGGCTATTACATGGACTGTGATTGCTCGACTCCACACTTCAATTTCATGCTTGATTTGTCTCCTTCTCTCTCCCCAAAGTGCATGAACCTTGACAATAAAGCTTCATCTTGCCTTTAAAAAAAGACCATTTTCACACCTAACCTGAGTTGACTTTTTTGGACCAATGAAGTCTTTTCTTTGGTTATGAATATGAAAATAAACCAATCCACGGTCAGTCCATATGCAGCAGCTGATGATACAGCATGTTTGTTCACGTCTAAAAAAAAAAACTGACTTGTGAGAGGAATAACTGTTGTAACTGCAAATGGTCTGAGTATAATTTACATTTGGTCAATGTCCATTTGGCGGTTGAATTCATTGATGAAGTTAGATGGTCAAAAGTTCACAAACTGTGCAGATGTGACAGGAAATGAAGAAAGAGAGAGACGAGATGACATGCAACAAAGTATCCACCCTCTTGGGCTGAAAACATGGACGTTGCGATTATATAGCGACCATCTTAAAACCCCTTGGCTACCAGGGTGCCCTTTAATTTTTCAAGGCGTTTTGGGTAGATTTTCCTTGCACACCAATTTCCTCATTGTTCACATAAATATCACAAGTCATGATGAAGCATGCCTTTGCCATCATTAGTCAGTGCAGAATAAAGACAACATTGAACAGTACTTTTCTTCTACAGTACATTATGCTATTACCTATCTAACATGGCTGACTAAGTGCTACCTTTGTAATTACTGTACAAAGAACCGAGACAGTGGTTCAAGACTTAACCACATAGTTTCACAGAAAAGAGGAAACAGGATGAATTCATAAGCATTCAGTGAGAGCCCTACCCCGTCCCTCATCTTTTCAAACACCCTCTTGCTGTTCCCTGATGAGTGCATACACTGCTGACCCTGTATACTCAACCCATAGTTACAGATGATAAGTAGGAGGAAGGGCATAGTTTCAAAGAGCCACAACAGGCCTGAGCTAAAGCATGAGTGCAGCTTCTTGGTTTATGCAGACAGGCCATGAATGATATAATTTTGTATAATCAGCCGCAGGGTTTCTCCAGCTTCATGCTACGGTGATGTAACAAAACAATGACCTCTATAAATTAAGTCTCATCAAAGTTTTTGTGAGATAACTTTATCTGATTAGAAATTATAACATGCTAGGATCTGGCAGCAACATTTTTGAACAGGGTGGATATATTTCGTCATTTAATATTTCAGGAAAAGCAGTGAAAACAGGAAGAATATCTTAGAAACAGTGATGTCTCACTGACCAAATATGTGTTATATAACAACTGCAGCTCATTTCTATACTGCTGTACCCTTGAGCTGCTGAACAACAGTTGAATAAACTTACAGAAAGACATCAACTACAGTAATATTAATAAGAGTTTATCATTCTCAAACTACATGTGCCTACAGTACATACCATCTTCCTCCAGTACAGCAGAGAGGGATCGACTCTTAATACAGGAAGTATGTGTAGCGTTCGTGTGTGTGCATACGGGTGCGTGTGGGTTGGCGTGGGGGGAGTCATAGACTGTGGTCCAACAGATCACAGAAAACCACAATAAATAGAAGGGGAGGGGAGGGTGGGGGGGTGTCGTTGTGGTTGGGCCAAACATGGAGCAACATGTCTCGTTATCTCTCGGCTAACATCTCCTTCGCTCTCCCGAGTCGACGACATTCAGAGAAGAAGAAAAGCTGTTCTTGAAATCGTGACTCGCAACGAGCCGGCAATTTTTCATTAGTATCATCAAACGTAGCAGGGGACACGTACGTCAATGAGGGAGTGAAAACTTGGCAACGTGAAATATTGCGTCACTCAAGTTCCTGGATGTGTCCTGTCACAACAACTAATCCCCTTCCTGTACTTTTCAGAGCATGCTCAGTGCATGCCCCCTTGTGCCCCTCCGACTGGCCCCCCCAGAAGCCTGTTTCTATCTGCCTGGCCAGCCCAGCGATGACTCAGCACTGACTGACTACAGAACATGCACACACACACACATATATATATACAGACACACACTTCCTCTTGCCGTATTCCTCTGGGGGCTTGGCCGTCTCTGTTCCCATAGTTTTCCCTTTCTTTTGATCCTCTGTGTCCTCTTGTATGAGGATCTCCAGATGTGTTTGGATTCATGCTTCCTTTACTTTCACCTTAACTGCGGGCCTGAGAAGGCCACGTTCAAGTTGTGAGGGAAAACAAAGAGACTGATACAAGTTTGCATCTCCTTTCTCCGTTCTTATCCAGGACCTTTCACCTCAACTTTCTGCTTTGTTATCGTATTATTGTTTTGCTAGACAGCATTCAGCAGGGGCTGACTGAAAAAAATAAAATAAAAAATAGGCCAATTCAAACACACCAAGCTGCAAATGGAAAACATTCCCCTACGCAACAGAGCCAAAGTTGCTGAATTCCCTCCTTTCTGTCTTCCTTACCTTACTCATCACTCCCTCCTCCTCCTCCTTCTCAATGCCTACATTCTTCACTGTGACACACACACACTGGCACACTGATTGCTTTCTTCGACTCTCTCATGTGCTTTACAGAAATCTGGCACAGCTTTCCCTGCAGCATCGACACCACAACCAGCCTGAGAAACTGCTGCCCTGCATAACTCGATGGCAAGTGTCGACATTGGTTTCATGTTTGTCGACAAGAAAAAAAAAAAAAAAAGGCAGTGATGTTTTAATGTCCCATCTATGACTGCGAAACTAGTTGAGGCTGCAGCTAAGCCACTGTTGTTCAAAATAGCATAACAGGCAGTGACATCTACAACACCTAGAAGTCATCTGCCTTTATTAGACAGATGCATGAGTCGAGCAGGTGCTCGAAAAAAAAGTCTGCCAGGAAAGCAGCTTTTGAGGACTGACATTTAGAGGAATAGAGAACAATCTTACTGAGGTTTACCAAATGCAAATATGGAACAATTTTCCATTAATTAATTTGTCAATCTGCAATTAATGAGAAACTATTTTGAAATTTGATTAATGGTTATGTCTCGGTTTCTAGCTTCTCAAATGTGAAGGTTTGCTGCTCTCCTCTGTGTACTCTCATTGTAAATTAAATATCTTCATGTAGGTAAGACAAAAGCAAGCTGTTTGAAGATGTAATCTGTGATGGTAAGACAATTTTCTAATGATTATTCAAGAAGCTAATCAGCAGATAAATTGATAATTACAATAATTGTCCAGATGCACCCACCCTGTAATTGTTAGGGTGGTTTTCTCCTCTACAACTCAATCATTTAAGTTAGACTAGATACATAAAAAAGTGAAAAACAGGATTAAAAGTCAGGATAAAAAAACAGATAACACATCTCTTACCTCATTTCATAACTTTGTTGCTTGTAACATCAGAGGTAGAACTAAACTAACCCCCCCCCCCCCCTTTTTTTTTTACAGGGGGCAACCAAAATTGATTTTAATCTAACAGGAAGGGAAACAGGATGCGTGAAAGACACACGTGAATCGATCTTGCCAGCATGAATAACCTCATGACTCATGTTAGCTCACTGAGCTGATTCTTAACACAACACAAGTTTGAATCAACCTCAGGATGCATGTGAGGGGAGGGGGGGGGGGGGGGGTGAACGTGCAGTGCTGGTTCCGTTAAATGTCCAGACACCAACAGAGAAGAGCTAGCAGTGTGCCTGTGGTAGCCAATAAAACAGTATCCTGGCTCTGGCCTATTGGGAACACAGCCAAAACTATTGGCTTAAGCCTCAGACTAGAATGCCAACACAAACATTTCAAAAACGAAGAGAGGTGGCATTCATTTTGGTGAATTAAAATCTACAAACACACACAGAGACTGAGGCTTATACAACACTGAATTATCAGTGCTGCTCATGGAAGCCCTGTTGCAGGGAGGTCCTATTTATATCTCAAGTGCTTGGTATCAGCTCTCACACACCACTGTGTGCTCCATGTTGTCCCCAGCTGGGAGCAGCTCTTGTTTGATGCAATGGACACACACACACACACAAAAAAAAGGTTTCTGAGCGTTCAGGTCATGTATTCATAGCAGGAAATAAGGAAGTAAGCGAAGGTGCAGTACTGCTCATGGCCACTGGTTGTAAAGACTCAGACCGAGTGAAAATCAATGGAAAAGGTCAAAAGGTTAAGTTCCAATTAACTTCTTGAAATGTGCGTCCTCTGATTTTGATCATTATTACACCACGCTGAGGCTATGAAGACATCAGCTCTGGCTCTAGTAAATGTGTGTCTAGTGATGAGCATTTCCTGATGTTTTATAGACCAAACAAGTCACTGGTTAACCAAGAACTGTCAAACTGGTCAACACTGGAAACAGTCTTTAGTTGCAGCCCTGCTTACTGCTATCCTTCAGCTCCACCCCTGAATTGTTTGGACTTTTAGGCTCCAACAACTGACATGATGCCAGTGAACCATATATCCAACTTCAAGTCAAGTGTTGCTTACAGGAAACTATGCATGACATCACAGACACTACCACCATGTTTTTACAGTCATGCTTGAACTTGTTTTTGTCTTTTCACACACCAACACACACAAAGAGACACGTGCATAACTTGCCCCAAGAATGTGTATGCATGTATACCTTCATGCGCCGTTTGGATGTTCATTACTACAGAAATAGGATGCGCTCCTAATCTTCATAGTCATTATATGAAATGCAATTTACAGCAAGCCACATCCTTCTGACCTTTATATAGCCCTAGCCTTATTACCGAGATCAGCCGGATCCAATCTATTGCTTACGACTCAATTAGTCTGCATGGCATCAAGGATTTCTGAGATCAAACGCTCCAGTTTTTCCCGTAAAAACTAGAGTGGAAAAAATAAATAAATCAGGAAAAAAAAAGAAGAAACACGGCAACATCTGCATCATAAGGCCTGGGATGAAAAACAGATTTTGTTACCACCTTTGAATTTTCATTCTCTGAATCACTGAATGAATCACAGAGCTAGGGGTACAAAGCAGCAAGAGCAAGTGAGTGTGTGAATGTGGGCGTAAGGGGGTTATTAAAAGAGAGAGACAGAGAGAGACAGAGAGGAGAACCAGGCAAAAAAAAGAGAAGAGGAGGAGACACAGAAACACAGTCACTGGAGGGACGAGGGGATAATGAGAAGGCAGGCAGGAAGTGAGAAAAACAGAACAGAAGAAAGGCAAGAGGGGAGGAGATGGTGCCAGGTTTGTGGGTGAAGGTCCAGGTGGCAAAGCCAAAGAGGAACAGAGACCAAAGGATCTTTGCTCTGCTCTGCCTGGGCAGCAATCACAGCAACAGGAAGCCCTGCCCTGCCCTGGCAAGCAGCGAGTACTGCACACATGCAAAGATACACACACACACACACACACACACACACACACACACACACACACACCCAAAATGCACTCTTATGTCAGGGGTGGAAAGAGTGCTGAATATTAAAAGGACCAGGGCTGTTACTTAAAGGTCCAGTGCGTTGGATTTAGTGACATCTAGCAACTAAATACAGCTTGCTTTCTAAGCGTGCAGGAGAAACTACGAAGCTCACGAAAGGTCCGATCTAGAGCCACTGTTTGGTTTGTCTGTTCTGGGTTACTGTAGAAACATGGCAGTTCAACATGGCAGACTCTCAGTCAGTTAGCTGAGCTTAGCATCGAGACTACACGTTTGGAAGGAGAAGGGTATTCAGTTGGTTGCAATATGCAGCCACACAGCTAGGTGGCACTAAATCCTACAAACTGGACCTACAAAAAGTCTTCTATAGTTTAAACAACAGTCCATAACCTAAATACATATCATTGGTTGTACAAATAAAATGGCTGACAGTCAAGTTCAAACTATACTAATTGTACTTTGAGCATAGTGGCAAGATATAAAATCCAAACATTAGAAATATTGACTGAAATATTTAACCATTTTGAATGAACCACTCAATTACAGTCACTATAACACTGTTTTACCCAAGGCTACAGAATACTAATCACAATTGTTAATCCATCATCAAAATACTTTACTAGAGCATTAAAAACCTGCTTGAATCAAGTTTAATTAACAGTATGATTGTGGCGTTTATTATTAAATTTGTGCAGCTCTATCCCATCCTTCCCTTACATGGACACAAACAAAATTTTAGCATAAGACTACAATGAGCACAAACCCCTGAGCAACTATTATGCAAGCCTGTTATCAGTAGAAAAAAGGCCAGAAATTCCCATCTAAACAGTTACCATTCAATATTGTTATGACAGGCCGAATAGCCTGTTCCACTGTTAGCTAAGACAGCAGTTAACACAAACTGACACTGTGCTTTTCATCCCCTTCACTTCATGTTTTATACTTGAGCCCAATAAGCTGCTATGTATGAAGCAAAATTGGCATAGCCAGACAACAGCTACATGCAGCTAAAAGTGCTGATTGATCGGCTAGATAAAAGAAGAGGCAGACATGAAAAAGATCTGCAGTTGCAGGGATGGGGATTGGCTGAGACTCAGTGTTCCTGTTTGTGTGAAGTGAGATGTGAAAAAGCTTTGATAATGAACAGAGCAGAAAGCGAGACGCACACAGCTTACATAATTGAAGAACATATTGTAAAGGAGGAAGTAGCGCCGAAACATGAGATAACCTCGCTCTTAACTTCCCATAGCCTGAAGGAAGCATCAGCTGATTTGAGGTAAAACGAGAGAGGGGGAGCCTGCAGCTACATCTAGAGTCGATTACAAATATAAACCATCAGCAAACCATGAAATGCTTTTTCTGGACGCAAAGACATGGAAATGTTTATTTGTGTAAAGCCTGTAAAAGCTCAAATATTTGTGGAAATGTTTCATAAGAACGATCAAGATATAACACATTATGTAAAAGAACAAACATAGATACACCCACAATACATGAACATGCAGTGGTCTAAGAATAACTTTTAAAACTGACAGCCTCTTTTGATAAAAGAGAACAAGAGGCAGTAACAGCTGTGAACTGGTGAAGACTTATCTTTTGTGTTGCATATGCTGTTTGTTGTTCTGATCTGTAGGCAAAATACTACTGGGTACACAGGGTTTCTGTTTTGGTTAAAGAGTATTCTCCAGCTCAGTCCTGCATTCCCACAACAATGCAGGCTCCAACACAACACAATGCTGCTATTCTTAAGACGCACAGAAATAAAGCCAGGCCACTTTCTGGCCATTTCCTGTGGTCTGGGAACGGAGAGAGGGAGGCAGGTTGGGAAAAGAGCGAGAGTAAAAGGCTGGATCTACAATAAGGAGGAAATCGCACAGCACTAGGAAGATTAAAAGTAGGAAACCAACTTTAAGCTGGAGTATCAAGACCGCTCTGTTGATATTACAAACAGAAAACAAATCTGAGGTTCACCTTAAAAGAAAACTGTATATATGATGATTATGTGTCCAGTAATTTCCAATAACCAAGTAAAATACTCACTAACAAGCATCTTTCCAGCTGTCCGGCATCCTACCAATGACTAATACAAAACGTCTCTGCACAGTCTGCAGTCTATCATTATCCTGCAAAGACAGACCCTGGCATGTCAAGGAAATACTAAAATATAGGGCTCCCAAGACATAATGACAGACAAAAAATGAAAAGAGAAGTTAAGTTTTGGCTTTTTGCTGCTTGGATATATGTGATGTGTGAGCAGGGGACACTCAAGAAATGAGGTCAGTAGTGTCTGTCAGGCATTACAAACAATCTGTTTTACTTCCTGTGTTCATTACACCCTGTTACTATTTAAAAAAAACTGCAACTAATGATTACTTTCAGTATTGATTAGTCTGTGGAGAACCAACTTTTCTGATCCATTGATTGACTTGTTGGTCGACAAAATGTCCGAAAACCGTGAAACATTTCTCAAAGTCAAAAACACAACACAACAATATCCAAGAGACAAGCAGCAAGACCTCACTTGCTGGAACCAGAGACTGTGCAGTAATTTTGTTTGGAATAAAATACATAATAAACTCTTAAAACTGTTGCAGATTCATTTTTTAAACTATCAGCAAACTGACTGGTAGTTTCAGCTCTGCATGCAATAATTCAGTGCTTTTGCCTTTCAATACAATCAAAACAGGGTTAAAATGACATGTTGTCCAATACTGTGCACACTGTTAAACTGAAGAAAAAACTAAATACATGCACAGATACTTTTGCCTGTACGTACACTTTGAGCCCAGGCAAAATAAACACACACTGACTGCGCATATTACAGAACATTAAATACGCCTACACTGAATAACTAAACAATTTAAGTATGTTTCTCAGCTACAGAGCCACCAAAAGCAGACCTCAGCTTATTACTGGAACCCTTAAACACAGGTTTACTTTCTGAAAAGCTGAAAACAGCAATCCATCATTCACAACTCTGTGGAGTCAAATCAATACAATTCAGCCAATTCAAGCATTCAAGACTCAAATGTTCCAGCCCGGGAGAGTACGACAGACATCACTGTCTGAAATCCACAAGCACTTTATGAATGAGTCATCCCTACTTTTGATGTGTTTCTGATTCATTGTGAATTGTGTAGACGCATGATAGTATTTAAGATGTGAGATATTATGTGTGCCTGTTTGTGTGTAACTATGCGTGGGGTTGTTGGGAGGGGGGGTTGTAGTGGTGGTGGGGGTAATTGACTCCTTCGGTCACTCTGATCGGGTGTGATTCATCTGCAGGCATCTGACTTCCTGGAAGGCTAATTCAGGAGTTATAAACTTTTCCACATTGAAATTCGCGGAGGAGTGAGTTTCAGTGCTTGTACTTACAAAATACCACTTTCTAACACAGGAACATCATCCAAGAATCCTGTTAAGAGCTCCAGCGACAGCGAAGTCTGTGCTTGTGTTGGGAATAAACTTATGTGATGTGATGCAAATTAGGGATTTTGCGTGAGAATGTGTTCCTACTTTCACTTCAACTTAGACGTGACTCCCATTTCTGCTAAACACACACGCTTGCAAAAGAAGACACATAAAAAAAGCTATTTGATATGTGTATATATGTATGTGTATTTTCCTGACCTGTTTGGTCTAAGATACATTGTATTCACAATTAGTCCACAGTGCTGTCTTCAGTTTGCTTGTTTTGTCTGACCAACAGACCAAAAGCTAAAGACGGTCACATTGTCACAGCACCAAGCCAGACAATATTAGACATTACTGCTTGGAAGATTACTGAAACTAATAATCTATTATCAAAATAGTTCCAGATGTAATTTAACCGACTGTCCTATTAATACACTACTCGTTGCAGCTCTATATGTATGCACTTGTGGAAACCTAGAGGAACTCGCCATGAATAAAAAGCAAACATTGAAGGAGTGTTTCTTTTGTAAAGTTTGAAAGAAACAAAACTCTTGACCCCATTCGATATCCATAATGTGTACACACACAAATCACATAATGTATTGCAACGGCAGAGCCTACAAGCACACACATGCCAAGCGACATCCTCATACTGCTACAGCTAAATCGGGCCTATAATCAACATTCTTCCAACAACAAGAACAGGGGCGCATTGGGGTAAACACACGCAAATACGCAGTCTCTAATTATTGCTGCTTTGGGAAAACACACACATACACGACTGCCCCCCCCCTCACAAAAACACTTGCACAAATGTGTGCGCACACACACGCAAAGCCTTACCCCCGTGTTTGTGGTGAGAAAAGTCTGAGATTTTCTTAGTTTAGCTTTTTGGGAGGGAAAGAACCGTATAAGTCACACATGCACACATGAACTACTAGAAAACATGTGTTTAATTGTAGAAGGTCCCTACTGACACCAGAAAGAACTTTCTTTTTCTTCCATTTTCTGCCCTAATTTGTGTCTGTTCATCTTTCTCCGTCATTCTTCTTTCTCAGGTTCCCACTCCTGTCTGCCTGTAAATTAATCTCCCACGGTTCCTCCTTCTCTTTTCCTGTCTTTTTTAGAAACCCTGAAGGACGTAGAAGAGCTGGCTGCGATAACACCTAAAGAGATGGAGCCCATGACGTTGTCCGATCTGGATGCCGAGGATGCAGAGTGTGTGTGTGTGTGTCTCTCTCTCTCTCTCTCTCTCTCTCTCTCTCTCTCTCTCTCTCTCTCTCTCTCTCTCTCTCTATATATATATATATATATATATATATATATATATATATATATATGATGGTGAAGATATTGTTAAAATGACTACTATAATGCCCAAATTTCAAGAGGCTTTTCTTTCAAGGAAAGATGTCTCAGATCACTACTGAGACAATATTGTGTTGTGGTGCATAAAATCCCCAACCAAGTAATCATGTCATGTTGGAGAAAATCCTATTATAATCATGCTGAACAAGTGTCATCCCCCTCTCTAGGGAAAGTCCAGGATTTTCCACTGCTGAAAATGTACACCAGAATATTTTTATTCATGATATTTACATGGTCGTCAGAGCATGAATGATTTTTGTCCATATTGTGTGGTTGGAGACATTAAATGTTTTCTGTGTTCCTGTTAGGCTGAGTATGGGGCCATCTATAGATTTATTTAGGCATGTAGCACGCTGAGCAAAAGAGAAGTGAAGACAGCACATACATTCAGAAACCAAATGAAGTCTTTAGGGAAGTAAATACTTTTCTGAAATTCATCAGAAACATAAACAGGCTGTACGGGCTAATTAGGGATCTGGAACTGCACTGAACCATTAAATTATAGTCAGTGTTTTGTCGGAAAGTGAAGGCTGGCTGCTATGGAAAATATTATGTACAGTTTAGCAGGCGTTACTTCCTCATCCTAGAGGCATGTTTTTCTGTCTTTTGTGCTTCAGTGACTTAAGGTGTTACAACTGTCACATCTTTATGACTGAATCAACAAAGAATGTCAACATCAGCCTTTTGCTGGGATGACTACAAAAGGTAACTATGTGCCATACAAGTTTGTTGTTTTCACACGTCTTAGGTTACATACATTTTTCTATTTTTCTATGACGACATATACAATGCGATGCAATCCCAGGACAAACTGTCAGTGCTAAGACAACATTTAATATCTCTGGGTGTGGTTAGTTCCATGTGGAAGGAGAATGTGAAGAAATGCTTTATGGCAGTATCAGAATGTATTTTGTCTGGTGCCCAAAAATAGGCATTCATGAATGACTATTTTACCCATGAACAGTGTGTCAGTTAGAGCTGCAACAGCGGGTTGATAAATCAGTCAACATAACATTGATCAACAATAATAAATTGTGTATTTTTATGCATTTTAACAACAGCAGTGACAATCTGGTGTCAATCGCTTTGCTCCAAATTCCCAAAATCTATGCCGAGGTACAGCACATATGCACATGTGCGCATTAACGTCCACTCTTGTAAGCACAAAGAAACGGCAGCTGGGCGCAATTATAAAATAAACAACACTGCGTGAACGTCGCCAGCCGACTCATAGATGTGACACTAAAGAAGCGGCTTTGAATGCAACTGCCTGTGGTAGCAAACCAGGGCTTCTTCTGTTAGCCATGATAGTCGGGCAGCTGTCACTGGACTTATTATATATTTCAGTCAGTCAGCTCATGAACTGACAATGCTCTTTCTCTCTCCGAGTTCAACTGAGGCCTGTTCTATTATTGTGATGGAAATAGTCTGGCGAACGGAGGAAGCCCTGCAAAGTATATTTTTGACCTTTGGAAGTCACTGTATGGATATTGTTATAAAAAGGCAGCGGTAAAAGGAGTACTCCCTTACTTAATGTGACAGTGTTAAAATGTTCAGTCACAAGCGTGGCATTCACAGTTTATTTCAGTAAAAGTATAGAAGTAGAGGGAAATGACGTAAAGGAAAATATATTTTAAGTCATGTGCGACAGCCAGTGACACAATGTTATATTATTATATCTATTATATCACATACTGTGCTTATTATTAGCGATGTAATAACATGTAAGAAGAATATTTATGCTGACTGGAGTAGAGATCAGGGTAACTACTTTCATATACTACAATGCATCATAATTGCAAAGTGGAGAAATGTTTTCGTCCTGAAATGTACTGCAGTATAAAAATGGCAAAAACAGGAAAGACCTCAAACGTATTATAGTACTTCAAGACATGTGTATAGCTAATTTCCATCACTGTATGAAGGATTTCATACACTGCTGCTCCTCACAACAAACTGTACTACTATTATGGTCGGAAACACTGGGGAACCACCACAACTGCACACCTGTTGCCAGAGAGTATCTAAGCAAACAGAGAGACACACCTTTTACTTTGAAGGAATATCCTCCTGTACACACACCCTGTATTTATACACACACACACACACACACACAAGATATGAATAGACGTGAATCCCCTCCAAAACACACACACACACTTAAAATGACTGTTTTGATTTACTGCTGCTCCCCACTTGTTCCTGTTCTCCATCCAGCAATCATGAGGGGTGACCACTGCCGCGCGCGCGCGCTCACTCGAGCAGGCGCTCGAGCGAGACACACACACACACACACACACACACACAATAACGTGTGCAACAAACAACAATAACCTTCACATCTCATATATATATACACACACACACACACACGCCATTAATCTGTTAATGGCTCCACGTTTGGCTCGCTGTTTACAAATAAGTCACAATAAGGTGTCGTATTGCGACGTCACCATAGCGACCACCACGGATATGTTTACGCCAAATAATGTCACAGAAATTCACATACGCTTCAAAAGAAGAAAAGTTACAAAGCAAAACACGTGCTGTGTGCTTATTTCGTGCCTGCTACCCTCACTGACGTGACGCCAAGCTGCTCACAGACGGTAAAATCCTGACTGGACTCTATTTTCCACAGCAAACTTTACTTTTTTTCGGGGGGTGGGGGGCAAAAAGTCTGCGCAAGCACCACGAGCCACAAGCCGGGGAGAGGCAGAGCCCTTTAAATTTCACAGGAGCACCCTTTTTTCGACGATTAGTGAAGGAAAAAAAATGTAATTTTGGACGGAGGCTATGTGCACACTGCTGCTGCCGTTCGTCATTTTGGGATGTGGTGAAGTTAAAAGTTAAGTGATGTTAAAAGCACTTTAAGAACAGGAGGTATTAAAAGCTGACAGGAACTGACAACATACTCACGTTCTCCGTTATCTCGGATGGGCACCCACCGCAGCACGACGAATAACCAACAAGTTGGACTTCGCATAACGGAAATGTGTTGAGAAGCATCTAAAGTGAGTCAAAACGACGTCGGTGAGGAGCAACAGTGAGTGGACATCAGAGGAAAGGCTGCGTGCTACAAAGCCCGTCGCTTTCTCTCTCATTGTGAGTGCACGCGATGGTTCCTCCACCAAAAAAAAAAAAAAAAAAAAAAAAAAAAACAACCAAAAAAAAAAAAAAAATGAGGAAAGAAAACTTTCAGCCACTAACTTCACGCGGAAAAAAAAGTGGCGACTCCTCATTTCCGCTGTCAAAAAAATGTGCCGCGGACCAGCTGTGTCAAGTCGGAGGAAACTCACGTCATGGTTTCCGGCTCTGCCTTTTCAAAATAAGATACCAGATTGGGAAGAGGCACCAGAAACCAGGACCGGATTAATCCACTAGGGGGCCCCTTCTGCACAAACGACCTCTCGGCTACACTGGTGGTTGAATAGATAGATAGATAGATAGATAGATAGATAGATAGATAGATAGATAGATGCAGAAAATAACAGAAATAACAGAAACACCTCTTTGTCTGATACAGTACAGTTCAACAGCAACACAAACTACATCGTCCAACATACAGCCTTCGTGAAAGTAACATTTACTACAGGACTACTGTGTTCATATAACTGCTGTATATAAACTGACAACTGAGTATGCATACTGTATATGTGAAACACATATACTCAACTTTTATGTTGAAATTACCAGACGGAAATAGTTTCCCCATTGAAGTTTCGGGATGTCTGCAATCAACAGCCGCCATGGTCAAGTACGGTATGTGCAAGATGCAGAAGCAGTCCAGACTCCATCATAAAGTATTTTCAGATACTGTCCATTAAGTTTATCATCTGTGGATGTCTACCAACTGCTGTAACAGATATTTATACGGCGTCACACTCCAAATTATTATAGCCAATTATAATATAGCCTAAACTCCTTTAAAAAAGCATTTTCTATCTAGTGATATGACACCGTAACTCAATACAATAGACCTTTAGTAACATTTAGTGAAAGGAGAAGAGCTAAAGCGTCACATTCATCTTTTATATTTCTGACTTTTAATTGATTACTGTTTATAAGAGTTTACTACATGATTATAACAGGGAATTTGAATCACACAATTTATCAACAATTTATATTTTTCCCTCTCTGGAGACTTAAAATCTTAATGGTTTCGGTCACCTGAGGGTTAGTCATCGGCCCCTCCAGGTGTAAAGTATTGATTTCCATAAAGTCAACGTTTTGAAGATATTGGTTAGCGTTGCTGCACAGCGTCACCTGCTGAGAGACAGGCCGAACAGCACCAAGAATGTGTCTGTGGTTTCATCAGGCCAGCCCAGGCCATGCATGACTTTAGGCAACTAGTCTCTCGACTCTCTCTAGAAAATGAAGCTTCTCAGAAAGCACTCCCAGAAATAAAACAACTGTCCACAAGACAACATATTAACATTGTTTATTGAGCGTTTTACAACAAATGCTTAGTTAGCAAACCGCTTTTCAGAGTACCATATCAGGACAGTGTGGTAGAGATTATTGGATATTTAAAAAGAATCCTCAGATCGCGTACAATGACACTGAAAGATTGTACTACAATCATGGAAGACAATCAGAAAAGAGATTATTGTGCATTTAGCTTGCATTCTTAATTTGGTACTTTGAATAAACATAGACACCAGTATCATTTATATGGTTAATTTGGCACATTCACAAATTTCTTTAAATATTAATGTTGAAAAAAAACATACTATTGTCATCTGTAATTACTGTAATGCTCTTCTGGAGCTAATATGGCACTACAATGACAATTTTAGTTAATGTGTCAAAATCATTCCTCAGTGCTGGCTCAATCCAAACTGTACCACTCCTTTCCTCATTGTCGTTTCTGTACAAGCCAAGTCTGTAACCGTAATGATAGTGCTGTGCATTGATGCTGACCGAAGAAACCGAGCCATTGTCAAAAAAGTGATTGCACCCAGAGGAGCCATTGCAAAAAAAAGAGAAAAGAATACAAAGTGAAGCTCTCCCATCGCTGTAGTCCTATGGTAATGGCTATGAGTGCAATAACAGAGTTATAACAATAAAATAAGGCACATGGAAAACAAAAATGTAAACGGCTATTTGATTGGATCAGAAATCTTTTTTTTTTAAAAAGGCCCATTTTGTAGACTGCTGGTGTTAATTTCCAACATGGAAGTAAATATGTTACATACAATCCAAGAGGTTAGTTGTTCACATACAGTATAGGGCTCTAACAGTCGCATTCATCCAGTAACATTCAAGTTAATCAGCTGTAACAAAACAAAACAGTGAGAACAAATTATGATTTCATATAAAATCACAATGAGCATGAGTTAAGTCCTGTAAATTCACGCATAGACAATCTCCTGTAATGAAATGCAAGAGTCAAAGGAGAAGTAAGTGACATGCGTTCTTATGACACAGCATCATCTGCCCGCTGGCTAACAAGGCCTAAAAATACCAGTGTGTTGCTCTGAGCGAGACATCCAGCTCCCACTATGGTCCCCAGTGACTGTCAGAGAGGATGCTCTGACCTTAGCAATCACAAGGCCTCAGGGGTGAGACATGCCCCGCTGGGAGTATGAATATGGACTAGTTTTCCTTAGCACCACTTCTTACCCCGAGAGACTGTATCCTCTTTTTTTCTACAAGTCAACATATTAAAGTGATCAAAGAATTAAAGTGGCTTAAAGTTACAGGAAAGTGGAGCTGTTCATTGTCCTTGTGCCCGTGCAATTAGTTTGTATGGCGTCTGTTTTTTGTTTTTGTTTTTTTTTTTTAAATCAATATTTACATTTTTGTGTGTGCAATGTTTAGATTGTTATTTATCTGACATTCTTATTTTTTTTTGCATATAACAACCATCCAGGGCTTTTCTCTTCCATCAGAAAAATCAGCTAATATTTTTGGTATTTGTGCTTAGCACAGAGGTTTGTATATATATTAAATCAGTTTAGATCAAGGTTCCCATAGTTTAAAGAAATCTGAGTCCAGAACAATATTTAGAAGATAACACTGGCGATATAATAGTAGAACAACGTATTTCTATTCCAGGTTTTCTCTACGAGGGCAAACTCAGCATCTTGTTAGAAAAATCGATGCTTTTAATGAATGACTAGGTTTTTAAATACTGTATTCATAACATTTTTAATTGTCCATGGCAAATGTCACTCAGCAAAACTGTGGAAAGGAGCATATTTGGGGTTGTAAAATTTCTTGGATTGTGCAATGGATAGTGTTAAATGTTTAAGACGGATTGATTCCCCTGTGCCAGACAAGATCTGGAATCAGTCTCACTTTTTTTTTTCTAGGTCTTTTTCAAATCGTGACAAGATTGCAATTTGAAAGCAGGTCTCAGTTTTCTCACCCTTCTGCTGGTTTCAGAAGGGTGCAACACTACAGAATGTTGATGGAGGAATGATAAAACTGTGGAAACGAGATCATCCATCTCCATCAGTTTACTGGCTCTGCAGCCACTGCACTCTCAGTTCCTCCACCTCTTTGCCGTACCAGTCATGGAGTTTGGAGAAGCACCCGGTGCCAGGTGAGACAGGGCTTTCCAGAGATGCTCCTCTTCTCCTGGGCGGCACTGGTGGAGCCCCGCTGCCAATCACAGTGTTATTCCCAGAGTCTGTGCATCCTTCCCAGGCAGCACAGGAAGATGCTGCCTCAACAAAGCCGTTCGCTAAGGCAACTGGCGGTTTACTCCACGCAACTCCATTCTCCTTGGAACCCTCTGTGATGAGCTGCACCTCATCCTGGAGGCTTTTTTGGGCACAGACAGGGGTGGACATGGGAGGAGCGCTTGATGATGACGATGATAAGGAAGATAAAGATGATGAAGAAGAAGTAGATGCCCCAGATCTGCATCGCGCCACCTGGTTCCTCCTGGAAGACTTGGACCTGCCCTGCAGGCTTCCGACTCCTGCCCCAACACCACCTCCTGCAGCCTCCTGGATCTCCTCCAACTGCCTCTCCAGCTCCTTCACCACCAGCCTCATGTAGTCAAAGCTGGCCCTTGACAGTGCTTTCACCCAGGACTCCATGGCTGCTTGGTTCTCAGCAGCCATCTTGTACACCCGCGCTTTGGCACAGTCAAACTTGATAGCGAAGGCGAACTCCTCGGCTGACTCACACAGCTCCACCGTGCATCCTTCGAGGACGATGACGCCGATGGGTTCCCGGCTGTCGCGCTCCTCAAAGTAGAAGAGCATGTTACCCTTCAGGACAAACCAGCGCCGGTGGTAGGCCGTGTTGCGCTCACCCTTTTTGAACAGGAAGCCCGTCTTGTCTGGCGGTGAGTCACAGGTGGCGTAGTGCGCCACGCTGCGTTCGTTCAGCTTCATCTTCTCCTCCTTTTCCTCAGTAGAATATTTACCTAAAGAACATTGTAAAGACAGAGGTCATCCCCCAGTTAAACAGATGAGTCCATACACAAAGATGCAAATCGCTGTACCAGCAGATATGTTATGTATATCTATGTTATAAAGCTGTGCTATTTGGTGTTTGCTGAGAGAAAAAATGACATGACATGGTAATAAAGTCATAATAAGGATGTGAGGTGATTTATGGTACCCTTCAGTAGGAAAACAGCCTGTTTGATCCAAGCTCATGTAAACAGGAAGTCACACAGGGTCGGGTAAACAGACAAGATTCACTGTTTGCACTGTTGTAGGCATCTAAGAGAGGCACATTCTTGGCAGCCAGATCTCAGCCTACGTTATCTTGTCTCCTCCCCGCTGAGCCATCTAATCAGCCCTCGTGGCAGTTAGGGGAAACATTTTTTCTTTTATTCTACCTGTCACGGCACAAGTGTGGAGACATAACGTCTGCGATATAATATAAAATACAAGACATGCTGCGTAGACTTGGCCCACTGCAAATGTAGGCCACCTTATAAAAGCTAGCTTTTACAACAGGGGGAAATTGCTGGGTTATGCTCCGTGTAATCACATGTTCAGCTGTGAACAAGGGCTCAGACCTTCCCTCTGTGTAAACAGCTAATCCAATTTTAATCTGTCAAGAGGGAAGGAGGCGTAAATTAAAGCGAGACACCAGTGTAACTTCATTTATCACCTCATTTAGCACAACTAAATAAGTTTGTGTTGTAACTTTAATATTTGGTGCAGCGTTATGATCTGACTTGACCACAGTACCGTCACTAAACACTTAAAGTACGTTATTACTTACTTATTTATCTCATGTCCAGCTGACATCCACCACCACCGCTCTCCTCCCATCACATCTGGAGCCAATTACCTGACATGTCAACCATCTTCTTTTGTCTCCAAATGAAGGCTGAAAAAAAAAGACAGGACACTTCTGTTCACTCCACAACTCCCAGCTATACCCGTCTGCAGCCCAGCCGACAAGTGAAGCAGGTCGACGTTCAGTTTGTTAGCTGTTTTTTCCAGCACGGCTAGATAACTAATCGTTTTTGGACGAATGATTCAGTCTGGCTGGCCGGTCACAAGCTTTTGACACATCAGCATTTTACCGGAACACATCTCGGACACGAACAAGTTTCCGAAAGCCGCTCATGAACCCCGTACGAAGCAAAGCCCGCCCGTGCCATCTAGCCTAACGCATTTAGCCACTTTGTTGAATACAGATGGGCATCCAGCGTCAGCGTTTTCAGCCCACCACCCGCCCAGCACGAGCTAGCAGTCACCGCCACAGTTAAAGTTAAACTCACGAAATCACAGTATTATTTAAAACAGACAGCTGTTACTCTTCGTTAGCTCCAGATGGACGCGTTGGTGTTGTGAAGACTGACCTCCAGTTGGTTGTTTTCCCCCCGTTTATCTCTTCCTTCTCGCTTTTTTCCTTCCTTTCTTCCCTGTCACGTGACCGACAGGGAGAGCGCGTGTATGGGTGTACGGGGACAGTTTAACCGGGCGGGGTCGTCGTTACAGCTTTACTGCCTTCGGTGGTGAGATGTTAGGGAGGAGCGGTGATATAAAACATGCTCACCCCGTCTTTGCCCTTGGAAAGGTGGAATTTGGTGGTGCAGCTGCCGGCTGCTGCTACACCTGCATGGATGGATGGACCATGGAGGCTTCCCCTGAGTTACTGCAATGTGTTAATGTAATTATAATTGAATAAAATAGTTTAGATATCGTTTGAATTATTCTGTCTCAGTTGAATGTCTGACGCTTTTCACACCTGTTCAGCATGCATTGCTCCAGGCACCACACATTTGCCTTCACAAATGTAGCTGGTCAAAGAAAAGATAATTAAAGCTATTATAAACTGCGGAGTCACAATGCATCATACTTTATGTTTTGTATGCAAAATGTCGATCTTCAAAGTAATTGTAAAATAACTAATGTATTCTTTGGGGTCTCCTTGATATTTTATGTGCTGCAGCTGTTGTCAAAAGTTGTGTAATATTAATATCGAAAGTATTGCTGATTCAAAGTCTGATCTGATACTGATTTCCTCCTAACACAGATGCAGTAAAAAAAAAGAAAATAATACAGGAAACCCTGCAAAATGCATGTAACTATATCACTAATACATTCATTACATTAGTATTATATATGTTTTGGAAAAGGAGTAACTGTGTACAGTAATATCAATAATATCATTTGTGGTTGAAAACATTATTTTTTTCTTCTTCAATGACTTCCATTCTCTACCATTTTAGCTTGGAGGTAGGTGCCTTGCTCAAGGGTACCAAGGCAGTGAGTTTAAACATATACTTATGCATATTGTTACAGCAAATTTTTCATGGACATGTACTCCTGACGTTCCAGTCTTTAGATCATCTCTCTGCTTTGAAAAACAACAACTGCCCTGTCCGTGTAAGCCCGCCTGTCCTTCATAGGCATTGAGCTGCTGGCTTTGGCCTGCGTTATAATGTGCATGACCATGACAAGCCACTACGAATTCATTAGGATATCTTCTGAAGACAGCCGATGGTATTTAGCACTGTCAGCCCGCTATCTCGTCACACTAATCTTCAATTAACTGATGCAGCTGCTGATGCCATCTAATGTATTTTTCTTTCTGAAAGGCTCGCTCGCATACTGCTTTTTTGGTAACTTTGATTAAGTCGGTTTCATCTCCTCTATGTGACTCACGGTTCACAGAGTTGTCGTGTTCTCAAAGATTAATTTGCAAGTGCACAGTTTCTAATAAAAATGCAGAGATTAAAAAAAAACTTAAACTTTCTGTGCATGAAAATATTGTATAGTAATAGTAATAGTAAAATATACACAGACACACCAACATTAAGTGTAAAGTGTTTACTCACAAGTTATTTTCCAACAGTTTGTTGACACGCACAACAAAATACCACTAACAGATTCTTGCAACATTCCAATCATCTATAAAACCGATTCTTGATTGATCCAGAGTTTGGTCATGAGTTCGGTCTCTGTGTCCAGTGAGAGCAAAGAGGTGGAGTTTACATGTGTGGTGCCTCAGGTCTGAATGTGGAGAGAGGCTGAGTGTATCAAATCATTTTTGCGGCTCTCCAGCATGTTTCTCAGCCTTTAATTGATTGAAAATGCATTTATGTATTAACATTCGTCATTCTTTGTCTTTATTTTATTATTTTTCTTGTAAAGCACTTTGTAATATCTGATTTTGATAAGTGCTATGTAAATAAACATCTGTTATATAATCACCAGTGACTCATTGGCTTAAGCCAGAGGTTTTCAAAGTAGGAGGCTTCCCCAGGGGCGTTCCAAACAATTTCAAGAGAGGCTCAGTGAAAAAATATTACCAAAAGGAGATCACATAGAGAAGCCTGATTGTGTGTGATTTGGTTAAAGAAATATTTCTCAAATATAGTAGTTTGGGGTAATTATAGTGTTTCTCCAACTTTCCTTGAGTCAGAAACTAACAGAAGCCTTAAGACAAACCTTTTTTTATGTACACTGCTGCCCATATAGTTGTAATAAAAAAATTTTTTTTACCTTTTCTCATGAAATGATTGTAACAATTTGATTTATTCTTGATAGATAAAGTGTATCTTCTCAAAACTTAATAATCAGAAATTGTGTCAAACAGCCATATGAGACTATCTTGGCTCTGTTGTTCAGTGTGTATGGCATTGTCACGATCCCATAGACATCCTGGTGTCAGACTTTGAAAACCCCCGGCGTAAGCAATGTGATCAAACCCAGGACATTTGTCAGCTTTATAGTGGCTACAGAAATAACCCGATGGACATCATATGAGGAAATGAGAGGGGAGTCCTTATTATATTGTATATTATGGAGAGCAGAGCACCCTGTGTGTTGGACCCACCAACAGACAGCCTCTCCACAGAAATGCATAGAAAAACACAGTGATGGCAGGACAAAGTGAAGAGTCAGTCATGCATTCATTCAGCCCCATGCCTCCAGTCTGATAAAGCACAACTAGGTATTTGGTTAACGCCATTTGTCTTCTCCACTTTACATTTTTCTCTCTCACAACACAGCTCATCTGTAAAGTATCTTGAAGTGGTAACACTGAAGCACTTGTTGTTCATCCATACAAACACCATCCTGTTGCTATATATAAATAACTCATCCCGCTATGCTCTGCTGAAAAACACATACCTCGAGTGAATGTCAGCTTTCGTCAAAGTACCTCTCAGTCATCCAACACAATATCAAAAATATCATCTCTTTAAATGTTAAAGTCTCTGTAGAAAAATGTCTGAAATATATAGATATCAAACATGTACATGTATATTTGTATACAAAGAAAATTTGATGCAAATTATTACTTCTTCAAGGATCCTTTAAAGCTGTAACTATGCCACAATACCGAATCTCTGCATGTTATCATGAAAAAAACAAAACATAGCTTTCATGGCACCAGTTGAGCACATAGATTTGATGTACAATGAACTTAATGTCTGGACACAGATCAGTGACCACATCGTCATTCATTTCAAACCTTTAGTCTTTCCAAAAATACACTGTGATTGTGCATACTGACAAAATATTTTCTCCTTATCTGCAGTCCAGCAGCGCAGCATTTTGCTCACAGGCAGATCTGTCGGGCTCTCCAGACACAAACAATTACAATTCTTAAAAGGCTAATTCCATCGGTTGAGTGGAGTTATTGATTTCCATCTGAGTATGCACAGAGCAAAAGTCTGTGTAGACATCAATCAAATGCTGGCTGACATCGTTTAACCCCATCTGGTACCTCTTTGTCTAAACTTGCCTCTTCGCTTTTGATTATAGGGTTTCAACAGCAATCTAAACGTGTCCTGCGTAACAAAAATATCACCTCCACATCTATAAACTCATCAGTCTGTATGCACGTACATACAGTGACTGCCCTTCCTCTTTCCCCAGTTTCACAGTAGCATTGCCCTGGCACAAATGCGCCTGGAGGTTGTTCAGTGCTCAAAAGTCAAAAGTATGAATTTGTCTAGATGATCTTGTCTGCTGGCGGTTAAGAGCCATTAATGTTTTATGTAAAAAAGAAAAAAAAATTGAAGCTCGGCCTTGGCTCTGGCTCCTTCTTCACTGATCAACCAGGGTCCTGGATCAGATCAGTGCGCGAAACAAGCATCCCGTCCACTTGTATCTCAATGGGCCCTGCGGAGGAGAACAAGCGGAAACAGATTAGTGTGAATATCTGACTGCACAGAGGAGAGCCACTTGACACAGCAGTCACAGCACCAACAGGCGCTTCTCACGGAGCAAAATGAAAATACACCAAGGTATCACTGCCCACACACAAGCACCTAGACACACATACACAAGTCATCAAAGTTAATAGGACTGAGCTGTCTAGCGCATTTTCCTCTATGGATTAAAAAGCCTTCATTTTTGTGAAAAGACAATGGCCTTGTCTCGTGTCTCTCCATAAATCGCTGCTAATTTTTTTTCAATGTTTCTTAGTTAGGTTTGAGCGGTTCAATGAGCAGAGGACCCCATCTGGGACATTGTGGCTGCTACAAATCTGATCCCGTTGTTGCGATATTGTGTACCTTCCTTGCATAAGGTGCAGCTGATGCCTCTAACTTTGAAACGATCTCCAGAGCAGCGTGAAATCTTCAAATTAAGTTTGCTTCACCCCCGATGCTTTTTAAGTCATCTTGGGGCCTTGTCTCACACACATGGCTGCATATACCCATGCATGCCTTTTTTTTCACTCCCATACACCTTGAAACACATGCACCCTTTAACATGAAATGCATATGAGTGTGTGCACACACACTTTGTCAAAGACACACACACACATACCCACTCATTTTCCCACATCATGACTTTGTCTGAGTCACAAAGACGCACCAAGACGAGCCTGTATCCATGCCCAGTGTGCACCAGATTTACTTTTGAATGCTCTGATGTTCGGCAATGTAGGTCATGTTTATTTTGTATTCTAATGAACTTTGCATACAGTATCTCCATTACAACCGTAACACCTCTGGCGCACAACACCACAGTTATGTGGCTTTCATTTTGTTTAATGCTTGCATCATAACATTTTCATTTTCAATGATCATAATAAGATGTAGTCGATCGAGGGGAGGGAAAAATCAAAGTAAATGATGCATGCAGAACAGGGATGAGCAAATAGACAACTGTGTCTCTTGGCAGACTATCACCACCGACAATCACACAGAGAAACAACGGCTAATTAATATTCACTGGCAAAATGTTTGTCTCACTGTGACACATTTATTGAATTTCATTGCACACCGTGCACTTGCCAGATTACAAAATGGGATGAAGACAATGCAGCCAGTAGAAGCACTATAGGTGCACACATGACAACAAATCAGAGTAACAGGTTTACATTTACAAATGTAACTGTAACAATCTAACCATTCAGCTCCCTGAAAATTGCATTAATTATGGAAGCAGCAGGTTTACTTATTAACCTGATGAATTGAGGTGTTGCACTAGTGACGTTAGCAGGACACGGGGCTGAAACCGAAAACAGTAATTTATTAGTGGATGCATAACAACCAGGAGTAGATGTTTTCATCCCTGGAAGGTCATTTGTAATTCAAAGGTAAGAAGACGAAATGAAGGATAGCTGCAGAGGCTGCTGCAGCTCTGGCGAGAGAGATTCGGTGAACTTTTTGATTAAACATACAAATGGAAATTCTGCCAAATGTGTTTGCTGTACAAAGTGTCAGATATGTTTTAATAATAGATACCCCACCCACATGTATATAGAGATACATGTGCATGGAGAGATTGTTATGCATACAGCTGCTGCCGAGTGGGAGTGAAGCATCATCCAAGGGGAGAGGAAGAAAGAAATGAAGACAGAGAGAGAGAGAGAGATAGAGAGATAGAGAGAGAGAGAGAGAGAGAGAGAGAGAGAGAGAGAGAGAGAGAGGTGGGCTATGAACTAGAGCTGTGAGCTGTAGGGAGTAGGTCAGCACAGTTGAGTCAGTCCTGACTCACGATGGAGGCGGTGAAGATCCACCTCCTCCCTGCCCATTACAACTTCATCCTCAAGCCTGGAGCACTGGAGCTCAGATAGCCATTACAAAAACAGTGAAAAACTCCTACACCCATGGTCAGAGGAACAATCTTATAACAAGTCATGGACGTGTTCAACAATGCACACCTAAGGGCCCCATTTTTTATAACAAGTACGATATGACTTGACACCATACATTGTTAAAGTACCACAATACCTGTTGCAAATAGGGCTGAGTATCAAATGTCGATTTTTTTGGTACAGACTAAAATATGTCTGTAGCACCTCCTAATCCTCCTAATCTAAAATCAACGTTCTTTTATTGCGTGTCGGCATGTTCTCGTAGAGCTGTTTCTGTTTAACAACATTTTAAAAAGTGTTTTGTAGAGACAAACCAATATGGAATTTCTGTAACATTATCGATTATCAGAAGGGAAAAATTCACCAAAATGGCCGTCAATGTAGTGAATTTTTGAGCATGATCATGATGAAAATAGACCTTTTTTATGTGGGTTGTGCACTGTTTTTGCACTGATATGACTAGTACTCAGAAGACGCTTTCTGAAACAAAGGAGGTGCAGACATCCACTGTTGTTATTGTAGCTGTCTGTGGGCACCCAGAACTCTATGATACTACTTCATATTTATACAGAGACCACAGAAAAAAGGAGATTGCTTGGAGAAAAGTAAGCAAAGAAGTTGCACAACCTGGTAAGTATGAAAAATATGTGTCTGTCACTTGATTCGAGCTTTACTTTACTATGAAAGAACTTTGCCATTATCAACCCGCACAGAAAATGTACATTTTAAAAGTCGTTTCCTGATTGACTCGACGTAATTATGTGTGCATCATGTTTTATTGCAAGCACAACACAGCAAAATGTTAATTTAGGTTCATAGCACTGTAGAGATCGCTATAGATTTTTGCGGACATTGCAAGGTTTATTATGCATGTCTAACTGTAAACAATCTTGAAGAATATTATTATAGCAACAGTACGACAGTAGGAGGAATTGAAATGCTACACCCTAGTTTTGTTTGGTGCTAGTACCAGGTGAACACTTCACCAATGTCAGTAGTCAGAGGTAATAAAAAAATCACTATTTTAGTCAGAAAATGTAATGTAATGCCACTGTGAGCTCAGAAAGTGCACAGCTTTTCAAACAGCTTTGTGAGTTGGATCCTGTGCACATAAGCCTGTTGTGGTGACTGCTCCACAAATTTCAATACATTTAATCTTACAAACAGACAGCAGATTTAAATTAGTGGAAAGACATGATAGGGAGCAAAGGCACTTAGAAACACTTTAGTTGTGAAGAGCGCGCTGATGTGCTTCACATAAAAACGGGATTATATGATTAAAAGAAGAAAAAGAAAAGAAAAGAAAAGAAAAGAAAAGAAAAGAAAAGAAAAGAAAAGAAAAACAAAACCAAGTGCAGATTCCTTTAATTTTTCAACCATACAAGTCCACTGTGTCCATTTCCTTGGTTCACTGAATAGTGTATTAGACAGTAAGACAGTGCTACAGTACCAAAATCTCATATGAGCTGCATCTATTGATGATACTGGCTGCACTCCATTCTGGGGCACAGTGCAATGTTCAACCTGAATGTCTATCTGTGTGTGTGTGTGCCTCTATGTGTGCGACGGTGCTTCTGCCAGACTCATTAAAGCCCATTAATAAGGTAAATACTGTGAATGTTCTACACTGCGAGCAATCATCTTGAGGACAAACATGCATCCACGTACGTTCCTCCTTAGCAGCAAACACAATACAACCAAACAGCTTCAGCCTGCACTGCATTACTGTTTCTCTTTCACCCCCCCCTCTCTCTGCCTCTCTCCATCACACATGCTCTCTTTTCCCTCTCTGTCCCGCACTTGCTCTCCCCTCCTCTGAGTATTTACCCTCCACTCTCTCTTTCTCTTTCTCATTTTTCCCATGGTTGAATATCCACTGATCCCTAATCCAGACGCAGATTTTAAATTGGTAAGGCCACAAGGTCGTGCTTTGGATTTAGTCATCAGTGTCTGCTATTTCACGATATCCTGATTTGTCCATTGTTAACCTCCAACCCTCCCACCCCCACAGTCCTAAACACATATATGACATTATATGACACACACACATCATTACCTTTTCTGTCCCTTTCTTTCTTCTCTTTGTTAGCTTTGCCCCCTTTCTCTGTTTATCGTCACAAATGTGTGCAGCAGCAGTTCAGAGCTTTGTCAAGGCTAATGTTGGTACAAAGGCTATCTGAGGCAGCGCTGTTATCTCATGTAGTCTAATCCAGCTAATTAAGGGCATCGCTGGGAGGAAGGTGGTACTATTCTCATCCAACTCCAGGGTATGCTGTCTCCACAAGTCTGCCAAACTGACATGTGCTTTTACACACACCTATGCGCGCACACACACCGTTTTCATAGATTTCTTCACACTCAATTTGAAAAGGATTTCAGATGGATTTAAAATTTCAGACCCCTGCACACTTAGTCCTCACACACACACATACACACACAGGAAACACAGGCTTATTAAATATTCTTCTTAATAAAAGCTAATAAAGTGGAGCTCATATAGACTGAGATGGTATTATATTACTACCGATTTACATTCCTTTAAGGAAATGAAGTCCG
This sequence comes from Nibea coibor, assembly GCA_023373845.1. Classification (NCBI taxonomy): domain Eukaryota; kingdom Metazoa; phylum Chordata; class Actinopteri; family Sciaenidae; genus Nibea; species Nibea coibor. The sequence continues at coordinate 9,979,638 of CM041737.1, read as the reverse complement.
TCATATTTTCTGCCTGATTCTCTTTGCTCGGGAGCAGAATTGATTAGCTTACAGTCCACTTAATATCATAGATATCCCAGTGAGTGACTGTGTGACACAAATGGGAGTTAAGTTGTTAAATAGGAATTAGGTTCGAAAATGAAATTTAAGATTTTTCAATTCGGAAGTTATCAGCAGACATAAATCAAGATGGCAGATTTGTCATCGGAGACTTCTCTCTCTTCACCAGCTCACCTCTCGTGTTTTCTCTCCCTTCTTTCACTCCCACAGTCTGACACGTCAGCAAAACTGGACTGGCAGAGACAAGAGGTGATGAAGGAAGAGGAAGTATGAACTCACTTGTCTGTCTCTCTGCCTAATTGCTCATCTAAGCAGGCTTGTGTGAGTGTATGGACACCTCTACCTGTCTTTAATGACTTTTTATCCGATAGCATCCTTCATTATAGATGCTGTGGAGAGTTACTTGTGTATACTGTCTGTAGGTGTCAGTGTACAAGGAGAACTTCAGAGCTTAGGATGAAATCTGAGGGAAGCAGGCTTTCTTGTTTCATCCAGAAGGGCATGAATTAATTAGAGCCCCTCTCTGAAAGAACTTCCAGAGTTTGAGACTCGTTAGTACCGAGAGTTTCCAGAAAGACACATATACAATTTAGTTTCAGTGTTGTCAGCAGTCTTTTGTGAAATTTCTAAAGTCCCTGTACATTTTTCAGTCAACGCTCGCTGCCTACAAACATCACACTCTGCACACATACTCCTACGTGTTCACCCACAAATATATACACACATGAATATACAGTGAGTAAACAAATACTTGTTGGCAGACAGACCCGTAGATATGCGTCAGTGCACACATGCGATTGCTCTTTCTTCATGACAAACACATTGATACACGCACAAACACTCACCAGTTCTTCCGGATCTCTCTGTGTACGTCTCAGAGCCGATGGCAGTGCCTTTCTCTCTGTTCCACTCACTTTATCCATCCTTTTGTTTCCTATTTCCCAGCCCTTCCTCTCTCTGTTTGGATAATCCAAAGTTCAACTGGAGTAGAAAGCGCTCATAAAGTAGAAAACACTATGAATGATTCAACAATGTTTAAGTTAAGTACAGAAGAAGGGGTTCGGCGTCAAACCGTGGTAGTTGTTGATTTGCGTAGGATTGTTTTCTGGGGCTTGAGGGAAGGCGGGTGAGGAGGCACACAAGGTGGAGGAGTGTTTGTTGTCGGTGGGAAACTGTGGCTCACTGTTAGGCCGCCGTTTTCCAACATTAATTCATGAGGAAGAGCATGTGGAAGAGGAGGGGAGGGGGGAGAGCAGCAATGCACTGGGCTTAGCCTCAAGTCATTCAGCTCAGCCTGTAAGTGTAGTTCTGTGTCGTCTACATCATATTGGAGGTCACAGTCTGGGCAGTAGCCGTGGTACTGGACCTTCTCACTGAAACGGACACGCTCTCTCTCGCGAGATTCCCTGCCAGGGTCCTTGGGGCATTTGCTCTTTTCATGGCGGAGAAGGGGCATGGGCCTAGGTAATGTAGGAACAAGACCCGACTCAGGGATTCCACTGTCACTAGAAATGAAGCATGGCGTGGAGGAGAATAAATCCCTGTTTGGTTTCAATGGAAAAACCCCACCATTCCTCATTAGAGACCCGGATGCCTTGGATATATTCCCTGATAACACTAACGTTGGATGAGGCAGATTCTTAATGTTGTGATCCTCGGCTCTTAGTGGGGTAAGTCTGGGTGGCGGAAGGGGTGGGTGGGGTTTCTTGAGCACAGTCAGGACTGCAGGAGGGTTGACAGGGGCTGGGGCGACGGGTGCAGGTAGCTTGAAGATGCAGTCATCGGGGAAGAGCTTCATCTTCTCCAAGCTGGAAGCGGTGGTAGTGGTGGTGGTGGAACTGGAGCTGGAGTTGAGCGTGTCTGTCTTAGAGCTGTCTGTCAGGCCGTCCTCCTCCAGTTGCAGATCACAAGTCAGGGTGTCAATGTCATGAACAACCTGGTGACAAGAAGAGGAAGAGTCACTGTGACAGCTGAGGTCAGGAATAATAAACAATGTGGGGAATGAGAGGAAGCAATATCACCTACAATAATCTATGACACCGGTAACTGGGAAACAAATGATGATTCAGAAAGGGCAGTTGAAAAATTTGTTTGTGTAAGCAAGTGATGTCTTTATTTTGTCAAGTTATAAATTAATGAACTGAAAACCTGATTGTATTAGATCTAAAGAAGATACACTTTGATTAAAGAGATTGATTAATGACACTCCAATCACTCCAGAAATTGACCATTCACCACTGAAACAGAGAGAAGTAACCTATCTGTCCTGTAGGCCGAGACACAAAGACTATTTACATTTATTTACTATATACTATCTACATTTTTAATACAAAAACAGTGCTAGGAATTAATGAAAGGCCATCTCTACATACAGCAAAAGAGTGCAGATGACAAAGACAAACGCAAGGATATAACAAGCAGAAAGAGCAGGCAGATGTGAAAAATCAATAGACTGTCAGTCTCCCGTTCGAAAAGAATCAGCACAAATGCTTGCTGAAATTGGAAAAGTCAGAGATTGATAACAATCTTTACAATATTGCCAAAAAAACAAAAAGTCCAACTAACTCAACATATCACGCGTAAACAAATGCTATGAGAAGGAAGATCCATTTCTACTGACAAAAGTGTCATTTTTCTTCACAACAGCACAGGAAGCAATTCATCGTGGCGTGAATTAATTTCAAGCAAGCAACCGTGCCATGACAGAAAACAAAAGAGAGAGAGAGAAAATATTTTTCAGAAGGATCACACCAGGAATCCACTCTCAATGCAAATATGCACGAGAAAATACTGTACTAAATATCAACTGCAGTGGTGCAATAGTGTACACTGTGCCAGGGTGGAAAAAGAGACATAAAAAATGCACTGTGATATAGCACAGTGAATATTTTAAGGAAAAGGCCAAACAGAGAACTATTTAAATATTTCAATGAATTTGCAATCCTGAACTCATGAGTTATGAGTCCAGTCCAATGCAGACCATGATTACAAAACATAATTGTAATAAAGAGAAAATGACAGAGGTGCAGTAGAGTACAATACAATACAATAATACAATACAATATTTTGTCTCAGGACCTCATGTATACAGTAGATATTTAGATGCTTCCTTTCCAAGAGGAAATTTGTTTTCGCAGCTCGCACATATTAAAGAACTGCTGGAGTAGAAATTTGGTTTAGTGGCACTCTAAAGGCAACAAGCAATACTGGAAATAGTTGTGAGGATGCAAACTCAGACAATACATAAAACACACACACACACACTTGCATATGCATATGTGTATGTTCTAACCATAGGATAAAAACATACTTAACTGAATGCTGGATGTGAAGCATTATCCACCAAACAATATTCACCAAACTGAGGCTAACAAAGGACTGACTACACAACTAAAGAGTGACATAAAGTGCTGTCCTCAGACAAATACTTCAAACACCTCTAGTTATTATGTTGTCCCCCACAACTGATCACATTTTATCTACCTAAAGCAAGCTCTTGCATATCCAGTGACATACTGTAGTTACTCTCCCATACGTTTATGCAATGCTAAGACGACACCCTGGTAGGACTGAAATTGCGTGTATGCGTAGAAAATGTCTGACACAGTGCTAAACTCTTCTGGGAACTAATACCTGATATTAATGATAAAATGTCCATGTTCTTCAGCCATGTCTATCCAAAAAAGCATTCTCTTTGGGGAGGATTTCTTCCTGCTTCTCTTCCCTTGGTGTTATTATTGCTTCAATGCCCAGAATTGAAATGTGGTGCTGGACATTTTATGACTGGCTGCTGGACTACTGAGGATCCAGCACTCTGTGAGTCCAAGGAAAGTCTAGTGAGTTGAGTGAGGTGTGTTTACAGCATACAGAAAATAATTAGGACAACGACAATGTGCTTATGTGCATTTTCTGAATTAGTAACGCTCATCTCAGCACTCAGTACATTACCTGACTGTAAAACACCATGGCTATCATCTAAGGGTTTTGAAATGCGTGTCCAAACGGTGGCTTTAGACGAGGCTAAGCAAGAGTGGTGAGTAGAGAAACAAAGAGTGGCTGAGAGGGAGAGATAAAGAGAAAGATACAGTAGAAGGCCAGGGCAGAGAAGGTGATGGAGCTAAACTCTACACGCCGCCTTTAAATGGATAATTTGTTGGGACACACACAAGAAGTAATACCAGTATCCCAGTGTGCAGCCTCTGCTGTAGGCCAGGCAGCGTCAGTGGCTTTGCCAAGCATCTGGGCAGGGTCACTCCTCAGAGCCAGGCTCAGTTCCAGCCCTGTCTGTGAGTTATAACAGATAACTGCATTTCAAATGGATTATCCCCCAAACACTGGCTTTGATAGTAACACCCCCTTGAGGTATGTGTTTAGTGTGTGCGGTGTCAGAATAAATGATCCTCTACACAATTTCCTGCTCACAGAAAAAAAAAAGAAAGAAAGAGAAAGAGGGCACGTCATAAAAAAAAAATCACAATAGACAGATTACGAAGCCGTCCTGTTCTCATTTATCTCAGCCACCTGCTGTGAGACATTGTTAACTGCTGAACATCACAAAAGAAGTCTAATTCAACTCAACTTGTGAAAACAGTGTAAGGGGAGCAGAGAGGCAGAAGGAGACAGTTGCCGTGTCGAGTACCCATCCATAATGTAGGAACCAGAAGCTGTACGCAATAGGGGTTTATTAGAACAACAACTTGTCATGTTAGGGTGAGTGGATCAGCACAGCAGGCCAGATGCCTGGTGTATGGCTGGTCAAGGAATGTAAACTTGAAAGCAGCTAAGATTGCAGGACATTACAACTGATGGTGAGATTGAATGGGGTTCAGTGACTGACTTTAAGAAAGAAAACATTTCTTGCACAGAGGTGCAGAAATGCGAGATTATGGTTGGCTTTGATGAGCATGAATGAAAACTTGCCGCAAATAAAGTATTCTCGTGTATAATCCAAAGACCCCTTCCCCATTCAACATCCCTGTCTTTGAATGTCCGATCAGACAGCTCTGAGAGTTTTTATCTTGAGCAAGGACTCTATAAAGGGAAAGAGAATAAAAAAAAAAATCAGACAACAAGCGATAAGGAGGGATGAAGATGAGTGGCTGTGATAAACATGTGGTGAAAGATAACGAAAGACAAAGAAAGATGAAGATAACGAAAGAGAGCTCCTGCGAGAGATTGAGAGACGCGAAAAGTGAAGACTGCTCCATTATTTGGCGAGAGATAATTTGCAGCAAACAACAGTCAGCATTAAGATGATGAAACGCAATGCAAAAGCGCCTTCCTGGTTGAACTTGCCCATTACATATTAATCATGATTAAATTTTTCTCACTTTCATTTAAGCATGTGAGTCAGGACGAAGGAGATGTCCTGTCATTTCACAGCCCACATCCTTCTGTGCCAAATGTCTTTCATGTTGGAGGTAATAATCACATACAGATGGCATATGAGGGGGGGGGGTCAAATGTGTGTGGTCATTGCTTTTTCCAGGCCCCGGTGAGGTGGACGCCAACCTCCCATGTCCTCCCAGTCAAGGATGCTTAGGAAGAGCACATGCAAAGCCTGTCGAAACAACATGACACATGGTAGTGTAGTGCTTGTAAGCAAGGCGTTGCATGGTGTTTCCTGTTCATTTACCTCTTTAAGCTCTTTGGCTACATCCTTGAGGTCTCCCAGGATGGTTTCCAAATTCTCCACGATTGTCTTGATCTCCTTTTTGACTTGTACTTTGGAGACTACTCCTTCAGCATCTGCATTTGCTGTCCCTGACATTCTTCAGCTTGTGGCACAATCTATTTCGCGAAGGATCTCAAGTCAAATCCTTTTGGCTCCGCGCTGCCACTTTGCCAACGCATTATTTAGTCCTCCGCTCCCTTTCACTTTTGCTCCTACATCACGGCCAGGACGGAGCGAAGTGGCGTCGGGCAGCGTTCAATATCTACAACTAGGCATGCGCAATAGAGCGTAACACAAAAAATAACGTTTATGTCAAAATATCGTATCATACTGTCTGCCGGAGAAACGCCGCCTGTCCACAGGTTCGTCCACCTTTTACACCCTCATGTGCAGCAGCAAAACAAAAAACACACAGCGCCACGAAAATCCCTCACGTCGCGTGAGCGCTAAATTCAACATTTTTTTTTTGTGGGGAGGTGAGAAAAAAAATGTCCGTTGAAAACGTGTAGAGATAGTAAATAAAGAGAAAACCACGAAGATGAACAAAGAGTAAGCGGGCAGTTTATCCACAGCCGGTCGTTATTGTAATGGTCCATAATCCTCAGGCATCGATAAAATTGTAACGCACTCCTTCTTTTTGCTCAAATATATGCTTCTAGTAATTAAACACCCCAGAAAACCACCAGGTAACGACGACCCAGAGGCACTTTCCTCCGAAAAACACCCGATCAGTTTCATCCTGCCTCCATCGCAGCCTCTGTGGAGAGTCTGAGCCACCAGCGTCCGGGCGCAGAGGATGGATGCTCTCTCTCTCTCTCTCTCTCTCTCTCTCTCCCTCTCTCTCTCTCTCTCTCACTCACTCACACACTCTTTGCACGGCTGCTGTTAGTTCACTGTCATTTCATTACAAAAGCATGCAAGAGGTCTCCCACTTTTATGGTGTGTACGGTGTTAAAATAAGTTCATTACAACCCCCCCGCACGCTTTTAATGAATGTGCGTTACATCTGCTCCTCCTACCTCTGCCCACTTTGACTAGCTCAAAGTCAGTAATAACATAAGACGTGCACTATTTGTGCAACATACCCTGACAACGAATGCACACCTTTATGTGTGCCCAACCCATATAGTATCGTACATGCAACTTTTTCATGCACATGCAAAAAAAGACAAGCTCAACATAAAGCAGCTTGAAACAGGTGTGTAAAATTGAGGAGTAATCCATAGGATGCAAACAAACATGTAATGTGCATTATGTTAACAAATGATCTCTGTTTAGTCAGGCTCCTTGGATCTAAACCTACCTCTGCTATATTGAAGAGACTGTGATTTCTTGCACACGTTTCCAGGACTGTATATTGTACCATTTTTCATCTGTCCTGCATATTTCTAGCAATGTGACTACAGTTTCACAGTTGTGACTTGTTACCGAGGCCTGCTGAGAGTTAGTAGCAAATGCACAAAGAGCTTTTGTTATAACTTTCACGGCTAAAGAAAAGGGTCAGATTCCTATTGTGGGAAGATTCACTTGTAAGGGTGTGAAACAACCGAACTCGAAAGAGTCATCCTCCACAAGGAGGATGAGAGTTAGTTGTTAACTGAGGAGCATACAAGTACATATGAAATATTCTGTATAAAGTTAACTTCAGTATGCTGTGTTGACAACTTCATTTTCTTGATTAATTTTCTGCAGAAAAACGAACAAACCGACTGTTTCAGACTGAGTATAATATTTCAATACAACAGATAATCAGTTAATTTTGTGACAACTGCACCTGTCATCATCATCATCATCATCCGCAACAACCACCTCCATCATCATCATCATCATTATCATCATCATGGTTAACTGCCACCTTTTATTCGACGGTGAAAAGTGCTGCAATAAGTTACAAATCAGTCAGTTAAAAATTAAAGTTTGTATTATTTGTAACTTGAAGACTGGTGAAGTCGTGAATGAACTTCACAGCGTCAGCACACCTTTCTGTTAAGCATTAAAACACAAGATCAAAGTGGAGCACGCACCAACAGTGACAACGGGGTTAATGAAATCCTGCTTCCTGATTGGTCACTGCTGAGACAGCCCCCCTCGTGAATGCGGAAGTGTAACTTGTAGAAGTTCACCCTGCTGTCTGTCTCAGGTCGTCGGTGTTGCTCCCGTGGCCACTGTGCTGATACAAAATACACAATAACATCTCATAGTGATGTCTTTGTCATTCGAGGGAAGAGTCGTGCTTGTCACCGGGGCCGGAGGAGGTAAAACCGCCATCATATGACACTATAACTGGACGTTAGCTCTGCTGTCATCGCCGCTAACAGTACTGTCGAGTTTGCAACGTTAGCTGTGAATGCTAATTCTTGCTCTAACTGCTAATTTCGGATGTTTAGTACGCGCGTGAGACAAACTATGAAGACGGCTTGAGCACGGGGTCTTTCTGTCTGTTGCATTAGCCTCCCAGTAGTTATCTTGCTCGATGCTAACACGGCTGCAAAGACGCAACTCGTAAAAGTAAACATTGTTAGAGCTAACCATATCCTGACGAACCTTCTGGAAAAGATGCAAGACGTTTGTTGACCTTACTGTACATCATGCACCGCATGCAGACTTCTGTCTGCTTTGTCATTTTAAAAACACGAAGACCAAAGTCCACGTAACGCAATGGCTTATAATCATGCCAGCGAAAGTGTGTCAAGGGGCACAGACAACAACATGTGGCTGCAGATACAGGTGTTTTATTCCGTTGAAGTGTGCTTAGTCATTTTTCTCTTCCGTCTTGCTCTCTCGCAGGTCTTGGCAGAGAATATGCACTGGCTTTTGCTGAAAGAGGTGCCTCGGTTATAGGTAAATAAAAGGATGTTCATTTTATTCCCCCCGTTCCTCATTTTAAGAACAGATTTCTGATGTTTTCCCCGAGGTGCTAGGGTCTAGATATCAGTCTCATGAATCAAATATTCTTTTTTTAGCAATCTTATAGCAGGGGTGATCTTTATATGATATGAGAGCATGAATAAAAACCTCAGAAAACTTTCAGATTCATGCACTTACATGGCTCACTGTTGGGGTATCCTATTTGCAATGACTGGACCGGATTGGTATTTGCACAGATACTGACCTTATTAACTGGGTCTTAAGTAGATTGGGTATCAGCCTTGACTGATCCACAGTGTTGAAGTAAAGTCATTATGAAATGCCTTGTTTCTGCTACCAGATACATTTATTCAGTCACAGTGGGTGGTAGCAATCATATATGATTGAGATTTAAACCTGCTAAGGGAAAAAAGGAGTAGTGGTATCAAATTGGTGCTGGTTTCAGATCAATTATACCCCAAAATTAGGCATGATATTAAAAATGTCTATTGCATTGTATAAATTTTACCACACAGTTGCACAGTAGGTGTTGGCATAAAATTTGCCCTCCTCAAAATAATAGCTTTCTCTGCTGTGTGGACTGAACTTGCCCTTGAACTATGACAAGGAATAAGCTTAGCTGCACTCTTCTCCTAACCTAATCAGTTGTGGAGAATTGCAGAACTCACCCCATTATTGCTAATCTTTTTCTTCTTGATGCAATAAAGTGAATGACCTTGGGGCAGACACTAAAGGGGGTGGAAAGAGTTCTGCAGCTGCTGATAAGGTGGTGGAGGAGATAAGAGCGAAGGGAGGCAAGGCCGTGGCGAACTATGGTGAGAAGTTTGGACTCTTCTCTTCTCTTCTCTTCTCTTCTCTTCTCTTCTCTTCTCTTCTCTTCTCTTTGCACACCATTACAGTATGTCCATCTGTTTATTTTTTCCTCTAGCTTTATGTAATGTTAGTCCAAGTAGCTCACTAATGAAGCTGTTGGCAAGTATTGAAGATAAACGTATCCCCCCTCATCTTTGTGCGAATCACATTTATAGGAAAAAATATATAAAGAACCAAATATGACAATGTTTTGAACAAAACTGAATTCTTTGTGGATATAATACAATTTGTCAAAACAAACTATGATGCCCAGCAATCAATAATTAAGTTACTTTGAAAAGGCGACTCATCTTATAGTCTTGTATAGCCAGACCTATCTTTTCCTATTTTTTTATTTATTTTTTGTTAGGTGTGTTTCAGTGCTGGAGCATGTGAGGGCGACCAACCTTCTCTCGTACATAATAAAACTTTCTCATATGCCTTCCTCCCTGTCACTTATATTATTGTCACACAGCTCTGTTCCTGGTTACTTTTAGGGGTATAGATAGATGTAGCCAAGAATCAGATCTATAATTGAAGCTAAACAACACATAGATGAAGTCTTGTGGAAACCTGGTTATGCAAAATAAAACAAGATGCACTTTAAACCAATGCAAAAAAAAAAAAATGTCAGCAACCATTTCTGTAATTCACACACAGATTCTGTAGAAGATGGAGAAAAACTGATCCAGTCGGCACTGGATGCATTTGGAAGAATAGGTGAGTATTTGTATGGCAAATACTTCTACTAACTAATTACATATTGTTGGTAATGCTGTTCATGATATTTGAACTAAATCTGGTTAAAATATCTCTTTGTCCAGATGTTGTTGTAAACAATGCTGGGTAAGTCACTGCACAGTAACTATCTCACTTCACTAGATTGAATAATTACCCGCCTGTTTGATTGCAGTTGTATTGGCCGCTATAATCATGTTAAGGAGAAACTTAAGTTTTACAGCAAAGACTGAAAACACTAAAATCCAATCCTGCTTTTCTTTGCCAAGGATTCTTCGTGACCGATCATTTGCCAGGACGAGTGACTTGGACTGGGGTAATTAAATTATTTCTGATGTTTACAGTCACTTCCCTTTCATTAACTCCTACTGTTGTTTATGGGGTCATCTCATATTAGCACATTTTTTTTCCTTTTGTTTTGGCTCATAATCAAACCATGCCGCCACGCTATAAGTGGGTTAGGGTTAACATTTGTTCCAACTTTCATACCCGTACCATATGTTTGATTAAAACAGCATCTGATCCTCAGTATCCTAACACTCTGTGCCATTCCACCATTTCAGACCTGATTCAAAGAGTTCACTTGAGAGGCTCCTTCTTGGTGACTCGAGCTGCCTGGAACCACATGAAAAACCAAAAGTTTGGCAGGTGAGAAGTCCAGCTACTAACGGCAATTGTACTAGATAAAAACTGTGCCATCCTCCTATTATGTGGGTAGGATTCTTTTTTTAAAGAGTATCCTCAGCAGACGGACCACTGCTGGACTGTAACCAAGAAATGTCCATATCATTTTATATCATAAAAGGCTTAGTAGTGAGGCCTGATTCAAGATACTCAAATGGGGTTTTATGTGCCCCACTTTCAGAAGGCTTGTGAGGATATGCACTTGAAGTAATGAGTACATAAAATATGTGTGCCATCGTATTATTATACGCGTATTCTGACTCTGACTTAAGTCCCTTGATACCCCTTAGCGACATTGGTGTTGTGGTGTACAATGAAAAAAATCTGCATCCTAATAAAACCCAAGACAGCAAATTTAATATGAATATGTAAGTAAATGAATTAAATCGGTTAATTTGGTTGTGCCGCACTCAACGAAGATGTATGTGCAGGCATAATCTTATTCTTCCAAGTAGTACAGCATGCAAAATTCAAACATGCAATCAGAGGTTTCTTCATATCAAGAAAAGCCTCTTGAATGAGACACGAAACATTCAGTGGATAATTTGTGTTGAATTGAAGCCGTGAGGATGTATGCAGATATGTATTGGTCATGTTTTTAACTGACGTAAACAGGCATCCAGTGCAGATCGTGTTATTCCGTTAACAGGGATTTAACAGCAGGCCTTTCTCACACAAGACATTTTGACTTGCCAAACACCAATATAACATTAATGATGGCTGCATTCTGGCACTGGGCTGAACACCTGCGCTTTTCCTGCTATAGCAACTAATATGTATGCTGTGGAAAAAAAGGCCTGTTGAGGTTTGAATGTGTTGAATTATAATTTGCAGAAGAAGGTTACACAACCAGCGTTTGCTCCCATGTTACTCCAGGTAACAGACGCCCTTCACAAGTGTACACAAGGTCTCCATGAATTGGAGAAGACAGTAGTTCGGAAGCATTGAATTGAAGATACAGAATAGAATTAAATGTGAAAAGGGGTTAAAGGAAGCCAATCTTTAAGGGTCAAAAGTTACATCTTTTCAAAAAGTTTGCAGTTTGCTTGCTACAGGAGGGAAGTAAAGGAAGGCAGAATATTCTTTTTACTTATATTCCAGTCATCGAAACATCCGTCTCACTTGGCAGATAAATCGCCACATGACATCAACTAATCCTGAAGTTAAGTTGGGCTTCTATCCCAGTTCGAGCAGGGCAAATCATGTCAGGGATGTCAGGTCACCCAGACCCTCGGCTTTCTTGCTGTCTAGAGAAGTTGGTTGTAAGCACCTTTGCTGTGCGAGTGCAGCCCGGCTCGTTACATAAACCAAGGTTTTAAAATTCAATCTTTATGTGCAGTCACCGTAAACAGAAGTTGATGGTGTATTTAAAGGTAAAACCATAACAGAAAGAATTGAAAAATTGAAAGGTTCATGTCATGACTCTCCACAATACGGACAGGACAGACATACAGTGCAAGCCAAGCTTGGTAATAAAACTGAGAAAGTGTAGCACACTGGCATAATTATACTGTTTCTGCTCTTCTACATACAAACATCTTATCTAATGATGAAGTGTGTGTTTTTTTTTTTTGTACTAACACTTTATGGTCTGAAAGGTTCCCTCAGTAACTGAATCATAGACTTTAGCGCATAAAAGTTATTGATTTAAAAAAAATATCCTATCATAACCAATCCACTGGCTGTATTGAAGTATTCAGTGTGAGTGTGCTGTGATATGGATCACTGCTTTCTGATGACTAGTGAGTGAGCGTGTTTCAGATGTCTCCGACCGTTAATGTAGCGTTGGTGCTTAACCTCATTACTTTTGCTTGACTGAAGTGAACTCTCTGCGTGAGATTACTAGCAAAATCGCGGGTGCAAGACTGTATCTGGTGTGAATATGTGCATTTCTCCTTACCTATAGCATTTAATGTCTGAGTATATGTGCAGTTGTGCATCTATGATAAAACAGTTGGGTGTGCCAGCGTCACATGACTGGATGCTTACATATGCATACCCTGTGTGTTTATGCATGCATGAAAACCGTGTACCACTTTGTAAGTGTGTGTGTGTGTGTGTGAAGGCTGTCTGTGTCTCCCATTACCCCGATAATGACGCCCGTCGCTGACTTGTTGCCTCTGCTTGTCTGTGGCCAGAATCATCATGACTGCTTCAGCCGCAGGCATCTATGGTAACTTCGGCCAAGCCAACTACAGCGCTGCCAAGCTGGGCATGCTGGGGCTGGCAAACACCCTGGCCATCGAGGGACGCAAGTACAACGTCCACTGCAACACGATTGCTCCTGTTGCCGGGTCACGCCTTACGGAGACCGTCATGCCCCCGGGTAAGATGATGGACCTTATAATGCATAATGAGGCGTTCTACTTAGTATGTGGGTGCACACACAGATAGTGAACCCAATGTTGTATACTGTAGATTGTATATGAACATTATATAAAACCTAACATTTGAAATAACACATTTTAGCTTCGTGCTTTTAACAGGAGCCCAGAAACACACAGGGAATGTTTTTTTTCCTACTCAGCCCGTATCTGTAAATGTCTATACATCATGAGCATACTGTGTATGCTTTGTGACTGCAGCTTTGTTGACAGGGGAATTAAGTGACGGATTAACGGGATGGTTTTGTTGCCCTGCCGTGCTGGTCTACAGTAGCATCTGTCACACTGTGCCGTGCCAACTGTCACAGGATGCCCTCACCTTAGTAAATGACTTGGTTCCATATGTTGGCTTTCACTGACTCAGGCTTTTGTAAAAAAAAACAAAAAAAAAACAAACAACTAAACTTATCTCGCTAGACATTGCAGAGTGCGGTGAAACAGAACGCCTTTCCTATTCCACCGTGTTCTGTTGACTGAAGGGCCCACATATTGTGTCTGGTGTGAAACATTTTATTGGTTCATGCAGGGAATTAAAAGCCTGTGCCACATTTGCTTGACCTCATTCCAACCTATCATTAGTACTAGTACAGTAGTATTAGTATTAGTAATTACCAGTAATGATAGGAGGGTGACATAACAAATACATAGCCTTGCCGATGCTAATTTAGTGCTTGATATCAGAGCGTGTTGATTCATCGTATATGTATTGAGTTAGGTATATGCAGGAATAAAAAGCAACTTGTTCTTCATGCTTGTTAGCTCTGTAGCAGGAGGACAAATGCTTGAGGCTTATCTAATAACTCAGAGTATGTACTTGAATGAGCTCACTACACAAACACAGCATCATTTTAATGATAACTACCGGAGACGCTGGAGCAGCACCTCTGTTGATGTTTAGGTCAATTGCGTAACAGATGTGCAATAAAAAGAAGCTCTGCTCTACTGTATCTGTTTTGTTTCGTTTTTAGACCTTGTGGCGTCCTTGAAGCCCGAGTATGTTGCTCCCTTGGTCCTCTGGCTCTGTCATGAACAATGTCAAGAAAATGGAGGACTCTTTGAGGTAAACAGGAAAAACAAACAAAAAAGAGGATGTTCCAGGAGGAGAGAATATTTTTTTCATATCCGCGTGTTGGCTCATATGCTCACGTTTCATCTCCTTTTAGGTCGGCGCAGGCTGGATCGGTAAATGTGAGTACCGCGTATTTTTCCTGAGGAAGTGTCTGTATGCATCTATGATATTCATTAGGCTCCGGTTCACCAGTGCTGTATGTGTGTGATTTTTCACTCTGCGGTGACCTCTTTATTTGTGTGTGTCCATGTGTGCAGTGCGCTGGGAGCGTTCTCAGGGCCGCACTGTGAGACAAAAGAACAAACCCATGACCCCTGAGGTTGTCAGGGACCAGTGGGATAAAATCTGTGATTTTACAGACGCCACCAAGCCTGCGTCTGTACAAGGTCAGTAATGCACTGGGTTGAATACACACAGACTACCATAATGTGTTGGTGCATGGTTTATATCTTTTATATCTTTATGTGTCATTCCTTTTTGCTTGAATGGGCATTTATTCCTAAATCCAGTAACCACTCTACTCCTGCTTGGAGTTGAGATGTTGCCATTTTCACACACATTTTCTTTATTTGAGTCTGAATCTCGAGTTGAATCCCTGTACTCCTAAACCTGCTGGTCTGCTTTCACACTTTTCTGACTCATCCTGTGTTGACTCGGAGGCTTTGTTTAGGATAACTGCATGGCACTCAAAAGAAGCTATCTTTTTTTTTTTTTTTTTTTAATTTTAACAGTGGGACAGATCTCTAGCATCTTTGAAGTAGTTCTTTTTCTCGCCTCCTCAACCGTCCAATCATGAGAAGATGGTATGTGTATATGGTGAAAAGCAGGATGGTGTGTTAAACACGGTGCTTAAAAGGAACGACTCTAACTCTTACCCATGGTAGGCAGTAATGTTATAAACTGTTATCTGATTGAGGCTGTTGGGAGTTGTTATACATTTATAAATTAAAGGTGGAGTTATTGTGATAGTGAATGGTGGACACAGGAGGCAGTATAAATTCTTCTTGCTGCATGTTTGTTTACAGGCTGTTTGCAGGTCATGAAAATTCTCAAAAAACATTGAATTCGGTTTTCTCAAAAACAGACGTGAAAAGGAATTCAGAAAACGACTTCTACTGCTTTTACTGCTAGAGTAGCTATGAAGCTCTTTGACTCATAATGGACAAGTGTCAACTTTAGAATTTTATTTTAGACTTAAATAAAATTAAGTTAATTTATTAATTGGTGTGCGATGTATGATTGGTATGATGATTGAACTGGTATTAAATTGTGTAACAGTGTTCTACATGTTGTTAAAGAAGTCTCAAAAAGTTTAAATTCAACTTGGTGAACCTGCAGAAACTGTTGAAGAAACACAGACTCTAGTTGTCATAATTTGTCACAAAGTCAGAAACTTTTTAGGTTAGGTTGAAACTTTTGTTTCTAGACTTTTTGACATCTTTTTTTTTTTTATTATTGCAGTGATTCATACCAGTTTACAGAACAATGATGTTTAGTGTAATAGAACAATGTAAATGAACTGAACTTTGAATGAAGGTTTAGATATTTCTTTCAGTGAACAACTGTGATTAAGAATGAGGAAAAACTGATAAATCGTTGATAAATTGATGATTTTTGGGGAAGTTTTTCTTGACAGTGCGTAACATTGTAAACCCCTCTAAGACAAATTGTGACTTTGGGCTATATAATTAAAATTGACTTGACTTTGAGACGATGCTGAGTGTGAACAAACCTGATGTTGTTCTTGAAAGGCCTCATGCAAACAGGAGGGTGACATGTTGATTATCATTTCTCTCCATGCCTCCTGCTGCCCTCTCCACACTCTCGCATGTCCATTCGAAGAAAGGTTAACATCGAGTGAAAAACAGTGGCGGTCCCACGTGGCGGTAGCTGGCCTCATTAGCATGGCTTTGTAGTGCCTCCTCATTTGTAGCTTATTAGAGAAACTTGTTGCTGCCTCTGTTCTGTAACTGCCGGCTGCTGAGTGACGGTAATTACCGGCTGCAGTCCTCCAAGTCTCACTCTGTTTCTGTTCCTCGGTTGTCTCAGCTGTCTTCTTTTTGTTTGTTTTGGATGAATCTGCATAGGTATTCATAGCTTGTGTCACCTGGGTGGATATATTTACATTTTATTTTTAGGCAAACTGAGCAGTGCGGACTCGGTATGGAAACAACTAATGTTAGAATAGAGAAGTGGTCATATTTGGTCTGGATGTATGTGGATCTCATATCTGCTTTGAGCTATTTGACGTGAGATTAAACATTTTTCTGGAGCTGTCAGAGCAAAAAATCCTTAAGCTCATTCTGTAATGATAGTTATCTGCCTTTAACCCTGTACATGACCAAACCCTAAACTTTCTGTCAGAGGCACCGGTAGAGAGATGCATCATGATTGCAATCATGATTTTCTGAAGTTAAAACTCTGCGTAATATACAAGTATCGGCTTGGTCTGTGGCATCGGAGATCCACATTCCCCGGGACTAATGAGTGGCACCGATGATTATTTTATCTCATCTTATTTTGGTGTGCGTTGCAGTTTCACTGTCTTGTTCTTGTGTGCTTCCGCTCATTTGTCATCTCTCACCTTTCGTGCAGAGTCTCTCCAGTCAATTGTGACTGTGCTGTCTCAAGTGGAGTCGGAGGGCAAAGTCGATGCGAATCCAACAGCTGCTGCAGCCTCTGCAACCTCAGCATCAGGGATCAATCCTGTGAGTAGAGATAGCTTTTTTTTTTTACCTCACTTTTACAGTAATGCATTTGCAGGACTTAAAGTTAGTTTACAAAGGAAAAAATATTTCCTCCTGGGTGCTGCATGCACTCAGGTTAGTTAGGAAATGTATTTGTACAAAAATGCGTGCTGTTGGGAGACGTCATGCACCCAAAACTAAAAGTTGGATTGTTGGAAGAGTATATTGTGCGTTTATGAGATGGCTTGGTCGTTTTTTTTTATTTCAGACATTCACCGGACACTGCCACTACATTAGCTAGGAAGCTCATGGACTCACAATGGGCAAAATGCTTGATTCATATTTACAGTTTTTTTTTTTCCCCTTCCTCATTTTTATTCCTTCATTATTTTTTGGCCTCTGCAGCCCTTAACCTCATTTTCACCGCTGTTACTTCATGTCCATCAATGTCTTTCTCCACCTCATTTCCTTATATCATTCCACCTACTGCTGCAAGTGTAGTAGCGACTTTAACGGTTGGTTGATAATGACTTTTGAAAGTGCGGTGCTGTTAAGTCTCAGACTGTTCCAAACATGGCATCTCATGATTCTTTAACCCGGCCACGCCGTATTTAGTCAGGGACATTAATAACCTTCTCAGCAAAGCTCCTACAACATACATAAATACTTTGACGTCCCCTGTAAATATGAAATGCCTGCGCACCAGACAAGTGCCAACACAGATTAGCTTTTCAAATGCGTCGTACAAAAGATGGTGGAGCACAATAGGGCGGTGACGGCTCCCAGGATGGCTTCATCTTCGCTTCAGTGTTCCCTATCATTGACTCACAGAAAGTGAAGTGGTTACAGCTCACACATGGCTGAGTTACTTAAATAAAACATTGATCCACAAATATATATTTTTTTCTTTTTTTTTTCCCTGTTAAGCTAGTCGTAGCAAGCAACAGTGAGACTACATCAACAGATTCATCTGCATTCGTTGCATTACTGAAACGGTTATTCTGATTTGTGCTCTCACCACATTAAAGAAACGGCTCATTAAACATTTAATGAATAAAAAATTAATCGGGATGAATGCTTCATTTAGTGCAACACTGTCTGTGACTGTGTGGAAAAAATATCTTAAAAGAAAGGATGAATATAATAAATATGTGTGCTTTGTGGTAATTTGATAGCATATACTGTATTTCAGGACTTCCGAATCTTTTTGTCTTAATGTCATACAACAACGTACACACGACACATTTGTCCATATATTCACAAAATAATAAAAAGCAAACTTTTTTTCTTTTTTTTTTTTTGAAATTTAGGATAAAAATGTCAGACAGTCTGTCTGTATGAATTATTCAGTTTGGTGCATGAATGTTACATCTTCTGTATCAAAACTTGATACTTGATACTCTATAGCCATTTTGGTGTTGTAGTCTTGTGTGGGAGTAACCAAATATTAACTTTTTAAAAATGTATATGACTAACGTTTCTTCCATCCTGTCAGACGGTAGTCGATTCACCACCAAGAATGTTAAATGCTGCACAGTCTGTCTCGAGCATCGGCGTCCTCTACACTGTGTCCTGTTTGTTTGTTTGTGTGTGTGTGTGTGTGTGTGTGTGTGTGTGTGTGTGTGTGTGTGCGCGCATGTCTGTCTGTGCGTGCATGCGTGTGGCTGAGATTTGAAACAGAGTCACAATGTTGCCTCAAGACAAACATCACCATTGTGTCCTCGGCTGACTTAGCTTTTGTGCTAAGTTTGTGTGTGCGTGTGGCTTTTGCATATTTGTGTAGCGCCACACAGGTCTGGTGGTTACATTCGTGCCTTTGTCCTTGTCATGGTATGTGCCACACTGTGCTACTGCTGTGCTACTGTTAGTTTCATAGCATGGACCTCCCACGTGTCTAATAATCCTGCCGTAATATTGATGTCATTAAGAATGTGAGGCTGAGAAGAAGATGATTTTAGGAGGATCACGTTAGCTCCATCAAAGCTTGCATTACACAATATTGTTGTGAACAACAGCTCAACACAGCGGTTGTTAGTATGATAAATGAGTGACTGCGGGACTACTATGGCGGTGCTGTAATGTTGCCATAGATGAGTGCTGAGTGTTTACAGGATATCTGAATGTGACTCAGATTTGAGGGCCAGAAATATCTCTTGATACTTACTTGACATAAAGGAAGCAGCTGAGCCGTGTCCTGCATGGGTCAATTTAATACCATCGAAAGGTCTCAAGATATCGTCTTCCTTTTTCTGCTCCATTTCTCCCAGAGATTTCATATAGTTTGTAGTCCTCTATGTGGAGCTCGTGTCAAGGTTCTAGTACTTCCTGTAACTGCAACGATCAATAACGATAATAAACTATTTATACTGATGTAGCACAATATCAGAACTTTGAACACGCTCAAGTACTCAATATTTTCTTCAAGATTTTTTGAGATTTTCACTCCCACATTTGGAAATTAAAACATTATTTTGCATTTATTATATTTAAATTTGACTAATTTTAGGCCAGTTATATGAATAAATAAATAAATAAATAAGACAGGAGGGAATGGGATTCATTATGTCTTCATCACAATCTAATTCTTGGCAGCAGGAAATAGCATTGAGCCTTTGAAGTTATTATCTTGTGCGCACCAAATTATACATTTGATATTTTAGCCCTCAGACTTTCATGTTGGGGAATGTATTTCTCAATAATTTTGCCTAAGAAGTTGTCTGAAATGAACTATGTAACCTGATAAAATCTTAGAGAGACAACGTGACTTCGGTATTTTCTAAACTCGGCTCTGCAAGAAAACAATGTTCGCAAAATTCTTTAACATATCATACAGAGGGGAACAAATGTATGACAGAGACCAAATCTCTTGATACCGAAGACGGGTGACCATGAATATTTTATTAATTGTAGAAGAAGTTCTGTAGAAGTTGATGTTAATTTTCTAACGAGGTTCATTGTCACAGGTTGCTTTGTCAGAGCAGAGCAGGCTGGGATTGATGAGGGTTTTGAAACATTTACAATACAACTAAGGGCTTCACCTTCCTGAGCGTTAGAAGGCATTTGTGGCTAAGCATCGTTAACTATTGATCACTGCGATGTTCTTTTCAGGAGCTTCGGTTCATTTTCAGGCTGCTCGTTAACAGAAGTGCAGGCTCAAATCAAACATTGCTCAATTCCTGGCCTCCCTGCTCTGGCCTATTGTCAAGTTCAGGATCTGTTTCAAAATTGTGCTGATCATTACAATGCTCTGCCTGGTCCAGCCGCAGGAGAACATTTCTGAACTGCTGATTCCTCTTAACTTTGTGAGATCCCCCAGGTCCTCAAACTAATGACTGCCGATGATTACAGATTAAGATAAATGGGCGTTTTGCTGCTTTATAGATTGTATCTTGTTTCCTACCTGTTTAAATTTATTTGCTCTGCCTTTTCTAACTCTTTCCTTTTTATGACCCTCAATATATTAACCTGTAAATCACTTTAAAAGACTATTCCCCAGCAAGTTCTTTTACTGCTTTTACTCTGTTTATCACCTCCTGACAAGTCTAAGAGTCTACAGCCATGCTCGTGGCTCTTACTTTTTCTTAATCCTTCCATGGTATTTAGACACTACAGAGCTTTGATCTCAATTCTGATGTTTGCAAGCTAATGTGTTCACAGTGTCAGTGCTAGAATGCTGATGTGAAGGTGTTTACCGCGTTGTAACATTTGCTAATTAGCTGAACAAAATACAGCCAAGGTCTTTAGTTTTTTTTTTTAAAAAAGATATTTGGGCATGAACCAAAGTAGCTGAAAAAACAAAACAAAAAACACATTTTCACTTGATACTGGCGCTAGAGGAAAAGAAAAGGGATCATTACAAGGATTTGGATTCATCATCTGGGAACCATGAACAAGAAATCTTTGCACGTCCAAAAATGAATACCCGAATCTGACAAATACCCAGAAATGTGCTACCCAGAACAAACCTGACCAAGAAATGGCAGACCCAAAACAGGAGACACAGGGCTGATTGCTTTTAACAAATGAATGTTCATTTACAAGTTGTCAAAACAAAACTTTGTAACCTTCTCCCTGTGTTTGGTTGCGATGCATGTAATCTATCCTCTTTGCTAAGCAAGCTGTTAAAATACATCAATACATCAAATACAAGCAACTGTTTTGAACTACAATAACTTGTTCACTGGCACGGTTAATGTTAGCATTGCTAATTCACTATCATCTGTTGTCTGTCTGACTCTACATTTGTATTCAGGTGTTGAGCTGTTGAGCTAATCTACCATGGGGTGAACCTTATTACTTTTCTGCAAGCCCTAAAAATGACATCCTCATTTTCTCTGTTTAAATTACCGGATAACTTTTCGTTCTCTATGTTGTTATGTCCACAAACTCTAAAATCCTCTCCTCTCCTCCCAGGCTGAGGCAGTCGGGCAGAAACTACCACCGACCGCGTTCAACTTCACGCACACCCAGTGTATCCTGTATGCACTGGGCGTCGGCATGTCCACCAAGGACCCAGACCATCTTAGGTATGTGTGTGTCTGTGTGTGTTTGTGGCTGTAAATGCCTGAAGGGGTCTAAAAAGGTTTGTGAAATTAAAGTGAAATAAATAAATAAACTGTACTTTTACCTGCCTTGCTAACAAATGCGGGCCTGCGCAGCCGTCTCTCGTGTGTTTCACAGTTCACTGACATTCACATTTTCATGTAGGTTCCTGTATGAAGGCCATCCAGACTTTAGCTGCCTCCCCACCTTTGGGGTCATTCCCTCCCAGGCAGCCATGATGGATGGAGGTCTGAGCTCAGTCCCTGGACTCAACATAGATTTCACACAGGTTAGAAAACATACATTTCTGCTTGTGTGTGTGTGTTCACGCACACACTTGGATCCATATGGTATCCCTCACACAGTCTTGCACACAAGAAAAAACAATAGTAATACACACATTACTCATGCTAATGAGGTTTTCATTTGTATGATTATGTCTCACAGCTGTTCTAATGTTTTGCGTCAGGTATTGCATGGAGAGCAGTATCTGGAGCTTTACAGACCTCTACCAACCTCAGGTATTTCCCTCTCTGATATTACATTAAATACAATTTAGAAGTTGATGAAATTACTTACGTTATATTAAAAGCAATAAAATCTATTTTAAAGCCTCACTGAATCATTTTTATCTCAGCCCATTTTTATTATGCATCCAATAATAGGGTCTCTGATTTAGGCCAGTTAAGCAGTAACTGTTGTATATTCTGTGAAACAGTGTCCATACTGGGGAAATGACGACATAACGGCCAGTCTGGCTCCAGTTTATGCCTCTCATGTATCATCATTACTTTCAAGTCACAGAGCTCGCTAAGCTTTTGTTTTTCTAAAGAGATAAATCCCCGACAATTTATCAAAGCCACAAGGTTGTTTATGCGACCTTGAAGATATCTCATGAATCCTCGAAGACTTCCTGTACCCTCAGCTTAACATGTATTTTTATGCAGTTTCATTATCACTTAATTTTGCGGGTTCGTTTGACAAATCTCATCACAAATTAACACCTGGGAAATCACAATTTTCCAGTGCTGACATCTGGTATTGCGTTAGCTATGAGCTAGCCCTTAGCTAAGCTGTGAAAAAATAGCACATCCTCACAGCTGGAATGTTTCATTCTGGAGCCATCAACTGTTTAAGCAATAGATTTAAGTGAGTCATTTAAGCAATAAATTGAATATCAGTTAATTGATTTAATTAGTCATTATAAATCAAGCAAGGAGATGTGTTAAGAGTCTTTGATGTCTGTGAAATATCTTTTTTTTTTTAAGTGTTAAATGACTTTTTCAAACAGTCAGGGACGATTAGCTCTGTGACTTGAACATAATGATGATACATGTGGGGCATAAAGAGCAGCCAGGAGCAGTCATGACATGAAATACACAGCTAGTTTAGCAATATTAAGTGCCTACAAGAGTAAATTAGAATACATTATTATTATTATTATTAAAGTAGAATATAAATAGATAAAATACCTTTTCAGGTAAACTTACCTCCGAGGCCACCATAGCAGACGTGTTGGACAAAGGATCCGGAGCCGTCATCCTCTTGGATGGTGAGTTTCACAGCTTTTATCCCGTATTTATTTCATATTCATTTGTTTTCATCACTTCCACGTGTCTCTTCTCTGGAAGTCGCCTCTCAGGCTGAATTAATGAAAGTTAATTTACAGCCTGTGTCCGTGGGGATTGAAATAACGGACTGAGAACGGCTCACATTTTTGTTTGACAATTTTATAGAGATGGATGATATCCAAACCACTCTGATCTATAATTAATCCGACTTAAAACAAATAACACAGGACCTGAGGTTCTTTGAGAAGCCACAGAGGGAAATGTAATGTCATTTCAATGTAATTTCTTTACACACGCTAAAGCAGTCGGCTTCTGTTATCCTCCAAGAGTGAAAGCTATTTCTGGGTGAGACGACGCATCACAGTTGCATCCTGCAAGAGAAGCTTTGTGTGTCTTTATGCCTGGTTATATTTTGAACTGACCTAATGAAATTAAGCAGCCGGCAGGTTGACAGGAGTCTGGATTTGATTCCTTCTGACAGCTGCTAATTGTCTCCTCACAGTCAGTTTCCCTGCTCTAATTTTACTATAAATGTACTGTAATGAGGAAATGTGTCTGAAGCAGGTGTTCTCTTTACTATGTTTGTGGTTGTATGTCATGTCATTGTCATGCATTGTGGGATTGTGTTGTATATGATTCAAAGACAGTGAGAAGATTCAAATAGTGAAGCAGATCGCACTGTTTAAAACTGTAAGAGGAACTGTGGTGGTGTTTTTTTTGTCTCTGCGCTAGACTCTCCTCGACCTCAGCGAGTAGTGCTAGTCAGAACTTCAGTCAAGTATAACTTTAGGGTACTTGAATTTTTCCTTTTTCTGCTACTGTGCACTTGTACTGAACACTTCAAAGAAATCTAATTTTTACTGCACTACAATATTAATGGTACCACGTGGACTACATTTAATGTTTCTTAGGTGAAACACGTGTTGAATGCATTTTCCTTTCTCATTAAACATTGCAGGGTTGATTTAAAGCTTGTTATCCAATGATTGACTGTTTTGATAAATGAATAATTACTGAGTCTTCCGGGTTCCCTGAGCTTTTGCATTTAACACATCAAGTACGGCGGTGTCGTCGGGAAAAAGTAAACTCTGTGTTCAGGAATAAAGGCTCTGAATACTTTCACCGCAAATGGAGCAACGCCCGTGAGCAGACATCTCGAGCTGCACTGCGTATACACACACCCCACAGTCACACTCCGATCTTCAAACACACCCTCCCAGTTCGGCGGCCTGTTTAAGCTGCGAAAAGTTTCCCATCTCTCCCTCTGCTCCGCCAGTGCCATCGCTGCCCTGCATCAGCATCACCGCCTTCTTCACCGTTCCTCAGCCCAGGCGGCAAATTCTAACTGCTGAATACAGACCGACAGACTGAAATATATTTTGAATGTCACATTTGTGCTGCGTTACAGTAAACACCTACAGTGGCGACGAGCTGGTGTCCTACAACCAGTTTGCGGTGTTTGTGGTCGGAGCCGGAGGGTTTGGGGGGAAGAGAACCTCTGACAAGGCCAAAGTACGTACTCCATGTTACGTTAGATGGACAACACAAGACGTCACGAAAGCTAAAGCTGTTTTTTAAATTTGATTTGTTGAATTTGTGCTTGTTCCCATCAGCCTTCTCTGCCTCCACCTAAACGGGCACCAGATGCCGTGGTTATTGATTCCACCACAAGAGACCAAGTGAGTGTGACTGTGTGGGTTTAGTTGCAGAATAAATCAGCGGCACTTGATAACATGTGGGTGAAAATAGGACATATGTGCTTTGTGCCTCTGAAATAACTCTGACGCTTTAGACAAAATGTCGAGGCGCGGCAGAAGCGTTCAAAAAGAACAGCGTCTGTATGATGCAGCAGAAAATAAAGAAGACACAGGGAATAAAAAAAAAAAAAAAAAATGTAATCCCTTGAGTAATTTAAATGACTGCAACCATATCACTTCAAAGACATTCTTATTTTAGGTATCTCTTCTATTGCCTTCATGATAATTTAATTTCATCCTACATCTGTGCATGGAAAGTTCAGGGGTTTATGAATTAGATATAGTCCTAAACAATATCTGCCTCCCCTGCGGTTACAGGCGGCCTTGTACCGTCTGAGTGGAGACTGGAACCCTCTTCATATAGACCCCAGCTTTGCTGCCATGGGAGGTGAGAGTCTTACATCTACCGTGGCTCGACAGGTGTCGTTTCCCATCAAATATGTACTTATTGATCAGGAGTCAAGTCTTTTCCCCCGGGCAGGGTTTGGGTCATATTATGTGTTTTGATCTCATTTATACTTAAACGTGCTGTACTTAAAAATGCTCTTTGGTCAGGCTTCAAGGCTCCCATCCTGCACGGCTTGTGCTCATTTGGCTTCGCCGCGAGACACGTCCTCAAGCACTTCGCCGACAATGACCCGTCTAGATTCAAGGCTATCAAGGTGAGCGTTACCTGTGATGTAAACTCCGCTCTACATTTCACGAGTCACTGGGTGCCCCATGAAAGAGCCACTTCTGTGAGCAGGTTCTGTAACGTTGGTCACATTACAATTGATCAAATGAGCTGAATGAGTTTGCCGTGGAACGTTAGAAAGTAATAACAGACTTGTTAAATTTAATATTTTGGTTCATTTTTGGAATGATTTCCTTTAACATGTTTTTTTTCCATCAGACCATTCCTCCTTTATTTCTGTCACAGTCCGACTAACACATTAATATATTGGTTTCCCTATTGCAATAACATGCAGACACTGCATATCATTTTTAGAAGTTAAACGTGCCAACATATTAGACTGTAGCCTACTATGGTCTAATATCGTCATGTGATTAAAATAGAAAGAAGGCAGTAAGAGAGGTTTAAGAGGAGAATGTGTTTGCTGAGGCTCATTGATGGTCACACAGTGTTTCTCACTGAAATCTATGACGTGCTCGATAAATTATTTAAGCATTAATCAAGTCCGGTTAAATGTTGTAAAATATTTTCTTCTTTGTTTCTCAATCCCCCATCTCTCCTTCTCAGGTTCGCTTTGTGAAGCCGGTGATGCCGGGTCAGTCACTGCAGACCGAGATGTGGAAGGAAGGCAACAGAATTCACATCCAGTGCAAAGTCAGTATTTTTAACGTTTACAGTCAGATAAATGAGCCTGACTTCTCATTTCAGCGCTGCTCTCTGTTTTTCCTTTTTGTGAACGTCACGTATGTGTCGTTGTGATCAGCGCTCTTCTCTTCCATCCAGGTGAAGGAGACGGACGCCGTTGTGCTAGCCGGTGCATACGTGGATTTGCACAGCGCGTCAGAAGCTTCTCCAGAAAGCCTCACTCAGGTATGTTGGTCTAACAATTGCTCCTTCCCAACAAATTCATGGAACCCCTGAAGCCCTGTTCCTTTTAGTTCTGCGGACAAGTTGGACAGAAGGAATCTGTACTTTCGATGAGGAAAATATCTCATGACGAGAGTTTGTGCCTCTTTGTGAAGGGAGGAGGCCTCCAGAGCGAGCTGGTGTTCGCGGAGATCGGCCGTCGTATTAAAGACTTGGGCTCGGAGCTGGTCAAGAAGGTGAACGCTGTGTTCGGCTGGGAGATCACCAAAGATGGCAAGAGCGCTGCGCAGTGGAGTAAGTGCGCTGAACGCTGCATGTTACTGCATTGTGGGGAAAGTATCTGTTCAGTTGAGAATGAAGAGAAGTGCTGGTCCTGTACATGCAGTTCTGACAGGAGGGGAGGATGACAGATTTGCATGAAAGAGCATGGTCCAAATTTGCTTAGCTGTATTAATTCCCTGTGATTTGTCTAAATGTATCCGATGAAGGTGTCGCTGAATTGATTTCACACTTGTTTAAATTCCCATAGCAACAACTCACTGAGATGGTCAGCACTGATTCTATGATGGATTTGTAATATAACACCACGAGCCTCCTGTCAGTGTTATAGATTATTATATTTCTGTTCTCCGGGGCGCCTGTGACGTTTTCTCCCACTTGCGTCTTAACACGTCAGTCTCTTGTTGTCGAGCCAGTTTGACCCAGATTAGCACAATGCTCACAAGCTGTCAGATAAACCATTAAAACCAGGAAAAAAAACAAAAAGATGTTAATGACTCCATCCTAACTCGGCGAGTTGTGAGGCAGACAAAGCCAGCCAACTCGGAGAAACGCCCGCCACAGCGATGTGATTTATTCCATCTCCTACCTCTGCCTTTCCTCCCCGCTGTCTTTCTCTAGCCATTGATCTGAAGAACGGCAGCGGCTCCTTGCATAAAGGCCCTTGCAGCGGGAAGGTGGATGTGACCTTCACAGTGTCAGATGAAGACTTCATGGAGGTGGTGCAGGGGAAACTCAACCCTCAGAAGGTAACACGCACACAAGCAGGGAGGCATAAATCTGTCAACATGCTGAACTGTGAATGGCATATTTGTTCTTGCATCCATGTGAAAGCCAGATTAATACTGTAAGAGCGTATCTCAGCACCTCCTGCAAGAGAGCAATAGAAAAAAAAAAACTAGAATGGTGAAAATGTAGCCTCGTAATGTAAGCCCCGTCTTTTTCTCGTGTTAACGTCACTTCTTGTACAGTTTAATTAAAGTGAAAGTGCCTTTGAAGAGCCCTTCCGTCCCTTGATCTCGTCGTGTTAGCGGGAAAATGGAAGGCAACGATCTAACAAGCGAAGTTCAGAAAGCACTCAGCGTGGGTAATCATTCGACACTGCTTGTTATGTCGGCAGCATCTCATCTGTCACAGGGAGTGGCCATCACTGTACAGGATTTGGGTGCTTCCTGGAACGCTTGATATTGATCTGAGGCCAGTGTGTGCGCGTGCACGCTCAGAGCATGAGCAGGCGGAGCTGGTGAACATCCCTCAGACAGTGTCTTCTCCGGCCTCTCCGGTGATGAAAGATTAGTTGGTAGAGTTTAAAAGGACGCCGCTAACTGTCATCCAGGGCTGTCAGAGCCGCTGTCTTGTGATTGATTTTAGCGGAGGAAAGTGCTGCGCGTCGTCAGTATTTCACTTCCTCCAATAGGTTCCGAGCTGCTCTCTCAGCTCTGAACCTCATGAATATGAATATTATTTTATTGTTCTGCTGCCAGAGTACCAATAGTCACACATTCCCTTTGGCCCAGGACCTGCTTTGTTGCTTTTTCATTTGTATGAAGTGTTAGCCACAGGCGTCTTGGCCCCATTTACTCCTTGTGTACTTTAAAATAACTAACAGCCAACCAGCGAGAAATCAGAGGCCACTTGGGATAAAAAAAAAAAAAAAATGACTCAAGTGTGCCCATCTTGTTCTGCTAGGCGTTCTTCTCTGGCAAGCTCAAGGTTAGAGGGAACATCATGCTGAGTCAGAAACTGGAGGTCATCCTGAAGGACTACGCCAAGCTGTGAGCCTCCTCAGCCAACCAATGGGATGACTTCAGGAACTAAACAGCCTACCAGCTCTCGCCGTCTGTCTACTTTCCTTGATTTTTGTGTGTGTGTGTGTACTTACATGCTTTGCCTCTCAAGGGAAATGCATGAAGAAACATTACCCACTAACATTAAAACTTCAGAATGAGGTCTCATGTAAATTAACTTTCACTGTGATCAAATGTCAAAGTCTGTAGAGAGGAAACAAGGTTTTTTTTTAAATTTGTGCTGCCTCCAGAAGCAATAATTCAGCATCACTTTGGCTGGCAAGAGTTGGTACGGATCATTCAAGCTAAACGTGCACTTAACACACCTGCCTTTAAATTAACTGTATGCGTTCCATAAATTTAATTCAGTTCTCATTTTCTGCCGAACACTGGGTGAACATAACAACTACAATTGAAACCAGTTTTAAAGCTCAGTCTGACCAAAGCTTCAGTGGTCTGGAATGTCATTATCACGACCGTCCATGAAGTCAGAAACAGTTTAATGTCTCTGATGTTGTAGTTTCAACAGGAACTTTCTATAATGTATAGTAATGTAGAGTTTGCTAGATATGAAAATAATGATTTTCACTGATTTTTCTTTCATTGTAATTGTAACGGAATTCAGTGGTTGCTCTTCTGTGAAAATAAACTAAGTCAGACAGATCTGTACAGTTAATATTTAATGCGGTTCTCCATAACTGTCCGGCCCACAACTTCACTGTTTTGGTTCCCTCGCACTGATCCAATGGCGTCAATCCCAACAGCAGACAGACACAGTTAGCGGCCAGCTGGTGAGCATCGTGGAGCGTTTCGTAGCCAAGTATCCAGACATTTTCCTCACAGTTTGTAGCAACCAAAAAAACGAAGTAGGAGAGTGAAGACTGGACTCGCACTCTGAACTTCAAATGAACGTTCACGTTGTTCATGCTTGATGTGTAAAACTGCTTGCTAATAACATAACCACTGCCTCCACGTGGCAAAAAAACAGGTTTAAAGGTCCCCTGTGGTGGTCAGTGTCTTCGACCACCAGTAGCACTATGGTGCAATGTCTTCGTCATCATTCATTTTGGGCATGCGGATAACACTACTGTATATTCTTGCTAATGGTTTCATGCTAGTCCGCTAATGAACAACTTGTGGTGGTGATGTGCAAAGAAATGTAGCAATGTGCCAACAAAGACCTCGAAGAATACTACTAGTAAGGAATTATAGACGTAAACAAGTTATGATTGAGAAATATTTGGAAGAACAGGCTCTGCAGGTGTTTGGAGCATAAAAAACCCCAACAACTTCTGTTTGTTTAAAACAAGTCAGAATCCGCTTTGTACCTGATGCTGCAACCACAGAAACAGTGAAGAGTTTATTAGCTTCAAAAATAATTTTCACTTAATGCAGGTGTCATTGCAATGATGATGAATGTCAATGATTTTAACTGTATTCCCTTTAATGGAAGTACAAATGGACTCAAATGTTACTTAAATACTTAGTATGGACAGTAATTGTTGCAAAGTTTAATAAATCTGTATCTAATAAACATGTGGCTCGTGTTTCATTTTCCATCATTTATAAGAAATCGAAGAGTTTGTACAGCAGAATGGGTAAATGGAGTTGAGGTGATGCTTTTATTT
The DNA here is from genome assembly GCA_023373845.1 of Nibea coibor. Classification (NCBI taxonomy): domain Eukaryota; kingdom Metazoa; phylum Chordata; class Actinopteri; family Sciaenidae; genus Nibea; species Nibea coibor. The sequence continues at coordinate 9,949,518 of CM041737.1, read as the reverse complement.
TTTCCCTAATGTATAAACTGTATCTACTGAAGCCGAGACGCCGAAATTACAAAAAACTTTTTAACTGCTCATGTTATATACTTTTTTATTACATCAGTACATTTTCTTTATATAATACATCGATTTACACATTATAAAATTAGAATTATCTGAGCAAATTCACATTTAAGATTAAAGAGGAGGGTGGAAAAAAAAAGGAAAGAAGTCAGAATTGAAAATGATTTTATTTATTTTTTTAAGCCAAGTGAGTTTTTACTCACGCCACAGCTACACCCTGCACATCGATGTAGTTAAACTGGTCTATTGGTGGTGTGTCTAAAAGAAAATAAGCAGTATATATGCGGGGGAAAAGAACATTTGCTTTGATAAAATGTACTTTATTCTCCATCTTCTGTAGAAGTACAGAGTTTGGCTTTGATAAAAATGGTTTTATTCTAAAGTTACTGCGAGAGCACACATCATTTTCCAACCACTGATGTGTGGGGGTGGAAGCAAAAATCCCAATGTGATTGTTAAAGCCCACATCTGGAAATAAGAGAAGAAAAAAATGGTGATTTAATAAGGAGAAAAAGCAGGAAATCAGATTATACCTGCCTTCTGATCTGTCTATAATCCTAAATATGAACATATTTCATAAATATACCTCTATTTGTACATAACGATATTCTTCATAAAGTGGCTCTTTGCCATTTACCCACAGTTTATCTAAGAATAGTTATGATTACGCCATCTTTATGAGAAGCCTAGTCTATGGATTTATGTATATACATAACTGCAATAAATCTGCTTCATCTAGAAGGTTTTTCCTCAGTTTATCCTCCCTGAAATCAAAGCTAATGTACATTTGTTTCCCCTTCAGCAGCACAACAAGGTTCTATGGATAGTTAGCTTAATGGATTATATTCCTTCAGACTAGACGGCTATAGGACAGTTGAACCCCTTCCTCATTTATGTGGAAGACATATTACACACCAACCTAAATTACATTTCTAAGCATGTACTGAAGGCAATGTGCTGCATTTGGATGATATATCAAGAAATGATAAAAAAAAAAAAGTGAAGCCAAAGTAATTACTATAATTGTGACAAGCCAGATAAAGTATGCTAATAAAATTAAGATGACCACAAGGCGAACAATTTTGTATTTTTTTCCCCCCCCAATCATGGTCCGTACGGGAAATTAAACTTTGGAGACAATTAAATGGAAGGGCATTGTAATTGTAATAAAACATTTCCACAGCAAAGCAGAATATTCATTAAGATTTCTTTAAGTCCCCTATCCCGCCCCCTCCCAAACGCCTATCCATTGTCAACAGCAAAGTTTCCTGCTACATGTTCTGTAGCTTAACATTGAACATTTCACCAAAAAAAAACAAAACAAACGCAGACAGAAAAGCCATTATTCATGCCCCAGCCCAACGAGCGCCTTGTTAAATTAAAGCTAGTTTGTGCAACAATAATCAATATTCTCAGGACCAGCATGGCAGAAGTTTTCAGATGTTAAGGACACTTAATAATAATAATAATACCACATCTAAATCAATCAAAAGGCTTGGACTGCTTTACTGATATCCAGCCTCGTAGAGTTATGTGCATTACACTACATGTAATTTAGCTTAATTTTTATGTGCAAACAGGGTAAGCGCATTCAGGTGGTCCATGAAAACTAAGAAAAAACTTGGTGGTGTAACCTCAAAATTAAGACCGCTTCTACATTTTTGGAAATGTGTACGTTCGCTTTCTGGCAGAGCGTTAACGCTAAACAAGAAGGCCGACTCCGCTCTCAGCTTCAGTCAGCAGCGCAGTCAGCTTGAGTTTGACTGAAAATAAGGAAACAACTCGGCCCAATGGTAAAATCTACTGACCAGCAACTAACGCAATAATTAATATGTTAAAATATGTTAAAAAAAAAAGAAGAATAGTTTGAATTCATACGACAGTTTTTGAGCTAACCAGCTGCTGGCTGGAGCTTTAACATTGAAGAGGCTAACGTCGGTGTGAGCTCAACCTTCTCGTCCATCAGCCAGAAAGCGTATGTGCCAACCTATTGCTACACATGCAAGATGTGTTTATTTTGTCCACATTCCTAAAAAGAAACAACACTAGTGATATGAAATAGAGATTCTTTGTGTGATTTGATCGTCCTCTGCTTTTCATTTGTGTTCAGAAAGGTGTGTATGGAGCTCCAGAATGCGCCGTGGATCTTTGTGACTGGGTATAATGTGCTTTGTACGACGTCCACTGGCCTTGCTGCATTGTGCTGAGTGGGTTCGACAGTGTGGTGCAGTCCTGTGGTGACGTTTAAACCCCTAAAGGGATCGCTCATCGTCCCCGTACGAACCCTCCAGTTTCCACTATCATGACAGCTTTGCTAATACAAATAAAGTGATAAGGTGATGCTGTGTGAGGAGAACAATGCTGCAGCTTTAGACTCTTTGCGGTCTCTTGTCGCTTCGGCTCCTTCTACAGCGTCGAAGCGTCGCTTCCTGTGCAAAAAAACAAACAAAACAAAGGCTCTCCGCCCGCTTGTTCACTACACTTTGTTTTGGACAGTCTCCGGCTGGGTTTTCCTGTTATCCCGACTGACCGTGCCCTCTGTCGTTAACCCTGTGCCCAACTTTACCTTACCACTGTCACGGTTTAAAATACTGGTAGACGCTGCGGCGTCCCACACAAAGCACAGCTGATGTGATCGCTTCCTTGTCACTCTTGGGCCCGTGGATCAGACGACCGGCTCTCACTTGGTGAAAGTCTGTACATCTTATGAATCTTATGAATCCGCCTTCATTTACACTGATAATACTTGGCATTGTTCTGTCATGGAGTCATTCCTCAGGAACACGTTGATGAGTTCATGACGGCCACAGTTCCAAGCCAGCGTTTCCACAGCTGGCAACTTTGCTCGATCATAAAATTGCACTTCACAGTATCCCAATTCAAATGAATTTTAACACCTTGTTTTTCTGGACATGTCTATATGATGAACTTGACATCGTTCTTGAGGTTGCCGTGGTTGTTGTTATTGACAACACTGAAGCGGTTGGGGAGGATCCTCATCTTCATGGTTCCGTCAGCGCCGCAGGAGAAGATGTGATTGGCCGGTCCCACCTCGATCTGCATGACGCCAGTGCCGAGGTTCCTAAACAGCGACTGGCGAGCGTGCTCATTGGGAAAGGTGTAGAGTGGACACTGAGTGGCCAGGCTCCAAACCTGCGGAGTCCAAGGAAGAAGACGACAGTTTACGTACTGAGGAATAAGCGTGGAGATGCTTCCACACGGAACATGTTTGAAGAAAATCAGCTTTTCCCTAAGACGGAGCAAAATAAAACAATACAGGGAAAAATGGACTGAATACACTGCGATTTAACCGACTTCCTGTGAAATTGAAAATCGATTTTCTGCACTAACGTATGGCCCATATTGACCCTTGTTCTTTTCGGAACCAAAACAAAACACACAACAACAGAGAACATGAAGAAATATGCCTGCTAAGATTCTTAAAATTCTTTTTCTCATTGTTAATAAATCCGTGACGCACAATGAATTGATCCTACTAACACTCATTGTCTGTGTAGTGAAAGCCTGACAGAGCTCGTTCCAAAACAAAGCAAATCAGCTTTCTATCGGAGTCTGAACGCCCAGCGGTCCGAGGAGAAAAGAGGAGACGTAAGAAATTCATGACGGCTGTGGTGAAGTTGGTGATCTGCGACAGGCGTGGAGTGGGGAAGCAGAAGACCCGAGAGGAAATGTGACCGAAAACCGAACAGAAAGTACAGACGGAGCAACAGCGAGGCAAGGAAAGAGAGACATCAGCAGAGAGCTGTCAGGGAAAGAGAGGCAGCGACGGCAATGGAGAGACAGCGGTTTGAAAAATAGCACTGTTGTTAGGATGAAGCATTATTCTCTGTTATTATGTGTTGGGTATGTTCGAGGCAGTCAGTAAAATTTATCTTCTCTACCAGTTCCAAACTTCCAAACGAGGATTTTAAGCCGCTTGGCTCAGACTCTCTATTTAGTTAGGTGTTGCCAAGCAACAACAACAGCAAGAGGAGATCCAGCTGTATTTTATGGTGTTAAAAAAATCAGGAATACAAGATTAACAATTAAGTCAATTAAAGAAAAGCTTCTTCTTTTTTTTTTTTTTTTTTTTAAAATCACGTTCATACGACTTGTTTCCTTACTTGATCTCACATACACGCTCCTGGTGCTTTAAATGCTGGTACACATCCATGGTTGAAAAATAATCCCCAACAACTTAACTAGTTAAAAAATTTTCAAAACTATATATTTGTGCCCTGTTTTCAAATATTTACATCTTCAGTAGGAACCAATGAGGGTCCCCTGAGACCCATGCTGAGCTCTGTGCAACTTGCATTATTTGATTCATATTCCCAGCCTGGGAGCTTTATTATTTGATAAGGTATTTCAGAGGCTGGAGTCTGTACATATTAGTTAATCTTCCTCTTCCACACACTCCCATCAAACACTTTAAAGCTTACATATTTGCCGCACACCCATGTTAAATTTTCAATCAGCCAATATACGATTAATGACTAACATCTCACCCCGCGCGCTGGAAGTTTTTTTGTGTGCAATCATCCAGAATGAAAGTCATTTGAATTTCAAGCAGATGTGCGCGGCGCCATTTCTCGCACGTCTGCAATGACGCAGCGGCTTCATCCTTGGAGTGACAGCTGTGTGATCTGCTCCAACATATTCAAGTCGAAGAGATGAAAGACCTGCTGTCTCTGGAAATATATTAGCTGAAGACGGTCACGTCGCCTGCCTGCTCAGTCAAAACACGTTCCTTTGCCTTTTCCCGTGTCACATTAGTCTCCATCATTCACACCGTTGTCCTGAGCAGGTGGTTAATCATATGTCAACAGTCGTCTGATTGTTGAGGAGGAGGAGGAGAGACATTTACACCCTAACCCTAACCCTTTGTGACAACAATTATCTAAACTGTTTTCATCATCCAGGTTGCTCCAGTGAAACTTACATAAATCTTTCTAAACTTTTGACTTTCAATTCTTACACTTTCTAGGAGATTCAGAGAAAACAGTCTACTGCAGCTGAAGCGGAAACCGCATTTAATCGCATTGATTAACTCAGAGATGCAACATGATGAAAGTGAAGTCAGTCATAATACCTTAATGTTGCCCTCAGATGATCCACTGATGAAGCAGTCCTCGGTTGGATCGACTGCCAGCGCTTTGACCGGTGAGTCGTGGGCCTGGAAGCTCTGGCGTTGGTGCCGGTGAGAAAGCTCCAGGACGCTAATCCAACCCTTCCTCCCACCGGTGATAAGCAGCTGCTGCCTGGGAGCCATCGCGAGCACCGTAGCACCAGATTCGTGGCAGCAGAAAGCTGGGGAAGGAGGGAATGTTGAGGAGTACAAGATGAATAAACCAGGAGGAAGAGGTCAGAATAGAAGAAGAGGTAAGAATGGAGATAAAAGGGTGGACAGAAAGGAGACAAGAGAGAAGATGTGAGGGGGAAATAAATCTAGGCCTCTACAATTATGAAGTAAATATTTATTTCAAGTCACCAATGTGTCATTTTGTGAAGATGAGCCCGTAAAAAAGGCGGGGGCTTTTCTTGGACTGTTCCTTACCGTGTACGAGGCTGTTTGCTGGAGTCACCAGAGTGTCCCACAGGCAGACGTTCCTGTGGAGGCAAAAATGACTAAATCTAAAATCGCTTCTAACATTTTAATCATAGTGCAGTGCAGTGGAGCCAAATGAAAAAGATTTCAGCTGTTTGTAGAACAGAATTCTCGTACCTGTTGTCTGCTGAAAGACCTGCAGTGGCGATGAGGGAGGAGGAGCCCACGAAGACGAAGTCGTGAGCCGTCTTGTTGTGGCACTGCACCGTCTAGCAGAGAGAAACAAAAGGAGATGGTTCGTAATGGTGACAGTGACGGGCAAGCAGGAGATGAGTAAACAAAAATGACACACAAAAAGGACATGAAGGAAAGGTCTACAAACCAAACTGAAAAAAAAAAAGCTCTGCGAGTTTCTTACCAGATACGGTTTGGGTGTGTTCCCGCTCGTGTTGGTCTGCCAGAGACTCAAACCTCCATCAGCATCTACAATACCGAACTAGACAAACCAGAGAGCAGATGTCAGACATTAAGTTGGAAGTATCCTTTTTTTTCTTTTTTCTTTTTTCCATAGATGGACAAAAACATATTATCAGGAGCTCCTCCTGTGTTTGAACACCCATTGAGTTCCTTCGCTTCCCTCAGGATTATGCTCAAATTATCTTACCAGCCTCCTAAGTCCAAACACCACTTACGTAACTGAAATCAAGTGCTTTGCATTTCCACTTTCCCATTTTTTAAAAGCATATTTCACTCTTTTGGCCAGAACAGGCAGATAAGATAGCACTGGCATAGGAGAGGCACCATCTGAGAAAATTATTAGCTTGAGGCGTGTGCCTGAGTTCAGAGCAGCTGAATCACTCAGCTGAAGAACAATGTGTGCTGATGCCAAAACTCCCCGCTGTGGTTCATGCCTGAATGGCAAACTTGTGAAAGGGAGTGTGGAAATGTTGCTGAAACTGACAGCCTCACATCACAGCGCAGCCTCGATAGTCTGACGTCTGCATGGTGGTAGTTATGTGTGTGGTTCATACAGTACGAGCGTGACTTTCAAACCTTGTTTCCCTGGTGGTTGAATCGGATCCTGGTCACTCTGGAGTTGCCTGGACTTCTGAAGCAGATGATCTGCTGGGAGTGACCCCACTCGAACATCCTCACGCTACCATCCTGAGCTCCTGTCAGGTCTGAAAAATAAGAAAGTTTCAGTTCAGTGCATCTCCCAACATGAGGTTACAGCAATTCTTTGTTCCAAAAATCATCATCTATTTTAAAATTGATGAAGGAAACTGTTTATTTCACACAGACAGACAGACAGACAGACAGACGATTATCTTTTAAGACCTGCTGGGAATTATTCCACCCAAACACCTCACAACTGAGTTACCGCTCTGGAAAATACAAGGTTGTAGCAAGTAGGACTCACTCAACCTTTTCTAATTGAACCACAACACTGGGACCAGATGAAAAAAAAACAAAACAACTTTGCCACTTGCTAAAGAAACTTTTAGGATGATGTAATCACCCCTGAAGGCTCATCTCAAAGAAATATGACGTCTGAGTAACACCTTTCTAACCTGACAGTCGTACTTACAGTAAGGCAGCGTGGGATGGGAGGTCATTCTTCTCACATTGTTGATATTTCTCTTGATCATCTGGGAGAAGAAAAATGAAGAAGAGGGGAAATTTAGTAAGCCAACATTAGGAGAAAATGTTAGAAAACTCCATTATGGTAAAGTGGAATGCTTTATAGGGGCAAGCACACTGTGATACAATAGCCGGGAAACAACACTAAGCTAGTGTAAAGCCCTTTTCACTTATACTGCCTTCTATCACCTAGAAATCTTTGTTGCCTTTTATGTAAATGTAGACCTTAGAGATTTTTTCCAGAAGGAGCCATGATGCTGAGAGTTTCGCTTGCTGCCTCGTTAGCTTGAAGACTTAATTAATGATCATGATAAACACGAGGGAGGCTCGACCCTGTTCTTACAGTCTATCTGCTAAAAGCATTCATTTAGGTGAGAAAACACAAATCAAGGAAGGAAATGGACTCCGACGCAACGCTGGTCTAATTATTTCTGTGGCTGTGAAATTTAAAAATTTTAAAAAGTTTTAAATTTAAAAAATTTAAAACCTTAAAACCACGTGTGTGACATCACGTGACCCTGGATGAGAGACCTGAATGAGCACTGCAAACAAACATGAGGCACGTGACACCAGGACCAAACTGGTCAAACTGGAAAGGGGTTTTAGGTCAACGACGGGGAATAAATGTATGACTCAAAAAACAAGGACAGCATTCATATCCGATGCCAGAGACCATTCTTGACCAGAGGCAGACGTATTGTCTTTTGTAACAAGAGATAATAATGAAATATTACACTCAGTACTTCCCTCTTAGAGCGATAAATCACGTGTCTAGTTCAGCCGTGTCTATTTAAGCGTGCAGAGCTGTAGTCTTCATATTAACGTGTCTACATTAAATTCAGTTTAAGCCACATAAACGTTATTAGGTCTAATTTATTAAGATTGTTAATTTTTAAGTAATATGAGTTAGTTAAGTGCTGCACATTTACCTAGGGGAGGTCATCTGCAGTTAAATTCCACTTAAAAATTGTGAATCATCACGTCAAAGTAAATATTCAGTACTACATTTATGTTGCAGCATAAATGGATTGTTCATCATGAGCATCAATGATCTTAATTTACTGTCGCTCAGTTAATATTCTCTGTCCTGTATTGTGACTGGTGGCAGAGAGAGGCAGACATTAACAGCAATGTCTGCCATGGATTTCATTTATTATTGTCCTTAAATGTATTCTGCTCCAACCTTGAGCGCACCGCCTGGCTGGTTGGTAAAATAATCATGATGCAGAGTGGCTCTTACTGTCCAGTCTGCATATCAAGAGCAATGAGAGAGCTGGTTAATATCAACAAACATGACTCACAACTACTTGATTCAGAAGCACTGCTACCACCAGAATCAAATTAATCTTCCAAGCAACGGCTAACGCCAAGTCTCTCTCTTCAGTAAACCAGCTTTTAAAGATTTTTCTTTAATAGTCATAAAAACATAAAAATGGTGATGGGTTTGGGCCAGATGTAGGAGTCAGCAACATCTTTGTTCCTTTGTAAGTCAATGAGGGAAGCTAATGTTAGCAGCGATGATGCTTTTGGCAAACTGAGCTCAGCCCAAGATGAATTATTAATTAAAGTCATTTAAACTGCTTTGAGGATTTTGCTTTGAGTACAAGGAAGGGCAGATCCAGAGCAACAGACAACATCAATTAATTCCAGAAAAGCAATGAAGAGTACACTAAACCCATGTTAGTCATCACTGTACTGTCTTTGGAGGCTTAAGGGAAGTGGTTGCTGCTGGTTTTTGAAGGTTTAGTTGAACTTTATCTACTGTTTACAATTAAACTTCCTTTGATATTGATACTGCAGCTGACTGTTCATCATCATTTCCAAACTTCCGTTAATCGTCTCATGTTGTTTCCAAAAATGACAGTTTTGAAACTCATACATTTAGCTCTTTGGTTACAAAGTTGTATGTATGGGAAAAGAACTGCCAGTACAAGCAAATTGCAGTGAACAACACGCATGGGCCTTGAATCAAAGACAGAAAAATGCCTCAGGTGAAGAACAAATGGGTCAGGTAATATCATCACATGCAAATTCAGGTCTAGAGCTCACCACAGATGCACCCCGACCCGTTTGCACGCCTCCCAGCCATGGCATGTTGATGGGTGTGCCAGGGCTACTGTGAGTGTACGGCGTGGTGCCGTGGAGAGCGGCAAAGTCATCGCGTGCATGGATCACCAGGAAGTCATCACCGCCAACGCTACAAACACAGAATCATAATTAGGTATATTATGCATTTTCACCACACCAACTATCTGAGCTGTTTAGCAGAAACTCGAATTTTTCGTTAGCCCTGTCTGCACTTAAAGAGAACTGTTATTTTCATTTCATATATTACAGATCATTCTGCACATCCAAACATACACAGACACACGCTGCAGATGCATATATGCCACCTACACTATGATCATTACTGAACCAATCATACTGTCCCACGCCCACGCTGAATTTAGCTCTGTTCGAATGAGGGTGAAAAGGTGACTCGATGCTACCCTGGATGAACTCTCACAGCCGTTGGCCTAAAAAAGTACAGTGTGTGTTTACACACAGACACGCACACACACACACATACACATGCACAAATGCAAACACACACAGATTACTCTCTTACCCTTTGGTTTCAGCCTCATCATCATCGATCCATGTCAAGATCTGTGTGGCCAAGATGGATGACACATCTAACTCCTGAATGTCATGGGTGGAGGCCATGACTAAACAATTACGATTTGCCTGGGAGACAGACAGTGACAGGAAGTGGGGAAGAGAAGAGGCGGGTGACGGAGAGGATAAGGGTAGAAAAATAGGGTGAAGTTTAACGTATGTGCAAAATTTGAAAAGGTTAGATGGTCCACATGAGTTGGACAAAAAACTTTTTCCAACTATTTGCCTGTGGTCACGAAACCGTATGTTTGCTTTTAATGGTGACCTGAGGTGTAGCTTCCTTTGACTGTTGTTGAGAATAAGTCAGCACCATTGCTTCCCTTTAAATAAATATCCACATTCAAGCAAGAGTACCACAGCATGAACCTCTTCCGATATCAAACAAAGAAAACACAGGCTCAACAACATCAAAGAGGCGAGGATATGGTGTAAGAGTTGTGCTACTGGCAAAACAATTTAATATTTCTCAGGTCAAAGTGAAGCCATGACTTGATATTCAGGTTTTTTTTAAATTCTGTTTGAATCCACCTGAGTTTAAAACTTCAAAAATCAGGATACAAAATGTAATTCTGTCATTTTATTTTACCTTTCACCACCAGAAACCATTGTTCCCATGCAAATCTACACTAAAACTACTTGGGAAACACAACACTAACATATCATCGCCCTATAAAGTTGAAATGAGTTCCCTTTTACACATTGGAAAGGGCAACCCAGCAAGGTCATTTATTCTTACATACACCAAGAAAAAGGTTGCAGATATGTGAACACACTCTCACTTTTATACTTAGGCAACCCCCAACAATTCAATTCATACAAAGTATCCATGCAAGTTACACCATTTGGTAATTTCAACACTCATTGGCTCGGCTTCGTGGCACCAGACAAGTTTTCAACATCACTTGGTTTTTGGTTTTTGGAAAATACCAAAGAATACCAGAATTGGGATGAAGTCACTTCGGCCTGGCTTTGCTCAAGGGAGCTTTCTGTGGAGGCCAGCAACCCAAATTGTTCCTTGGAAATAACTTCACTTTGTATTCTTAGAATAAACGGATGCTTAAATCAGGACAGGGCAGGTTAATGTGAGGATAAGTATGCTGCAGTGATGCAGTCAACAGTCTAATATCCACTCTCCTTTTAGCTCTGTTTTTGGTCTCTACCAATTTTTTGAGCAGCTAAATGTTGCACTCTTGTGCTGTGCAAAACCTGTTTGCTATGTCTGCCATTTGTTGCCAGGCAGGTAGTTAAGAGAAAGTTTGTCACAACAACCATTTACATAGGCATCTGACTCACTGTTAAAATAATAATAAAAAAAATGATTAGAGTGGGTATAACATTTGTTTTCAAAAGGAACTCCCTGAAGGGGAGATATGAGTGTTTCACGGTAAATAGTTGATAAATCAACTCCCACAGAAAATGACATGACATTTAAAAAAAAGTTTTTAACATTTTTGTTTGCAGTTTTCCAATAAATAAAGTAAAGTTTGGATAATTTTGCACCAAAGAAATCTTTTTCTGTATAAATTTGATGTTTCCCCAGTAGAACAAGTTTAAAAACAGATTACCATATTGGCCTCTATAGCACTGATTAATTACATCATTACTAAACAAAGTGAGTCATGTATATTATACCGACTCACTCAGGACATTGTGAACTTTAAATAAAAAGACCAGTATTGACTAGATATATTGACAAACCAATGGAGTCCTTAGTGCAAAATACACAGAGCTTTTCTCATAGTATATTGTGTTGTTCAGTGACATCTGTGTTAAAGGCTTGTACCTTGTTGATGGCGAAGGCTGTGATGATGTCAGATTCCTTGTGGATGATGCGTGCCTTTCCTCCGGGGGAGCCCAGATCTGACTCAGTCTGCACAGAGGGACGAACACACACAAACACACAAATCACCACCATGGAGATTTAATCATTACAGTTGAGACGTTGGTAAACATTTCTGGCAGACAAATAGCAGTCATAACTTCAGATACATTTCCCTTCACGCTACAGAACCAATGACCTGACATGATCCATGAGGGAGGCTGATAAATGAAGTATCATATTATTTGCTGTTGAAGATAACAGAGCTGATGCAAGCTAAGCCTTCTCTTTGTTTTTTTCTTTTTTGCACTATATAATATGTGCACTCTATGTTTGTGTTTGTGCTGCCTGCCGAGGTTAGGAGAGGACGTGTGAGGTGCATCAGGCCACACAGTTAACCACAGCAGCACACATAACTGGGTTAGTGCTGTTAGATAGCATGAACACAACAACCCTTGAGCGATGAGCACAAGCACACGCTGTACCAATGAGGTCCTATGGGATGCATGCAGTATAGACTATACTGTAGCTCTGCATATTGTATAGAGATGTTACAGTTTGATGTCAATGTTACAGGCATCCTCTGAGCAGGAGATTGAATTAAAGTCTTTACAGCATTTATCCAAGGGGAAAAGACCATATCTTCTTCTGTCAGATGGAATAAAGTAAAACTTGACTTGCAGTAATCTAAATATGGTGGTTTGCCATTTTTGCCGAGCACATAATCCCTCTGGTACACAGATTCAGTGCGACAGTGTTGGGCCCGTTAATCAGAAGCTATTCAGCTTCATAGCTTGTCCTCTGAGAGGCTGGGTTAATTAACACTGAGCCAAATGGAGTAGCTACAACGTGGCAGCTTGCACAGCAAGAGCCAGAAGATTAGAAAACCTCTATGAAGCATCTGTGTACAGTGCAATTTAAGATTTATGGTTCATATTCACATGAATATTTAGACAGCTAAATGCAAGATTAAAATCAAAGAGTGGCAGGAACATAGAGAGTTCATGGCCCAGAAAATACACGTACTGTAATTCTGTCAAGATCACAATTTCTATGCTTCTTAGATTATATGTGACAGGCCACATTTGCTATTCTACTGTAGCAGGAAATTCATGGAACATGCACATCATGTTCCTCATCTAATCACTGGTACTGTTTGTAATACCCACGCTACAGTATGGTGATGTAAAGTAAGGTTCTCACAATATTTACTGGACAGGATTCTTAACTGGTCTTCACAAAGTATGAAAAAGTATTTTTCATCTTACTTAAACATCATATGTGACATGCAACAAAAACTCTAAGATAAAACAATGCCATTTTCTGCAGAAGGCTTATGGGAGTTTAAAGTTACCAAAAAGCAGAGGTGCACGATTAATTGTATCAAAAAACTTTAAAAAAAATAAAATAAAAATCAATAGTTTCAGCTTCTGCAATTGATCAAACTTGATTTTTGGTGTGATATTGACCCTTTTAAGCTTATGGCCACAGCACCCTGAATATTATCTGTCACATACTGTAAAGAGTGCTGTTAAACTCTGTGAACATTCAGTTTTGAAATTGTAGTTATTTTCATTGTGACAAAATTGATCTGAAAGTATTTTTAAGAGATTAAAGATAGTTGTCTTAAATTATAGACTAAAAACAAATAAATGTCAAGGTTTTACTGATAAAATATTTAATTTTGTTTCAATATATTCTCCCAGACTCCACAGCAATGTCTGTCCCATTTACTAAAAAGGCGAAAGGCAATATAAGCAATTCAGACAATATCTGATCGAATAATACGTTAACAAGAGTAATTAAATAATTTTCATCCCCAACCCAAGACCATGAATCCCAATTGATCTGAAGCAGCAGTACCTGATGGTTTCCTGTCTCCTCCATCCCTGAACATTTCATATAGTCAGTCTGGTCCTCACCCGACTTTAATGATTGGGGAAGCACACGCATACACGCACGCACAAAACACACACAACAACAACAACAAGTGATGAACCATGCAGTCAAACACACAAGGAGACTGAATTATTGTGCAGTTAATCAAACAGGGTATAATTATTTGAATAAAATTACAGCATCAACATGCAACCGGAGGCAGTAATAATACATGTGGTTGGCGTGCGGAACAAAAAAAGCACAATTGCGCCAACAGGGATGTGAAAGCAATAATGATGCAGTGTGCTTGGGGGTAAATACACAGACATGTTGTGTTTATCAAGACAAAATATTTAATGTGTTATTATGTGACAATTATTACAATGCATTAGCTGTACAACACAGAGGTAGCTCATGCAGCGGGTGGACATGTTGGAATCATGGTGTACCTCATTCGGGTCCCGTTTCTTGGTGAAGATGTGTCTAATGAAAGTCTCCTGCACTTCTTCCTGCTTGACCAGAAACTGCCACAGACGCTTCACTGGCAGCGCTGAAGGGTGACTAGTCCTTAAAAGAACAGAAGACCTCCTGCATATTAACACTAATGCTCATTAAATCAGTTGTATCAGTTCACTGAAGCGCAACAAAACATGTTAGAAAATATCATTTCTGGTTTGGGTCATTGGTGCTGCTCTGAAAAGATTTCTTTTGCTTCAAGCAAAACACATCAAATGCACATAAGAGTAACTTCTGTACCTACAAAAACAGTTTATCCCTACAGTATGTACTGTACGAGCCATGTGGAAATCTACAGGGGGTTAACATCAGCTGAAGGCTAAAACGTCTTGAGGAACATGGGTTTTACTGTTATGGATGTGTTTTCTGGTGCTGAAGGCAAACGGTAGGCAACTGAACAGAATCATGTTAATAATTCATGATGTTTAGAAGCTGAAGGGTTTATCTCTTGACTTCAAGTGTTATCATAAAGTCAGTTGCTTTGTTGCTTAGTGAATAGAAACATGTACATTAGCAACCACACCAAAGCTGACTGGTTTTCAAATTCATAATCATTCTCTAACTTGTGCTACCGATCCCCAGCTCATGGTGGTACCTGAAGGGGGTGTTGGACGGTTCAAACAGGGCCTTGTGTCTAAGCAGGGCTGGACCAGGTGCGGCTGATTCATCCTGGAGGTGGGTGGAGATGTACTGAGAAGGGGGACCCCCAAAGATCTCCAGCCTTTTCTGTAGCACCTGCTCCCAGCGCTGCAGCGTCTTCAGCACAGCATGACACAGAGGCGAGCCCACAGGCAGATCTGCGTTAGACAGAAGCAGACACACACGGACGAGAAGGAAATAAGATTAGCAGTGAGAAATGGAGCGGCACTTGTCTACATCCTGGACGTTAGTACATCAGAGGGAGCGTGTGCTGCATTTCAGTGTTTACCTAATAGATCATATCCTGCCATTGGGTAAAAGGACTTGAGGTTGACCAACACCAGCTGAACCATTGCCAGACGCATCAAACACCAACTGGGAGGAGAAGAAGCCATTAGGAAATCAGATTACAATTCTCAACAGTGCATTAAATGGATGCCTTCATAAATAGTGGGGGCATAAACTGAATGTAGAGCAAAATACAGAGGCGGTGCAGCTGAATCCATAGTCAACACAAAGACACAAATAGCTGTAAACACATGGAGCTTTACTCCAGACGGCTTGAATTGAGGTGACGATGAGTCACTCTTTGCCGTAATATCCACTTAGTGCTACATTACCTGTATGAATTGTGATTAGAATGCTCTCTCTGCGGTGAGTTGGGGTCAAACACATCTTCATAATCATCATCTTCATCTTCTTCATCTTGACTGCCCTGGCTCTCCTCTGAGTCATAATCTATTCTGCTTTGTGATGGAGGCAGCGAAGGCTAAAAAACACACAAACACAACAACGATAATGGAGACACGCACAAACACTCAAATATGAAAGATTATCCCAAAGAAAAGTCAATGCACTAGAGATAAACTTAGAAGAAAGAAAATTCTAATATTTTAACAAGTATTTTGTATGTTTGTGGGGTCATTATTGACATTTTAGATTACCTTGGCGATGAAGTAATCCCAAATGCTGAGGTCCGGAGGGATAAATCGTTCTTTAAAGATGGAGGCTGCCTCTTGTTCCACCACAGGGTAATGCTTGGGACTGGACGGACTCTCCTTCTCCATCCCAGAGTCCTCTCTGGATCCACTACGTGATGACAGAAGCCTGAATCTTCTTGACTTCCTCTCTGAACCACTTGGTGAGGCTGTGGGCATTGAGAGAAAGCGTTGCAGCATCTTTGATTTCAGCTGCATCTTGGATTTCAGCTGCCGTAACAACACCTCAACAACTACTCATGCATTTTCGCATTATATACACGACGCGTATGCTGAGCCTGAAAGCTTTAAAATTTTAAGTATCTTTGTGAAACAGAATATAAACAGTATGAAATGCAAACATTTCGTCAAATAAACAAGAGTTACAGTTGCATTACATCAGGTTTCTTCTGCCAACCACAAGAAAGTAGCACAGACAGGGTGTGAGGAAGACAGCTCCCACACTAATAGGTTGATGGATTTCACTATGACCTACAGACAGGAACTCGATTCACTTAGCGGGACTGATTTGATTTAGCTACTGGGTCACCTCCAAAGGAAAAAGGAGAAAAAAAAACGCATATAGAGACAGCCACTCAAGCAGACTGTCAGAAAGAAAACTGCATCACCTAAACTAATTCTTACTAACCTGGTGGGGGTGTTCTGGCTGGGCTGCTGGGTTTCTCTATAACAGGGATCCGGGCGCCTCCTCCAAAAACAGTCACCCAAAGCTTGCTGTTAAGGGGGTGGGCCATGATGCGAAAGAGCTCGTTGCTGGAGTGAGTGGCCATGCCGTGAACAAACAGACTGAGGAAGACAGCAGTCAGGATCTCACAGAGCAGCACAGCTAAGCCCGGCTGGCTCTCCTCACCTGCTGAGCTCAACAGGCGAACCAGAGAGGCGATACCTAGAGAGGGGGACAGAGGAAAGGTAAAGGACGGAAGTGCGAGAGAATTCAAAAAAATATATTAAAATGTAAGCGCCGCACCAAGACCATGTTCATACCTGAAAAAACAAAACACAGAGTATTTGGCCCATTTTAAGTAAACTTATTTGTGAATGTAGACAACCTCTCCTTTTCATAAAAAGTCTGAAAATGTATGTTCTCCTATTGTGAACAAATCTTGGAGGCACTGATCACACAAACGGTATTGTCCTCTGTGCCAAAGACCTGCATTGATGTCCAAACACAATGCTGCACAGAGTGAGATGTTCCTTCATTATAATAAACATGGGCACAGTTTATTTTGAGTCAATCCGCCACCACAGCATCCTGCTGCTGCAAATATTCAATAGAGTACAGAGTATGTATTAATCCGGCACTGAAAACTGTCTCCAGCAAATGAACAATTTAGGTAAAATTACACTGCCCAGCTGTTACTGAGCCCTTTGAAAAACGGAACTAGATATCCACGACCTGTTTTAAGCAATTATAATCCAGAGCTTGGAGCTGAATGCCACAGACAAGGCAGGAATGCTGGTAAGATGGACAAACACGTTGTTGGTTTCGCTCTTTTACTTGTTGACAATAAGAACAATAGCTTTTGTTTCCTGGGTTTGGTTTGGCTCATTTACCTGGCCACTGCGCTGGGGAAGTGTTGGGCTGAACAGACTCATCCATGCTGACAGTTCTGACTGGCTGCTTCTGAGACAGCAACACACTCTGATACACGGTTCCTGTGAAATGGTTCACATGGCTGTGGGAGATTCAGCGGATAAAAGAAAGCCAAGCACAAACACAGTCAGTATGAGAGCACAAAGCATAACATTTATATTAAAACACAAAACGCTGGGACTAAAAAGTGAATTTTTTAAAATTAAATTATGGTGGTGTAAATTTATAATGTCCAAATGTTTTGTCCTAAACTCTGGGAGGATTTTTCTAAGTAAGTAGCACCGCTGTTAAGCTTTGTTCCATCAAGATATGAAATACTAATGGGCTGCATTGCAGGTTATCCTATCTGTGCTGCTAGAGGAGAAAAACTTGATGAAGAGAGCGTCAGTGCTCAAGTTCTCACATTGAGTGGCTTTTCAACACATGCATACACCCAAATAAAAAACCCTGGATGGGTGCAGGAGAAATAACAGAGAATATGGAATGCTTAACCCACAGAGGGGTCTATTAAGTTTTGAACATTCAATAAGTCCCCTTTTAAGCTTCTGTGAGAAAACCAATTGCCTCCACATCAAAAAGAATTCAAAAGTCAAAAGGGAACATCACTCAGAAGTAGGAGCGGTAGTCACTGCGGTCTTAATGCACTCCTAACAACAGATTTACTCCAGCACACCACGGGTGCTTTTAAAGGCTTTGTATGGATCTGCTTGATTTCTTAAGGGTCAACCAAATGAAACTGAAGCTCACATGATAATAGAGAGAGAAAAGAGCAGAACATTCATCAAAGTACTGTCAGCTTGGCGACAACACTCAACTCCCGCAACCTACATCCTGAAATACCTTTTAAAATATTCACATGCTCTCTTACAACTGCTCAAGAGGGGGAAAAAAAACAAAAAAAAAAGAGGTACAATTTCATCAAACCTCTACAGGGACACACCAGGAGAGTTTAGATCATAATTACCATAACAAAGATGGTGTTAAATTAGAAATAGCCTTGCTAATTTAGTTAGACTGTGTGATAGATGGCTGTGTGTGTGTGTGTGCGCGTATTAAGTGTCTGGTGGATGAGGAAGACGCGAAACCAAGCGCTCTAGTCACATCACTTTGTGCGAGGATTGAAATATCAAGGTTAGAAAGCTTGCTCTGTAGGAATAACAAATCTCTCTTAGCTGAAAAATACCTCTCATGTGTTTAGACATTTTTTATACTAATACAAGAGAGTCTCAATAGAAAAAAGGTCGCCAGACTGGTCAAGCATAAGTAAAAATTATTTTGTATGACATGAAAGAAGCAATCCAGCAGAATTGTGACAGGAACTCACACAGCGGTTAAGCTGTAAGCCAAATGGTTTATTAAAATATATAAATAAATTCCCCACACACACTCATTCACTCTTCTATAGTTTAAATCCTACTGGGTTGTTGTCAAAGTGACTGGGAGTTATGGAACATACTCATCTTAAATAAACAATGTTCCTCCCATCTGTCAAAAACAAAAATCTAATGAAGTATTTACAATAAGAATGACAAACAGCAGCCTTGCGGCTTTCATAAATCATTATCAACACAATCAAAACAGACAAGTGGCTGTCATATTTTTGGTTTGTAAACTTCCAACATAATTCTCATCAATCACACCACTATAGCTCCTTAGTGCTTAGCGCTTAGACTTTGTTTATGGAACATAAACAAAGTCTAATTTATGGAACATAAACAAAGCCTAAGACATCTACAAAAACATTTTCCACTTTGGTAATACATTTGTAGTGTTTGACTTAAGACATGTGTGTGTGTGTGTGTGTGTGTTTAACTCTCTCATCATAAAGTATGCTTGGTTACCAGCAGTCATGTCCCTTCCCCCTTATCTCTTATCATTCTGCTCCAGTAAGTCTAAAAACCATCTAACACACACACACGCACACACACAAAATGACACCAGAGGACATAAATTAGCATTATTTTTGCCAGCATTTTGTCGTTTAAAGATTAAACTAGTAAAAAGTAGAAAAACCTAAGTCAGATCACTTGATAGACAAATAATCCAGCGGCGGCTAGACCCGTTAATGGAGTCGTGTCAAGGTGAATGTGGTGGAAAATGAAGACGTTGTATCAAAGTTAAGCATCGCTTGAAGTCACATAAAGAATGCAAGACGCTCGCTCAAAGAGATGCAGCACTGGAAATACTCGCTAGGAGCTCAAACCTTTGAGTCAGGTTCCATGAAAGTTTTTTTTTTTTTCGAAATGTGGCCTGGGATCTGCAAAGATTTATTTCCCCAGGATGGCTTGAAAACAGCTCAAGGTTTGTGCTTGTGTTATAGCACAGGATGCTGATTAAAATGCTTCGTGGAACAGTCCCTGCAACATGACAGCCCAGAGGGCTAATATCTTAAAAGTAGGGGTAAGAGGTGAGGCAGATGAGACACTTACCTGTGCGTGTGTCCATCACACAGACACTGATATATACAGGCGGACAGGGAAGCAGCCAGTGTGTGCAGCACGTAAATCTGAAGTGAAGCAAGACGTAAAAAAGACAAAAAAACAAAAACAAAACAAAAACAAAGCATGAATTAGTGTTTCAATCATGAAAACTTTACATTTCTAAGTTTCATTAAACACTGACACACAACACAAACTTTGAAATGAGTTCCAACAAAAAGGTCAAACACAGACTGCTTCTAAACCACCTCATATTTTTGCTATTACTGTAATTTCTTCTCCATTATCGGCTGAGGCTGCCTTACCTCATTGTTAACAATATCAGGATGAGGGGGAGAGTCGAGCGCATTGATGGTCTGCAAGATGTCATGAGTCAGGTTGGTCAGGTAGACGATGGGGTTTGCAACCACTGTCTTGACATTGGCTGTGCAAGCCATCAGAAGAGGGATAGAGGTTTGCTGACAGCATGGCGTTACTGCTGACTGGGTGGAGTCATCCTGTGGGCAGAAATTTGAGAGAAACACTGAAATGTTGGTTCACTTATTACAATATATCTGCAGGAAGTGAAAACAGTAAACACGGGATAACACAGTGAAAGTAAAAATGAAATAAATAACTTGAAGCACTTTGTGTTCATAAAGTACAATGTCACACAATGTCTCTGGGATGTAGAGTGGCAGTTTGATCCTTGGGTGTGTGTGGATGTGATTAGCTCCCTTCTGATGAGCAGTCAGCATCATGCATGGGTGTATGAATGGGTGAGTGTGATGTACAAGCACCTTGATTGGTCAGAAGACTAGAAAGGGGCTTTATGAGTACAGTTCGTTCACCATCTTTTCAGAGGGTAATAGTGACCGCTCACAAGGAGAGCTGGGAAATGATAGATGCTGCTGTAACAGAAATGCAGCCTTTTCTTAAGCAATAACAAGTCATACATGACCTCATACCTAAGGAGATATGATTTCCAGTGTATTTGTGAATGACGTTCAAAGAGCTGAAAATAAGAGATAGGCAATGAAGGGGTGTCTGATTCTGTGTGTGTGCGTGTGTTTGCTGGATTCCCGAATGACTCCCTGTGTGTAGGAATACACAGGCTTATGTTCGTCACGCTTGATGAATCACATTCAGTTGTCACTAACCTCCTTAACAGAAGCTCTGCACACCAGCAGAAGTTAAGACAAAGGAAAATACAGAAAAACATTCCTCGACAACAATGGAGAAATTTGACAACCATGGGACCACAGATGGGACAAAAGAAACTGCTTTTATTTCAAAATCAGAGTGGGAGGGTAAAAAGGACTCCCAGTGGCCATCAACTGTGCTAACATTCAAGAGCGGCGCTCCCACGGCGGCTCGCTGAGTTGTTTACCTCCTAAAATTTGACTCAACCTTCTAATAGTCAGCCTAAGGCAGGACCTCCCTCAAGAGCTTCGAGAATCAGCACAACCTGTCAGCCTATTGCTGGGGGTGTACAGATGATCGCCAGTGCACAAGAAGTAGGTCCCACTGCGTGTGTGCGTCTTGGGAATGTGGTTGCATTAAAACAAGCTTTCAGATGGCATCATCATGTTCGTCTTTCATTCGTACTTTGACCCGCATCTGCTCGGTATGCTTCCTTTCAAAGAGAATCTGTGATCAGTTAAGTAGTATTGCAGCTCTGCTTGCTGGTGTGAATGTTTTTTATATACGGCTGATGGTCACTTTCTTTCTTGTCTTTTATGTTGTCAGAAAATATATTCTGTTGACATCATTGTTACTGTTCCAATCTAAACAATTAATTATAATTAAGACAAATGTCACACAGTTTTCATTCTTCAATTAATTCATAATAAATTGACAGACTCAATAGTATATTTTTGTGTAATATGATCATATCAATCATATTTCATTAACTAAATGTTAATAGACACAAATCAAAGTAGAATCTATCAGTCAATCAAGAATTGCCAATAACGTGGCTTTCTAATGAATTGACTGTTAAATCACTTTCACCAGCAACCTAAAAATCTGTCAGCACAGTAGCAACAGAGCTGGACTACTAACTTGGTCGCCATTGAAAAATTGTCATGCTCTCTATCAGTGGCCTTTAGTGTGCATGTTTTAATTACCTGGTGAGACTCTTGCAGCAATAATATGAGCTCCATGCGTACAGAGGCCAGTCCTCCACCGTGGGAGCCATGTAAACTGCAGTAGCTCAGAAACATCCTCAGTAAGGGCTGGTTACTCTGCAGCCAGTGTCTTCTGCTCCTCTGGCTGTCACCACGAGGACTCCCGGGCTGGAAAAAACATTTTTACTTATTAGGTTTATAGACAAAACAATCAATATCCCTGTACACATGGCAATGTTGTCCAGCTGGCTAGTGTTCAAACCATAATGCTAAAAACAAAGCATATTAATCTGTCAACAATAAATGAGCTAGGGGGTCTTTAAAATCCAATTTTACTTGTAAATACACAGAAGGTTATGCATGTATGTATGTATGTATGTATGTATGTATGTATGTATGTATGTATGTATGTATGTATAATTAGGTTTGCTGCTAAAAGTAAAGTAAGAGCAAGATTTACAGCAGCATGTTGGAAGGATTTTTGTAGCCAGATAAACATTCAAATATTCGAAGGAAATGGTGCAACAATCTGCTCAATAAAACAGTAACAGCAACTATGTCAAGGCGCACTGTGCTGTTGTCTTAATTTTTTATTACAGCAAGTGTTCATTGATTTTTTCCTCATGAACATCTGACAAATCTAGAGGCAGCCAGCTATCTACACCCACCTGTTCCTCCTCCACCAACCCAGAAACAGGGCCATTACCCTGGACAGACAGCTCTGGCAAGCAGGGCTTGTAACTGCAGCAACGCTGGAGAGCCACCACCTGGGGAAAACAGAGTTTTTATTTTAAAAATCAATTCATCAAGAAGGACTCTAACTTGCACGTGTGGGAGCAAAAGGAAAACATCTCACCAAATTGTCAAACAGTCTTTCACAGGAAAAAGATAAACAATTTCATAAGACAAAAAGACTGGTGTTATTACCAATATGATGTTTATATGAACTGACACAGTGTGCACAGAGAGAGAAAATCTTCAAACCGTGAACATGAACACAGGAGAGATGTGTGGGAGTAATGCAACTTATAAAGGTTTTATGGGTTGAAGCTAAAGGTGCAGCCAGACAAATGGATCACCACAGACTAATATTATAAACAGTTTAACTTATAATATTATGGATCTGAGTGTTTAGATATGTGACTGTTATTACCTCTCTCTCTAACCACTGGTAGAGCTGGTAACGCAGCTTCCCTCCATCCAGTTCATACCCTGTCGACAGCGTCCGGAGCTCATTGGTCATAATCTTCAAACAGGCAGTAAACTTGAGCTGGGCTGCCAAAATGTCATCAGATGGTTCTATGAAGTCATCGCTATCCTCACTGTCCTCGCCCGTCACCAACTCCGTTAGAGGCGACACGGCATGTTCCAGGACAGGCAGGATGTCATCTGAAGTTTTAGCGCCCTTCCCATTTTTTGTCTCTTCTTCATCCTCATCATCTTCCTCATCATCTTTGTCACTGTCCCACTTCAGCTCCAGGGACTCCTCTGGGAGCGTCAGTGATGGCTGGCTCCAGTCGAAACTCAACACTGAATCTGACTGGCTGTTGGACAAACTGTTTCCATTGGACTCGTAGCCGTTCAGAGTCTGCTGAGACCAGTCCGGATCTGATGTTTGTCCATTCTTGCTCCCAACACTGAGTTCAGTAGAGATGCCTGTGTCCTCCTGGTTGGTGAGTTTGGAATGCTTGCGGACTTTGGGCATCTTTGACAGGACTTCAAGTGCTAGCATGGGGCAGCCAGCTTGCAAGTGTGTGTATGCAGCTGTGAAAAACAGTCTTCTCTCCTCCAGGCTAATGGAGTCAGCTCTGCGACCCTCGGCAGTCAGACCAACTTTGGCCTTGTCTGAAGAGCCAAAATGACGGCGCAGGAGAAGTGGGTGGGTACGAAGGTAGGTGTAAAAGTTGAAAACTTCAGGGTTACATGTAGACACAGGAGAGGAACCTGTCACAGATACAATGAGAGAAAAATAGCTTTTATTAGCCACCTTTACTACTTTGACTACAGTACCTCCAGGGCTGTGTAATTGGATCAGACACAAAAATAGTTCTATAGCTGGCCTCACTGTATCTTTGCTGAACTTCTAGATAAATTGAGGCAGCTATGTGAGCACTTGTACACTTTCAAACTGCATTCTGTGGTCACTTAAAGGTGAGAGGACGAGAGAGCTGGCAGTTCAAAAACTGACAGGTTATTAAAAGCAGCTTGAGGGGAAAAATGCATTGAGTTTACTCACTTTTATCCACTTTTGAGGTATAAAAGACTGTAAAAAGGACAAGACAACTAAAAAACACTAAAAACACAGCCAGGACAGCACTAATCCATCAAGCCGAACAACTATTTTTAATTATCACGAGTGTTTTCTTCTCTGCAAGCATATTAAATGTGTTTTAGGAACATCATTTATGAAACATGTTAATCTGGGACCGGTTTGTCTCTTAAGTCAAAGTGAGGTTCATATTAAGTTCAGTTCTTCATCTAATTTGTAAGGCAAGTGTTCATTTCATTCAGTTTAATGGTCTTCTGTGTCCAGTAGGCTGCGTCTACTTGTGCAATTTCACATACGTAAAGGACCAAAAATAGTTGCAGAGCTGAGATATTTTGTCAAAGCAACCTTACAGTGTCAAATTACTATCTCCAGCATTTATATTCTGCCTGCAATGCTGGATTTGACAGACCTGCAATGTCCACAACGTGAACAGGGTATTGAAATATTTTGAACAGTGAAGACTATATCTATGAATGTAGGATGAATTTAATCTAACATTTGAGCTATGCATGTTCCCTTACTTACTGTTCCCTTAGCAACAACAACAAAGCAGTACAAGGTTGTGATGTGAAAAATGGCAGGTGCATAACTATTGGGTGGTGATCTTGCTTCTACTGAATTTGGGAAATAGTGAACTAACAAGTGGCTCTGTTCTGTAAGTCACGGACTGAGTAAAAGATGTGGCACACAGTACTAAACTGTGTCATTGACATTTCATCTTTACAAAGAGATAAAGTAAAAAACAAAACAAAACAAAAGCAGAGTAAAAAAATAAGCATCAAGAGCCCTGCAGACCTACCAGTGTCACATTTGCTCACAGTGGAGCCACAACTGGTGCTGTTACCAGGCTGCTCGAGCAGAGTGTCCAATGCCCTGCTGTAATCCTCCAGGACCCAGTGAGCCATGCTCCGCAAGAACGGGTCCTGGTGGGCTTGAATCTGAAATATACAGAGAATTTCAATAGCTCATTCTGCAGTGTACCAAACAACACTGGGTAGCTTGATGAAATGGTGCAAAACAACAGCTTGTGGAGGCTGTGACATACACAAACTCAGTACCTGTTTGTCTTGTCCCAGAACATGTCTCCGAAGGATCTTTTTGTAGGTGGATGCCGTCTCAAACTCAGACTCATACAATCTGGAGATCACCAGGGCGAGCTGTAGGTCCTGCATTTTCTCTATACACACCTGGCGGAGGAAGATATCACATTTGTTTCTCATTTAAAATGGTTTCTGAGCTACTGGCACAAGACTGAATGGGATGAGATAAGACAAGTCATAAGCAGACAAATGATGTATATTCTGAAGACACAGTTAGACATAATGATCTTCAGGAGTTCTTGTTTGATTATCTTTTAAAAAGAAAAGAAGAAAAAAGAAAAAGTCTGTGCACACACCAAAAAAGTAGTTGAAGTTGTACTGGTAGCTGGTAAGGTGTGAGGTGCATTTCAATGAGAGTACCTCCAAGCCAGAGAGACTAAGCAATGTCAATGATAGCCCTTCGCCTGGGTGACACTCATTTCCATAAAATACTTAGAGAAGCTCCAGTTACTCACGCGGAAAAAAAATGAAATAATGTGACTCATTGCTTCAGGGACCTTCTAAACAGAAATAACCTTGATAGATAAAAGGTTAAGCAAACAAGCGGACCAGATGCAGCCATCTTAATATGTGAGCAAAAAAATAATAATTTGTTGATAGATAGCAGAAATACTAGTGTAAATTTATAAATCTTTTCAAGTTACAGCTAACCAAAATATGTTGCAAAAGCAAAAATGATGCAGATCTATTATTATGAAATGAACGTAGTGTCCCAATTTATGAAGCTTTAAAAAGAGCGTGCTGCTGCTATTCTCAGAATCTCAAATTCTCAGAAACAGTAGGAAAGGCAGCAACACCCAAGAGTCAACCACTAACATCAATAATTCTTTAGTGCACTGTGCTAAAAGACACAACGCTGGAAATGTATTGAGCTGTTTTATTTTTTTTAAATGATGCTATACACCATGTAAATCCTGGTGGTGAGGTCTGTTCTTGTGGTGTGTTTTTCCTGCAACTATAGTGTTATGCTGCGATCGACAATTATATGAAAAAAAGGAATTAAAATGAAAAAGCAAAGAGATGTTGTGAATGAAAATAAGCAGCACTTGATTACTGACAGAGGTTTCTAACTTTTAGCAGGCTTAGCAGGCTGCCACTTTGCAGCTGAAGGAACAAGTACTTCTTGCAAACAGTGTGTCATGTCTATTTTCCACTTGCCTCCACAGCATCCTTAAGGGAGCCAGCTAGAAGGAAGAAGGCTGCGGAATGCTGGAACCGCTGCTTTCCCAACAGAGAAAAGGCATTTTTTAGTGCTGCTTTCCTCCACCGATCTTCGCTGAAGTTGTTGCGGAAAAATTCTGTCATTTTGGCATTCTTCTGAGACCTGGAGAGACACATGACGGATTCAGAACAACTCTGGTGTCACAGGTCTTCAGTAATAGGACAGAACTAATCTTGGTTCAGGGTAGGGGCAATATTTGCTTTTATGAGCATTTGTTTTTCATATGCAAAATGATGTCCATTTTCCTACCTGTACAAGCCCCAGACCACTGCTTTCTTTTTCAGTGCGAGGTAAAATATAGCTGCATCCAGGGGATCATTGTTTCTCTGTAAAGAAGCCCTGGCAACCTGACAAAAGAAATGAGAAAATACATTCAGCTCACGTCTCCTTAGCCGATACAGTTTTATATACCTAACAAGTTGTAGCTTTATGGGTCATTTCTGGGAGAAGCTCAAACTTTATAGCAGCCTCGCAGCACTTCATTTATTAATGAAGAAATCAATGTGAAGTACAGATGGCTAACATGCTAATGGACAACCTTGAATGACTTTATGTGTTTGATTTTTATATGATTATAGCAAGTTCTGTTCTGTTTGAAAAAGACAATCCTGGTGAAAGTGGGTACATAAAAAAAAAAAATTACATCAGAATAATGAGAAAATTCTCCAGCATGAATAAGTTTCAAATATATAAAAACACTTCATTCAACCTGAACAAAATGTTGATTAAACCAAGAATACAATACCCAACATGAATGCAAACTGAATATTAAACTAAACTTCCATTTCAATAATATACGTCTTCTTTACTCCAATTTACTGACTACACTTTTAACAAAACTGACACCAGGTCACAGTTTAATAGCTGAGTACAGACATCTGAACTGATAATTAACTAATGTCATGTCAGCTGCCTCACCTTCTCTATACACCTGCGTAGCTTGTCGGTGCTGCGCAGCCACCAGCCCACACCCATGGAGCGCAGCTCAGGCCAGGTGGGCTCTCCCTTCTGTAGGGCAGGCAGCATGTTTAGCAGCTCCTCCTCAGCTTCAGAGTGGAAGGCCCAGGCGTAATGACATGTTGACAGGCCTGCGGGGAGAAGAAAAGGACACGCGGAAAATGGTGAATGCTCTGTGTTTCGTATAGAGGATATCAATACTGTGTTGCTATTTTAACATGCATTTAACCAGATAACTTCAAGTGATCGTAAAAGTGAGTAAATGCAGGAACACAGTTGGTTCCATATATTTAAAGCAGTGAGTTGTCTCTTACTGCTACGTCTTATGCTGCTACACACTGAGGAGTTCTATGAGAGCAGACACAGATTAAGTGCCTTGCTCAGGGGTGACTTTACCGCAGTAGTTTAGGATGATGAATAGACTATAGCTTGTTCACTTCTCTCACTGAGAGTTTTACTGTCAAAAATGTACAACTGAGACCATCGGTAGCCTTCTCTCTTTCTAGCTTTAGGAGCTTTATAGAGTTACTGCTCTGATACCTAGGTGGGCACTGGAGCTACATCTAAAGCAGTGCATAGAGACAGCTCCTTAGGCAGTGAGCTGGAAACTCTTGCAAGATTATACAAGGTGAAAAAATATGAAGGCATTTTGAACAAAAACTAAGTGTGCTGATTTTGAAGAATATTTGACTTACAAATAAAAGTTTACCTATGACTTTTGTTCTTATTAGATTAGAAAAGGAGAATTTTTATTGTTATGCAATAGTGGCCTTGCACAGTGTGTTGAATACTAAAGTAAGTAAACCACTATCTCACTGTACCTTGTCCTAGCAGCTGTGCTCGGTGTGCTGGAGGCAGGGAGGTAGAGAGGAAGGTATGAAGTCTGACCGCCAGCAAGAATTTCAGACCACACTCATCCAGTGTCTCTCCACCTGGTAAATAAATTACAGACAGATCTTACTGCTATTTCATACGGAATTACAACATATAAACATAATTACATGATGTTGTGGATTCATCAACTGCATTTTGCTTTATTTTATGTTTGACCTTTGCTCTTGCCCTGGCTGTCCTTGAGGTCTGTGCTTGTGGTAGCGATGGTGTCAGCCAGTGCCATGAGAGACATTTGCTCCATACGCGTTAAGCCTGGCAAACTGGAATGAAGGAGGTGACTGGACAGGACCTGGGCATGTTCTGGACCAAAGTATGTTGGACTGTACTGAGACAGATCAATGACCTACAGACCGGGAACAAGAAAGAGGGCAGTCTGTTAAATGGCATTTCTATTTTAAAAGACAACAAATAGGGAAAGGGGGGAATAGTGTGTCATGGCTGACAAACTCACAAGAAAATACACAAGATTGTATGGGCATGTTAACTATACAAGCTTTTCCAAGTTTTGCATTAGCTAGGGCAATCATGGACTTTGTTGGATCTATCTTTAAATGCAGCAGTATACCTAAAATAAACCTTGACAGATGCAATAATGCATGTTTAAGATAAACATTGGAATATTAAAAGAGCCCAATATGTTGCTGTCCACTCTCATTTTTATAAATTCTCTTTTAACCAAGCACGAGCCAACAGAAACTGACTTTGTTCCCAGTTTCCTCTTGATCGTTGTCCAGAGGGTCCAGGTCCGCTATGCTGGGTGTTTGAAAGAGCTCGTCATAAGCATCAGTGTGACGGGAACCATGCCCACTATCTCCGCTCACACTGCCCACTTTATCTGTAGGGAGGCACAAGACAGAGCTTAATTACACAAGATGTGTATTTCATGGGAGAAGTGCAGAAAAATCATCTCCTGTTGGGGATTACAGATTCATTTTAAATTTTAAAAAAGCATGTTTTACTCTACACATTTCTGCTTTCATTCGTCTCACTTTGTATCCACAGAGACAAAATTAGAAGAGCATGAAGTAAGATGTTATTCTAACCATCTTCAACTTTGAGACAGTGGTTGCTTTCCCAATGTAAAGATTGTTTCTTGGTTTTTGTTTGTGTACCGGCTTAAAAGCACACGGAGAACCTTTTTTGATGTCTGTCAATATAATCTGACAAAGTTACAAATTTAAATATTCACAATTTAAAATCAAAGAAAATGTATCTGCAATCTAGCCTGCATTTTTACTCTAGCTTTATATACAGGGATGTTATTACTTGCAGAGGCGTAGTCTTAGGTCAGCAGGTGGAAACCCTTTGAAATGAGACGGTATAAAAGAAACAAAACAAAAACATCTAAGGTGATGCCTTTGTACTTTTTTTTAATAACATTTTTGGATTCAAATCCATTTTTCTTTGCCAATTATTTTCATTCTCCATCTTGGTTACATTTTCTAACCTCACTGCAGCAGAGCCATCTGTGAAGTTGGCACTTTCAAAAAATACAGGCCAAGTAATTGGATGAACCATCTACCTATCATGGGCAAATTGTATCCATCAGATCAACTCTCTATATATGTCAAACTCTTATTGAAGTGAGTCAGAAGACCGTTCAGACACAAGCACATAGCTTGAAGCTTGAAACCAGATGTACTGTCACATGACTTAGTGATCTCACCAGCCAAGTCCAGCTGCTTGATGTACTGAGTTAAAAACTACAGAAAT
The DNA here is from genome assembly GCA_023373845.1 of Nibea coibor. NCBI lineage: Eukaryota > Metazoa > Chordata > Actinopteri > Sciaenidae > Nibea > Nibea coibor. Next base: position 9,919,469 of record CM041737.1, on the reverse strand, counting down.
AAAGTGTACGATGATTTTATTCATTACTGAATACTGTTATTCTAAAACCACATGCGGTATACCTACCAGGTTTTGGTGACGTATCCTCATCAGCAGCCAGAAGTGCGTACAGAGGCAGGGGAGGGATGGAGCTTATCTCTGTGTAGTCGGGGGTAGAGTTCTCCGCTTTGCTGAACATCTTCCGGTCCCTGGCTGTGCTGCCTCCAGCGCTGATAGTTCGAGAGCGCACGCGTTTCTCGGGATTGGTGGTGCTGTCTTTGAGTGTGACAATTTCTCCAGCAATGCATTTCACCAGGTGGGAGAGGATGGCTTTAGCACGATGAACCTTAAAATAGACGAATTAAGTTACATGTTTACATTTCAAACATAAGACAAATGATACTGTTGACTTGTTTTCTGTTTGTAGTGACAAAGCGAACCTGCCAACTAGAGAAAGTGCAATTAGAAAAGTTTAGTAATTTATTTTACTTACCTTCCCTAGATCCATAAGTTCCAGTAACTGTACGGGGTGGTACTGTGGCAGAGTGGGAAATAGTTGGTGAGCTGCTTCAAAAAGCCCAGAATCTTCCATCTCCACAGGCAGGTCGTAAGCGGTTCTCTTCCCGCTAAGCTTTTGAGCCAGGCTCATCATCGATCTTGTCAGGGCCCTTTTGGGAGGTGCCAGTGAAGACATTGGGACCCCAGGACTAAGGCCCTCCTCCTGGCTCTGTCTGATGGCTGAGGTTATGGACGAGATACTGCTACTGATGTCTGTGTCTTGTGCAATTGTGACAGTGGGTTTGGGCGGTGCTGGGGGCTGCCACTGGGAGTAGACGTGCATCTCGCAGTCCATGCCTACTACCAAGATGCCATCGCGCACCCAGGAGAGGGAGACTGGAATGGGCAATGAGCCTTCAACAGAGGAGACCAGATCAACTGATCGAAGCAGAACCAGGCGAGACGAGCTCTGGTCTCTACTGGCATCAGAGGATAGACAGAGTTCGGGAGGCTTTCCAGAGAGACATCCGTACATATAAATCTTTGTTCCAATACCAACAGTCAGAACATGTGACCCATTCTCTTGGGAGACCCAATCCAAATGAACCAGGTTCTTAGCGGTAGAACCAAGACAGTTCTCGTTGGGTATAGAGAAGTCCACGTTACATGGAGTACTGGCACTTCCCGTTGTGCTACTGCTAATACCACAGTTACTTGTGGGATCAGTGCCGTCCAGAACGATGGTCTGCTCTAGAATCCACTGTGAGCCACCAGTGGACTCACACTGGAAGATGCCAATGTGGACCAGTGGTTCTCTAGTGATTGCTAGATTTGGGCTACGCTGTACTGTGAGGGTTGGCGTCAGATGGGTGTTGTTATAGTGCACATTAGGGGAGGAAGCCAAGGTGGGAGGAAAGGTCAGCAGTCCGTGAGAGGTCAGATGAGGTGTTGAGTTCTGAGGTGTGTTTGGCGTCTGCCTGTAAGCTACTGCAATCCGTCCAGCATGACAGCAGGTGACCTCTATGGGGCGACCTGGCACGCTTACTACGCTGCTGTTGGGGAGCATCTCCTCCACCAGGAGAGGCCACTCCTCCCATTGGTACACCAAGTTGTCCACATTCGAAGGCTTTGTCACAATGACATTACACCTCCAGAAGCGTACCTTTCCATCAGAGCAGGAAGTTGCAAGCAAGTAAGGCACACGGCCAGCTGGCAGAGAACATGATGCACTCAGATGGCCTAAGAAGAGAGATAATATACTCTTAGGAAAGGATGTTTTTCTTAATCTCTTAATTCTAAAACAGATTTTTTTAGCCTTTAACTTCTGTTAATTTATGTCAGGTTATATTGGACATATGCTAAGTGCAGATGGCAACATAAGTATACTTTGTAAACAGGCTAAACTAATCTAACTAATCTAGGACTGAAGGGAAATGACTGGTTGGATTTTCCAAAAGCCTTTTTACTAAGTAGCCTTGTCTCCCAGATATTTTGTAGGCTTTCTAAAATAACACAGTTTTAATAATCATTTTGAGAATTCGACCCATCATGTTAACAATAAAATTGTTGAAAAAGAATATATCTATCTGGCAGTTTCTATTTTTCACCCCAGTGATAATAGAAAGGGCTTGTTCTTCGTCGGTACTTTCCTGAAAATGTTATCTGAATCAGTGTTTTCAATCATTTGATAACTGAAGAACTATTTCTTTAGAAATTGTTCCTATGGCAACATACAGTGTCTATAAATACCTCGGTCGCTGTTAAAAGTTTTTATCTGTGCCCTGCTAGACTGACACATCTGCACTGGGGGACCTGCGATAATTCTATTATCCCAAAATGTAAAACAAAATTAAATAATTGTTACTACTTTACTAAACCTGACTGTGGACACAGGTTGTGCAAAGATGGGAATAGCACTGTGCAATACTGCCTAAGTAATATTATCCATAACTTGACTGAACTTGACTGAACTGATACATGAACATGACACCAAGACGTTTTGCACTTTTTTTAAAAACCATATTTTTACATTTTCTAACTCTTCTATTTTTATTTTGATCTACTAATTGTTTTTTGTACTTTTATGACCAAGCCTGGTAACACTAATACTAATGCTGCTGCTAGCATCAGTATTTCTCTTTGTAATATGTAGAAATGGCCTTGTTCATGGTGTTTTTAGACTTTGAATTTGTACGTGTGTGTCCTCATTGTTCCCTCACCTGCTGATGGTGTGATACTGATGGCCTCCACCCCTTCTGGCAGAGCCATCTCTTGACTGTACAGCCTGTGTGTTGTTAGAGTGAGGCGACAGGCACTCTGCAGATTGGAAGTGCAGGGTTTACTCCTCGGAGTAACTGGAGAGCTGAATGTGTCAAAGTTAAACTGAGAGCTGTTACAAGAAGAAGCTGGGGTGGCACCCTTCTCTGTCATGCTATCTTCTGTGGAGACACAAACAAGATAAGGGAAATGTTTGAACAAGTTCTGGTCAAAATCCTCCCGCATTTGTATACTTTACAACTTTGTGACTGACACAGCATTACAGTCATTATTTGTATTTGAATAGTTTATAAATATTTGTTCTGTAGATGTGCAAACATACCAGTAAATCCAGTTTACAGAACATTCTCAAAACACTGTCCACATTTCTTACAGCTATTTTGTCAGGCTTCTAGTGCTTATGACTTTCTCCTTTAAGCCGTCAGTCATTTATTTGTTTTAGGATTAAACGAGATAACTGATAAAAGTGCTTGCCCCAAAGCAATTGTGGCAGTGAGTCTATGTTTACTACATCCTGTGACCAAATTCGGTCTTTTGTTCCAAGCACCCACCCATGGTGACTGGTTGAGCAGCAAGACGGAGGTGCCACATATGGAGGAGAGAGCGACCTGTCGGGGTCAATTCGACCACCACGAGGAAAAAGCGTGCAGAGAAGGCAGGCTCACTTGAGGCTGCAGGGAAACACACAGAGAATATTAATGAACAGTGAACCACTATGAATCAGTTTGAAGGTGGTGCAAATGTTGCAAATGAAACCTTCAAAATGTTTAAAATCACAGAGTTAGAAAAAGTAATTTTGTCCCCACCAGAGTGAGGCGAATCAGGAGTTTCCTGTGTGCTCTCTGTTCTCTCACTGCCAAGGATCAGATCCTCCTCAAAAACGTGCAGGAGCTGCGTCTCCTTCCCCTGCTGTAGAGGACAACAGCTATCATCAGACTACATCAGATACAGACACTGAATAACATGCTTGATTCAATGCTCAAACACACTGAAAAGTTGTGTTTTGCAAAGGTACACACAGACACGAAAACTGCCTGAGGGGAGGAGAAAAGGTTTGCTCTGCACCCCGTTTTGTTTGGTCATGGTTGACCTTTCACAGAGACAGAGACCAGCTGCAGAATGTTTAATGCTACTAATGGTCTAGAATTCAACTATTGCTTTTAAATGTATTCATTTCTATATCCTTTATTTCAGGGTGAAGCTTCGGTTAATATCCTTTTCATTCTAGTATTTCTACAGACCGAGAGCAAGAACAAGGCATATTTGTTTAAATATACTTAATTTCTTTTGGTCTTTAAGTACTTACAAATCCAGTGATGGCGTCCAGCTCGATAATACATCCTGGCTTGGCTGTGGATTGCTGACTGATGATGTTGAACACCTCCCCAACATATTTCTGAAGTGAAACAAACATTAACATTTTTATTATTTTAGCACTATTTGTTTATAGCATTACATAGTCAAAGCATACAGTTAGAGTCACATGTTCGGAAAATGAAAAATAAATAAATGAATAAACAGAACTGTTATCTGTGCTATCACTGACAAAGAAAGACTATTTATGATCTCTGAAATCTAAATATCAACCGTCACTTCTGTTGTGTTGGTTTAGAAGGATTACAGCCATTCATCTTATTTCTCATGTTATTTAATTGTGCTCCTATGTCATTTTTCTATCGAGTCATCCAAGGCCAACACTAATGAAGTGGCAAGACTGCAAATTAACAACACCTTATTATCTCAGGATCCAAGGGCAAACACTGATGTGCTGTTAGGGTCATTGGTGTGCATACAAAACAGTTACTGCGATGCCGACTATACCCTGCAGAGTGTGAGAATCTTTTTTTGATGACTTACTGATATCTCAGGATTGGAAAGCTCACTGAGAAGTTTCTTTGCTTCAATGACGGCCTGATACAGTCTGAGTGAGTGGCCGTCACTTGCCACAAAGCAAGCGCTGGGAGAGTTACAGTACGCACCTAAAGAGAGAAAGACTGTCCATTATTATGCTAGTTTTCTACATAAACAAAGATACAGAATGGGGAGATACAGAAAGTATTAAAGACTTTAAAGAAGGTTTTGCTTTCTCTGGCAACAATTTCATTTAGAAAATCACATTTTATGGAGTTAAAGTTGTTTATTTCTATACAAATGATGGTAAAATGTTCTAAAACTTATATCCATAGGGACTTTATTATATTATATTATATTATATTATATTATATTATATTATATTATATTATATTATATTCATGCTCACTATAATGGTTAATTGTTAACAACAGAGAATAAAGTCCTCTGCAATCTCAGTAAAATAAAAAAAAATTCTCACCTAAACAGCTGCTGGGAATGAGCGTGGGCAGCCAGGCTACATTAGCAAACGCTGATGCATGGAGAGAATTAATCCGAGCAAGCTCGGAGACCCCTCCTGACAAGGAGAGTGGGCCGACAGGATCCACTCTCCATAAAATCAGCTCACTGTAGATCGCATTGGGGTCCTGGGAAACGGCACCAAGGGACGCTCGGCTGGGCCGTGACCCACGTGGCAGAGATGTTGAATGAGGGAAACCGGAAGAGCAAGCATCAGGAGTAGCCAGGATGTTGTCTACCTCCGGTGTCCTCAAGGCGTTGTGGTGTGAGGTGGTGAGGAGGAGAGGGAGTAATGAATGACAAGCTAGGTCATTGAGGTGGAAGCGGTGGCCACAGTACCGTGACTTGTGAGAGACGCTGAGCACCGTGGAGAACGCAGAGTCCTCGGCGAAGCTGACTGCCCACTGGTTCAGGGAGCCATCAGCATGTTTGGAGATCATAAGGACGTTGGGGGTGAAAATGCTTAGTCGAAGACTACTGCTAGGTGCAGCTTTTCCTTGACCTCCGTAGCTTATTAGAGCTGATTTTGTTTGAGGCAACGTGCTCCCAGGCGGCCGCTGTCTACCATGTTGGATAGCCAGATCCACATTTTTGTTGCAGGCATACATAACCACACTGTGGCTCAAGGAGATTGCATCACCTGTAGGGAACGCTACAGGTATACGGGACACAAATGACACCTAAGAGAGAAAGAGACATAACAGAGATGAAATCTAAAGCAACTTGAAATAGCTTGAAATAAGCATACATTATGGATTAGCTAGAGCTCCCATGTGATTGTTCTAATAATACAGATGATACTGAAGATCATGAACTCACTTTACAACAGGGTTTACTCAAAACAAAGAGCTGAATATCTTATATTCTCCATTTGAGGCTTTCTGAAATGAATTCAGTCAAAATCCAGATACAACCTTCTGTTCACTTGTTGCTTCATATATGTAAGAAGGAATAATATCTGATAATACTTATCCTAATAATAATAATAATAATAATACCAGGCTCTGTCTGGTTTATACAATAAAAAGCAACCAGGCCCAATAAAACTGAATGTCAATGAAACTTGAGATTCTCTTAGCTGTCTCACTCGACTGACTAACTGCCATGTCACAAGGTTCACCGCTAATAAAAATGCATCAGGGGACTTTTGAATTTGATTTTGAAGTCACACATAATTAGAATATAATTGTCTGAACGGCTGGATGAGTAGCCATTAGAATAGGAGCTAGACCATCACAGCTGTCAAAGTGATTCACAACCTTATTGAGATGATAAATTAATTCTTTCCCCAAGAAGCACTTTGTGAAATCGTGAATACAGCCTGTGTAGTTTAGAGTGTTCATTAAATTGTAAAGTAAAAATATAATTCAATTTCTTTCTTGTAGTTTCCCCATCATAACACTTCTGTGTCTCTGTAATTATTTATCAATCTTTCAAGTGGAACCATACAAATTGGTTATTTTATTAATATTTATTTAGAAGGTGTCATATTAGATTTGTTCATAAAGCATAAAACAAAAAAATAATATCCCACTGTTTTACACAAACCAGATGAACATTGAATGTACCTGTGCTTGTCTGAACATGCCTGGCTGGTATTCATCTAACCAGTCCACATGCCAGACTAACAGAGAGCCGTCCATAGGATGGATGCTGAACAACATGTCTGCTCCTTTATTCCACTCCTCTAACAGCACATCCACCTGGTGCTTCACTGCTGCCAAAGGAAGCTCCACAGCCTCGGGTCCTTGGGGGTCACTTGGCCTGCTACCATTATCTTCTTCATCAAAGTTGTCCTCATCTTCAGGCTCTGGAAGAGAATACAAGTCACAGTGCCCAAATATAAATTCAGAAAAATCAGTATGGAGGACAGAGTATAAAGCGATATGTAAAAGTTTAACTTTTGGATTGGAAAGTCAGAGTGGAATTTGGATACCAGCTGCATACCACTTCAATTAAAGTGTTAATGCCTGATCCAAATATTTTTATACCTTCCTGGGAGCATTCATTCTGATGCTCCAAGCTGCCTCGAAGCTGCTGCAGGAAAACCTCCATTGCTAAAGTGAAATGAAGTTCTTTGTTGTTGAGCCAGTGGACAGTAAAAGGGCCACCAGGTTCCTCGTCATCCACAGCACTCAGAGAAGAGATCGAGGGCAGAAGAGGAATGTCTGTGTTAAGGAAGGTAGGAGATAAAGTCATAAATAACAACATTTAGAAAAAGAAGGCATAACAGAATAACAGAAATGTACATTATATTATATATTAGATTTGGGGCAATCAAGACTAAAAAGCGTGTGCTGGAGAATGGTTTGAAGTAAGCTAAAACATAATTCAAGCATACAAATATAATCATACAAGACTCCTCAGCCTCAAGGCTGACAGAATCTGAGATTTTGCCCTGATTCCCCGCCAAGTCAACAACACAGAGAACATGAAAATGCCTCACTATTACTCTGGGCAGCATCCACTGAGCACAAAAGCTGACTGGGATGTAAAATAAAGAACCTCAGGCAATCTACAAAATTTACAGCACTTTTTGCCATTCAAAAATACAGAGGTGCAGCCCTCTGACCTTAAGTTGATTATATACTGTAAGTGTGTTACATTATTTAGTACTTCAAGTTGAGTGAAGATTTTCAAGCTACAAGATAATATGAAGAATGTCTTTGGTGGTTCAATGTGATGCTAATAGCAAGGACCAATTGGTTACAGAAACCGTTGAGCTTGTGCTACCTGTGGCAGGGTTGATGCTTGCTGCAATGTGGAAGTGGCAAAGAGCGTTGGCATGGGGCATGTTGCTGCCGGTCTTCTTGTGGTTATAGTGTCTGTTCTGATGATGAGGGAGGCAGCCAGTCAGAGAGGGTTGGGGCCCGTCCCGATAGAAGGATGTGTACAACAATTCTTGAAAACTCAACTGTGGAGAAAACATTTATTAGTTGTAAGTTAGGTTACATAATCAAGTTAGATGATTAATAAACAACATTTATTTGCTGTAACTTTAAAACTACTTTAACTGATGAACCTTCTGTTGTAAGCCGTCTTCCTGTTGACTGTTCTTTTCATTGCAAACCTGTGTCTATTTCTGAGGTCCGTAGCGCGCTAAAAAATTTGGACTCAGCTGGTCCAGATAGTTTGGATTTATTCTTTCTAAAGCTGGCTGCTGACTTAATTGCTGAGCCTCTAACTAGTATTTTTAATCTAAGCCTCAGCATAACAAAACTTCCTAAAGTTTGGCCTCCCAATGCCAATTCCCTTCAGGTAGGTTTTAGGAAGCAGCACAGGACTGTTACTGCTGCCCTAAAAGTCCTTAACGATGTGTTTGAGGCACTGGACTTGAAAAAGTTCTGTGTGGCTCTGTTCATCGACCTGTCTAAGGCATTTGATACTGTGGATCATAGTCTTCTGTTAGAAATACTCTCCAAGAATGGCATCTCCAAACAAGCTGCCTCTATTTTCTGATTATTTGGCAAGTGTGCCTGATTGTATTTGGCAACACAATGTGTTCACATGGCTGGAGTTAGTTCCACCTTTCTTGAGGTCACAAAAGGTGTATCTCAGTCTTAGGACCCATTCTGTTCACAATTTACAGTAATGATCTGTGTGCAATCACATCAAATGCCTCATACCATCTTCATGTGGATGATACTGTAATTTACTGCTGCTCACATTCGATTGCTCAGGCATTTGAATTTTTGCAGTCCGCCTTTGATGCAGTGCAGACTCATCTGGTGAAACTGAAACTGGTTTTAAATGCTGATAAATCCAAACCAAATATTTTTTTAAAGTTCATCTGTTCCCTTGGAGAATATCCCCTCAAGGGTGAAACTCTACATGGGATTTATTATTGATGAGGAGCTTTCATCCAACTTACATGTTAAAAATTTGATCTCCAAATTAAGGGTGAAGCTCGATTTCTATTACAGAAACAAATCATGTTTCTTTTCATCATTTCATCATTTTTCCCTCAGAGTTCGGAAGTTTCTGATGTCAGCCACTTTCTTGCCTGTACTTGATTATGGCAATGTTGTGTATATGTCAGCTTCAACCAACTGCCTTCAGCCCTTGACTCTCATCTATCACTGTGCTCTGAGGTTTATCTGGTTGTAGCCACCTCACCCATCACTGTGAACTGTATGCAAAAGCTGGCATGCTTTCCCTGAATATAAGACGCTACACACACTGGATGACTCTAGGACTCTTCTTGGCTTGGTTCCCACATCCTTATGCACTTTTCTTCGGAGAACTGGAAGCCTTACGATCAAATGACATACTACATTTTTCTGCTCCTCGTGTTCGAACTGAAACAGGTAAAAAAGCATTCACTTTCTCTGCCCCCTCTGCTTGGACTGCCATCCAATCTGAACTGAAAATGTCAGAACTTGTTTCACTGGATACATTCCACTCTATCTTAAATTGTTACTGTACCTACAAATTCTGCACTTTATATACTAAATTTATATACTACACTTTATACTACTACAACTACTACTACTACTACTACTACTACTACTACTAATAATAATAATAATAATAACAATAATAATAATGATGATAAAGATTAAATTCTGGTACTAAAATGGGATGAGTGTTACAGAAATTATTTGTATCTTATGAATGAAGATTTCTTCCTAGCACAACTAGTGCAAATGTAAAAGACAATAAGATCTTGCATGACTCCCACAGAGACTCACCACCACTTCTCTTCATTCACACTCTTAACTCGCTTCATCCCTGCTGCTCTTGCTCGCTGACTTTAAATGTGTTCACAAACAGAAAGCGACAAATCCTACATTCATTCTGCCTGTTACAAAAAATAAAAATAAATAAAGCCCTACAGTTACCTCTTTCATGCTGACGCAATAGATACTGATGTGAAATAATCGAACCAGGGCTTCAGTACTCTGCTACTAGCCTGAGCTGAGCAGCACTGCAGAGGTGTCCTCTTAGGGATGCAAATTCAATTTAATGTTATTGACGTTTAAACAATATTTAAGTTTAACTGCCCAATTTGTCTACAATAGTGCCAGAGCCAGTGAGAAACAGGCAGCACAGAAGAGTGAAAGAGCGAGGGAGACGCGTGTAAAGGGAAGTGAAATGAACCTTATGACCTTAACTTAATTTGGTACTTTGGTTGTGTAATTTGGATTTTGTCAGTTGTCTCACAGTAGTGTGTAAAGACCTACAGTTCAAGACTTCAGCCTCTGAACAGTAACGACAAGGTGTTAACCTGTAACAGCAGTCTCATATGAATGATACTCCAGAATTTGAAAGAGAGATCTTTGGTTTCATGGAGATTACTTAACATAATAATGGGTGTGAATTTCATTTCTAGTGTAGAATGAGTAATGTACTAGAGCTGTAAGGCGGCAGTTTCTCCAAATATTATTTTTTTATCTGCTCATTTTTTTTTATGTAGATTTATGTGCTCATCACACCCTTAAAGAAGTCCTTTGTCAAATAGTGATAATAAATGTGTGTAAAGTTACCATTTGAGCAGGCATGTGCCAAAGCATATACACATTTGAATGGTTTTGTATCTGTAAGAAGACTGTGGTGGAAATCCCATATCACTGTCTCTTCTGGAGGTTCTTAAACAGAAGCCTTATCAAGAAACTTAATTAACTTCATTGATTTTGCGTGAAATCTTGTACTGTTCATCCCACCCTGAGGCATCATATTAAACTGTAGTTTAAAATAGGTCTCTCTCAGTATTGTTCATCCATTCAGTTTTGGAGGAGAAGAGTTACCTCGGACTACTGCCCGGATCATCCAGCACAGTCTGTGATTTTTAATGAATAATTCCACACATGTACTCTTACAGACTCTCCTCAAGGCACAGTAGAGAGAATTTGCATACCTATTATTCCTGTAATCTAATGTGCCCTGAGCTCTGTAAGTGCCAGTGAAACCCATAACCATTTAAATGTCCATATTTAAATGGATGAAAGTATTGAGACTGAGGCCTAGCTAGCCTGTCAGCAACAACATAAGTCACTTAAAGCAGAAGACACCATCATGACAAATATGAGCAAGCAGGAGCAAAATGAAACAGAACAAGATAAACTGGAAACCTAACATATGGTTGGACCCTGTATGGTCAACAATAGTGCCTATAATGTAAATGGACATTAAATATTCATCTGCAGTGGTCCCAGTAATATTTGTTCAGAAGGTGTCAATCAATGTTATGAATGTAGTTGTAGGAACTTCCCACTCACACCTGAAAGTTTTTGATTTAAAAAGATAAATTATTCTAATTACATCTTCTAAAAACTTGCCCTGCTTTTTTATTTTTCTATCTATGGGTTATCTTTCTGTGTTTCTATGACTCACTCTGTATGAAGTGTTTCGTCAGACTGCTTGTTGGGGTGCTCTGACTGTATACTCTCTCCCATATTCCTCTGGGTACACAGAGAGCTGTTTTCTCTCCTACTCTGCTCTCTGCTGGACTGTTACAGTGTGTAACCATTATCTCAGTTTTTCACAACAGTAGGTTTGATGCCGTTTTCCAGTCTCATTCCCTTATTGTACTTGTTTTGTACTGTCTGTGTGCCATCTGCACACACCTGTGCCATTGTCCTGTGACGCATTGGCAAGGTATGGAGTGGTAATTGATTATGAAAATGCTTGTGCGTGTGTTTGTGATTAAAAATAGCACTGACAGGAGAAGCTTATAGGAAACATTAGTTATGCACCATAACTTCAGATTCTATTATCCAATCCTGGTCCTTTAACTAACTAAAGAAAAAGCTCAGTTTGGGAGACAATGTTCTAGTCTCAGTCCAACTTCTGCACAGGGTGAGACCAAGGGCCCACACAGAACATGAGCATAGAGTAAAAGTCGACAGTGCTGTGCAAAACGAGTTATCACTAGTCATCACTATCACTAGCCTTACTTACTTCCTGCTTTGCTGCGGTCCAGCCAAAAACACAATCAAAAGTAAAAATTTTGAGTTGTTGCACAGATTACAGAAAGGAGGCCAATATTTTTCACTGATTCTTGTCTTAAGCCCTACAAAGCTTCAAAAACCATCTTCATGTCTGATAGCCAATTAATTTTCCCTTTTAACTCCACTAAGCCTCTTTTTTTCCCTATCTTCAATTTGCTCTTGTTCCATCATCTCTGCAGCACCCTAATGTCCTACATTAGCAGTGGTGAAAATACAGTAGCCTGGCTTCTACATCAGGGCAAAAAGATTTGAAGAAGATTTGTGCTATTAATGTTCTCACTATTAATAAAATTAAACAAAAATGGTGATTGTTTTTGCATTTTAGAGCCAAAATAGACACAATAAGAAGACTGTACTGTGATACAGCTTTGCAAATAATGCTTTGGATTCTGGCCAAACTAAATTGTCTGGGCCCTTATCAGGCACTTCTTCAACCCATAGGCTGCTCTACAAATTGTCTAAATCTGTGTGTTACAAATCATGCAATAAATTCTTCCTTCGTGAAATTCATTACGCTCAGTTTTTGTTGAAACTGTTTAAAGGAGGTGCTGATTCAATTTTATGGTCATTTTGGCAGCTGCAGTTACAGTGCTGTTGAATTGTACTGTGTTATAATAAGAAGTGTTTCTAATATTTTGCATATTATTTATATCAGTATGGGTAGACTAAATATTAGAAACCCCACTCAGTTTAAGGCAAGAATTTAACAGCACTTCAAACTTGAAAACAAACTGAAGTGTTTAAACCTTTATAAAACCCAATTATTATTATTATTTAATACATCTGTATTAGACTGAATTGGTTTTGGCTTGTTGTATGTAACCAAACTGGCAACTGAGTATTTAACTTTAGCAAAAGTTACATTAGAGTAGCTCACTTCCTGTGCTGTTCTTCCTTGCGTCTTCCCATTGCAGGTGTTTTTCCTAGAAGAACCAGCACATCGGAGTGTGTCACTGTGTTGGCCAGCGATGTGGTTGTTATGGTGACCAGACAGGAGGCTGTCACCCGGCAACAGTGTCTCTGCCCAGAGCCGACACACGCTGTCCTTACAGCAGGTGAGCAAAACGTTACACACTACACCTCTGTTAGGAGAGAAGAAAAAACAAGGAAGGGGGGGGGGGGAGCAATGGCAAAGGGTTTAGGAAGTCAGCTGGATGTTTTTTTTTCCTCACATCATCTAAACCTAATAGTGTTATTCAACAGCAGGTCAAAAGAAAAACACCTGTAGATAGATAAGTTAAAAGGTCAAAAGTTGTAAAACACGAAATGTAATGAGACTGGTGATGACTAAACATAATCTTATCCGAAATGTAGGCCATGATTACAGAGCATGACACACCAGTTTGCTTGGAAAGGGAAAGGTCAAAACAATTGGGATATACAAACAGAGCATGGTGGCAAAGGTAGAATAAGAGATTTCCTGATGTCTAATATAATAGCAAATAAGCTGAGTCCGAATTCTGTCAAGAAGATGAAACAATCTCTTCCTAGTCATTTCCAAATTAATACTCCTGTATACTAAATCTGGTATGAACTGTGTAACATTATAAGTCCAGTCAGAGAACAGGTCATATCAGTTTAGCAATGCGGCAATTAGTTAGGGCTGAACTTGGAGGTATAGTATAGCGAGACTATAGAGACTGAAATACTGCACAGCATCTAACCTGTTATTAACTAGCCCATTCATTTTCTCACACCACACAAATACCGTATATTGGGTGGTTAAATAAACTGAAAAAGCGACACTACTCGTTTTCCCAGTAAAGCCGGCCTAAAACAGGTTATGCCACCTATATATAGTATTTTTCTAGCCATTATTCTGCGTGAACTTGTGTTTTTCTTGTTGCTGTGTCACCTTTGGTCAAAATAAGAAAATAAATGAATCACGGCTGCTGAAAGTGAGCTGTGAAATGTTGCCTCAACAGTGTCCGTACCGTGGCATGTACTTGCTGGTCTTCCTCCAAGAGAAGCCGGTAACAGAGCGGGGATGGGCCAGGTAGACAAAGGAAAAGGCCAGCTCTCCCTGGACACCGACACTGTGCTCTGGAGGTGTGAAGAGTCTGGAAACACTTGACTTCCACTTACTTGTGCTGTACCACACCTTTACAAGGCAGTCATCCTAAGAGAAAGAAGCAGGGATATAATTGATGGGTCTGCTATTATACACATCAAAAGAATCTGAGAATTTGGTTTTAGGATTAAACATCAAAGGCAGGCGGTATTCATCAGTTACTTTCAAATTACCTGTGACGTTACAGTGTTTGGCTTTGTCAATGTGGATAAACAGGCAAACAAAACTTGCAAACACTCATTTACATCAGAATAAAAACAGGTTCACCAACTCATTGTAAAAGACACTTACCTGTCCAGCAGTAGCAAAGAATTCCCCATCAGGTGAGAACTTCATTAAACTAACTGGAGAGGCCGTCCTAGAGAAAAAAAAACAAACAAACATATTTTCAATACTCAGCACCACACAATTCTGTATTATCGTGAATTTTCAATATATACTAAGTAACTGCAACTGTTTAAGACAGAAATAAAACTGTTTAAATAAATATACCAGCTTAGGAACAGTAACAAAAAACAAAAACAAAAAAAAGGCTGCATTTGCTAAATTAGATGTTTAGTACACAACTGAAAATACTGTTGATAATGTAACAAGTTATATCAATTTTGGAAAGAGCGAAATTCTTCCCCAGTCTGAAAGGTGCAAGTCAGCGGCGTCATGTGAAGATTTTGTATTTCTCAGTTCTTACTTGCTCTCCCAGATGCACCTCCAGGCAGAATGAGAGTCTCTTATGGTCATTTCTGTCTGCGTTCCCTCTTCTTCAGTTTCATCTTTCACTCCATCAACATTAGACCACAACTGGAGGCTAGTAGAGCCCGTTAAGAGAGTGCTGCCTGGTTACGCAAAAACATATTCACGCTTTAAGGACAGATGCCAAACTGCTTTCTATCATATAATGTGTTTTATAAAAAGTAAACATGAAGGCATAGACTGCAAGAGACATTTATATACTATGCTTCAAAGTACCTGTGGGGTGCCAGGCCAGGTTCCGTACCATAGACTTCAATACAAACTGACCAGTCTTCTGCCATTGGCAGTTCACCTTCTGTACAAAAATATATTTTTTAAAGAAATATTAATGACAAAACAGGCCTGAAAGAAAGAAAAAATCTGTCCTTTATATTAGTGGCTACAAATGCATAACAAGACTAAATATGAAGCTGATCTCATGTGAGCCACATGTGATCCGGCCACATAGATAGCAGCTGCAATATCAGGGAACTTCTACAATGAAAGAGGTTGTGTTAAGATGCGCAAAAATTTTCCATTCAGGCTATTCTTTGACTTCTCCAACAAGAAAATGCAGTTCAACCCTGACACAGCAAACCTAGGACTTCTGTGCTGAATATAAAACAGTAAATATGACAATGACTGCAGGACTTCATATAAGAGATTCACTAAGAATTTGCACGTTTGTTTGAAATATTTGTGCTTCCCCGGTGACTTTCTGCTGCATTTCAAATATCTAGTGGCCTGAAAGAGAAAGGTCATATTCCAGGATGATTTGAATACATGCATGACCAGACTGGAATATAATGTAGTTTACTCACAGTCAGCGATGTGTCTTTCTGATCTGGGTGCTGAACAGGCTCAAAGACACACACAATGCTTCCATAGGAAGCTGCAATCTGTCAGCAGAAAAAGAACAAACGTAACATGTAAGTAACAATGTCTGATACAGAATTAAATGAAAACTACTAAATGATATGTTGTAAATTACAATTTAAAATACATTAATTAGCAACTGGTTCTAATGTAGAACCTTATTCAACATCCTAATTGGGAGAAAACAGAAACATCTGCAGCTTTAAGTAGTAAACGAGTATAGTCCTTGGACAAGAAACCAATGGTACAGACTCAATGGGTGACATTTCTGCAGCAGTGACCACAAATACCAAGCTTAACGAGGTCTTGGATAATACAAGCCGTCTCTCTATTGGGGTAAATAATATGCCGACTGTCAGAGAATGAATACCATGAAGGAGTGAGTCACACATGCACATGTGTGTGTATTAAATGACACAGGCATACACGTACAAGGCCATCACATGCACAAGCACGGCCTCATAAACTCTTTCTAAAGAGACAATAGCTCATGGGATGAAAATACAGAAGAAAAAAATACCCCCCCCCCCCTTTTTAGGACATAGTTATGTTTTATCAGATTTCAGTGCAGAACAAAATATAAAATATCCATGATTTAAAAGAATAAATATATACTGTAGCTCTAGTCCAGGGAATAAATCAAATCTGTTCCACAAGTAGCAAGAAGAAAAGAATTATAAGTTATTAACTTCCCCTTTTTAATGGCCAAAACTATCGACTATTCTTCAGTTTGATCTTCATAAAACTCCAACAGGGATTTTGAGATCATATTATGCTGCAAGAATATTACAACAGACAACTTAAAGATCCGGTTGAACTGCTTTAATGTAACCATGATCAGCCTGTGGTTTGCTTCATGCATGCATTTGTCTTTCACGCTACATAGACATGCAATTTAACCTGAGACAAGCTGTTGAAAACAAAGTCCAGCCAAAGTATTTATGTTTCATTCTTGCTTTAAAATCATAAAAAATAAGCAAGTACATCACAACACAACACATGCTTATAAAATGCATCTAAAGTCATACAAAATGTATGAGTGCAGGGGATGTGTGCTCAACAGAGCTGTGTAAACTAATAGCATTACAAATATCACAGCATGGAGACGGGCAGTGAGGTGGAACTAGCAAGCGTAAAAACTGAGCATGCTTAAATCATGCTACACCATGCTGGAGGCATGCAAGGTTACTTCTGGCCCAAGGGAATTGGATTAAACATCACGAGGGAGGTGAAGGATTGGTTGGTCGGACAGGAAGGATAGTTGTGTTTTTTTTCACTTGAATTAAATCAGGCCTGTCCTCTGTTCTAACAATTCCCGATTAAAACATAAACCAAGATTTCACTGATCACATGGAAATGAAAACTCCCATCTATGAAATAATTTATGCAGATGCAGTAATCCTGGAATTCTACATCTTTATTTAATTGCAGCAGTGTTAGTACTGTCCATAAAGCATGGAGGATGAACATTAGGTGTTGGTGCTGAAGAGATGCAACACTTTTTGTAATACATCATTTAGTTAGTTTTTATTTAGGCATAAATCCTCACAGTTTGTAATCACTGCTACTGATATAAAAACAATATAAGCCAGATGGTATTATTATTATCGACAACAGACCCTGCAGAGATTTGACACACACATTGCAGAAATTCTGACCTTTCGCAGCTTTGCAGTTAGGTTTTATGGTAGCAGTCTATGGGGGAAAGGTCCAAAACTGTAGAAGAAACTACTCAAACAACCAAAGCCAGCGGGTCAGCGAGTGTCAGAAAGTTTTATGTTGAATCTTGGCCAAGTTTTTCAGTCAAGTTTTAACGCTTGGGAATTTTAGACTGTTTAAAATCGTAGACGTAGAAACAGTGAATTTCGAACTTGAGGTCTGATGCAGTATAGTTTTTCATTCTTGCTGAAAAATACAAAGTCTAGCAGAACATTGGCAAAGACAAGTGAAAAAGAATGACGCAGCTCTACATTTAAACTATTCCTCAAGCAAACAAAATGTACACACAAGCAAATCTCTTGTCTCTTGTCTCTGTGTCACGGATGGACTCATGCGGATGGACTCGCGAGAGAGTTCATTAAGAAACATCACAAAGATCACGTAACACTAATACATTTTTGCAACTCTGACCCAGATACAAATTACGAACACATCACAACAGATCTTTTGTTTGTGCCTGCGCTTAAAACCATTTTGGGGTCATTAAAGGGATTATCAGTGGCATTACATCAATAAATGTGCCTGCTGTATTTTCCTCTCATTGGAAGTTGATGACAGGAAGCTCAAGTTCATTAAAATAGCCATTGATGTTGCCAACAAATCTCTTTCTTGAAACATAAGCCGCAAACACTCAATAAGAAGGCAACATAGATTGCTACTAATGTGCCTTGCACAACAGTGTTGGTTAATCCATAACAAAGTCTAAAAACAACAGTCCAGAGTGTGTTTAACATGATTCAATAGATGAATGATTTCTCTGACATTTCCTACCACACTAGATCAAAAACAGGTTGTACCAATTGCAGGGTCATGAAAATAAAGGGAAGCAAAGGAAGGAGAAATGTATGTCATGATCCTGTGCAAAAACCTGAGTGTCCTCACTTTTTCCTTTTTTTGACTGAGCCAGTATTTTTGCAATCTGAACTCTTCAGGTCAGAATATGAATGTGGTGCATCTTTCATTTAAACTGAAATGCTTGTGTTCAACAAAAAAAGGTGGTGGATTTCAGGAACTTCCCAGTTTGCACATCAGCCTGAGAAACACAGAGCAGAGCATCACTCAATCAGTCTTACCTGTCCACCTTGCAGTGAGCAGTCGACACAGCCGACCTGGATGTTGCCATGTTTGGCCCCTGGGATGATCTGCAGTCGCTCAAAGTCACTGCCCAAAATTACCACGTCACAACCTGACGCATAGGCCTATCAAGAGGCAAGGAGAAACAGATGAATATGACGCACGGATCCACACAGAGAGAACTGTATGAAGGCTTACTTAAACTGCACTTGTCCTGGAGCCAGTGTCACTGCATCAAACATGCCACCATATGACAGCTCGGGAGTACAAGCGGGAAAGATTAGAATTCTACGCTCTATTTCTGTGTCTCTCAGAAGGAAGTCTTCACATGAGTTGTGATTCACTGTGACTGTGTTCACAGGAGAACAGACGGACATAAATAGTTCTCCTATTGATCCATTCTCTGAATAGCATGGAGGTAGTATCTCATAGAGTTAGCTTTGAGGGCTTAGAGGGCAGAAGCAGCAGTACCACTTTTGTATTTCACACACGCAGCACCATCCTAACACCTAAACAACCTAAACAAGGATTCCTGCAGTAGACAAAATTGCACCATTAAGTATGACCTAAATTATACAGTAATTAACATAACACAAGGACATAGGCTACATTCAAATGCAAGTTTAAACTGTTATTTCTACATCCCAGTCCCGATGATGGAGGGAGCTCACTGTGGCCTTACATTCCATAGGGGACAAAGACAATTAAATAAGTCAGTCTATTCAGTGAACTCAATCTAAACTGTATTCCTTATCTGTAGCTAAGGAGTACAGCATATTGACCGTGGTAAATCTGTCATTCCTCAATAGTTTGCAAAAATATATACAATACTTATTACCTCATGGCCAAGTATTAGACATGACATGACCATTTTGACTTCGCCCTTAGTTGGGTAACAGTTTCATTAGCAAAGCCCCTGCTTTTTTCATACTGTACTTTACTTTCTCTATTTATATTCATAAGCAACTCAGCAGAAATGTGTTCTGACAGATCTATTTGGCCACCCCCTGAGGGTCAGAGCTCCTAAATAGCTGGTAGGGAAATATTTCCAGAGCTTGAAATATCTTACCGTGAATGGCACATTGTTGACGCTGCCTACAGAGAAACAATTGTCTCCAGGGTTGACAGCCCCAGTGAGGACCTGATGGAGATTCATGACTCTTGTTTACAGTTCCCTTGTGCTCCTTCCTTCTCTCTCACAACACCCTCCCACTCCAGGTGAGATTCATAGGAAACCATTGGAAATGTGTGTTCATCTTCATCTGTAGCCTGTAATTTCAGCTCAGTGTCTCTGGAGACATGCTGTTAGGAAGGTAGGAAGAGAGAGAGATAAAAACACAGAGATGTAAACAGAGAGTATTTTAGTTCATAAACTGACTCACAGATATTGACTGTAAACTGATTTAATACTCAGTTTACAGTTTACTTACTATAATAAAGTAGGAAATAGATGATGTGTGACTTGTTTAAGTCACGCCATAACATTTACTTATTCACCTTTCTGATCCAGTTAAAAAAACACATCACAATTAGCCACAAAATGGGACTGATGCCCCAAAACATATAAGTAGTTTTGTGAGAGGACCCACAACAAATAAATATTTTGACATACAGGCAGCTGAAAAAGGCACTCTGGTGTCAAAGCTCATTCAATCCCAGTTGCCTATCTTAAAATCCATGCCATGTAATGTGTCAGCCATTTTAGAGGTTATCATTGAGAGTCAGCTTGTTTAGTGACAAACTAATTAGCATAACCAGGAACTGCAATGACTTCCAGGGTGGATGGAAATCTGGAGGAGGGCTTTATATATATATATATATATATATATATATATATATATATATATATATATATATATATAAATATAAAGGACAAGCAAGGAGATGCTGTAGTAATAGTTGATGCCATGCATGTCCAAGTCTGTACCATTGTGGGAGTCAAGAATTTTTAGGAGGGTGGTGACAACTTCTGTGCACTGCCATTTAAAAAATGGAAATGACTGTCATCAGGGTATAATAATTAAAAGTGCGTCGCTGATAAATGACTTATTTGCCTTTCATTATTACATTTATTCAAGTAATGGCATCAAAGTCAGCTAGCAGCTGAGCTGCATCTGTTGTCCATAAAGAGGCGACTGTATTACAGTCACAGTAAGGGACATTAGTTAATTAGTTAGTTATAATAATGTATTTTCAATGCACTTCAACTGTATTACAACAACTCCAGGAGGTGCTAAAGTAATAAAGACAGATCGGGTTATTTGATATTTGACTAACAACAGATACTACGAACACTGTCTTTTAAGAAATCCAGTGTTTTACCTCTGGATGTTGGCTGTAAATCCAGGCCAATGGACATAAAAAAGGCCATTATTGAAATGGTGCAGAGCAGGTGTCTATGAGCCAAGTGGGTCAGCACAGTGTAAGCTTACACCTTACTACAACACTCCAAGTCCAGTTAATCCACTTTGTGCTCAGTTTGTCTTCATTGTCTCTCAGCACAATAAACTTTGCATCATGCACAAGAATTGAGGAACTTAACACGCATTGGGAAAAAATGAACATATATCGGGTCTCACAGGCTTACTGGCGTAGGTCTAGCTCACTTTTTAGACGCAAGCTGATGCACATAGTTGGTTATTTTGACGTTAAATACTAAATATTAGTCATGGAAACAAAGTCCATGTGATAGTCACAGTCGTAGTCTGGTGAAAGACATGAATACCAAGCGCAGGAGTAATGTTAGACTATTTTATAACTGGAGAAAATGTGAGTTATGTTTCCTGAGTGGTGGCAACTCACGTGATAACGTTTCACACGCCAGCATATTAAGACAGAGCAAATGACACCACATCTGGCTGACAGTGTGTCACCCGTTTAAACAAAACTTGTCATTTAATAAATGTCTTAATGTTTCTAAGCGAACATTTCATACATTAGCCGCCTGTTTCCAAGTCCTCGAATCACACGCTAACTTAGCTGTCAAGTTTAGCTAGCCATCTGCAGTTTAACAACAAACACCGTGACACGACCAATGTAGGAGAAAGTAATTAGTGACTTACTTTGTGCAGTTATTTTGTAGCATGCCCCGTAGACACAAGGATACCAGTTCCCCCTTTGAGCTGCTCTCTTTGCTGACTGCAGCTCTCCTACGTTAAATGTTACGGTCTCTCAGTTAGCTAGCGTTAGCGCGTACTAGCATGCAATGCTCTGTTTTAGCGAGCTCTGGAGCTACAAAGCTAGCTGTAGATCACTTGTGAGACACATTCAGTGCCTGACACTCTCTGCTTCCCAATACGAGGAGTTTTCTCGTTACTTCTCAAACTGCTAACCACAACAAGGAGCCAACGTCTCCCCAAGGTTAGCAAATAAAACGTTTCCAAGGAGGAAGCTTTTCCTTATGTTGAAGATGTGTCATGATAGTGACTGTTACGCTGCAATGCATTGTGGTCCTTGTAGTTTTGACAGCAGAGCAAGAGGGCAGCTTTTGAGTAAGTATATAACTCTGTTAAGACATAAACCCGTGCTAAACATCTATACAAAATCTATGTAAAATATAGCTTTTGAAAATGTGAGTTATGTTTCCTGAGTGGTGCTAAGTCACGTGATAACGTTTCACACGCCAGCATATTAAGACAGAGGTAATGACACCACATCTGGCTGACAGTGTGTCATCCGTTTAATCAAAACTTGTCATTTGATAAATGTCTTAATGTTTTTAAGCAAAGATTTCATACATTGGTACTCGAATCACACTTAATCTAACTTAGCTGTCAAGTTTAGCTAGCCATCTGCAGTTTAACATTGTGTCATCCGTTTAAACAAAACTTGTAATTTGATAAATGTATTAATGTTTTTATATATAAAATATAGCTTTTGTATAGTATATATAAAAATAGAAAGTGACCGTAGAAATAAACACAAATGTACACACCTGCCTACAGTTAAAGCAATATAAAGGCTCCAACCTTTCTTTAGTTCTTTAATTAGGGCCCGAGCGCCTAACAACGTTCGGGCAGCTAAAGGATTTTTCTTTCTTTCTTTCTTTCTTTCTTTCTTTCTTTCTTTCTTTTTCCTCGGTACGTCTTCGGGGGCATTTTCGAGGGGCTAAACGCGCTCGAAAACTCACGAAACGAAAAACTCAAGCAGTAAATTATGCTGAAATTTTTAGAATCCGGACATTTCGGTGGACCAAGATGGCTCCACAGCGCCACCTACAAAAGTAGAGTCAGTCACGAGCCTCCGCCATTGACGCAATTTCACGTAGCTTTCACACATGGCTTTCGGTGGCAACATGTATCTACCCCAGACCTACAAAAAAGTCTCTTGGTGACCATTGGCTATTTTGGAGCCAAGTTCATGTATGTATGCATGTATACATATTAGATATATAAAATGTAAAGGTGTGGAGAAATATAAATGGTAGAGTACTGTAACCGTGCCCCTAAAGTAACTTCATTTAGTTATTATTTCTAACGATCATTTTACCAACCCATGGTGTCAAGATGAAATAAACAGTGGAGATCCGTGGAGACACAGACTGATTAAACTGTCAAAACATTTTAAACATCAATTCTAGCTCTCTGTTCTAGCAATCTAGTATTTCAGTGCTAGATTTGCTATTTACAAACTAAACTAAACGCATCACCGGCATAGTTGCCGTCTGAATGTGCTATTTACTTGATTGTGCAATGATATGATGTACAATGATTTGTTTTATTCTGTGAAGGTTCTCAGTCGTCCATAGTCCAGGTCATCTTTCTTCAAAAAAGGTCGAGTCCACTTAGTTCGTCAGAGTCGTTGATGGTCACCTGAGGTCTGGTGTGGCCGACGGTCGTTTGAGTCACATGAGCTCGGTTGTGGCTGATGATCCTTAAGAGTCACATGAGGTGTGAAGTGCTGTTCAGTCTCTTGGGGAGTGATGAAAGGACAGCATTGTAGGTGGGGGATGAGTGGTGTCTGAGTGAAGGTTTCTCTCCTTTTACATGAATGGCCCCCTTCCCTCCTCTTTCAAAACACCTGTCTTCTGCGAACATCATTGTCATGTATCATTATGTACTATCTTGGTCATTTTTGTTAAGGGATAAGAATTATTGGTATTTGCTACACCGGGCAAATAAATCTATAATTTTCTATGTCAAGTGCTATGAAATTACTTTCCATAACTTTCCATCATTGAATTTTAAAGTACCTCTCATGCAATATTGTCTCTGTGATAAAGGACAGAGAGGTTGTGGAACGTGTTTTGAGTCCTTGCATTGAGCCTAAATAACCACAAGGTGTCACTCTTGATTTATTTTGACCCCCAAATGGTTGAACTGAGCCAGTAGTCTTACTGTAGATTTAATGTAAGCAATGCAATTTTATTTACTTATTTGTGGTATTGATATTGATAGATATCCTATCTATAAACATGTAATAATAATTCATATTGTTACTATTATGGACAAAATTAACAGGGAGAATGGTTGATATTAAGTTGACTGAAAGGTGGCTCTAAATCTTGCAAAAAAAAAAAAGATGAGACTCATTCATTCATTCATGACAGTGAATGAACACAGAATATGCACATTATAATATGTGATCTTATCTTTGCTCTACATAATATTTAGCTGGCAGCCGACTTCTTAATTTCGACTTATGCGCTATATTTCTGCACATTCTGGTCAATTATAATGGGCAAAATACCACTGAATGGGTAAGTGACTGAGGATGGGGGGGTTGGAGGCTTCAAACTCAATTAAAGCATGCAGAGATAAATGGGACAGACACTCTCCATGAATAATTAAAATGGCTGACATGTCAGTAACATTAGGGAAGGTTGGCGACATTTATTGTCATGGCAGTAAGATGGTGGTGATGATGAAACTGTTGACTTTCCAGTCAGGAAGTAGGTCACGGCATTATTAAAGATGTAGCTCCATAGTATAACTGTGCTAAATATTACATCACCTTTCAGTTTTGACACACACATGCATGACCACTGCATCACCGAAGGTTACACTTATGTGCACCCCCTGTACAAAAGAATCCACATAATATTCTTGCACACAGGCTTGTGCACACACCTACACACACCATCCATCCTTGTGTATTAATGTCACCCTATCTAGCTTTACCATCTCGGTTTTCTACCAGTGGGTTTGACTTTGACTTTGAGCAGCATTCACAGAGAAAATAAAAGAGAATTCTTTCATAGACTAACTCTAGTCCATGGTGTATAAAGGATATTGCTGTTCAGTGTGATATTGAATTCTCTGAGTTTGTGTAACAGTGTGTAGTTATTTGCCAGCCGCAGTTTCTTTTTAGTGCAGGCACTAAAAACACCCTGTTCTACAATCTCCTGTTTAGGATTGTTAAAAGTATCTATATTTCTATACTCTTTCGAAATCACGCATTTAAAATGACATGGTGCTATTATTTAGTATTGAAAGTACTGAAGGTCAGATAAATAAAGATGGCCAAATAGATTTTTAATCTAAGGCTGCAAAGATGAAATAACAGGGAGGATACAGATTGAATGTAATAATATTAATTACTATTTGTGTTGTTACACAAATACTTTTCCTGTACCAGCACTGTCTGCAGGTTGTTCATAAAAAGCAAAATCCTATTTATGTGCCTTGGACAGTTGGTTTTCTCTTTGCTGTGTAGTAGTATTATTTTTTGTAGTGTGTAGTATGTATGTATTATTTTTTTACACTAGTATTAAAGTGTTAAACTCTGGTATTGTGACACGCCGGTATTGTGACAAGTAGTGTGTAATAGGCACACGTAACGTATGCCTATTACAACAACTTGAAACCAAAAATAATTATGGTTAACTTTAGTCTAGGTTTGTTTTTTGCGTATATATCCTGAACTACTGACTAAAAGTGTATTGAGTGTCTGTGAGCGTCATGTACTCTCAGCCAAAGCTGTGTATTTCAGTGGTAGGGGCAGAGAGCTGGAAGTTAGAAGAGGTCCTAAAAATATCTGATCATCTCTGTGCCTGGTCCAAGATATATTTGGCAGTATCCCTCAAAACCTACAAGACTGTTAATCTGGAGAAAATGGGCATGAAATGTCAGCACTGTTTTAAAATAATAATAAAAATAGACAGTGGACACTAAATCCACAGTCTGGTTGTTGCTGAAGTTTAGGCTGGTGCATTACCTCCAATATATTTTACATTTAACGTTTCCTATCCATGATATCTGCTGTCCACCAACAGTAATCACTGCATCCACCACCCATCTTCATTCCCTCATGTGCCACCTTCTTGTTCCCTCAGTTTTTTGTCTCAGTTTGTGTGTATAGTATTTGCTCGCTTTAAGTTTTGTGTTTCATAAAGCTTTTTGTGTATTGCAGATGCTTATAATGAATATAGTATCCTAGTTATAAAGCTATACTTCGATTTTACTCTTTCACTTTTGCTACTGTGGCACAATTTATCTACACATGATCAATAAAGTTGATCTCCTTTCAGCTCTCCTAAACAGAGAAATTAAGTCAGTGAATAGCTGTCTTCATCATGAGCTTCTTCTGCGAGAAGAAAATAATGTAAAGGAGAAAAATAGACAACTAACTAAAATCTTACGTGAATTTTTCACATGGTGAACACCAGGCACAAGAGGGCAGTATTGAAACATATAAAAAATTGAGGGTGGCGAGGCTGTCTCGTCTGGCGAGGCTGTCTTGTCTGTCAAGGCGCTGCAATTTAACCTCATGGCTCACACTTGGCTGCTGCATAATCCTATTGTTACATGTGAAATAGTCACTGCATTGTAATTGCAAAATATAGTCTGGTAAAAAAAAAGAAAAGAAAAGAAAAGAAAAGAAAAATACCCCAAACCACTGGCCTGCTCAGTTTTAACAATCATGTAAAATTTATTTTGAAATTACACCAACATAGATCTTGATTACCAAGTTTAGGTCTCGCTCCAGAAAACATGAACTGAGCCCCAGTTGCTTTGGAAGGTTGAATCAGTCCTTCCTAATGCATAATCCATGAGTTTTTATTTTTCCCTTGAAATGTGAGTTGTCTCTTTGAAGTGTTTTGTGGTATTATTACACTGTGGTTTGACGAGTAATAATGTTGATGTCTTGTATGAGCTGTAATTACTGGATCTGAAGGTAGGAGGGCAATGCCAAAATGGGCTTGAAGTTTCAGTGTGGCCGTGCTTTGATGTTTTGTGGGTGGGGGTTTTGGTGGGGGGTGGGGGTGTGCGGCGGCAGCTTTTCCACTGCAGAAAATACCCACAAGTCACTGAACTTTTTCTTATAGACAGGGACACGAGTAACTAACCATAATGAAGCATAATGGCAAATAAAACAACAGTTCTTTTGAAGAGACTAGCCGTTTAGCATTTGGCTTCAGTAATCGCAAAATGATAAATACTCTCATCTCAGTGTAATTATGTGTATCCTTTAAACACTCATGAAATGATAAGCTTTCATTTTAGAGTATATGTAAAACTGCACTGAGAGGGATAATGGGCTTTGTTTGCATTCAGTAAACCAAACCAGCTGCACTGAACTGCATGATAATACTGTTTTTGTTAGTGCCATCTCTGGCACACTTTCTGCGTTCGTAATCCACCAGCTCTTCCTCTTCTGTACCATTATTTCAACACTGTCCCACGCTTCAGCGTAATGCAGTGACCTGAGTCATTGTGTCCTTGGCTGCGAATGTTGTCGAGTCAACTGGAGGTGTGTTTATATGTGTGTGTGTGTGTGTGTGTTTTTGGCTGTCAGCATGTGTGACGGCCTGCGTACATCAACGCATCTATCCATCTGCGAGCGCGTGCACGTGAACATGTGTGCGTCATCGCATGAGGTGTCTATGACTGTGTCTCCTGTGTGTTTGTGCAGCTCTTGAGCACGGCCTCGTCCTGCAGAGGTGACTGTGAAACGATGGGAACAGACATTACCGTCGGAGGAAGAGGGGTTAGCAGGCAGCCGGCAGGATATCCCATCACATTAGGACTGCGGCTGCTGCTGCGCCCACTTCCTTCAACTCTTCCCAGCAGCCGGATCCAGCCAGAGGTCAGCGAGGGTCAAGCAGGCTCCTCCCTCTGTCATTATCCTTCCATCACCTGCCGCCCTCTCTCTGCTGACAACAGAACTTTCTCCTCTCTCTCGTCACCCTTTACTCTCAGCAGCAGCTTTAGCTTTTTATGAGCCCTCGCCCCCTCTTCTTTTTCTTCTTGTCTGACGCTGCCTTTATGATTTTCACATCTTTTTACTCTCCATCTGTTCCCCAGTTCTCACTCCTTTCTTGGCCTTTTATTTGTCTCTTTTTGCTCTTTTGATAGCACCGCATCACTCTCAATTTCCCCCTGTCATTTTCTCTCACAGATTCAGAGAACTCAGGGGTCCCTCTTTCTGAGACCTTTTGTTGAGCCTGCAGCTGATCTCTCGATTGCAACAGAGATACCATACACCCACTGCCGCTTTTGCAGACAGACTGGAGATTGAACCAAATTCCTTTGGAGGAGGATCTCTGGTGTGTTTTTAGCTAGGAAGGAGAGGACCAGCTGTGTACTGTGAGAGAGCACAGCCTAATGTGTGTCAAAAAAAAAATACAGCTAAAATCTGGGGCACATGGTAATACAATATAGATGTTATGTCATCATGAATATTTCATGATACACAACAATGTACTGTAACAGAATAATGTATGGGTATTGACTAAATTGCGCGACAAAGGTGAAGCTGCCTTATATCCGCTCATGCAAATTTAAAGTGAAACCTCTCAGTCATAGTTGCAAATCACGAAAGATAGTGAGACAGAGCAAACTTCACTCACTTTATTTGCATTGTAAACAGCACTTAAATATTCCTCCATAATGGTTTAATATTTTAACAGAAACTCTTAAGTATCCCACTGGAAATTAAACTTATCAGCATTGGAATTCACAAAGTTATACTCCATACTGTAGCTCTCCTTGTTTTGAACACTGAGACACTCATGAGTCTGTGCTAGATTTGCCTCGATGTGTTTTGACTTTGTTTGAGCTCAGGTCTCTTTATCATCAGATGCTTTGGCGTCATTCTTTGTCTGACTGCCTCCTCCTGTCTGCTGAAATGTGAAGTGAACTTGCTTAATGAGGAGACAAGTATATTTTTTTACATGATTTATACAGAGATCACAGAGCAGACGTCCAGAACCGTCTCTCTCAAACAACACACACACATCTGATAACAAATCAGACGCGGTGTAGAGACTGTAGAGGGATGAAAAACATTTATCACGGGAATATTTTCTCTTGACATAAGAAAATACACGCACGCATAATGTCCAAATTCTCTACATGCGAAAAGATTCAAATTCACTTTAGATCAACTTCACTTAAATGATCCATGAGTTTACAGTTCACGCTAGTTGACCTCAAATCAGGAATCACATCATGTTTAAACACTTAAATGTCCATATTTCCTAGAACATCTAATTATCTGTTCGTAATAAAATTGGAAATCTGGCATTCAGTGGCTATGACAGATTGTTGAGTTACGGCTGTTGAATATACCTGTAATGGCTCTGGTTGGGCCATTATCCCTCATGATATCTGGTTATTATCCTTGTCTGATTTATACTGCCTCTTTCGACCCTCACCCACGGTGACCTACATTCACTTTCATCTCACCCATCAATCATTTAGCAGTTCAAAGCCGAGGTCTGTCTGTGAAGGAACGCAGGAGGCTTGATCATAATGGCATTAATTCTCCAATGACACCGTAAAAAAAGTGCCCAATATTATGTATCTAAACGTGTTGTCACCATACCGCTGGGGATGAAACGGAATACAAACGGCAATACATCAAGACGCGATTTACGGTAAGCGGATTGTTTTGACAGTCATCTTCAGTGAGTGGAGTCATCCAGCTGTTATAAAGGCCTGCAGTGAACGCAAATCCTGTGTTAGTTTTTCAAGGTCAAAGTCCAATTTCAGCAAATTGTTCTCCCTCCTGTAATATGGACTTCCCATCCAATCAGACCCAAACAACCACAAACAACCACCGTGCAGAGGTAATTCAACAAAAACAGATACAGATGGAGACAGAAACAGATGGATAGGCAGACAGAATGGCAGCGAGAAGAGAGAGAAATGCCCTGGACTGAAAAATAGATGAGTATGGGTGTGTAAGAAGAGGCTGGATGACTTATTCAGCAGGGACTGTGTGTACATGTCATTAAATCACCTGCTAAAGCACACTCAGACGGCCAGGTGAAGTTTAAGCTCGGGGAGAGATTCGAGACACCGGTGTCGAACCTGGATTTGGATTTGGATCCGGACCAAAGGGCCGGGATGAAGATGGGAATAATAATATGCAATGTCAGGGGAACATCTGCTTCCACTTTGTATGCCATTGTAGTTCTTCCGAGCTATACTGTGCTCTGCAGCATCATTTTCCCATAAAATCAATTCCACTCAACACCTGATATGCAGTGGTAGGTGCAACAAGGTAAGAAAAGGTACACTTCCACGGTGTGTACACAAATATCTTGCTTGCTCATGTAGACAAGGAGACATAGGTCAGCTATGCTTCCTGCAAAAGTATGTGAGAGAAATGTGGGCAAACTTTTCAAATATTTCCCCCAAAACACCCTCTAGATCTGTTGCTTTTCACGACACTGTAGGTGAAACAGAACTCAGGAGCTGGTTGGAGAGAGGACTTGTCTGGCCTGCACTTTCCACAATTTGTCTGGCTATAAAAGTAATTCATTATTTTCAGAGTGGTTTGGGGTACCAAGTAAGTTTGCGAAAGCTAGTAATTTGTATGTCACATTTTGTTTCTTATAGTGCATCTGCTCTCCCACACAGCATCTAATAGAGGGAACAAAAGAGCACAGGCCCAGGCTCTTGAATAGCAGCTAAAATCAGGATAGTTCATCATATATTGGTAGATGATGCTTAAATGTCATTCAGAAATCGAGGGATACACTTCATATGTAGCTCACCGGGATGGATAGAGTTATATGTATTGTGGGTCAGATAACAAATGCGGTTAATTTAAAAATAACAAACAAACCAAAATGGAAAAAATGGAGGGAGAATCAAAAATGAGGTCATGTCCCACAGTGAAATGTGATTAGCATATCAAGATCCCCAATCCTGTAAGCTGAATAATAATATTTAATCATGAAGATTCATATTTCACTTTGCAAATACAACAATATAACTGCTTATCCTCATCAGGGTTGGAGCCAATCCAATCGAGAGGTTGGGTACACCCACAAATTCATCACAGTGATGACACATAGAGACAAATAACCGTACATGCTCACATTCTCACCTAGGGGCAATTTAGAGCCACCAGTTAACCTTTGAACCTGCCTGTCGCAGCCTGCTGGCAGGTTCAAACCTCAAACCTTTTTGCTGTGTGGCAACAGCGCAAACCACTGTACCACCGTGCCACCCCCTTGAGAACACATATCACTAATAAAATATTTTAAGCTTAAGACTTGGGAGGAAACGATTTCCACCCATATACGACTGCTAGTTATCGCTTGACTGAAGTCAGGTCATGCTGTAACACTTCAGCAAGATCCATCTGCTAAAAATGGAAATATGCTCAAAATTTCTACATAAAAGGTAGCAAGCGATGCTCAAGTTAAACTGTTTTGTCACAGATGAATTAGAATAAGTCCAGAAAAATTGCTGTTTGTTTATGTGATGACCCAGTTTGTTTACCTGAGCTCTCAGTGGCATTCCCTTGCCACCTTGTGGCTCCATTTGCAACTGACGTCAACAACCTCTTTCTCTCTCCTTCAGACCTCATCAGCAGCATGACGTCCATTTGTGAGGTAGATGAAGAGAGGAGGAGGGGGCGGACACAGCCAGCACAGCCCACACACACACACACACACACACACACACACACACACACACAGTCCCATCTGAGATTCTAAAGACTATGCTCTCTAACTGTCACTCCTAGTTACAGACCTATCATGCAGAAATGTTGACTTATTCATGGCTTTCATGCAAACCTGGATGCACAGAGGAAACTGAAGCTGGCTGGGGCGAGGCCCAGCAGGCTGGTGTGGGTGTATGTGCGTGTGTATGGGGGGTTTGTCTTACAATACTTTACTGTACCTTACTCAGCCATGCTTTACAATATTTTGCCATTACAGGTCACAACCACCCACCCACCCACCCACACACACATACACACCTACTGTATTGAGGATATACGGTATATGCTGACATAGATGTCTCTGGATTACGCTCTGATCCAATTTCTAATAAGGCTTTTAATATTTTTGGCAACTCTTAAGTATTGATGACAGGATAGAAATACAGTTTTTACACTGAGTAAGGGAGAATACGTTTTATCGTTATTATTTCTTTTTATCATATTATCTCATTTCATTTCATATTACAGCATATTTTGAGGATATCTTATCGATAATGGCACCTCTGTTGCTTCAGAAAGCAGGACGCTATGAACGTGCAACAATATAACAGTATCAAATCGATGCCAGCAGGTTAAATATAATTAATGGCGATTAAAAAAAAATCATAAAAACTGTTAAATGAACATTCACACAGACACACGTGTGCGTGCCCACACACACACACTCAGGGTTGCCTACTTGTTACCTTTTCCTGGCAGTGTTTAGGGGTGAAGATAGTGATAAATCGTGTTTATGTCGCTGTATTAAAATTTAGCTGCCATCAATCATCTCTGAATACAAATCGGTTACTCAAAACCTTTCGCCACCAGCGGTGCTGCTTGAGCGGATACTGCTGGAGTAAGAAAAAAAAAAAGAAAGACTCGCTCAACTAGTATTTTCTTGGAGACCAATTAAAATGGT
The DNA here is from genome assembly GCA_023373845.1 of Nibea coibor. Classification (NCBI taxonomy): domain Eukaryota; kingdom Metazoa; phylum Chordata; class Actinopteri; family Sciaenidae; genus Nibea; species Nibea coibor. The sequence goes on along the minus strand of CM041737.1, from coordinate 9,887,122 downwards.
GCGAAAGTGGTTCTTGCCAGTTGGATGTGAATACTCTTCCTGTGACACCGGGTGATTCTTATTTCCTGTAATTTGTGCTATTGTCTACTAATTATCATAATGCATGTGCCATCAAAACTGTATTGTGTGTATATATATAGTATATTTGTACTGCATATTCTGTGTGTGTGTCAGGCATCTTTACACCACTGAATTCATAACTAGGGCATCTGACTGTTACTCTCATCAGGGTTTTCTTGATACGTTGCGAGTTCCACTTACAGCTGAACGCATGTATGTGTGCATATGTGTGCGTGTGTGAGTGACATCTCCTTGGCATCTAATGATCATTATTCAGCTGCTCTAGGGGAACAGTATCTCCGTGTATTCAGTTTTTCCCCCTACCTTTATGTAGAAGATGAGTGACTATCATCTGGAGGACGAACCGACAGGATCTGTTGAATATTGATCTTGATGTAAGGTATTTGACAGAATGTATATCTGCCAACAGTCTATTACTTTTGTGCAGATTTGCATCTTCAGTCAACATCAGGATTTTAACACTAGTATGGACTGCATGTACATATGTGGATGGTGTCAATAAGCTACTTGTATATTTGGTTACTGTAATGCAATAATTGATCCCATAATGTAATAATTGTTAAAAAATCCCCATCCTGTTAAGACAAACTCAATTACTTCAATTATTATTGCACCTATGAATTATAACTGTATAATTTCTTCTGTTTATTTATTAGTTTAGTTGTAATATTGCTTGATGAACCTCCTCCGGAAACAGACTCGAGGGTTTTGGAGTGAAAAATGCACAGTGACAACAGCTAAATAATTTCCCTCTATCAAGCCTAAGTGCCCCATAATACAGGCGAGACACCTGTGTAGACAAAAAAGTCTGACTGTGGGACTCAGTGGTGTGCGTTTCATTTTCCTATGCTCTGCACAGTTTTCAAACAAATGCTTCCTTTCGCTGAAAAAACGATTGTGCGACTACAGTGCTCTAATAAATTATATACTGTAATTTTATTCATGTCACTTCCCATAGTACATCACATTGACACGAAAAGCGTTGGTAATATACCGCAAACAACACATTTAAATGGCAATTTTTCTAAAATATCTACAATATGGGACTCTTTGACATTTATACAAAATTACATTTGGGTCCTGAGGAAGCTGCTTGTAAAGTGCTATGTTTCTCAGAACAGTTAAATTGAATGAATACACTTCATTATTCATGACACTAACATTAATCCCTGCGGGGTAAAAAATCAGTTCATAGGTCGTTATTAACTTCTCGGAACGGGAGCGTTTCATTCCCATTATTCATGTTATCTTGTGAGTGTAAATACAGTGTTTTTCGATATTTGACGTCTTTGAATAACAGCTAATTATTTCCTCAATATCTGGTAGCATACTTTGTGACATATTAAATCCAAGCAGATGGATTTCTGTTAACTGTTAAATTGCCCTGGTGTCATTCACAGTGAACAGTCGCTTGTGTTTTTTTTTCAATAATTAGCACACCTGCACTAGAATGACCACATAAAAAATGACAGTGTTTCTACTTTAATATAATATTTTGTCCTTATAGTCCTGGAAGTGCTGCAGACTCGTAATACAGTGCACTGAATGTTTCCAAAAACCCACAATATCACTTTCAAGCCTGTAGCTGTTTACCGGTGTTACACCAGATCCTTATAATCCCCACTTTCCTGTCTGTTTTCAGCATGATCCACAAGTGAATATCAATTATGAGATGACAGAATACAGTCCATGCTAGGAATACAGATACAGCTGTGATGCTCCCAGAAGTCCCATATGGAAAGGTTTAGCAATCAACAGTATGTTAGCCACAAATTTTAGATGTAACTACGTGTTTACTCTTTTCCACTTTACACCCTTTGGGGAGAATAAACAAGCTGCAGTGCCCATTAAAGTGCTAAGAGGAGAGGTAGCAGACAGATTCAGTGATTGGCCTGCACCAGTACAATGGCAGTTACCACTGTAAATAGGCCCTGTTCCTTTCTCAGCTGCCTGTATGATCCACAGGTGAGCAGCAGCCATTAGGGCTCTGCAGCAGCAGCAGCAGTGGCAGTTTTAACAAACGATGCTCCTCCAGTGGTCCAGCTGTAAAACACACAGCTCAGCAGGCCTCGAATAGACATCCTATCACCTACCTCATTTTGTGATATAAAGGCAAAACAAAACTCCTGTGACTCCAGCTGGCTAGGACCCCAAATCTGCCCAATCCCAGAGACACACTACAGGCTGTCTATAGGTTTGTTGTTACTTTATGCTACTTTTGTTTGAGTATCTTTCTCAACAGATCAAGATTTTGTCACACTGGTGTACTGTATCTTGTTGTCACAGTGTACGTGGGTGCCTACAAACATAAATAAAAATGGGGTGAGCCTTTTTTCTTCACATTTCAGCATGTGCACGTATGGTAGTTCATTGTGAGAATGTCCATTTTGCGCTACTTATGTTATCTTTGACATAAAATACATGAGGTCCTTTGTCATGCTTCATGTGCCATACATACTGTTATTCATTTAGGTTGTTACCATTTCCATTTCCCCTCTAAACCTCTCATATTGTGTTCTTTTTACAGATCATACTTAGGTAGTATTTTGAATGCAGGGCTATGTATAAGTATTTATAAGCATATAAGTATTTCATATTAATGTATTGGTACATCTGCTTAGCTAAGGGAGTACCAGTACACACTGGTGTAGTGTGACAGCTTTTCACGAGGGGTGAAGGGTCAGGAGCACAGGAAATTGCTCCATGTTGATACACACAGTGTAGAGGAAAGTGGGCGCAATTCCTTTAGTATGTTTTCAGGCCATCGCTCTATTTCTATCGCATCTCCTCCACACACCAAGTCCTAATGCGCCTGGGACAACTTTAGCAAGAGAAATGAGATATGCTCTGACATAAACATATTTCAGGAGTTCAGACTAACTGGTGTATATCTTGACATCATTGAGCTCGAATTATACCCTTCCCGCCTCCCACACTTAGCAACATTTCACTTCAAAGTGTGTGTGTGTGTGTGTGAGACACAGAGAGAGAGAGAGAGAGCGAGTGAGATAGAGAGCGAGAGATTAAAGAATGTAAAGATGAAGATGAAGTGTGTGAAAGGCAGAAGCGTTATACGTAGTTTGTTTTGGTTCGAGGCTTGTACCATTTGCATGACTATTGACGTTAGCAGATCAAAATCTGTTTTCTCACCTGGTTTGGTGTATAGGATCCATAATGATTCCCCTGCATGTACCAACAGCACACAGTAAACTTGCAGTGAAACACGTTTCTCACACAGAATTTTAATGAAGAGAAACAAGCCTGCAGTACATTATACTGTAAAATGAGATGTATGATATATGAACGCTCTGCAGGATGTTAATTGCCAAAGAAGTGCTTGTATTTGCATATGGCTCAACCACATTTTAAATGGTCTAGTTTATAAAAAGGTTTTTTTTTAAAAAAAAAAGAGTGATTGACCTGCATGATGGTTCAGTTGCATGATAGTAAATGACTTTTGTTTTTAAAGCAAATGAAATGATAACAGATGAGGGAAGGATTGGCAGGCATGAGCACATTAGTTTGCATTAGAGCAGTATAGTGTTTGGCATTGGGCCTGTGGACACAACACTGTACTGAATTGTTACAGTAACAAGGCAGCAATAGTGCCTGACAGGCCACTACTCTGGAGCACAATTGCACACATACACCCACACACACAAGCTACTGCTTTAACAGGTGTCCTGTTATTATATAATGATAAGCCCCAAACCTCGCTCACACATTAGCTCTGTCCCAATGGAGCGTATATATCTATATATAATCTAGATGTCTACCCAGGTGTGTGCGCTCTGTGAAACAATGTGAGTTTGTGTACTCGAGAGCATGTGGAAGTAGTTATGTTTGTGTTTTGTGGCACATTTGCAGTTTTCAATCTGACAAATTGATGTTGATTTTGGCTCGGTTTAATGCTAGGATGGTGTGTGTGTGCGTGTGTCTGTGTGTGGAGCAGGCTGACATCAGATTGCAGCCTAAATGTACCATGAATTTAAGCAACAACTTTTTGAACTTTTGCTTTTGTTTCCAGACTGTGCCCTGACGACCCCTTCTGATGAGATCAGGGTCCATTTGTAAAAAAAACTAAATGACTTCAAAGCATGCGTCTCTGTCTGCATGCGCGCGCGTGCCAGCCTGGGACCAGAAGGGACCACCAGGGAAGGGAGGGCGGTCCAAAGACCAGAGAGGCTTTGAACCTGATGACATACCGATTTGCATCAGCTGTGCACAAAAGTACCCTGATGCGGGCGGCATCTTTACCTTGTCTTCAGAATTACTATTGACAATTTGCATGACACAGGACCAGCAGACCAGTCTGCGTGTCTACAAAATGACAGTTCATCCTATTTAAATTTCCAAATAACCTCTAACATGTTTCTGTTTTTCCCCTATCTAAACTATTAAAGCGCTCAGGCTTTCTCCCTCCCCAGCGCGCATTCTTATGAGATGCCGCTGCGTAAAAATAGAAATACAGTTGTCCATAACTGGCACCCATTGACACAATACCTCCCGTTCCAGAGCTGTAGCTCCTCCCTATGCATGTGTGAGAGCGTGTGTGTGTGTGTAGCGGGTGGGTGACAGCTGGGCTCGCTGCGCTGCGCTCCAGTCTGCTAAGAAGCTTCATCTCCAAATAGGATGACCGTCGGCTTTTGTGGAAGGGACTGCGTTCAGCTCCATAGCTAGTTCTGGGACACCCGGTTGGTTCCGTGCGTTCAGTTTACCCGAGGGGAGTTTAAAAAGCCCAAACCATCGGTTTTTCTCTCTAGTGTGGATTTCGGATGGATATTCCCATTTGAAGAGGTGTGATTTCAGCGCGGCATGTAACAAAAAGAAGCGCAAGAGAAAAGTAGCGCTCGTGTTGTTATTCTGAAACAAGCGCCGTCTGAACTGCTCTGAGAGCCCTATCTCATGGATTACTAAAAGAAAGCTGTATATCCACTCTGAGGCATATCCATTCATGAGCTGAAGGTAAGATTTCTTTGTTTATTTCAAACTTTAGGTGCGCTTATCGCGTGTCTCTCCAGCCCCGGAGGCTTGTTTTCTGTACAGCCAGGCTGCCGGGCGACAAGTGCACACGGTTCACGGGGTTACTTTATCAACTTAGGGTGATTTCGCGTATTTTCATATGATTTTTAAAGTTATCAAATGTCTGAAAGTGCACATTTTTCGGTTCAAATGAGAACTGCGATGATTTCCTCCTAAAAATACCTCCTGCCGATATAAACAGACAACACTTTCGTGCGTAATCCCTATTATGCTGTTTATCCATACGGAATAAAGAAGTACCACTCTCAGAGGACCTATTGCGGATTAGACTGAATCTAAACACAAGACAAACAATGTCAGTATCAACCCGGGTAGCAGGTACATGGACGGCAAATAAGAGATGTGCTTGTGGGAACTTGCAGGACTCGCACCGATTGTTGTCCTCACGCTCCTCCGTCTAACAAGAGCCAGGAGCTAACCGTGCTTTTCCAACCTCGCCGACTCTTTAAAGATGTTGTAAAACTACACACAGCAAGCTGCCAGTTGTAGATTTAGAATAAAAAAATGAAAAATGTTAGCAATAGTGAGTCAAATAACATATTTGTGCATGATTTGTTATGAAAACGCACACTGAAGTGCTCGCTCCATTACTACAGAGCATGATGGGATTTTCATTCTCCATCTATTTTTACATGATTGGATATTAAGAATCAGAGCAATATTTTACATGTAGACTAATGATGCAGCCTGTTTACGATCTTTCTTGCTGCTTTCATCCTGCCTGTAAAATCTGAATAAGAGATTTGATATGCATTTATGAATTAATTTGTCATTTTACAGATTTCAATTGTTCTTAAGTGAGTTTTTTTTTTCTTTCTGTTTTATACACACACACGCAAACACACACTGGCTTAGGGTGTGTTCAGGGATGTCAGGCTGTACCAGAAGGCGGAGTGGTCATTATTGCTGTGGTCCAATAAATCAATCAAATGTTTGTAATTCTGACCAGGAAACAAAATTCCACCAGCCTTCAGAAGCAGATTTGCCATTAAATGAAGTGCTACTGCACATTATTTCTTTAACAAGCTGGGAGAGGAGATAGAGGCCCCACAAACCACATCTAGCAGCCTGACTGCCAACACCCAGTCATTGTGAGTGGTTTCTCCTCTCCTCTCCTCTCCCAGTATGAAAGATCACCCACAGAAGCACTGGGAAAAGCTGGGAGGGGGGGCTCCAAATGTAGGTTATAGATTATCAAATGTGCAAGGGTGATGATATAAATGGGTGAATCTAAAGAGTATTGAGTGCCCACAGCAAAATCTGCCTCTTGTCAGCTGATTTTCAGCAGCAGGACATGGTGTTTTGGAAACATGAGTCTAGTATCAGCCTTTACGAAAAAAGAAAAAAAAATGTGCCAGCTGTGAGAGGAAAAGGGTGTTGTATTTCATTTGTTTTTCCTGAAATCATTGGAAATGTTTGGTACTCCTGTGTGTTGCGGGTTTTTTCATCTGTGACCTTATGGGTTTTTTTGTTTGTTTGTTTGTTTTTGCAGTATACGCATACTGTGCCGGGGATTACGCATAGATGTTGAATGCGAAATAGCAGAATGTTTTAATATTTTACCAATGCTCCTCATACAACATTAGCCTCAAGGCACTCAAATGTCCTGAAGGCATTTTTTTTGAGATGCTACACGGGGTTGTAAATCCCACCACGCTGTTTCGTAAAGGCAACAACACCACAAACCAGGCTGCAAATCCTGCTATTAACACATTATACAATAACATGTTGTGGTTTTGATACATGAATTACAGCATGATTACCTTTGTGACAGCAGGCTGCCGGTTCGCTTCCCGAGGAGGCGGAATGGAGCGCAGCAACCAGAGTTGTTGCTTGTATTTGGAGCAATGCTCCGTGGACCGTTTGATCCACCGATCCCCTAACAATAGCAATGGGGATGGCATTGTGTGTGACTGATGTGGATTTGTCACACTGTATGTGTGTGTGTGTATGTGTGAGAGAGAGCATGAGAGAGGCAGAGAGAGGGAGAGTTTGTATTTACCTTTGTCAGTTAAGGACAGATGCAAATGCAGCCTGAATACAGTTGCTCTGAATAATTGATAAATGCTCCAGTTAAATGAATTGGCCTTTTATTATAAACAACGAGGCTGGTCAGTTGCTGTTAACCATTGGTCCTCTTTCAGTCAGAGTCAGTACCTGGCATTCAGTAGTGTGTGTATTTATGCATATTTTATAAAAAGCCATGTTTTATTGATGCATGTCCTTCTTGTGTGGGCTGGGGTTGTTGTATTTCAATTTTTTTTTTGGTGAATTGTTGGTGAAACAATTAGAGTGAGAGAAAGCATCAAACCCCTCTCACTCAATCTGAATGTGATTTATTGATGCTTAACCCATTTTCCAGATTTCACATCTTTCTAAATTACTTCAATTATGCGACGCTAAATGACAAACCTGCTCTAGTAGCGGAACATTAAAAGGGGATGATCATGAGTCTGCTTGTGTGTCTGTGTGCGTGTGTGTGTGCGTTTTAGGACATTTTGTTTTACAAACACGGGTCAGCATAATCAAAGGCATTTATTTTTTAATGGAACTGTCCATCACAGATGCTACGTGGCACATTCGCCGATTTTAGCTGCAGTCAAGTTGGCTCTCGCTTTGGATTCAGTGTGATTCAGAAGAAAGAGGAAGATATTCTGACTCCCCCCTCTCCTCTCCACAACCATTTTACTTAACCTTCTGATGCTCCCCTTTTCTCTTTAGCTCTGATTTCCCTGACCCTCTGAAGTTAAACTCGTTATCTGATAAATTTGATCTAAGAAACAGGATGAGAAGAGAAATCTGCATTATATCTAAATTTCCATGTATCTGCTGTGTTCATAATTTGGTTTTCTAAAGACCCAGCGCTGTATTTGCTCACCACCACCCCCCATCCGTTCCAGTTAAGTTGGTACATATCACCTACTGTTTATAGAAGATGATAAATGATTGTTCAGTGTACTATAGAGACCTAATACGTCTCACCACGCAGTATGGTCCAGTGTACTCTACGCACAGCATGGCTCACTGAAAATGTAATCACTCGCTAATCACTTGCTTCGGCGTGTTGTTACATGGTCTCTGTGTCTCCCAAACACGCACCAATGTGCAAGCACAACAAACAAACGCACACTCGCACACATGCATGTACGCAATGCGTTCCAGTTTCCGAGTTTCATTGTGTTGTTCTAACTGGCTGCTTTCCTCCACTTACCCTTAACCCTTCCAGCTCCCCATAAATGACTCAACAATGCATCCACCGAATTAACCATCCATGTGTTAAACACTCTTCATACTCGTTACATTAGCATAATTGATTGAGCGGGTTGTCTATGCCAAGAAAGCCAGAGGCATGAAGGACCAGGCAAAAGGCAGATTTGGCCCAGCCGCAAGTCAGTGGTGGAATTGGCGGCGTGTCTGTTGGTGTTTTGGCTGTTGGTCCTTGGCAAAGCTTTGTTGTTAGAAATTAAGTGAATTAGAAAGTGATAGCCAGCCCATCTAGGAGAACATTGTTGAGGAGCCAAACTTTAGCACATGCATGCCAAATGAAAACAAGGCAAGAACATTTATAACCGGTCCATAACGTCAGGTTTCTCTCCATGAAGATTTCGCAGTTTAAGCGCTTAGTGCGTGCAGCATTAACATGCGGTAATACCTTTGTCACAGCTGAGTTTGGTGGCCCGTCATTACTCAAATGGAATGGAAAGGAAATGCATTTGCAGGGATAATCCTAAAGCGGCAGGGCTTTGTGTGATTGCCTGGGAGATGGATGAATGACTGGCCTTGAAAAGATCCAAGTCTTGTACTACAGATCAGATGATGTAAATCGTGGCACACAGCATAAAAAATATGATGTCCTAATTCCCATCCTGCTGTTGTGCTTTTACAGGTGAGAGCAGCCAGCTGTGAGTCATGGAGACAGCCACAGTCTGTTAAGACTCATTAGGGCTGCATCCACTGTTGAGGCTGTGGTTATTTCTGTGGTTAGTTTGCCTGTTGGCAGCCAATAAGAAGATGTGTGTCCTGAGGATGTTAACCGTCAGGAAAACTCTGACACCCCCTTTGTTCGCTTTTTTGAGCCTGTAACCCGCGTGTCTGCGCGTCTCTGCGCGGTGTAAAAGTCAGACCCTTTCCCATTTTCGCTGTGTATATTACCACAAAGCATGGAGAGTGGCTAATGGTGGGGGTGTAGGGGGGATTTGAGTGTGTGTACTCAGTGTGTGTACAATGCATGCATGTTTGCGTGGTGTTGTTCGAGTGCATCTGTCCCTCCTCCCCAGGCCCCAGCGATTGGCACTGCATCTCTCATCTATTAATCATAGAGAGCGCTTGCTCTCTCATTCCGTTGCCATAGTTTCAGGACCTGAGACAGTGTTGGGGTGCCTGGCTGCCTAGAGAGCGGAGAAGTGAGAGGAAGAGAGGAGGAGGAGAGAGGAGGAGAGGGAAGGAAAGGAAAGAGGTGTGACGATGGAGGAAAGGAGGAAATTATATAAACAGTGTAGCGAGGGGAAGGCGGAACAATTGAAACAGAGCAGAGGAGGAAAGAGGGGAAGTGATTGAAAGAGCAATGGCAGGCTAACACACCAAGCAGGTCCTCACACTGTGGATGAGTGTGCTTCAAGAACCAAAATGGATTCCATTTTTATCTCAGCAGTGAACCCTCTATCTCCTTCTGTGCGTGCATCTTTTCAGTCTCTCTCACAAACACACCACACACACACAAATATATATAAACCCGCTCCATCTTTCTGCGCCCGCCTCCCTAAAGAGAGCAGAAGAATATTTTCACAGTAGGCATCATCTTGTGAATAGCGCGCTCATGGGGCTGGTGCATCTCAAGTGTGTTACACTACATTGAACGGCTGTTATTTCACCTTGCTTTACAATGGAAAAACCTTCCACTGAGCTGAGATAGAAGATGGGCCAGGGCCTCGTGTTTCATGCTCAGTTGGATGTTTTGATGGTAAATCATGCTGAATTCATGTGTTATTCAATGATGGATTACTACGGAAATTGTCCGCTATGGAAATTTCCAAGACAGGGAATACCTTTTGCTATCAAGCCCTGTCTCTCTGTCTCTGTCTCTGTCTGTGTTCTCTCTTTCTTCTTTTTCCTGTCCTGTTTTATTTCTCACCACATTTCACCTCCACATTTAAAATTTTCTTCTCTGCGTTCAGAATAAATACTTTCTACCCTTACTTTCGTAGAGAGAGAGGTTCTTGTTTTGGCTGTAGGCTTTCTACCTCCCATATGACCTCATAATCTCATTTGGGTCTTTTAATGGCTAACCATGCACTAACGTGGTGGTTGTATTATCGCCTTGTCTCATCACATTTATACCCTGCTTGTGAGCATTTCCAATAGGAGCTTTTTGAGAGCCGTGGCGCTGTAATCATGAGATTCTCAGCACACACAGCCACCCTTTGACTGAAATGCGTGCACGCAATCACAGATGAACTCCCTCATACGCACACAAAGGACACATGTAAGTGCACACAAATTTGTGCAACAGGGCTGTTTCTTTCATGTCAGTAAGAGGGAAGAGGGATAAAGAAGGCCTGTCATTGTTACAGTGGTGCACGGTGAGTGCCAATGGGCAGAAACCCAAGAATACCTGATTGTAGAGCACACTGTGTAATTCTCCCTTCACTGTCTGTGGACTTTCTGCTGGGGAATTACCATTATGGGACAGAAGGACAAAGGAGGAAGTGAGAGGGTGCGTTTGGTCTTTGTGCTGATGGCACCAAGGTGCTTTTGTGCCTTTGAAGTGATGGGATTGCAGGTGACATCATAGTGGGCACATTCTCAGGTGCAGCAGGTGAATTAATCCAGGTGGGGGGATGAGGTAAAAGTGTATGTGTGTGTGTGTCTGTGTGCGCAAATCCGGCGTGTTAATGCTCCTGAGTATCTGTGGAGGCAAGCATGCATGGCTGTGTGTGTGGAAGTGCATGCGTGTGTGTGTGTGTGTGTGCATCAGTCATCAAAGCAGAGGAAAGCCAGTGTGTAAGGTGATCTGTATGCTCATGGCAGAGCAGCAGTCATACTCTCCCAGAGGCTATAAGCCTCACTGAATGTGGAACAAGCAGCTTCTTCTTCCAAAAGCCCCACTGCTGGTTTCCATGTGCGGGCCAAACAAGGCTATCCAGATTTTGTTTAGCATCCGTGTTTTGGATTTCCGCCACAGCAACACTTTTGTTTAAATGATCTGTCAGCAGGGATATAGTTTCACATAATCTAATATCGCTCTCTAACTCGTGATGCAAACATTTATTAGCTGGCCATAAACCTGGCGCGACGAGCTCAGCTCAAACAAGCGGCGACTGATATCCTAGACAGCAGGTAATTTGTAACAACCATCCCTAGCTCATCTGACACACTGATGATGATGATAAATTGCTTGTAATTGGCCGTGGGTGAATATTAATTATTTCCAGGTGACTGGAGTTTTTCTGACACAGAAACATGAAACATCATAAGGAGAGACTTTTACACTGAGTCATATGAAAGCAATCAAAACAGTTTAGTTCAGGTTGTAGATATTAGCCGCTAATAATCTTATACAACTACTATTATTTTAGTTTATATTCACAAGGTTCCTTACAGCGACTAGAAAAATATAGACTATATGTGTTTCTGCAGAGTTTGCCTCAAACCTTGTTAAGAAATCAGCCTTCTCCTGGTCACAGTGGCTGGCAGACTACAAGTGATTCCCCTGAGGGTCCTCTATTTCAGAATCCAATCAGGCAGAACTCGGAACAATATTACCTCTGTGTGTGTGTGTACATTTATTACATAGCTAATGAACAAATTGCAGCCATGTGGCATGGTCTGGTGGCGTGGCTGGTGAAAAAAAGGAAACACACACACACGCACACACACATACACACACTCCAGTCCCCAGCCACCGTCTTCCCCTATCCCTCTTTTCACCACAATACACACACACACACGCCCCAACCACAAGGCCCCCAGTGTTCTTGGCCTGTCTGTCCATCAGCTCATGCGGAGCGCTGGGCTGGGAGTACTTATCATCACTCTGCTGAGTGGAGGCCTCACAAAGGCCCACTCACATCACACACACACACACACACACACACACTCACACACACACACACACACACACACACACACACACACACACACACACACACACGCACACACACACACACACAATTCAGTCAGCACAGGGAGGCTGCTGGGTATAGCCGGACTGATTAAATGTATGGTGTGACAGCAGTCTGAGCTGACACTGGGAGGAAAGGCGTCTGATAGGCAAATGGTAGGCAGGTAGATAGGAGGGTAACCCTTCCTACAAATGAATACATTTAAATACTTTTAATTTGCGTTTGCCAAATGTTATTGCCGCCTGAATTACATTCACTGGGAATGTTTTTTTTTTTTTACAATCCAGGCCATGTAACATCATTATTTGTGATAAGCGAACCAGCTACTGGATGTAGTTTCATATTTGCCGTGCAGATATGAGAAAGGTATCGATCTTCTGATCTACCTCTAGGCAAGAGAGCAAGTAAGCCTATTTTCCAAAATGTCTTTTATCATACTTAAGTTGCTAAGATATTAAATAGGTATGTTCAACACGAAATTCCTCTTTATAAAAATGTAATCAGAGTATCCAAAAACCCATTTGTTCATGCACATTAGTTATATGTGAATGTAATACATTTGGGAAAGAGACTGGATGAACAGTGATAGCAATATCCAGTAGAAGCAGATATTCAGGGGTTAGGGGGCATGGAGCTATGCACAGACTCACAGAGGTAAATGGGATATCTAAGTAGACAGGTAGAGAGCCTGCCAGGGAGAGTAATAGAAAGAGGCTGGACAGTTAGCAGGGGAGCCAGGCAGCGGAGTTCTGAGGCACACTGAGTAAAAAAAAACAAACCTCCTTTTCAAAATGAATTCTTGTGTATAGAAATAATATTTCACCTCGCCCCCATCCGTTTCCCTTTAATCTGGACAAAAGGTGCTCTGTATGTGGGCAGGTAATCAGGCAAGCAGGTTGATAGGCAGGAAGACTGACAAGCTGTGAGGCAGGAAAAGAGAAGTTGTGCCTTGCATGATAATGTGTTCATTCATCCCCCACTCTGATAATGTTCACAGCATGCTTGGCTTGATTCATTCATCACAGTCTACTGGGGGCCTTTTTACGTTATTTGTTAAAAAGCATCTTTGCTTTTCTGAATCGGTTTTCAGGTTTTGATGCGTGTGCTTACTGGATTATTCAGCAGGTTATTGCTTCTGGGTTTGTGAAGGTGTGCGAGGAGTATTTGAGTGTCATGTTTGTGTATATATTTGCACTTGTGTACATATTGGTGTGCGTAGAGACTAGGCCATGAGGCCTATTTTGGTCTCTGAGTACTTTGGTTTGATTGGGCAGTGCAGCAGCTGCATACTGAAACTCGATGTCTTTTGATCTACTCCCATTCTTGACTAATCTGGGACCGTCTCATCTGGTTCAGTGATAAGTTCGCTGTATTTGTTTCTTGTGGGATCTGTTTAATTTCATCCAAATAACCAAGAAATCCTCTGTTTATTGATTGTGGTATTATACAGCAATTGAACCCTTGATTATTTAATTGGGTTTGGAGTCTCAGTGAGGAGGCATGGCTATACGCCCAGCGCCTCTGAAGAGACTTTGATGAGTCAAAACTGATCAGACATAATTGTAGAGAATTATTCCTGTTTTGAGGAGAGATTATTAGTGTGTTTTCTCAGTATCGAATCCCGTTTGCATGAAGGCTGCTGCTCCCAGCTGTTTGACAGGTAGGAAAAACACAAGACCACCGATTCGTTTGTCTTCAGCTTCTTTCTCCTTCTGTGCATTTGTGTCAGAGTGCATGTGAGCTAACACGAGGTGCACGACATCTAGTAATGCTAGCTAGTCTAGTAACGCTAGCCTGGTAACTAGATAGGAACACAGGATGGCAGATGAGGCTACCTAGGCCCACTGTCCGTTAATCATTTACATGGCAGCTTATTAACGAAGAATGTCTCTTTTTACAGCTTCAAACAACTAATTGTCCTTCTTGAAGTGGTGTTTTCTCTGTTTTTAATGTACTATTCATATCGGGAGCACGTGTACTTAAACAGGTTTTCAGCTGTTTGTTTTGCAGCACCATTTTTTTGGTTCTTCCTAAAGTTATTAGACAGACTAGTGCTGCTTATGACTTTTCTTTCCCCCAACACATGACTGCACTACCTGGTCTCCATCTTGAGTTTACACTGCAAAGTTACAGTAGGTTACATCACCGCATATGACAACAAAGAAATCAGATAGCAAGGAAAGGAGGTGGGATGAGTCTTTGGAGGTGCAGCTCTGACCTAGATAAGATAGTGGAGTTTGGAGATTGGAGTTGATCCTGTGGTGTACGCCTATGGTTGTCATTCAGTCTGTACCATTGATCTCCATCCTTACCCTGTGGTGCGGTGGATTTGCGTCCTGTCCTGAAGGGTGCAGTCATCCAGGGCCAGCTGAATTCCCTCAAGCTGACGGGTTGATTGTTGAGACTCTATCTAGAACAAACAGGTTTTCATGCAGCCGGCCGATAAGATGGGACATGGTGGTGTGTTCACACTGGCGCCGCTGCAGCAGTCATTTGTTTCACACATTAACAGGTGAAGGACTTAGTGTGTGTTTGCCACTCTGTGTTGTGTTAGTCAAGCTGTCTAACTCTGAGTGACCCAGGCTTTAGTAAATGAACAGACAGATAGTGGCACAGACTACTCAGGCAAAGATATTTGATGTCATTACAACACTGTGAGGAACGAGGATACGGTTACAGATTTGTACGTTTACAGTATTATGCACAGAAATGACCTCATTAACTAAGTCACATTTACACAATATACACACAGATCTATATACGCACCCTCATGCCCTCGCAAGCACCCACAAACAAACATTAACACGTGAAATCAATAAAGCAAGACCTAAAGCCTGTAAACCTGTGACAGCTGAGCAATTAAAGGACAGGTATGAAATACATCCCACGGTAGAATTTAGTACATAACTGAGACACCACCTTTTTATTTACTACTACCGTGATTTTACGTGCTTCTAGTAGCACATGTAACTTTGTACAATAAATATGGTGCAGCTGTGATGGAAGGCTCAAGAAAAAGCTTATTTGTGGGAGCCATTTTAGCACCACATACACAAGGATGTTATATAAATTTCACAGAGGTGACTCACTCCCCACCCCACTTTTTGGTGTCTGAATAGTTATTCGCATTTTATTCTGAACTGTGAGATATGTTGATTACAGAGGGCAGACGCGGCAGGGTTTCGGGCTGTTCTTCACATTTCCACTTTACACCTGCGTCTCAGCCGTGTTGAGGGCGATTGTCTGTAACAAGCAGCCTACGTGGCCTCAATTACCTTGGGAGGCTATATTTCTTACCTCCACCACTTGCATAACAAGGCGTGACTTTCTATTTGAGTGTTCACATTGCCTGTCCCACCCTGGAGGCAGTCAAATACGTATTCCTTCATCACGGGGATTTCCACGCTTGTAACACTGGGCTAATTACTATAGTAAATACTGCCTGGGCTGTGACTACAGCATCATCTGAATGGAAGGGGTGAGCACAGGGGAGATGCATTTAATTAATTGATTGTTATTTGGAATCCTTTGTGAATGATTGGAGTCAGACTGACACAACAGAGGAAGAGTGACGCTATTTTTATCCAAAGACGCTCACCGGATAGCAACAGAGTGGATTTTTGAGCATTGATGAATCAGTGTGAACCAGTTAACATGCAGCTGTAGTATAAACTTTGGGATAGGATGTAGTGGCAGTGCTTCAGTCAATTTAGGCTAATCCAAAAGGAGCAAAGTTTCCTGTTCTGTTCTGACTGAGCAATTTCTCAACTGCTTCTCATCCTTAATTCTTTGTGCCACTATATTGAGATTAAATAACGATTGTGGTCGGGGGAGATATCGATTCTAGTGGCTAGGACGTTAGACGATTCTCGGGAGCTTTTTATAGCCATTAGCAATAGTTATTCATTCCCCGGGATGCATTGTGTTACATCTAAAGAGGGTGTAGAAGCGGATGGCAAGATGGTGATCAATAGAAGCATTAATACTGTTTTTGCCCTGTGTGTCTGTCCTCTTCTTCCTCTTGACCGCTGCCTTCCTCTTTTATTTGAAACCGCACCTATCATGAGTTCAGCTCATGGTTCAAATGTGCTTGGGTATCGTCATCATATGATGTGGTCATAAGAGTGCAGCAACAAAACCACGGCGGAAGGTTAGTCATAGGAACAGCTTGCTGACTACAGTAGGCCTGCCATATGCCTCAAGTAAACAGAGCTAAAAGGAGATATTATTCACAGCGGGATGTAATGAGGAGCTGAATGCAGAGGAAAAAAGGCATGGGGGGGGCAACAAGTGAAGAGGCTTTGGTTACCCTTTTAACTGATAGCTATCTCTCAAATGGACAGAGAGAGGAGCGCACCTGTATTGCAGCCATTTGTATAAGAGGACAAACAGTGTATTTTATTACCAGGTGGATGATGGAACTTTATCTACCTCTGAGGGGGTTTATGCTGGAGTTTGATAGACAAATATGTGTGGGAGATAACAAGCTTTTATGGCATTGTGACGGTTAGCTGGAAACTCTAGATGATGTGCCGACACACATATGCATGTATGCGCAAGTACGCATATGCATACACACACACCCAGGCATGCATGGATGTGCACACAAGCAATCGTATATCATAGATATAGCCTCTCAATGTCACACATACATCCAGGGCTACACAGCGGCACACATTGCCTCAGGGTGGAGACACGCTGTGCTATGGGCTGGGTTGCGTATGTGTCCCTCTCTGGTATCTACTATCGGGGTTTTGGGCTGGGTTCTGTGTATCGAGTATCGGTAGGTCGGACATGTGCTGGGAGTCAGATGACTTTGTGGTCAGATGAAGATCTGATCCGTGAGAAGCCCGATTCTCTGACTCAGGTTTTCTTTGTTTTGTTGGCGTCAGATGCCTGCTGGAGACCACAATTAAGTGATGAAAAGAGGTCAGCCAGGATGGATGGGCGAAACTGAAACTATCAGTGTATTAATAGATTGATATGATGTTTTTTTATTTGTCATATTGTCCAAGACTTTGGACTGTTGGTCTGATAACCAAGCAATTGAAATACATCACCTTGAACTCTGTGAACTACTTTTCAGTAGAGTAAATGCTGACTTGCTACGATTATTAGCAGATTATGCATGTTGGCAGTGTTGATTAGATTAGTATTTTGCACAATAGTTTGTTTTTTATTTCATTTACTCAATTAGCCAAAAACAAAAGAATCAAGTGATTTATTATTTATATTTGTTAGCACTTATTAAATTGTGTCTGAATTGAATTTCCAGAAAATGTCCTTTGTCATGATATGCGCCAATATCATAATCATATATCATATAAACTATAAAAGTGAAATCTAATCAATCTAATGCCTTAGCCACAGAGAGAATAGTAAACCTCACACACTTAGCAGAAAATTGTTCTGCTTGATGATTTTTGGCACCATTACACTCTACAACTCAACTGGGAGCAGTAAACCAAGGTATGGCACAATATTGCTGCATAAT
Organism: Nibea coibor; assembly: GCA_023373845.1. Taxonomy (NCBI): domain Eukaryota; kingdom Metazoa; phylum Chordata; class Actinopteri; family Sciaenidae; genus Nibea; species Nibea coibor. The sequence continues at coordinate 9,869,383 of CM041737.1, read as the reverse complement.
ATAACACTTTGTCACGCCATCTGTTGTTTTCAATATCTTTCAATTACAATATGTTTTGTGAATTTAAACATCAAACTGCAGCCAAACTAAGAACATTGAGTCATGGTTTCTAACAGCATGATTATTTTCTCAATTACAGATTTTGGCAGAGTGCTGACTATAGCATTTCTCCCTCTTTGTGATGCGATGAAAAGGCATGTCGCAGTGAGTGTAGGTAGATCTAATTGCAAGGTGTGCTCTGTGCTCCGTGGTTCGGAGCATATTATAGATCTGATTTTTCATGTTCAAACAGAGAAGAACATGATTCCTCCGAGTGTTGAGCTGAATGTTCAATCGAACCTATCTGATTGTGTTTCCGCCCGCCCACCCTGCAGGCCAAAGATGTAAGCTATAGTGGTCGATCACAAAGAGCCATTCAACAAAACTTCCTCCCCCAAACAGATCAAATGTATAGATAAAGCAAACAAACTCGTGTTGGGTACCCGACCAAATCACATGATATTTCCCCCGACTCTTTTTCAGTCGATTCTGCTCTATTCTTTTGCATGTTGTGGACCTGTTCGCTCGGCTTTTAAGGCACGGACATGCAAAAGGAAGTATCGGGTCGCGTGAAAAGCTGATCTACCTGCCTGCGGGGTGTGAATTCTAGATTTGTCACCACAGGAAATACTACTCACATTTATAGTTTGCCCTTGTGCACATACAGATATTTTGACCAGGTAAGACAAGACAGGAAGTACAGTGACACTTTTGATAATAAGTAGTTATTGCTGTGCAGCATTTGGGCCCCTTTGCATTTTTCATGGCCACTCTAATTTTGCCTTCACACTAGGAAGGAGAAGGTGAGGTGAGGGTGCTGTAATCAGCAGCTACACTACTAGATGGCACTAAATCTTACAAACTGGTCATTTCATTCAGTTTGTGTTGATGAAGTTATTTTTCTTCTGTTGCTGTCAGCCTTGTTCTTATCTCCTCAGCTACTGCTCACTTAGCTTTCCATTTACTCATACAAACCTGTTGTCAGAATGTCAGTTCTTGTCCGTAAGATGACGTTTCCAAGAAAAGGTCCAACTTCCACTGGGTCTTTTGAAAAGCTTTCATGAACGGGGCGCAGCTGAATCAGAAGTACTTTGTATTGATCCCCGGTTGTAGCAAAACAAACATTTATTTCCAAGAATATGTCTCAAAGTACTTTAAAACAGAGTACCTGTCCTCTTCCTTCTTAAAGCATTCAGTTGCTGACATACTGTAAGATTTGAAGCGTTTCTGTGAGGTGGAGGTGGATGAGGAGAGTGGAGAAATAGATCTGCCTTTGGTGGAGGTTGGCCTCTCAAGTGCACAGTATGGTGCTCTTGCAGTTGAAAGTGTGTGCATGTTTTTGTGTGAACACACGCGTGAGTGTGTGCGCATCAAAGTTTTTGTTTCATGTATTTTCTCTGTGCTTATGCCTTCCCCGCTGTGAGCTTGTGTGTGCTTAGGTGTGAGGGAGCGAGCGTCTTTGCTGCTCTGTCAACCCCCCTCTGAAGTAAATATTGCAGCGCTGGGAAAGCAGACCCAGGAGGACCCGGCCAGAGCAGCAGAGGCGAAACAGGGCAGACAACCTGCACACAGACCCTTCTTTATACCCCATTAATAACAGAGTTCTACGAAGGACAGCCTGAGGCCAGAGAAGGTCTGTCAAGGTAGCTCATTGTGCGTTAGGAAGTGAGTTGTTCATATGGTAATAGCTGCTGGAGCGGGTTCCTTCAGAGCCCGTTTGTTTTAGTGTAAGTTGTAGTCACTCAATGAGGGGGACTGGATGGAATGTGACAGGGTGCACTGCTGTTTAGTTACTGTAGCTTAATTGACCCTGAGAAAGGCGAGTGAAGGCAGGGAGAAAGAGGGTGGGAGGAGGGTTAGTTCAGAAAGAAGTAGAGGGAGAGGAAGAGGGAGGGCGAGTGAAAGGGACAAAGCAGTGGGGGGCAAAAACAGGAAAGCAGAAATTGATAGAGACAGAGGGAAAGAAAGTAAAGAGTGGACGCTTCATTACGGCAGAAGCAGCTCTCGGCTGGAATCTGTTTATCTGTTCAGCCAACAGGAAAAGTCTTATGGCGAACGCACAGCACAATGAGATGGATTCCTCTGAAGTCCATTCTACTAATGAGCCAACTTGTCCAGAATCATCATCTTTTTAATTATTCCCTTCGCTTTTATATATATGGTTCCATTTATGCTTTTTCTATTTATTGCATGCTGATCTGCTGTTTTATTTTCTGGGTCAGGGAAAAGCTGAGTCTTGTCTTTTCTCGTTAAGCTACACTAAGATAACAGTCACAAAGATGTTGTTGCTCAGCGGAGAAACACATTTGAAAGGTTTCTGCAAAATTGTAATTTCTTCGCTTACATGAGTTCACGGACCTGTACTTACAGTATGTGGCCGGTTCAGCTTTACGAGTATTTGGTCACACTCCAAAGTATTGGACAAAAAAATGTCTCGACTGATGGTGATGCTGGATGAAAAATCAAGAGATTGTCAAAGAGTTCATCCATTTCGCTCAAATTTCAGAAATGTCAGCATTGGATTTTTTTCCTCTGGTGACCATGAATGTCTGTGCGATATTTCAAATATCCAAAGTCCACAAGACCAAAGTGGTGGACCAACAGACTGATATTGCCATCTCCAGAGCCACACCAGCATTGCTAAAAAAAAAAGTAAAGAAGAAGAAAGAAATGGTGACCTAGATGAGTTTATTTACTTTCACAGTTTCTGATGAAAGAGCTATAACTTGTTTTTTCTGTTAATAAGTAACGTAACCGCTAAGATCAGTGAAGGGATTCTTATCTTGGTGTGTACTCAGTGTCGGCTGCACCAGTCCCTTCGGAAGAGGAGGCTTTGATAATACATTATTTGTTTAAGCTTTTATATTCAATGTCAGGCTGTGTCTTTTTCTAAAGAACACAAAAGCGTTAAGTGGACAGAAATACTGTGTGTCTGTGCCTGTCTGTCTGTGTGTGTGGGTGGGTGTTTGACTGTCTGACATTCCCCTGAAGCCATTACTAGGTAGGTTTAATCTGACAGATGTGATGGATGATGACACAGAAGCACTACACACTCAGACCCGCGCACAGACTTTTTGTGTGTGCGTTGCACTGCCACCTTACACCCTGCTCTTTTAGTCAAACCTTCACCAAAACACCAGATCAGGGCCACAGCCGGAGACAGAGCGAGTCAGATAGTCGCTCCTGTCCCATTTTTCTATCTCCTCCTCAGTATGAAATCTCTGTTCTGTCTCCGCTCTACCCGGAGGTCACAAGCTAATCAAAAATGTAGAGACCTCCACAGACCTTGGTCAGCCTGCCCATTATTTGGGTTAAAGCTGAGCTGCAATCGGTGAAGCTATTTTAAGGCCCTGGCTGCTGCTTGCCCTGTACTTCCTATATCTCTCAGTGGGAACACAGAGTCATTGATCTATTGCCTAGCAGCCCTCCTGCACCCCCCCGCCCTCCTCCTCTCAGTGAGAACCCACAAAGCTTCTCTACCCTGCAGCTTTCACCTTCAGATGGCATACCAGCTATACTGAGAGGATACAAAATATCAGTGTGAAAGAAAATCAGTGGAAAATGCTCTAAGTGCCACCGTCAACCTGGCATCACAATACCCTGAACCTCTTGAAAGACTGCTTAGTGTTCGGTACAAAGAGACTATGAACTGTAGTTTATAAATTATAGACCCCGAGACCCTTGCCCTGTACAGTGTTTGAGAATAGAAAAGAATTCCTCAGGTATGTGGGCTGAAACAAAGATAAAATGCTCCCTGACTCTCCAGCCAAGCATTAAATAGCCTGACTGAGCACAACTGCTGATGATGATGAGCAAAGAGGCTGCGTGCCTCTCTTTTTTAAGAGCAGATATTTTTCAGCTCGTGTTTGGCAGTGCTGCTGTTGTTCAGAGGCGAAATTGTTGTTGTGTGTGTTTTTTTTTTTAATATAACAACTTTTTGGAGTGGATCATTTAACTGAAGTGTAACTACACACATTTTCTCTGCTGGATAACCCTTTACAGAAGGATTTGAAGCGGTTTGGAAAAGACAATGAACACAGCGAAATTACTGATTACTTCACCTCGTGTTCCGAGAGAGATTTGGCACCATAGGTGGGTTTCCATTCAAATGGTTCAAATCTAATGCAATTTAAACCAAATTTCCAGAAGACACCGAAAAGAAAGCGAGTGTTTCCATCCACTATGGCTATGGGGATATTGAGATAAACAGTTGGTCATGTGCTATTAAATCATTGCAGAAGAGAGCGAGTCAAACCCCAAACGATGGTAAACCAAAATGTGATGGAAATATGGCCTTTATTATTATGAATGCCTAAGACGGTTTCCATTATACTTTGTTGCATCTTGCTTTTATTAAAGCGTTGACTTTCCCAAATGTGGTAATTGCAACCGCACATAAATAGGAATGGACGGGAACACACTGTTTTCCTATCATTTTCAATGTTTATTTGACCCCAGGTATGAGGTAATATTGCAAGCTTCACCTGTTCTGGCTTGTCGACACTAAGCGTAGTGACACTGGAGAGAGGCTTAAGCAGTGAGTGAGTAAGGACTGCTGGAGAAACTAATGTCCAGAAATATCCCACATTCACCCTCCTCTATGTCTCTAGGTTCGGTAAGCTCTCCTGGTGGTCAACGTTGCAGAGGTGAGAGGAGAAAATGGCAAGTTAAATCCTGCAGTATGTGTGTGTGTGTGTGTGTGTGTGTGTGTGTGTTAGTGTGCTTAGTGAGGGTTAGTGCCAGACTGTCTGCATGCAGCTTGTACAGCTAATCTCTCATATAAAAAGTCAATAGAATCTAACTGTTTTTCAAAGAGGCACGGAGACTTAAGGGATGTTTGAATGTTAGAATAGTTGAAAGGCGAAAGCTAAGTAATTCAGATAAAATCCACTTGAGTCTGAGTTGAGATGTAATGACTGCGATGTATAATTTTGACTCATGAAAGCGTTTACCGAAAACTACGGGCGGGAAGAATTTTATCTTTTCTCTAAATGCTGCCATTGATGTCTTTCAAAAAAAAAACATTTTTTTAATCCCTCAAAGGTTAAACCCGAGCCAATAAGCAGTGGGGGAGGGGTTCACTCAAGTGATAAATGCAACTATTGAGACATCTCGTCACTCTGACATGTGTTTTGGTTCACTAGCCATCGGGGTTGTTCGTTCAAAAGTCCCCCCTGCGCCTACTCAATCACCACTTTAGTTTACATAGCCTGTCCCTCCAGTCTGAGGTTCCTGCTGCAGACTCTCCTGCTATGTCTTTGTTTGTTTTGGTAATGGATTCCAAGTTGCTATTGTTGTTTATGTCACTTGGTGATTGATGGGAAAAATTCACCTTCTCTTAACCCCCCTCTCCTTTTCGCTCCAAAAAGCCATCCTTCCAGGATGAACACACAGTGAGCGGAACAAGTTCCATCCCATTCTCCTGACAAAGTGACTCACTGGCATCCGGATGCTTTTTTGGACCAGCGGGCCGTGCCCTTAAATCAAGAAGCAGACCTCTCTGAAAACAAGGTTGAATCTGTGTGGCTAGGACAGTGCAGCCTCCGGAGGGAAGACTGAGATTATATGCGTGGACGGTTCGGGGGTCCCTCTATTCATCGGCCATGTCACCCCATGGGGGAGGACTAATTGGTGGCCCCAAAGAGCCCCCTGTTTTGTACCCGGTGCTCACAAAGACATCGGGGTGCGGTCGCATAGAGGATGGGGGTGGAGGGAAGCAGCAGCGGGGACCGAGAGAGGAGCAGGTTTCCCATAGAATAGTTGGCTGGGATGAACTGGAGGGGGGCCTTGCCACTGGGTTGCAAGGAGACACGACACACTCATTTACACACATGCACACACACACATTCAAACACACTCTCAGTGGGGGATTCTGGTGCCAGTTGCTGGCCTCCTCTTCTACAAATGATCCAAGGCTGACCCACATAGTCAGCCATGTGTGAGGCTTCCCTTTATCCCGCAGCCCAGTTGAAACATTGAGTTATGGGTGTTCTCTGGTGCTCCCTGCCTTCTCGGCTGGGACCGCACTGGGGGCCCCATGTGGGCTGACATTGTTCACCCCGACCCAAGGACAATGAAGCTGTTGGCTGGGCAGAGAAAGAGATAGAGAGAAGGAGGGAGGGAGAGAGGGAAAGATGGGTGGAAGAGAGAAAGAAAAAAAGAAAGAAAGAAACAGGGAGAAAGAGATTGAGATGGACAGAGTGAATAATTGAGAGGGAAATGGTTGAGAGGTACAGATAGGGTATATAGATAGGAGGTATAGAAAGTGTGCGAGGTAAAAGAGACAGCGAGAGAGAGAGAGATTGCATCTTTGGTAACAGAGAAGCAGGAGATAAGAAACTTAGATGACAGAGGTGAAGGGAGAGCGAAAGATCGGCGTGAGAGATAGAAAGAGTGAGGCAGTAAGACAGATGGCGAGACAGACAGCGAGCAAAAGACCGAGGCAGCGTAAGAAAGTATTGATTGCAGCGTGTGCTGGGTGTCTTCAGCTGTCGTAGCTGGATCCAGAGCGAGGTCGTTAGCGTCTGCGAAGCATAGAGCCATGGACATTAGTGGCTCTTTAACAAACTCTGTATTGATTGGAGCTTAGAGGAAGACTTACATGTATACCAAGGGATAATGTCCTGTATGCAATTAGCACCATTGCTCTGATAGTGAAATCATGCAGGACATAAAGGCTGGACTAAAAGGGGGAAACCATCATTTACAATCAGAAAGATGTTTTTTTTTAAAGTAAAAGCTTAATTTCATAATTTCTCTCCCGGCGGTTTTATGAGCCTTTTAGCCTACCCACCCTCTCCAATATTCAATCTACGTTCAGGCATTTCACGTGGTTAAAAGCAGCCGATGAAGCTAATACTAATAGTTTATTTTAAAGGCATAAAGGGGGGATAAATCAGAAAATGGGAGCGACGACTGTGTCATGGATCATTTAACGCATTTTCTCTCCTCTCTCCATTTAACCATGATTAGTGACTGGCCTGCATCTCAAAGAAAGCAGTATAATTGACAAATGACTTTAGTTAATCAAGTGATTGGGGTGATGATTACTGAGAGAATGTGTTTCCGTACATACAGCGTAACACACACACACACACAATGCAAAGGTGTCGCTGGGTGTAATCTTTTGTGAAAAACATGCCATGTAATGAGTAGGGTATGTGTTAGGGTCATCGTGGTCGCACATATTGGCATGCATTCTGAAAAAGATGTTTACATTACCCAAGACAAACAGTTCATCTGTCAGTTGGCGCTTCGCTGAAGTTGTCCCTCTGTGCTATTTATTCTGTCGTCTTGCAGCGTCGGTGTCCAGAGTTATAGATGAAAGATGGCGCGGCATCGGATGATAAAAGCTGCCTGGCTTCAGCGCCAATCTGATGTATGTCAGCTGTCATGTTTTCAGGTTGATCTGCAAAGATCAGACAAGTGTTAGGTGGCATCTTGAGTTTTGTATCAAAGGCTTTGTTGCAGTTAATTGCTTGTAGCATTAAAGAACGTATGGCTAGTAGTATTTATTTGCACGCTTTTGTGTGCTTCAGTCAGTCAAAGACACTTTTTTATGTCGTTTCATTAAAGTTGTTGTTTTATTCTCGGTCCACATTCCTTCTTTTACTCTGCTTATTTGAGTTAAAAAAAACAAAAAACACAAAGGATTACATGGTTCTGACTCAGTTTGTGCGTCCTCATATGCATCTTCCTTCCAGGACACACACACACCAAACCAGTAGCATGTCATCAAAAGCTTAGACTTAAGCGTTGTGTGTATGCAGCACGCTCGCTTCTGGAACCCATTTTAGAGTGGGGTAAACCCACATAAAAGGTCTGCCCCTATCCTTCCGCCCATACCCCCATCACCCCCCCCCCCCCCCTTCTCCCGGCTGCTGTTCGAAGATTAGACAACTTTACTGGATCTTATAATCAGTGATGTCAACCACAGATGAAAATGCCCGGCCAAATGCATTTTGATAGCTCCCAAGAAGATGGAGACATATGCAGGCCATTACGCTTTTTCCTCAAAGACAGCTGCTGCCTCTGGATCTCTGGACTCCCTGAAAGTCTCTGGCATAAATGGAAGGTAATTACCATATCAGAGATCAAGACTCTGGGCTCTGACACCACTTTTTCAATTACTCAGACAGGTTGTTAAGATGCAAATTCAACAAAATGGCTGAAACCCCCAGAGAGGGATACAGTTTCACACCCAAAGCTGCTTCTTGAGTTTCGTAGTTCATCACATTTTGACAGACAACGAGAGGGAGAGAAATGCGGGAAGAGATGGAGGTTGGTTGGGGTGATGCAGGATATCTATAATTCATTTTATTCGTTAATGTGACAACTCAACATCTCGTCTGAGTGTGTTTTCTTTTCCAAGCATGCAAAATCACCTAATTCAACCTCCCTTCAAGTCTAATTTTGTGTCCATATCGTGCATAGAGTATATTTTTTGAGTGGCTTTTTCATGAAATATACACAAGGCGCACACAACACTGGTATTTAGCCAGTCAGTGTTTGCTTGCCGTTGCATATAAAATCACCTCATTCAAATTTAATCTGTGAGTTTGTTTTCAGAGTTCTAATATTTAGTTTCTCTGGATGATACTTTGTAATGCCGATGCATTATGCAGCAGGAATGTAAAGGATGATCCTGTGCATATGCAAATCTGCGATTCTGCCCTCAGCACAAGTTTGGAGCAAATTATCCATATTATGTAAGGCAGGATGTTGGAGAGATAATACACAGGAGACATGTATCCGTGGCAAACTTCATGCACACAGATGAAATATTTATTTAATCAGTTAAAAATATTTGTATTGGACGACTTGCTCCTTAATAGACCAAAAACCAGCTTGAGCTAAATGCCTCGAGGCCGACAGTCCGTCACTGGCGTCCTCAAAAGCTCATCCATCTGTCATTCATATCAAGCAAAGATATGAATGATGCGATGATACGAGTTAAACATGGCAGAGTTTGTGTTTCTGCTCCTGAATCATTTCACAGTTTCCAGGAGTTGAATAAAAATAGAAAGATTTTTTTGTCCTGGTAGCTAACAGCAGAATAAAAACAAAAAAAATAAAATAAAAACAAAACAAAAAACCATCATGTCTTCAGGAGATGTGATTGGACATTGTACTTTGTTTCCCGTGGCTCCTCGTGGAATAAATACGGATGCAAGTAGAAGCAGTAACTGAAAGATCTGGTTTGACTGGCGCTGCCAGGAACGCTGGGAACACTCTGTGTATGTGTGTGTGTGTATGTGTGTGTGTGTATGTGTGGGTGTCAGGGCCTGGAGGAGGGAAGTCTCTCTCTGAGGTCATGCCATGCAGCCCTCTCCACTGGGGCCCACCCTGCCTGGCAGCCCCACAAACACACACACACACACACACACACATACACACTGGAGTTAGTGCCAGATAGAGACTTGAGGAGACTCCGCAGCTCTGCGTATGAATGGCTGTCTGTTAACTCTGTGTTGCCCTCATCATAATGACAGCCTCATTATGATGGAGCTGAATTGTGTGGGTATGGGTGCATGTGTGTGTTTGTATAGTCAGAGAAAGAGAAGGATGACGCAAAGGCCTTCGTGTGCGTTCATGTGCGGCATGTTCACTTAGTATGTGTGTGTGACCATGTTCCCGAGGTATTCCTATGTGCCGGAGTGCTGGAGTGTATCAACAGGATGTTTCTTCTCAGTGAACACTTAACGTAGGATGCCTTCATACTGAGAAATAAGAGGATTCCTACTGTTTCTAGGAAAGCACTGACGGGCTTATGTAATAATTCGTTAGCGCTACATATTATGCACATATACATAAAGTTTGCTTGCTTTCTATTGTTAGTGCCGTGCCCAATTTTCCTCTTGACAATCCATACACAGAACTCATGCATTATGCAGATCTCACAAGAGGACTAGCTTGCCTTGTGAGGAGAGAGAGAACGAGAGGAAAGTATGACTCCATGCTGAATTATTATAGCGCGCACACAAGCCACATTGTTGTTTACACATTCTTAAATATTCCGAAAGAAAAGGCAAGAGGAAGAAGATGATTGGAGTAGTGTTTTTACTTCTCCCCTGCCTCCCTCCATCTTTCATGCTGCTTCTTAGAGTTAATAAAAACACTTTAGTGGCAAGGGGGGATTTATTTGCATTTCCATGCCATGCTTTTCCATGCCAGTCTTTGTTTTCCTTAAAGTAAACATGAGTCTACATGAGTGTGTGCAGTGCTCTCTCTCTCTTTCTCTCCGCACCCCCCTACCTTCATCATGCCTCTCCCCCCTCCTCATCCCTACTGCTAGTCTAGCACTTATCTCATTACTCCCGTGTGTAGATTATTTGTGGTGCCTCCTTTTCATCCCACACACATTCACGAGAAAACGCTCATATTTACACCCCACACTCTGTTCCCTCATGCCCTACTTTCTCCACCCTCTTCTCTCAAGTAGTGTCACTTCCCCCTGCTCCCCTAGATCCCATGTGTATACCCCCCTCTTTCTCGTCACCCATTTGTGCTGCTCCCCATAGATAGAGCCCCCACGGCCTTATGTCTCCTGTTCACTCACTGGTTTCATCATGGCAGCATAATAACTTTTAATCTGCAGTCCTCCCTAAGCTCACAGTGTTTCATTATGGTCTCGGCCAGGCGATTTTGAATGTTACCGGAGCCGTTCACAGTGAGCTTATGCTGGCCTCTTGATTAGAAGAAAAGACAGAATGAGCACATGAGGAGAGAGAGTGAAGTGAGAAAGATAAAGACCGAAACTGAGCAAACCATATATATTCGCTCAGGGTAGAGTGCGCTGTGGCAAAGGTGAAAGGGAGCCAAACAACTAGAAAAGAGAAACGGCAACTCACACAGAGTTTGAAAGCGTTGCAGGCCGCACAGCAAGCAGGCGATCAACGTCACCTTTGCTTTTAAAATAGTTAATCTGCTCCTGGAGGGACAATGACTGCTTTAAGTCCCTCTCTTCTCTGCTCTCTCTCTGGTCTAAGTCCCTCCCATGAGCTAAACTCCTCTGAGGCACATTGCTCGGATTAGTTTGTGTTGTTGTTGCATCTCCTCAGCTCTATAGCACCAGCTCGAGATGCAAATGCAGCAGTTATATTTCATTGGAAATCCCTTAAATATTAGAAATATGTGTATGTACATGTGCATGTATACCCCGAACAAAAGGAAAACATGAATCTGGTAATGTTGGAGCGGCTGAATAGTGTCAGAAGACATTGTGGTGTTGCTTTTAAGTGGGCACACGCAGTTTGAATGCTTCATACGCTTACTTCATGTCGTTACACCTAGATAAAATAGCAACAAGCAACACAAATCAAAGCTACATTGTAACTCGTGGATCTATCAAATATAATTTAACACTCGGTGTGCGCGTTCATAAAAAATAGTATTCAGTGTTACAAATAGATGTCTATGGACACTTGCCCGCTGATGATCTCTGGCTGCAATTTCTATGTCATTTCCCTTAGACTCTATTCAGGCTCTAGTTGTGAGGGTAATTTTACCCTGACCCAACTGAAAAATGTATCACAGATGCGGTTGGTTGAATTCTGAGTCATGTCATGCAGTAGACCCACAGCACTGTATAGCATACTGTAGCGCTTTGCTGCCATTTGAGAGCCTGTAATATCACTGGAGATAATGAAATGAACTGTACTGACTTATCCTGTTTTTTTTTTTTCAAACAGAGATTATATCTTGATTAAGGGAGATTATCCTGTTCGTTTGGATTAATGTGATGCACTGTATGCGCTTTAATGGTCTGGTTATAGACGTACAGAGTTTCATGTAAATACACTGTAGGGACCATTGAAATGTACAAGACTTATCGTCTAGTGGCCCTCAGTCAAGCATGTGTCCTAGAAATTACGTTTATATACTTCTAATTTGTTTTTCCAATTATGTTTTGTTCACCAACATAATTGCTGCCTGGATTATGTTCCCTGGCAACGTTTTCTTTTCCTTTTTTTTTTTTCTAGGAAGTGCAAGTCACAGGGAGGTGGTCAGGGTTAGTTGTTACAAGTAGATGTTTTATGCAAGAGCGGATATACACAAGAGCAGAGGGGAAAATTTTTTTTTTGCTAATTGCAACATTGCAACATTTTGTGACTCAGCAAATAATTAACAATTTTTCCACATCACGCTGATATGAATATGGGTGCCGTTACATTTGCTTCAAAATGTTTTTGCTGCTGCAAGTTAATAGCGTATAAACATATTTTTAGGAGGCCGATTGGCCATAGCACAGTATAGAAGTACTCTGTTACAAGTGAACACCATGCATTCAAAAGTTTTATCATCTACTTATTACTAAGTAAGGTAGTCAATATGCAGAATGACCTGTTTCAGTATCGATTATAAAAGTGTACGACTTTAATGTTGCAGCTGCTAAAAAATGTTCTCTTTTCATTGATATCCCAATGAGTTCTTATTAAAGTCTTATATTTATTTTAAGATAACATTTTGCATTTAGCATTTTGTAGTCTGAATCTGAAAAGTAACTAGTACAATTCAGAGAAATTTACCTCAAAATTATACTCACAGTAAGTACAGTACTTGAGTCAATGTATTTGCACTTTTATCACTGTTAGTGATTTTACCTCAGAGTGAACTCCAGTCGGACAAAAAGCTTGTTGTGTCGCTATAAAACATTTTTTTGTTGATTTAATATGAAAGTCAGTTTTTGGAACCTGTCTGACCTCCTTCCTCATCCAAACCTCCTCCAGCGTGTCAGCTGTGTATCCTCGTGCCATGCTCTGCTGCTATGGCATGAGGGGATTAGCTGCTGCTGCCTGTTGGTGTTGTCACGTCCACCAACCAATCCAGTCCACAGAAACCAAGAAGGCAGCAGTGGACTTAGTAGTCGAGCAATCCTGAAGGGCCGTTTTACTTCACGCGGACAGTTTTGACAGCACTTCAGTTGTCATCTTCAGTCTTTTGACAGATATAGAAATGGTGTCAAAGGGCAAAACAGATGTGCTTCTGGAGATATGTCAGACACAGGCATACCTGTGTGTCCAGGCTTAGATTCAACATGACAATGCAGGCAGTGTCTTTTTACATGCTTGTCGCTCAAGTTCCACGGCAGAAAATGCTTTGAAACAAGCTTTTAAGACAGAAAGTGGCCACAGAACAGCCTCACTGGTCTTTTGTAGGCAACATTCGGCGTTAAACCATCTCTAAAATACAGAAATATTCCCTGCAGATAAAAATATTTAGATATGCAGGGTCTGTGGTTGGACCACCCTGCCAAATCTGCCTGAATACCTTCACTAAATCACCTCATAACCATTCATAGTAATTGTCTCTTAACCTGTCAGTACGTGATTTTAATTCATCACATTAATATGCCACAAGAGAATGAATCTCTACAGCATCATTTCACAGATGGCTTATCTTTTGCAGAAGAAAAATGAAAATGAAAAATGAAGTCTTCTGGAATGCTGCACTGAATTGGCTCCTTTGGAAACTGACAAACTGTAGTGACTACCAATTAACAACTCGAATTAAGAAAGAAACAAAGATAGTGATTAGACACAGTATATGTATTTTACACATGCTAATCAAGGCTGTCTGTTATAGTTAAAGTTTTAGCTTCCAGGTAAAAAAGGTTAAGAGCAGAATGATGTGAAATACTTACACTACTGTTAGGGACAGCAAACATTTTTGAAAACTGGGGTGTAGTATCACCTAGAGGATTTCAATTTTACTTCAGGATTTCTAAAATCCAGGCTTCAGACCTGGTTCTTACTAGTAGTGCAATACATGATACAGGCTGACATTACTCATAATACTTGCTATTTTTAAAATGAAATACACCACTAAATCTAGACTGCACTAGATTCCAGTAGATCGCACAAATGCAGGTAGGTTTGAGAAGCAGTTAGATGTAAACAAATAAATGAATATCACATATGCACAGAAATAAAAACAAAACTGAGTCCAGGATATGTGTTATATAATGTTGTCTAAGATAAAGTGCAAAAACACTATTAACTGTCATGCTAATTATCCCATTGTTCATCCTTCTTTTACAGATTTAGTTACTATTGACTCTTAAGGGAAAGATAGGAATCCGCAGACGAGACTAGATGCTGTGGAGGATCCGTACTGCTGCACTTTGGCTTGTAAGTCAATTACACAAAGACAAAATGTACATTTACGCTAACAGTTTTGGTCTCATGAAAAGAAGCTGCTCTTGAAGTTCTTAACACAAAAATGTGACTTATTTATGTGTTCATGATTTCTAAGTTTGTTAAAGTCAAATAGGTAGGAGTATTTTCGTTAAGCCAGCTTGATCAGGGTATTAAGCCTTAGCAGTGTCTGACTAGATAGCTCCTCTGCATTGTTCCCCGTTTAAAAATTGCTTGTCGTTGGAATTAAATGCGCAAACAGTTAAATGGTTTAAGTTACCGGATGAGCAACTTGATCCTCTTATGTCTTCAGGGGCCCTAACTCTGTCAGTAAAGCGCAGATTTCATTGTTGCAGCTAACAGACTGTAAAGGCGCTATATTTCTGGAGGCTTTCTCTATGATTGCGCGCACATGAAGGTGCGCATGCATGTGTGTGATGCTACAGGCTCTGTCCTTGGATTAGAGATGGCGGTGGTGCTGCTGGTGATAATGGTTTGGTTGGGATCATATCTGGATAGATGAAAGGAGGATTGGAAGGATGGAGGAATAGATGGAAGGGAGGGGCGGGTTACTCCAGGGACTCATCAAAAGAAGACAGAATGAGGGAAACAAGAAGTAAGAAAAAAAAAGGAGGACATTGCCTATCCTCCCTTTTTTTCTCTACAAGGCCAGTGTGACAGCAGCTTAGGCCTCCTCACTGTTGTTGCTTTTTAGCTGAGTGATATTTGAACCCTGAGCAACCCTCTCCCTCCCCTCTATCTTACGTATATCTCTTCCTCCCTTCTGCTCATCCTCTCTCCTTCGTCTTGTGTCTTCAATTCCATTAAGTTAATTTACATTATTCATAGAAAGTCATTAATCACATTTTCTCCTGGATATAATCTGCATGTCAATCTAAACCGTGGCGACGGGTGAGGAGAAGAAACGACCGAGGTAAGGAGAAATGAGGTAGACAGATGGATTATGTTCTGCTGGATGGTCACTTGGACTAAACAGCCAAACCAGCCCAGTTCACCGTGATTACGCTCATCTTTGTAGATATTTTGTCTGCGAGAGGAGAGCCAGACTTGTGTTTATCTCGAGAGCCAGATGGACGTGAGAGCGATAGAGAACCACAGAGAGAGGAAGGGAGACGGAGAGCCGGAGTCAGGGGCAGAAATGGGAACAGAGAAAGAAACTAGAGACTAGAAAGATGTGTAGTCGGGGGAGGCTCCAGCCACAGTCTTTCAGTGGATGATGATGAATTACTTTGACAGAGACAATCAGGATGAAATGTTAATGCGAGTGTGCCAGAGGATGCAGTCACAGCCAGACTAAGTCCTCCTATGGGGAAACGAGATGGTTAGTTAGAGCATACACACACACATACACACAGGCAGACGCTCAAATGTTTGCACAGATATACAGTCATGCAACAAATCACCAAGGAAATGGAAGTTGTATTGGATGTGTTGTGTTCATGTATATATCGCTGTAGCGAGGGATGAAATGCATGAAATGCCACTGCTCTCCTGACCTTTGAACATAAGTAGGTGTGTGTATGTCTGGGCAGTGTTTGCTTCTAGAGCTAAGAAGAGGTGTTCACACAGTGTACCAGTGGCTGCGTGGGCTGCAGGGTTTGCCTACAAATCAATTGTTTCGAATCTGAGGATGTGCTGTCACAAAACGTTTAGCTACCAACGTCGCTTGTGCTCTCTGTTTCCTTTCATGGCAGTGTTTTAATGATGGTAGCTTTGCAGTAGCTCATTGTCTGAAAAAAAGGCTACATGTTTTGCATGTCTCTTTAGATAAATACGTCTCCATAGCTATTTTTCTATGTCTTTGGAAGCTTGTAATGTAAGCATGATGATGTTAGCTCACGGAGCCAGCGCGGCTCTTAGCCTTGTTTAATAAAACAAGGGAAATTATCAGTCATTTATGAAAGAATGTACAGCAAAATAAAAGCGTACAGTTGCTTGCTGTTAGGGTCGTGAATCACTGCCGCCTGGCTCTCAGTCATTTAGGTCTGATAGAGAGTAGCTGTTCTTTTGTCTCTTTCAAATGCTGAGGTGTTTGAGACAAAATAGGGGGGCTCCCTCCACACGATTCATCAAACTCTCCTGAAAAGTGGACTGACAGGATAACTCTTCATCCCTTGAATAAACAGTTATGATAGATGTGTCTGCTTAACCAAAAAAGGAGCCTTTTTTTTTTTTGCTTTCTCTTATATCTGCCCTTTCTCTCGCACACAGGAACCGTCACCTCACTTCTTTTTAAACTCCTTCAGATGTTTCCATGAACTGTGAGAGCATGTAATTAAGAGGAGCCGCTTTAAAGCATTTTATACCTGATGTGTTGGAGGTTTGTTATCTCGCAGTCTGTTAGGCAGACAGAACAGGAGACAGACAGAGAGGAGGACAAAGAAGTAGACAGACAGGAAAAATATAGCGGGATTCTTTTCTCAGTTTTGATTGAAAGGAAGCAGTAATCTTGGCATTAGCTGAACATCACGGTGAGTGGGCTTGACAGGCTCTGGCTTCCCCTCCGCGTTTCCGCTGTGTAAAGCCTGGGAGCTGCAGGTAAGCACACGCCCACCATCTGACTGACTGACTGTAACACAACACCTGCAAGGGCAAGCACATAACCGCACGCTGGATCGCACCAGCAGCCCATCACTGCAGTCTCTCTCCTCGGTCTCTTAACACCCCATCCTTCATTATCACTCAGACCGTGAACAATAGGTCAGGGCTGAGGCTCCCACCACCTTCAGCCTGGCCGCCTTCACTTTTATTTTCCCCTCCTCTGTCCTTATGTTGACAGGAAGTCGTAAATGCAGATCTTTAGATGTTGCTCGAATGGGGAAACGGAAGGGGTGAGGAGGTTACAAGGTTAAAGATGAAAGCCAGAGGAATCAGTTGAGGTTTTAAACAGACGTCTCTAGATGTGGTATAATCTCATAAACTCTATGTCTGCAGGCGAGTAGCTGAAATAAAAAAAAAGGTTTTCTTTGGGTAGTTTTTCCAACAAACCCCCCCCCCCCAAAAAGCAACAGCAAAAAAAAAAAAGTAATCAGGTTTTGTAAGCGTGAAACGGGAGGCTGTTAAAGCTTTTATCACTTGAGAGGAACAACACTTAGTGAGTTATAGTGTGAAACAAAAAAAAAAAAGAGATGAGAAAGAATAATTGTATTCTCCACCTTCCAGATTGCAAGTTTTCAGCAATTATGCAGCGCTATCGTAAAGTATAAACAGGTCTCCACGTTCACTGTTCATTTGTATTCTGGAAATTATGCTATTTCGACATGTTTCATTTGACTATTTTGAATGGATTATACAAATTATGTCAGCCTTGAGCAATAGCGATTTGATCAAATAAAAGATTTCATTTCAGGTTTTAATCCTGATTTGAATGGTTAAAAAGGTTTATCCAGTGTCTGTGGATTTCCCTTAACCTTTTCAGTTGAGTACGTAATCCTTTAATTGATGTTAAAGTCTAAAATTTCCCAACAACTGCAGGTAGGCAGGTAGTCTTCTTTTGTTTTACAGGACACAGAAACAGCTTTTTTTTTTCTTCAGTAGGTGGGTGGTTTTATTTTCTATTTTTCTAGTTTTTGGTCCTCTCCGGATATGAAGGAAGTATAGTGAGCATTAAGCACAAACAGTCCTTTCATCTGTTGCCTTTTTCATGAAAGCTTGCCTGGTTTGGCCTCGCCTGGTCCAGCACAGCTCAGCTCAGATCAGCTCTGCTCAGCTCAGCTCAGCTCAACTCTAAGCCCCCACAAGGGAAATTTACAGCCATGATGTATAGCCCCAGCCACTGAATTAATGCAACATTTCCATTAGAAAAATTGCACGACACAGCTGATATAAGAGGTTAGTGATCACAAAGACGCCGTGACACAGCATGGAAAATTACTTATCGGACAACCGTCATCTGCGCTTTGCTGAAATTTGTGACGGGAGGCAGAGACACAGAATGCAATATATACA
The DNA here is from genome assembly GCA_023373845.1 of Nibea coibor. NCBI lineage: Eukaryota > Metazoa > Chordata > Actinopteri > Sciaenidae > Nibea > Nibea coibor. Next base: position 9,851,240 of record CM041737.1, on the reverse strand, counting down.
CTCCTCTGGAAGGGCGGAGCTCAGGGGGTGACATACCGAGGGGGATCTTGTAGCTTGTAAAAGTCTCACGTGAGACTTGAAATAAATTTCGACACAAATGTCAATTAGGTTCTGCATATTCGAACACTTGAGGAGGTGATTTGGATCTAATTTCATACTGTTCTCCACAAGTTGGTGTGTGATTTTGAAGTCTCTGAAGTAGGACCGGTGTTCACCGAAACCATACACTGTAATTACAGCATAATTACTGTGCGTATGAGAAACAGTGACGTGAGTCTTGATTTGAAGAGCTGTTAAACAAATGCAAGGTCAGTACATAGTGTACTGTGCGCCTTATCTCTGTCTCCCTTAATTTCACTTTTCCTTATAAGACCTCTCTTTTTGTCGAGAATATTTTTAGTTGTCACGCGCGATTACATTCGCAATTAGCACGCGTTTCGCTCATGCTACCCAACAGCCAAAAAAGTCTTAGGGGCACTTGCATTACCATTACATCACTTACAATAGGCAACAAGAGGACGAACATGGGGAGAATTGTATTTCTTTTCCTTATGCTGATCGCATAACATTTTTAACTCGATTCACTTTTATCCTGGGGCTGTCTTTTACATTGCTGCGCAAATAAACTTCAGAGCAGCAGAGCTGCTTCTCTGTATTGATTCTGTGGTCTCATTATATCAAGAATGCACCCCTCTCGTGGCACCAGTCTTCATACAGCTCATTACATGAACCTAGCATTCAGTGTTTATTAGCTTCTGCTTCAGTGCCAGTCATGCAAATGCTCTCAGTTTTATCTTTGACATTAAAAAACATCACATTCTATTTATAGCTTGTTGTTGCAGTGTTAATTATTGTCACATGAGCTCATACAGGACGCAAAGTGCTGTATGCGCAGCCATAAACACATATTAAGTTAACTGAGGTTAATTTTTAATCCAGCCCCGTCTACGTACAACCCTAAAGGGATTTTATTTGGAAGCTTGTAGCTAATTGCTAATGGATAATTAGCCTACGCTACCGCATAGGCTTTGTAGTTAAGGGATTTAGTGTCTTACATATAGATTTCTTTCTTATTTATGGATGTTGTTTGCAGAAAATAGCTTTTTTGCAACATAAATATAGTTGTTGCCTTCTAGAGTCAGAAAAAGAAACTTTACGTGTAGTTTGTTCCAGACCGCATAGACAGCATACAAGATACGATTTAAATGAGTTCATTTTCTCTTAAAATGTTACATGCTCACAAGGTGTGTGGGTGCTTGCTTGTAACAAGTCCAGAACTCCCAGAACTGTTTTGCTGCTAGCTGGCAACAGACTAGCTATTGTGGGTGTAGTGACACACTAAGTGGTCAAATTGCACTGATTGACTTAGCTCTAATCAGGTTTGGAGACATTAGTTTCCTGAAGGACTACACACTGATATCGCTTCTCTTATGTATCTTTGAAAAAAAAAAAACACGTCCCCCTTCTGTTCCCTCTTCCAGATTTTCTTCTTCCTGCAGCGTAATTTAGTGGCAGTTTAACCAAAACACAACCACGTAATCGCCTTCAAAGGTTGTTCCTGTGTCACAGTTGGTTATTGTACTTCCTGGACTACAACATAAAGGTGATAATGGCCATGACCATTCTGCTGCAGGCTGACAGCATCTATTTGCAAAAGGCTGTACTACATGTTACACATTTTCTTTTCGTACATTTCCTCTCGCACACTGCCGAAGTGTCTCGATGATCTGCCTGCCCGAGCATTGTCATCTTGTTCATTAGTTTAGAGCTGGATGTGAGCTGCATCACTACAATATGGTCTGCGGAGATAACAGCATTCAGACAGATTCATTCTGTGCGTTGGCAATACAACAGGTACTGTGGTACAATGTGTTGTCAGTCAGTGACTCTGGCCTCGTGCAGCAGCAGGATTGAATGTCCTGGTTTATCGGAGATGATTCATAATGCTATGGGATATGATGCACTAACAGAAAACAAGATACTCTGTTATCGGTATCACAATATCACGGGCTAACACAGAATGTAATTGTGTTTAGTTTATTCCGTTCTCTATTATAAATATATGTTTCCTGTCATAGATGAAAATGGAGCGAAACAGAGTCTGCGGGATGAGGTTTTATTCCATTCTGAAGATATATGTGGTGTTTAGTTGCAGGGAGGGCAGGGGAGCTGATAGAATGAGGGAGAGGAAGAGGATGAGAAAATAAATGTAATGTACAGAGGCTGACTGAGTAAGGTGGTTTATACTAAGTGAATAAGACACAGAGACAGATACTGAGATAGAAAGACTGAGTCCCCGACCCGTGGCCAGCACATTACCTTAATAGAGATTAGCATCATGCTCATTCAGATCTGATAGGCCTGTTGCTTTGGAACAGAGGGCCAGCTAGCCAGTTATCAGCGAGGACACAGGCTCAATCACTTAGCATAATGGAACCTGCATCAAATGAACTGGGAGCTCAACAAGAGAAATGCCATTAACAGAGCCGGAATGATTTTCCGTGATGGTAGAACAGAAAATGAAATCACGCTACATTTGCAGACTTTATGACTGAAACAGATGCACATGGTATCTCGTGTTATCGAGCAGCATTACTTACAAGGTAGCACAAGGCAATTTAATAGCTTCTTACTCTGGACGTATAAATGATGACATGTGTGTCGTGATGTCTCCAGCATGCTTCGCAGCACTGCACGGCTAATCGCGCAGTAACCGAAAACGCACAATTGTTAGATCGTTGAAAACAGCACAATTCCACACACCAGCGGAGCTCGCCGAATAGCAGCAGCAGAGAGAGGATTGCATTAGGCGCACAATGAGGCACAGATAGAGATTGCATCACACCTTTTAAAACTCCGAAGCACACCTATTATGAAGAAGCAGGAGGCTGTGAGATGTGAAAACCGCACCAGATGGATACAACAACAGAAAACCATCACACCTCTTATTCAGTCCCTGCAGGCCACCCGCTTACATCCTGTGTCTGCTTTTCCAGTTTAGTTGCGAGGAGAGGAAAAAAAAACATAACAAAAAAACAGCTGCATAAGTTGAGTATTAAAGCACACGCAAAAAAATACAGTATATACATATATAGTCATCACAGTATGTAGGCTTTCCATTTCAGAGTGAATTCTTGGAGGCGTTTAGACTTTTTGCCAGATGTCTTGACATTTCTGCCACAGAACCGAACCGCAGTACAAGGTTAAACACATGCTCTATTTTTATCACCAAGGTCTCTCTGCCTCTGTCCAAGAACAGAGGTCATGTCGGTTGCAGATCCTGATGCAAATGATTTTCAAGACTTCTTACATACATACTGTATTGATTATAACTTTATGTCTACTTAGTCAAGGTCCAGCAAGGATAAAAATTTCCATTTCTTTCCTTTAAATCTCCTTGAGCCTGTTATATCCATAGTAAAAACCACTTAGTGAGCCGCTGTTGAATATCGACTTTGAGACTTTTCTCATTTACAGTCTGGGCCTGTCGAGGAAAAGGGTTTGTAACTATCCAGCTCTTGGGCCAGACAGCTATTGTTTTATGGATTGCTCATCCTCCTTTATTTGTGGGAAATCTACCCCAGGAACACAGTGTCCCTCAGCTTCTTCTCCCATACTCCTCTAAATACCCCAAATGATTTCTGCTATGACTCAAAAAATCTTATGCATGAATGGCTGCAAGTCTATCAAGCTTTCTCGTCTTCCCCTTAGTGAACCCCCCTCTTGTCCCCCCCCCCCCCCCCTTCTAGAAATTACATAAAAAATCATTTTAAGTCTCATGCATTTTGGATTTGGAAATACTTAAGCAGAGACCGACAGAAATGGATTTCTCTGTTATGCTTTTCCCAGCTGATGGCATAGCTGATGTTTACCGAGGACGAGTGCCTGAGGACGATGTGCTTAACCCGTTCCTTGAAGTCTTATCTGCACCCTGCATTTAGTTCCTTCTGTATCAGACACATATTTCTAAACATATTGTCATATGTTTGCAACCCCAGGCAGCCAACTTTAAAGCATTACTTGACTCACCAACCTTGCAGCCTGCAAGTCCTAGGTCTGTATCATGACTAAGCGTAGCATGGCATGGCGCAGCATCGCCTGAAGGCACCCCACAGTCGGCCTTCGTAATGCGAGTTTCCAAGTAAAAAGTGCATTATGCCGTGTGACAGTTTCAACACCCCCATCGCTGCTCCACAGGGCGCAGTGCTTCAGTCATTCCAGCATCTTTCTCTCTGTGGAGTTAATGTGGCATTTAGCTCACTGACACTCTGACATTTTTTTGCTGGTATTTCTTCTCTGCAGCACCTCAGGAGAAACACTGAGTCTCAGTTTGTATCCTTCAGCTCTTTTTGCTCTTATGACCAGGGTCAAACTAAGCACAAGACGGATGATCTTTACTCAAAATGAACAGCTACTTCATGTATTGACAAAAGTCCAGCCTTATGCTGTGTTACAAGGTAAATAAAAATAGGCGGGGGGATGATCGGGGTGAAACAATCAAAAAGGCAGGCGGAGTAACATCAGATCAAAGTGATAATTGGATCAAAAGGGAGACTGAGAAGGCCATGTGCTACCAAGCATGTCCTTATCAAGCTGCAATTATCTCTGCTTTGCCCACACGGCTCTCTATCAGCTGCTTCCAGATTGATCAGGTTGTCTCGCCTGCATCATCGCTGGCGATGATTGACAGGTTTTGATATTTAAATGCGTGTGACCTCGTTCTTTTTTTGAGGGGTCAATCTCTTAAGCACTCGTGTCCGCGACGCGAGTTGGTCTTTGTGTTTGTCTGTGGCGGCTGAATGTGTGTCACAGAGGTTGTTTTGATTCATAAATGCTTTTTCCAGACCAAAGTAAAGGAGCAGCCTGCACCGCACTCACCTTTTTCTTCTTTACTGCCGTTCCGGAGGAGATGAAGAGAAAGTGAAAAGAGGGGAGGATGAAGTGAGCGGAGAAAGGGAGGAATGATGGTGATACCATAACAAATGTTTTCATTAAGTCTGTGAGAGGTAGTGAGGGAACATAGAGGATAAATGGCTATGCGGGCCTGCTAGACAAAGAATAAACAACACGAGACAAGGTAGCAGCCACAAGAGGCACTGCGGTGTTTTGAACCAACATTCTCACAGTGACAATGCTAACATGCTGTTGTTTAGCTGGTATAATGTTCACGACCATGTGTAAGTTTTCAGTTCAAACACAAGGTAAAGTTGAAGCTGGTGAGATCATCATTAGTTTTGCAGGTATTTAGTATTTAGTTAACAAACCACTGGACAAATCAACATTTTGACCTATTGCTATTTCCTAAAGCCACTGCCCCCTGTCATGCCCTTTCTGTGTTCACTGTCTGTGTCCTAAAACACACTTTTCGGCCGTGTTTTATAATATACCTTTCATAACCTCACCCCATGTAACATGCTTTTTGTCAAGAAGTAATTATGGGAACTCGTCTCGGCTCCAGCAGCCCAACAAGTTCTTGACCTACTTTTTTAAAACAATGTAGTCAGTTGTTAGCAGTTATCTCCTCTCATCTTTCTCCTTGGTTGATTTCTGCTGGTAGCAGGGTTGGTGTGATGTCAGTTTACTTTGGATCAGTCTCAAACAGCAAACACCCATTAACCTCCTCTCCTCTTCCCCGCTCTCTGCCTTGCTATCTTTTCCTTTTCCTTCATCTCCTTGTTGCACTTTTTCCTGTTACTATGTGTTCTCCTTATTTCTAAATCTATGGTAATTTGCTACAAAGTCCTCAATACCCCCCGCCCCCCCCAAAAAAGTATATCCATTGCTTTGCGACAGATAATTGTTTTTAATGATTAAGAAGCACAGAGGCATGTCCAGGCCTAATGACTTTTAGATCACAGAGTCCGTTATAAAGATAGCAGCTTATCTCCAGTCGCTGGATGTCTTTGTTAGGTTTCTGTTGTTTCAAGTTGGCACTTTGCCTCTGTTCTCTCGCCGTTCTTAGGTCTCTCGTTCCCTCTCTTTTCCCTCACGTCTTTTTGAGTCGTCTTTGGCCCGCATCCAGAATCAATCCGTCACCTCTTTAAAGGGAGACGTTCTTGCATTTGGGCTTCTGTTTCAGCAAAGGGCCTACAGCCGCGGGGTGCCTCATTCATGTCCATTTCATTGTCTTTTAATAATCAAACCATGATGGATTACCCCCATACAGATATTCATTTGAAAGAAACATCTAAGAGATGGAAAATAGGGGAGGCGAAGGAAAACACCAGGATCCTGTTTGATAGATCAAGGATTATTTGTGGGAATGTACATGTGTGCGCAAGTGTCTGCATTCGTGTGACTATACTGGATGCTAGTTTGGCTCTTGATCTCAAAAAGACAGTCAGGTTCCTCCCTCCTGCTCCCTCTCCATTCCCTCCTCTTATCGTGGCCTCCTGGGTTCAGGCAGACAGCTCCTCCTGTCTTTTCTCTCTGATTTATCAGGCCAGGGCTGACAAGTGTAAACACCTGCCAGAGTATCCTCCCCATTTGGGAGCCCTAGGTGGTTGGATGTGTTCCATTTTTTATCCCCATATGTTGGATCAATGCATTGTTCTCACTTGGCTGTCTTTCAAATGTTCTCTGCTTGGTTCTCTTCTACTTACACACCTCTCCCAAAACTATTTCCGCCAGCCTGCCTGTTAACAGGTGCTACTATGGACGTTGGTTTAAAACTCTACTAGGTGTAGCAATATGGTTTTTATGTGGACTGAGCTGTAAAAGTGTTCGGGTTTTAGTGTGGTTGGGTGATGGGGGTGCTGTGTTCACACCCACGTGTAAGGTCTGTTTGTGTTCTGTACCGCTGTGAGATTGTCGGCCAGCAGAAACTTCTGAAGTCGCCGGAATTCCCCTGCTGTCATTCATCCACCTGTAAAATCTCTTTGGCTTTTATTCAGTTCCAGCAACCATGAAAAGCAACACAGAGTCCATCTACTCTTCTTTCTAAGACATCGTTTTCACTACTTTTGTCAAACGATTGGTTTATAGTGTGGAGGCATGTAGTTAGATTGATTTTATTTGTCCGGGGTTTCTACCTCCACCCAAACACAATTCGAAATTTCAAAAGTGACTATTATTTCTAGTCAGGATAGTCCACAGATCATGCTGGGAACAGTTTTTTAAAAACCCATGTTGACAGTGAGTCTCTGGGTTGTCATGAGTAACAGAGACAAATATGTTTCCTCATTATTTGTTTAACCCAAAACTTTTGTTGCCACCAGAATTCTTGAAACTGAAGCGAAAACAAAAACACTCTGCATGGTATTCTGCTTGCGTCATCTACTACAAAATCCCAATGACAGAGACAAGAGTCAGCACCTCCTCCAAATGTGGTGACTGGCCACAATTACAGACATACAACAGCGCATTGCCAGTAAGCTACCCCCTCTCTTTGGCATTCCTGTCATCTGTAAACCCTTCAGCACCAATATGCGGACATTACCCAGACTGCCAAATATAAACACAAGCAGCCTGCACTTGTACTGAAGCTGTCATGCAGTATTTATGAGAAGCTGCTACTTTAAAATCTTCATATGAAACACTTCCTATAGACGTGACTATGATTAAAAGCCCAATTGCAAAAAGACAAGTCTGAATTGAAACATTGTGCTCACTTCAATTTAATCAAGCCACACAGCACTGTTTGAAGACAGATCGTACAGCCTTATTTATGTCCCTAACCAACAGGTCAACTGCTCTGCTATGTAAAGCCACTTGTATATATAGCAGCTATTCAGAATATGTGACAAGGATTTAAGTACGGATCGATGGACATGAAGGAAGCAGTAAAGCAACAAATAAGAAGCCTCTTCAACATAATGTGTCAGTGTCTTCCAACATTATCAGATCTTATGGCCGTGGTTAAGGTGTGGTTAGACTCTCACATGTTCAAGTCTGACTTGTTGAGTCATCCATCCACCCCTACAACCTCCCTCTGCAAACTTTACGGTTCTGTGACATTGTTGCTTCCTTCTTTTCTCCTGACGGACAGGGCTTAGGGCTTTGTCACCTGAGTGCAAACATATGTCTCTCTTGGACATTTGCTGGAACAAGCGACGCTGTCGTTTTTCTTGGGAAACCCGTTTCTAAGTGCATTCACATATCGTCAACAGGTCTGCTCTGATGTAATTAAATGGCAGTCTCTCAGTTCATTGCGTCGTCTGATGGCTGGCACAGTGGGGGCCTCGAGGAGATGAATGGCTGGGATCTTCTCAAGCCTTGTGTGTGTGTGTGTGTGCGAGCTGGGGGTGTATGGGAAAATCGACCCAGCTTGATTATGTGTGTGTGAACCCGTGTGTTTATGCACTTAACCAGATGGGCAAACCAAATGTGTAGCTAAATGACGGGTAACATTTCCTTCCTTTTCCTCACCTGCAGCCCAATGTGGCTGACCCTGTCACTCTAATAAACGTGTGTTATTGTGTTTATGTTTAAGCTCCGAGCACCCGTAGCTAACATGTTGATGCAATAGTGACAGTAACATCATTAAGTCTGATAATATGTTTATTGTTAAAGCTAATGCAGTTTGGATCGGCCACCCCCTTGGGGCTGCTCAGGCTGTGAAGAGAAAGTGGCTAAGTGTGTTTGTATTTGTCTGTCTGCTTTGAGTTATGAATTTGTTAGTTGCCCTTCGAATTGATGTTGTTGTGTTTTCTTCAAATTTTCTGCCGCAATTTGCCCCTCGCATGGGTACAAGGTAATTCTGTGTGTGTGTGTGCACATGTGTGTATAGTTATTCATATGTAGAGGGATTCTGGGGGGTCCTTGTGTTTTTATTGCTTGCTGGTGGCCTCCTGCCAGCATCCAGCTTGATTAACTCTCCCGTTTCTTGCGTTACACACACACACACACATACACACTTATGCACACACACAAACCGGCTACTTTATCACTGAGAGTGCGCAGGAGGTGTGAGGGAATAGCAGCTAAGGTTCTCAAAATGTTATTATCTATTAAAAGCCCGAGGAGGAGGCGCAGGGCGCCACTGTTGCTCTTTATGTCTTCTCTTTGGGTGATTTCAATGAGAGCTTTTACAAGAGAGGAAATCCACACACTTCCACCTGCGCAAGTGTGGTTTCTGGTTGTTGGAGACTTATTGCTAAAGTTTGAGCATGGATCCTCGGATCCTGACGTTCACACTTTGTGTGTGTTCCTCTACAGGGCTGCACGAAAGTAGCATTTTGCATCAAAGTTTAACACGCAGGCAGTCACACTCACAAGGAAGCAATTTGCTCTTCCACAAAGAGTGTAATTCGCTAAAGACAGACTATGTCTCGCTCCCTCCTGTTTCGCATATGTGGCGGCTGGTATTGGAAGGGCCACTAGAAAGCTTAGGGGTTACACTTAAGTCATTTTGTGCTCAATTTATTTTGTTTATCACCTGAGGCGGCGTGAGATGGCTTGACGGGTTTTTTTTAGCATGCTATTACACCTCGTTGAAATAGATGGTGGGCGTGCCTCGCCTTCAGCAGCCACTGATTCTCAGCATGTGCGAGATAAATGTCTGGATTATGATTAACCTCGTGAGATTCATCTCAGTGAACAATAACACTACACCATCATTCAGAAGGAAGACCCAGCTATTGTAGTTTCACATTTCATTCTCCCGTAATCAGGTCTCAGAGCCAGATCGTGTCATGTTTTCTTGCTCAGAATAACCTCCATCTGTCGGTCACTGTAGTAGCCTCCCTCAGGGAGAACCTCTGCTTCATGCCACTTCCTGCTCATCAGTCAGTCAATTACTGGAGGACTTCCGGGTCAAGGTTCAGGAGAAAATCACATTCCAGTCTTCAGCAAACGTTTCCTATGCTGTAAGAAAAAAGACAATTTCTATTTAGACAAAGTTGGAATGCACAGCTCAGTGTAGCTCAGTCAACCTTCGCTGTATGATAAAAGTGAGGGTGAGGTAAAATCAATTTTAATGGTTTTTTTTTTCTTCTATTTTTTTTTTTTTATAAAATATAGAGTGCAGTACAGAAAAAAAGGATAAAATGGGGAGGCCAAGGAGGGAGAAAGGAGGGAGGGAGACAGAGCGGCTTGTGAGATCAAGGTCGTATCCAGGCTTTAGTATTGGTATTCTCCTCAGTGTGAAAGTGATTCTCCCAGTGAATAGTGTTTTCATTCCTCTCCTGAATGAGATTCACAGGAGCATGGAGAGAGAGAGGGAGAGAGAGAGAGAGAGAGAGAGACAAAGAAAAGAGAAAGTAATTCCCTCTCTCTCGCTGTCCCTCTCTTTCTCCCTCCTTCCTCCTCTGTTCGTTCCCCCTTCGGACATACAATAGCGAATGAAAATACAGCGTGGGATAAACAACTTTTATCAGACTCGAGCAAATGAAATCGAATATTTTATTCAATTCTTCATCCCCGAAGCATCCCCGACTCCTATCTACCAAGCAACATCTCACCCCTGCAGCTTCTACTCCGAAAAAAAAAGAAAGAAAAGGAACGTGCTTTATGCAAATTAAATGCTTTATTCTTGATTAGATTACAGACGCAATAATTGTCTTGGATGATTTATGGGTGCAATTTGTTGCCACGAACTGCAGCACAGTTGCCATGGTTTGTGCAATGGAGACATTACATCAACACAATTTAGGGCATCTGCTATAAAATCCACTTCAGTGGGCACATATACATTACATTAGAAAATTAGCTTGTTGAGGACATCATGTTTTCCAGGATGTAAAGGTAAATAATCAAGAGGAGGTGTTACTTTGCCGGGAAATGGGCAGTGGTCACGCTTATTGAGTGAGAATTAAAAGTCAACAGTTGGCATTTAAGGTAGAAACTGAGTGCAGTGAGAAATGAGACGAAGAGGGACGAAAGGAAAGAGCAGGCCTGCAGGTGGTTCTTAAACTATCGCTGTGGTAAATTGGAGTGTTTAATAGCCATAGTGATGCACCGATTTAGCCTTCGGTAGTCATCGGCCTGTAGGAGTTAAGATGTGGGATTGCTACCCTTGTAGGAGACTGACAAGTGGGAAATTAGGTACTTGGCGTGCCATCCCGCCCCATCGCCAGGTATTGCTGATACTTTACAACAAGCTAATCTCAACAAGAGCTCTCCCACTTCACTAAGACCCTGTCGCACGCTCAGAGAGAGAGAGAGAGAGAGAGAGAGAGAGAGAGAGAGAGAGAGAGAGAGAGAGAGAGAAAGAGAAAGATTCTTCTTCTTCTCTGCCTGACATCGATCTCTGACGCATATTACCACCCTAATCCAATTAATTCTGTTTCGCTTGCAACACGGCTCACTTGAGTCATCGAAAATACGTATATAAATATATCTCTGACAGGATTGCAATGGGTCGTGCAAAATGCGCAAACAGCTAATTCAGGTGGACTTGGAAATTGTTTGGCTAATTCCCCGCCCCCCCCTCCCCTCCGGTCCACTTGGCTTCTGTGTTTCTTTGTTTCACACAACAAGTTCAGAAACTGAGCAGGGAAAGTAATTGAGAAGGCAGTCAGATGAAAACAAATTTGTTTGACAACCTTTCCTGTCTTTCCTTTCATCCCTCCTCATCTCCTCCTCTTCTGCCATCTCTGTCTCTCTTTTTGCAGGCTGAGGTAAATCTGTAGCAGAGGACCAGCAGCAGCAGCAGCAGCAGCAGCAGCAGTGTTGGTGCGACCATGAGGTCAGAGGCCTTGTTACTCTACTTCACGCTACTGCAAATAGCCGGGGCGGGCTTCCCCGAAGACAGCGAGCCTATTAGCATCTCACACGGCAACTGTAAGTATATCCCTGTTTCTTTCCTCCCGTTTCCTTCTCTTCTCTTTCTTTTCCTTGCTGTGGACTCTCCCCCGTCTCATTACAAGTCCTTCCTCACTCTCTCCCTGCACTCTATTCCCTCTCCTCTTTGTCTTCCACTTCGCAAATCCTCCTCTCTGTATCTCATTCACTTGTTCTATCCCTTTGCTCCTCCACATCCCTCTCAACCCGTGCTTTCCTCTGTAACCCCTCACCTCCCCCTACACTGAGTACTATTTGAAGGCATGGAGTGTAATTTGGCGCCCAAGGATAGGCTCTCCGCGCACACAAAAATGAAGGACTTAAAGCAGCATTTGAAACCAAGCCCACCCCACATCAAAGGATAATCCCCTATTTTTCTGTTGGGCTCATAATGCTGTGTGTGATAGTCTAAACGCTGTTGCGGGCTATAAAGATACGGTCATTGTTTCCCCTGTTTTGCTCCCTCTGTCCTGCCCCGACCGTCTCTCTCTCTGGGCCTAACGCTGTACCCACCCCTCCTGGCCAGGAGAGCTGAAAGAGATGCCGGCCAACATCACATGGACCTGCTCCTCTATCAGACTGTTTGTTCAAACCAAGCGCTTTCATCCAAAGCCACTAACAATAGGAACGATTGCACGGTACAGTGCAGCGCATTTTTAGCCTGCAATTTATGGTCGCAGGAGGAGCTCAACCACCAGCAGGGGTGAGGCTGCGGGTTGACATTTGACCTTAAACCCGCAAGACACACAAACACTATAAAATTCATAGATTTGTGTTGTTGTGGGGTTATAATGTAAGGTTTACGCACGCAGGGATTCACTTTTGTCCTCTCGTTGCAGACACAAAGCAGTATCCGGCGTTTGTAGGCCACAAACCTGGCAGGAACAACACCCAGCGGCACAGACTGGACATCCAGCTCATCATGATCATGAACAGGACGCTATACATCGCTGCCAGGTGCGTGATAATGCTTTTCAGTCCAATTGTGTGTGTGTTTCATCCAAGCCCAGAAGAAAACACACACACAAAAAGTCTGTTGCTAAACTTCTTGTAAGTTTTACTGCTTTTCCGTGGAATACAGCAGGCCGCTGTAGATTAGCATTAATTAAACTGAGCGAGTGTAGTTTCACCGGGATTACTGAATCCTTAATCATCCCCTCTCATATTACAGTGGCTGATTGAATTTGACTTTCAGCAATGAATGATTCACATCAATTGCTTCCAGTTGAGGATTGTGAACACGTGATCCTCCTTTTTCTGGACGCTGGCTGAGGAGCTGTGAGATCCTCAGCAGCTGGGCTATCGTATTGAACGTTGGAGCCCCGCTGTGCTGTTTTCCTTTAAAGTTTTGAGAATCAGGAGGGACTAATTCAGAACAAAACGCCAAGACCTTTAAAGCACTTTACAGTCTGGACTTTTTCTTTCATTACCTCTATGTTGTTTTCTATTTTGGGCTCGGAGTCTGCCAAAACCCCTTTTACCTCGTACGAAATCCCAGAAGAATTGTGCCCTGTTTTGGTTTAACATTCAGGCTGACATACAAACTCACACACCCACATGCACTTCAACAGATGAAAACTACAGATAAATTAGACATTAATCTCAAACAAAAGAGTTTACATTTCTTTTTAGACTTCTTGATATAACCCACATTTAGAGTGCACCATCTAAATGCACCACCTGGACAGCCTTACAGATCTGCTGTGTAAAGATTTAGCGGGCTTTATTTACAGAATATACTATGTCTTCATTAGTATAATCACCTGAAAATAAGAATTGTCATGTTTTTGTGACCTTAGAATGAGTCTGCCATATAGAACACTGGCACTAGATAGGGCCGTTCACATTTTTCTGCAACCACACCACTAGATACTACTAAATCCTACACGCTGGACCTTAATGGCACCTTCTTTGTTGTCAATAAATAGTAATACAGGACTAATACAGAAGTTTTGACTCGCTATTTGTTGGCAGCCGTAGTTGCCCCCGAAAATCGATTTTTAAGAGTCTTTGTTTCTCTGTCTGGCGTGTTTTTTTTTTGTGGTCTGTCACCTACCTTTATTGCTTTCTGTCTATCAGTCAATGTGTTTTCACCTTCATTTTTGTGCGACTTAACTTTAGAGATAATATATCTCAATTACACCGTCTGGAGAAAAATCTAATATTGATTGTGCCTTCTCTCTTGTCATCGGTATTTTAGAAATGTTCATGTTGCTTCACCTCAAGTCCACATCCGAAGCATCTACGGGCAGGGTTACCTTTGATGCAGCACTGAATGTGTTGTATAATGTTAAAGCAACATTCTGAAGGTCTTAATAACACGGATCCTTATCCGTTTGTTCTGTGCTGTCCATGGCTAATTGAGTGGTAGGCTTGATTGGGTGTTGTTAAAAGCCACAATAGGGCTTTTTCTTTGTTTTCCTCCCAAGCATGTCAAATTAAGTGGCTGAGCAAGGCTGCTGCTTTAAGTGGTGCAGCTTTTTAACATATCTGTGGTCATTAAGTGGAGGTGTGTGGAGAGTGGCAAAGGAAACAGAGTGAAAGAGAGTATGTGTATATATGTGTGTTTGTGTGTGTGTGTGTATCTGTGTGTGTGTATGAGTGTGTAGTGGGCCGCCAGACACTTTGGTCTGCCTGTTGCCCACCTGCTCCACATGGGGTGACAGGAGCCTGAGGGGTATGGCAGGGAAATGAAACACAGAGGGTTTATTGGAGGGGTGTGTACATGAGTGTGTGTGTGTGTATGCGTGTGAGACCAGTTGTCGCTTGGACATAAAAGTGATTTCTCAAGTGTGATATGTGGCAGGATGTGTGCATACGGATATACTTTTGGGATGCTGAACATGTGTTGGTGTGGGCGTGGTTCCTACAGCCTGTGATCGTGTCTACAAGTGTTTGTGTGTGCATGTGCGAGGTCACCTGGTGCCTCGGTCGCACACTTGCACGCTTGCTTAAAGCAGACAGGAATTCCGACACATGGTCGAGGTATGTGACCCCTGAATAACTGGAATGGCTGCCTCAGATTAGACCGAGCCGGATGACCGCCATTGATCCTGACACAGAGAAGAATGTTGGAGTCGATTACATGGACACACAAATGACGGCCCGTGCAGAAAAATCCATCGGCTCTAGCAGGATATCGATAAAGCCATGTAAAAGTTAAATGACAAACAGTTTAAGGCAAACAGGGGAGACAATCAGTACTTCAGAAATCAATCTGAATTCGAGCCAACAGTGAACCCAGCAAGATTCAAGCTAAGAAACAACGAACAATACCACCGAAAAAAAAAAAACGCAACATCAATAGTGGCTTTTATGATGGTTGTCCAGTCAAATGACTTGTTTATTCTGGGGCCAGCATCACACAGCTTTGCCATCATGCCTCTAGACCAGTGAGCCTCAGTTCTTGGTGCGCAGCAGCTTGCAGATGGCCACTGTGAACGCAGTCCAAAGCTCAACACTGTTTCAGGCTGTTTTTTGAATGGCTGCTCAGTGTATTAAATCCCTTTGGCTCCTGTTTTGGCGCTGGCAGTGAAATCACAAGATTTTTTTAAGCTATGAGATGCATACAAACATAGCAACTGATGAAATTGTAAATAGACAAAAGTGGCTTAATCCATAGAGGGAAAGAGGCAAGTCTTTGGCAATGTAGGAACTCAGCAACAGATGCGGTGATTGATAATTCATCCTCGGGTTTGAGCCTTGAATGAAATGTATTGATTTGGTGGAATGAGGCGCTCTTTTTGCAGTCCTGGCATTATATGTAGACAGATATTGGAGAAAATGGCATCTGTTGATGAGGTCATACAGATTTTTCAATAGTTTAAAATATCATCAACCCTGTTAGACTCATATGTATTGAATGTTGATTATGAATTCAGCGCATGTTTAGTTTATTCCCTTAGTATTCTGAATCTTCTTCCATGACTCAGTCTCCATCAGGTGCATTATCTGGAGGGACAGTACAGCGTGATAAGATATCAGACTGCTGCCTTTTCATATGCAGGCTATCAAGAAACCTCTTGTTTGTTCAGTTTTAACAAGACAGGCACTGGGCTGAGTACAGTGCTGATTTCTTTCACTTTTCCTCAAATATCTGCACTGAAAAAAAAGAGGGATGCATAGCAAATTCTCTGCCCACAAAGTCCCCTTTTAAATCACTCTCTGCGCACAGACGCAGTTGCTCACTGAGAAAATAGTCGCGTTTGTTTGTGATTGATGTACATTGAGATTCAGCCTTGTACATTGTAAAGTTGGCCTTCTCCATGTGCAGCTGCTGTTTTGTACCTCTTTATGGTAGCAATCAGCTGTACATTATCCACGATAAACTGAGACATGATATATATTACAGTACAGGTAATGAACATAAAAAACTTCTTTGTGTAGAAGCTTGTCGGTTTATGTATACCTGCTGTCATGTGTGTTTAGCAGCAGAGTCACGTTCAGTAAAAAGCAATAAAGTGTTGAGATGGGCGCAGGAGGGTTCCAATCCCAATGGCCCATATTTCATGGTCGGGGTACACGATGTACAGCATTCAGAGGGAATTCATCACACACGCACACATATTTATCATTCTGATCTCTGGAAAATATGTCTGTGTCCTTGTGTTTCTGTGTGTGTGTGTGTGTGCATAAATATGGGTGTATCGCTGTAACCATAGCAAACCGTGTCACGTCAAACCCACTGGATTGATTAAAACCACTTTCCATGAAGCGGTCAGACAGATGTATCCAAACTTTAATCTTCATTCTTCTAATTTTTATTTTGAGCCTTTGGGTCATCAGACTCGTTGCTGTCTGTCGTGAGGATGCAACTATCATCAAGAGGTCCAGCAGTACTTGTACCATAAAAAACATTTTAATTGTGAGACGTCCTTTTGCTTGTGGTCATCAGGTTCATCATGAAACTTTACAAAGTGAACAGTAAAGTAAGTAAACAGTTATATAAGACTGGTATGTAACAAAAGATAATTACAAAGATTAATCATATACATACACTAAACACTTAGTTCAGGTCTGGCAGGGAGGTGAGGGATGTGCACAATAATGAATACGTATCTCTGGGGAGGCGCCTAAGCTTGTATAAAAGACGTATAGAGAATTTCAACAGCTCTCATTCTCTTCAGGTTTCTATGTTGCTTAATCTCTTTTTCTGGTTTTGCTGAAGTGGGTATTATTCCTGTAGTTTTTTTCGGCCATCATCTCTATCAGTTAGGATAACAAAGTACTTACTAAAGCAACTGTGCATGGCTCGGTCAACTATCCAGACAATAAGACAGTTTGCAACCAAGCCAACACTTTTGGCAGCACATCTAAACCACTTTATTTTGAGTTAGCTAGTGCTGCAGTTCATGGGTAAACCAGGAAGTTGGTCTAAAAACTATGATTCTTATTTACAATGAAAAGTCTGGGTGGTAACTGTTCCTTTTTGTAAAACGTAATCTTTCTCCAAAAGTTCCAGGATCTTTCTGATTAACGTAATGTAATACATTTTTATTGGTACAGATAGAAATGATGGCTTAAACCCAGGTTGTCTGGAAGTAGAGTTTCCCTTTGAGATTAGGGTCAGGTTTCAGGAGACATGCAGGGAATGAGACAGACAGCCCATACATAATTGCGTATGTGTGTGAGTGTGTGTGTGTGTGTGTGTGTGTGTTACTGTATAGCCTGCCTAGCGAGCATGCCCCAGGTCTCTCCACATGCAGGGCATAGTCGCCATTCCCGGCCCTCAGTCGGCCTTCACCATGGTAACACCAACCACACTCTGTTTACACCCCTCTATGTGGCTGGGAAGCATGGGAACCAGAGAGGGAATGTGTGTATGTGTGTGTGGGTTGGGGGGGGCAGTGAGAGACAGATCAGTGTGTGAGTGGATGGACCCAGATTTGTGGTTGCTGTAAACACACACAAAGACACACAAACACACTAAAAAAAAAAAAAAATCCAGATTACCTTCTCTCAGTTGAGTCCTCTGGAGCAGTTGTGCCTCTGTGGCTGCTGTTCTTCCCTGTCGGGTCTCTTTGGGTCTCTCAGTGGAGGCCACTAGAGTCTCCATTATTGTAGCTGCACCAAATCCTGTTAAAACCCACTAATGACTGGGATTACACGGTTGCCTCCTCTCCCTCTCCTCGGAGCTCCAGCGACATCCAGCCACGTCCACACTCAGAAACAAAGCTTGCAGCTCCTGTACTCATAATCACCTGAAAAGTTGAAGTTTCCATTCACAACACAAGCCTGAAAATATCTACATTCTTTCTTGTGAGGTGCAGTTCATCTAGCATCTCACAAGAACACACACGGCCTGGAAATAGTCTTTCATGCTCTCAAATTAGTGTGAAGTTATTCCAACAGCAGGATACAAAGTTACAGGTTGTTGTGGCTACTCTGGTTAGTTATGGAGGCACACCCAGAGCGTTAGCGACAGACCAGAAGCTGTGTTTTGATTGCAGTTCCTATAAAAATACAGACTCCTTTCCTTTATATTAACATTGTTAGGTTATTACATTGATTACATTTGTCCTTGCCCTGCTGAGACCAGTTTTTATACAGCAATGAAACTGCATTGTATTTTGTTTCAGCATTATTGGCTACTAGCCTAATGTTAATGCAGAGCAAAACAAACAGTGAGGCAATGGACAATCTAATCTAAATGCAAATAGCATGGGTTTGATTTTAAAAAGAAATATGTGGGTATACTTAGGATATTGTGTTTTAAAGCATGATGTAATCATCCCCTTACCCTATGTAAAAATGTTAGCAGTATTGCCTAATAGAATATCCTGTAAGTTGACGTGCACAAATAATTAATTCATGGGCCCAAATGAAGTAATTCAAAAGAACATATTACAAAGTTGAAAGCATACGTTTCTAACTCCTATACTAATAATTGTAATTGTACAGAATTGTATAGAATACTGAATACTGAATTGAATTTTAATCAGTAAATGTAAAGAAAATCACACCTTTCATGCACTTCTTATGCATGCCTATCTAATTACTCTAAGTGTGTGAAACATGCCCCTCACCCCACTGACCCGGCCACACACAAAAGCACACATACACTTATATGCACCCACTCACAAAAGGAAAGAAATGTGCAGGGAATGTAGAAAACCATAATGAGAACTTCAACCTTCGAAAAGAACAACCTGCCTCGGCTTGGGGGTGAGTGAACTCTGGCTTGTTGTATTTCATGCCACCACATCACCGAGGGCCTCTGGATGCCCTTATCCCATTCACACCCTCAACAACTCCCTTCACAGCCCGAAGGTGCCTGCTGGCTTCTCCGATTCCCTCCCGTCCACTTTGTGAAGAGGATTTGAACCAGGGAAAGCCAAAACAATGTACAATGAACCCTCCTCTACCACCCATGATCCAGATATGAAGAGAGAGGAATATGGGTGAAGAGGGTGATGAGAGAGAAAAGGCGGGAGGTGGAGAGGAGGGTGGACGTGCAGGCATTTAGTTTGCAGAAAGAGGGGTGGTGGCAAAAGGTGCGGGGTGCATGCTAATCGCGTTCCTCTCTTTTCTGTAAGATAGTTTGACAAAGGCCCAGCAGATGGACCAAGCTGGCCTGCCGTCACCCCAGAAGAAATGCGCTGTTATGAAAACGACATTCTTCCACACAAAGCCGCTGTGTTCTCATGGCTATGCATGGCTACATGTCCGATGGAGACCCTCTATGTCACTCTATAGCACTCAATCTCACACTCTCGCTTAGGCTCAGTTGGTCCACTGTCTTGCCTTGATCATTCAGCTCTTTCTCTCTGTCTGTACCCGAACTTTTTTTTCAGTGCCTCCATATTTGTGTCTGAGAGGATATTTGCATACCTTCCATCCTACTCAGACATTTTTGTCACTGAATTTCGGGAAATGTGAAGCCCACGCCAAGTGGTTCACATTGACAGCCAATTGTCTGCACCCATTGGTTGTCAAAGGCTTCTGTTATTTCGTTTTTCTCCGAATCTCACGGTGTTTCGAAAGTCCCAATATAGTAGACTCCTGTGTTGCTCAAAGCGTGCTTGATTCATAGTTCACAGTCAAGAGTGAGAAAATGATGGGAAAGAGAATGACACAAAACATCTTTGGGTGGATTTCAGGAAATTAAGCCTAGGACTAGTCACACATGACAGATTTGAAGAAGAGAGATCTGAACCATTTAAGATGTGGCTCCAGTGGTTGGCATAAATCAGGTTCTCAAACTGCGAGTCGCGTCATTACATGGGGGCACTGGAGAGTTTAAGGAGAGACTTGAGGCGAAGAGTGTGAGGGGGAAACGACACTTGCATGCCTGTGTTCTAATGCACTCATTTGGCCTGCTAATCAACACAGTGAACATTTGGAGCAGCAGCAGTGGCATGACACGCAGCTCAAAGAGGAAATGAAGGTACTTTAAAACCGTTGGTGCCTCATTGCCGCAATTTGTGCCCAAAATGACACTTCTCTGAGTCACAACTCGATCAAATCTGAGCACACAGATATGACACAAATAGTTTTGGACTCAGAGGATATCATTGTCTCCACCTCATTATGTTCATTGCACATTAACAATCCATAGAAAGCGGAAAAAGACACTCCTCATGACTCCAGACTGCAAAGTGCATCACCCAAAGTACTGTACATCCGTGACTGCATTGCAACAGTTAAAGGGAGTCAAGCTCATGGTGAAGAAGAACAGAATAAATGAACTAGCATTTACATTTGCTATTCTAATTACGTACTTGAACAAAGTTAAAGATTTCAAACTCCTTGTGTTGTGCACTTTTTACCTGATCTAATATTCCTGGATTAGTCCACATAGTACTCAAATTAATCATGCAACATTTTTCATTCTCATAAATAATTTTACAAGTCAAATGTAAATATTACATTTGTAATGTAAATGTATTCTATTCTACGCAACAATAAACAATAGAACACCTATTTTTATATTCACACCGCTTAGTGCAAATGGAAACAGGCTCGCTCATTACTCTTTGCCAGATTTTTACCCTAACAGGACAGCAGCTTTTGCTCAGGCCAGTTGTTTAGTCTGAAATTTGCTCGGCGGGCAAGAACTGTCTTGAAATCTGACCTCCGCTCCAGGCTGCTAGGTCAGTAGGACGCCTGAGTTGGGTTTTTTTTTAGGTTTTAAAGGACTCATAACACAAAATATATAAGATGAAATACTGATATAACTACTAAGCTGAAACTAGCTTCATTATCTCATTACTCCAGCGATAATAATAGTTTGTCAGTGCAAAGCTTTTTGGTACAGGTAGTCACATGTCAGCTTACACCTTCTGACAATAATGAAACTGTCAGGAAATAAACGTTCAAGTCTCTGCTAGTTGATTGTCATGGGTTATTAAATAAAGATAATCCACTGGCTGCCTGGAAGGTAGGAAATCAATTTTAAAACGTCAGGTTGATTTTGGAATATGGCCTGCAATAATGTGAAGTACATTTATTTTGTAATTAAAGGTCTACGACATACAATACCACCAGTGTAGTCCTTTGGTTTGTGTCCTCTCTTTTTCCCCATGATGTGACTCACACACCAGAGGGAGTTGACTAAGTTTGTAATATGAGTTCAGGTGCAGTGGTGCAGTGGTGAAGAGGTGAAAGGGTGCATGTGCGCGCTTGTGCAAGCATGCCTCCTTGCACATGTGTGTGTGTGTGTGTGCGCGCGCATGCATGTGTGTTTGGAGAGCTGGTGTTGACACAGACACAGCCGCTTCATTGTCCTCCTCCATCTTTAGTCAGGATGTTTGAGGGACGCCTCATCGCTTGGCTCCCTCTCATCTCTGCTGGAACCAAAAACCCCGCGGCTGGAAGGCCTCGGCCCTCGAGGATGCTGTCAGCACCGGGACAAGAGAGGCACAAGGCAGGGAGCAGAGCTGGGGAGGTTACTGTCGAAAATTATGGAGCAGTCAATTATAGATTTCTCTTGAGCTGTTTTAAAATTGCAGGCAGTAAAATAACCCATGGGATTACACTAAATCCGCCAAGTAATCCTCTGATTTAATAGCCTTTGATTTAGTTTTGTCTTTTTAATATAAAGTTTGAATTTTAATACAAAGATATAAATGAAGTTAAATGAACATGTCACTGAACTTTAGGAGACATAGCTGAACATTATACTGATATCATCCATCAGTGTTATCACCCATCATTTTCTATTTTGCATTTAAATGTTTTTTTCCCTCTCTGTCTTACCTCTCTGTTTGACAAATGACAGTTGCCATATTAATAACCAAATTTACTGTAAATCAATTTATACCATGGTATGTATCCTGTTACCCTGGCAGCAAGGTGAAAGAAACACTGAAACACAGAAGGGCCATTCAGGAACCCTGGAAATTCAGTCCAGATCAATTAGCATGAGGAGGGCAATGGTAGTGCTACCAGAGATCTTTAATGAGAAACATTTTGCATGCTGGCTTTGCGGTTTTAGCTCGATTTTTTTTAGTCATGGCAGTGTGACAGTCAGCATCTGGTATTTGCTCAAGCAAGTGAACTTGAATCTTAGAAGGGCGTGTGGTGCATCTCAGTGACCTAAAGTTGACTCTTTTTTTTTTTTGCCTTTCTTGAAAATGTTTTTAATTTCCATCGATTTCAAAGAGCAGGACGGAAATTTCATTATGGTTATCCATTGTGAGGGGCAGAGCTAGCAGGCATGAGGAATCATAAGTAGAAGAACTTTTCTTTTTTTTTTTTTTTTTTTTACACATAAATGAAGAAGGCGTCTTATAAGAAACTTTTTGAACTGGACTCTAGTCCAACAACAGATCAATGGACTGTGCGCCACCCTGATGAGGGCAAGATAGCCCAAAACGTTGAGATGAAATAAGCTTGGTGTAATGTAGAGTTGAGTGGTGTGTTATACATTTGACAGTGCAGACATAGAAAGAAGGACCAAACATGTCAATGAAAAAATGTCACAGAGGGATTTTGCCCGTGGCCACATCTCATGGGAAAGGTGACCTCTCTCATCGAGAAAACAGTGTTGTTTTTGTATTTTCAGCTGCTCTCAGAGATTAATTATTCAATTTAAGCATCGTGGCTGATAATGTACAGTAGACTGGATTTTATCCTGAAGGAGATGGCGGTGGCCCCCAGGAAAGCGATATAAGTGGATTCATTTCAAGATGCCTGTTCCTCCGAAGACTTTATTAGATTTAGTTAATGAGAGAGCGAGGCGGGCTGACTGGCTGAGCGCAGGTTGGGGAGCTGGAACGTAATTAAGCCGTGAGTCTGACGATGCCACTGTTATACACTTTGATTAAAAACACGTTCAACAGCTAATCTCCAACAAATTAAAGCAGTTACATCGTTTGGCACGGTCACCTTTAGTTCTCGCCTCAAACGAGGTAAATCCCCCTTTTCTTTCTGTCTCTTCCGCTCACACCCCTTCCACACCTTCTACCGCCCTCGGCACCCTCCCTCTCCCTGTCTGCACCCTAATTCTCCGTGGTAAGTAGGTGTAGCTACGTGCCTGGTCCACCAGCCGGTCCGTCTGTCTGAGATGCAGTTAACCCTTGTGGATTTTATGTCTTCCATATGCCCTGCTGGGGCCTATATGGCTGGACTGTGTAATACAGGAGAAGCCTGTATATTTCCAGGCCAGCACACACAAGTCTTCTTGTCTGAGCCATAATGAGTGTTAGTATAGATTTCCTGTGGCTCAAACACTAGGCTTAATTGACCTGAACAGCTCTGAGTGACTTGGCACCTCCCGTCTCAACCTTCCCCTCCTCCCTCGTACCCCCCCTCCCCAAGACCTTTCTCTGGGACAAAGAGGCTTTGTCCCCGGGCCTGCGCCACAGCGCTCTAAACCTTTGTTGACTGTTTCTGTCTGACAGAGCAAATAGCTCTGGCCTCCTTTTGTTTATTGTCATTTTTGAAGTTTGAACAAAGTTTATACAAAGCCCCATTTTCCGACGTTGTTTGCAGCCTGCAGGGGGAATACGGGGAAGAAAAGGAATGGGTTTATTGTTTGTTGAATTTCTGACTGTCTGCTGCTGTCTAACCTTTTATCTCCTCATCTCTCTCTCTCTCTCTCTCTCCCTTGCCCTCCCTCCACCGCTCGCAGGGATCACATATACACGGTGGACACGGACACTGCCAACAGTGACGAGATCTTTTTCAGTAAGGTGAGTGAGACGTCTGTCTCTTTGAGGACGCGTTGTTCTTGGCGTGCCGCGATTGACAGCGTAACCCTAATAACCCCTGCTCCGAGTGCCACTGTGTGTCTATGCGCGCACGTGTTGTGTTTGCCCGCGCCTGCCAGCGGCCTTGCTCACCTACTCGCCGGTGTGAGCCTGCCGGTGTGAGCCTGCTGCGCTCGCGACGCTGACCCCGTTAAGAAGATTATCCAATCAATCAGCCAGCAAACCGCCTGCGTCATCCACACTCATCAGTGGGACAGCAGGAAGGCCTGATGGGTGCGTAACGGAAGCTGAGAGGGGAGGAGAGGAAGTGAGGAAAGGGGAGGAGGGGGGGAAGATAGAGAAGAAGAAAGGACAAAAAAAGAGGGGAAGGTAAGATGAGATGAGTCGCAGAAGGGCAAGAAAGACGAGGATGGATGCAGAGAAGAGGAAGAGCCCATCGTATATTTTCAGATTATTCACAAAAGCGCCTCATATTTACATAGGCCCTCAGCTGTAATAACCCGCTCTCCATCCAATTCCAACCACTCCTCGCTGGCATCACTTGCCCTTAACATAATGCGTGCAAACAGAATTCAAACAAGGCCATTCTCTTGTATACAACAACCCGCCTTCCCTCCACCTCATCCACTTCAATGTCAAAGCCCGGCGAGTGGGTCTTAATGAGAGCAGGCTGCAGATGAAAGGCTGGTGGGAGACGCACAGATTGATTGATGACTGAGGGTCTTTAATCAGTGGCCGAGCTCCAAACATGTTGTACAACAGCGGCGGGTACGTGGTGGCCTGAACCAATGGCTCAGTGCTGACCCTCGGGCCACAGAGGGGATGAATGAAAAGTGGTGTGTGTGTCTGTTTATGTGTGTGTGTGTGTGTGTATTGCTGGATCCCAGATATAGCTTAGCATTGACTTATAAGTGTGTGTGACAATGAAAGGGGGCTTATGGGTTTGTGTGTTTGCAGTTGACTGGCAGGTATTGGTTAGTGCTGACCTACAGGCCAAGGCAGTGTGTGTGACTATGTGTGTGTGTGTGTGCAGAAAGATGGCCAACCTATCAATCCACAGAAATGAGCTTGTGGCTCTGAGGCGGGATCTGTCCTTGGACAGACTCTGTTCTGATCCGGGGTCAGTATCGTATTTCCTTCTCTCAGGCAGAGAATTAGAAGTTCAAGGAGGTAAACTGATCTGCAATCAGCGCCTAGAATAAAGTTCACCTCAGAGCAGGTGCCTCATTAAGGAAATCAATGACAGAGAATCTCAGATGATGATTATTGATCACTGTATAGATTGGTTATTGAGCCGTATGGTGCCTTCTGTTGCTTTCTGCCACCTGAATGTTTATCTTGTTTGCTTTGTCTCCCTCTCCTTCTCTCCTTTACTTCCACGTGCTTTCTGCAGAAAATGACATGGAAGTCCAAACAGGCAGATGTGGACACGTGCAGAATGAAAGGGAAGCATAAGGTAGAGAAAACACACACACACACACACACACACACACACACACACACACACATGCACACACACAAACCTCTGTACCCCAACTTCATTTATAGAACAAAAGTCACCCTATTTTTCACAAAACACTTACTTAGT
The DNA here is from genome assembly GCA_023373845.1 of Nibea coibor. Classification (NCBI taxonomy): domain Eukaryota; kingdom Metazoa; phylum Chordata; class Actinopteri; family Sciaenidae; genus Nibea; species Nibea coibor. Next base: position 9,825,779 of record CM041737.1, on the reverse strand, counting down.
GAATCACACATTATACAATGCAGACAAGCTCTAACAGATGTAATTTCTCACAGTCTCTCTTACACACATACACACACACACACACACACACACACAAACACATTAACAGACATAGGAAACCCTGCAGGTGCAATACGCACACCTGCAGTTCATATAACCTTCTGCTATCGCAATTTGTATGAGAATCCTAACATGAAATAGCAGCAGAATTGCTATAATTCTTCTATAGTTCTAAATACAGTGCACAAATAAATAATTCCATTATTGCATACAAAGACACTGAAAGGAGCAATAAAATTGCCTGTAAATTTGTCTTAATGTGCCATGAGGAAATGCTACATTTGATGATTATATGCTTCATGATGCCTCTCACTTGTCTGTAGAGCACTACACGCTGCACTTCAAAGGAAAGAAAAGAAAGAGCCTCTTGTTTTGAAAACCACATGCGGGATTTCAGTGTGTGAAAGTGTTGATTATTAAAAGACACAAATGTCACCATGGACTTCCTTTCTTTTTTTCTCTCTCCCGGCTTGAAGGACGAGTGTCACAATTTCATCAAAGTCCTCCTGCAGCAAAATGAAGACACCTTGTTCGTCTGTGGAACAAATGCTTTCAACCCTTCCTGTCGAACCTACAGGGTAAGGGACGCACACGCACGTACACACTCGCAAGCGCACTCACATATAAACAGGTTTTTGGTGGCCTTTGCCCTTTTTTGACCTCAATGCTAGGCATTCATTGGACACAATGTGTACGTACAAAACTATTTTATCGTCTTGTCCTCCTTCTTAACCTCTGTCACACAATTGCACACGCACTCACGGATGTTTTTCACATGCACCCTTAACCATGCGGTACTCTGGAGGGATTGGTTGAGCTACGAAGCGATGGACATAGATGGATGACTTTCACAACTCAGCAGGCGCTCCTCCCATGTCTTTATCTTCAGGTGTACTTTGACACGCTCGATTTAGAAGCGGAGAAACCCAACTACCTACCTTCTCGCACGCACATACACGCACACACACACACACACACACACATGACGGCGCAGTCCTGAAATCCGATTCAACCCTCTCCTGTAAACAGACGCCTTGCTGGCCGTATTCACACGGGGCATGTCTGGAATGGTTTCAAGATTCCTTCAGGATAAGCAAAACCACCTTGTGGAGATTTCTTTGACCTCGGGTCAAATGAGGAGAGCAGGTATACACTAAGATTGACAAAAGTAGAGATGTTAAGAAAAGAGACAGAAAGACTGGCGTACAGGGAACCAGATGGACAAAAAGGAGAGAAGAATATACAACAAAAAAAAAGTCATACAGGCAGGCAGAAAGACAAACATAAAAAACAGACAGGCTGTCTTCACAATGCTGCTGAAAATGTCCCAATTTTTTCCTTCCCCAGTGACATAAATCTGATGTTTTTTGACGCCTTAGAGTGAAAAGTAAGCAGCGTTGCCATTACTTTCGGTAAATGTTAGCTCAATCACGAAACAGTTGAAGCACCTCCACAAACTGCAGCAGCTGGGCTGACCTGATGTTGTGTTAGCAAGTGAGCAAAACATGCCACAGGAAGAAAGTTAGTTTGACTGGTAATTACCAAAATTACTATCACATACTGTGCCTGATATGCACGCTCGACGTTAGTGCAGTGCAGGAAGCACGGTTTGAACATCAATGGCATTTCATTCGAGTACGTAGAAGAGTTATATCGTAGAATAACTACAGTATGAGCCGCCATCCAGGGAAATCCAACATCATAGAGGCAAAGAAAGACAGACAGTCAATCAGGCAGACAGTAAGAAAGACAGGAGGACAGACTCAAAGACTCTGCAGTGGTTCTGTCCTGAAGGATGATATTGTTTGGTTTGTTTGGAGGTGATGTGATGGTCACAGCACATCTAGATGTTATCGAGGTGGCCTGTGGGGAAGACGCTCCTGCTTTGGTTCACTAGATCTGTTTACCAGAGAAACAAGACATCTCCGCTCCGTTGCCTTTGTGGTTCAGCATACTAAGCACACGGAGTGGACGTCTTTCAATTCACTGACTCCTCCTGCGGGGAAAGTGGAATTTATGTCTCTGCATTTATCAGGCGTGGTTAGCTTTTATAGCTCCTCCGGTTATGGTTTCAAGGTTTGTGTTTTTCGCTGTTACTGCGCTGATATTGCTGCTTGTCTGGTAAAATGAAGAGGAAGTGTTATAAAACATGGCGGGGCCTGGCGAAATACACACACACAAATGCATGCTTGCCTGTGCGAACATAAAAATCAATGCATACTGCATATAAATTTCTACACATGACGGGTGGTGTTACTTAATGCTACTTAATGTCAAACGGGAAGAAGACATCTGTCCACAACAATATGATAAAGGTACGTTAAAATATTTCAGATTTGCACACTTCAATTAGCTCCTGCATATTTTAGTGAGTCAGTTTAACTAATACACTGTCGGACATGTATGAATATGAATGAACTTGACTGAATTGAGTTAAATGTCAGGTATCGATGACATTTAAAAATGTTGTAAAATGTATCACTGATCACTTGCACAAAGACGCGCAAATGCACATACAAATGCCTGGCCACGTGTGTAGAGAAAACAGAAGCGCGCATGCATCCGTACACAAACACAGACAACTGTGTAAACATACAACACGCACATTGTACAAAATCATCACACACACACATCCACACTCACACACTCTACTGTTGGCAGGCTGGCAGACTCTCTGGGCAGATACCAGGCCTTTGATGGCGTGCTGGGTTCATCCACTCTGCTTGGTCAAAAGTGTGTGCATGTGTGTGTGTGTGTTTGTGGTTAAATCCACCTTGGCCACAGTTTGCCTCTCCATCTCCCCAGTGTGACAGCGCTGAAAAGAGCTTCTGTTTCGGGGCCAGCCTCATCCCACATTAATCAACAACGCTGCAAGGGCGAGCGGGAGGGATGGAAGGGGGAGCAGAGGTGGAGGCAGACAGAGGGGGGGAGGAGACAGAGGGGGCAGGGAGGGCTGCTGCCCAAACCAGCAACACCCTACGCCGCTCCTGTCCCAACACCTTGCCTGTGTGGTTACCATATTTTTTTTACCTCTGTCTGATTGTATTTCTTTGCGGACCTACCAAATTCTCTCTTCATTAGCTTCTTGTTATCTGCCCCCTTCGCTTTGTGTCGATAGTGTCATGTTACACACACGCTGACAGACGCACGCATGCAAGCGTGCAGAAAAAAAACACAGACAGACACCTTGGCAGCCACGGCGCGGTCCTCTCCCTCGGCACCTCACAGCACCCAACTCCTCTCTCGTTTTCTATTCATCCTCCCTCCCTCCTGCCCACCCTCCCTCCTTCATCCCCTCCTGCCAGCCTAATTCCTCTCCCCCTCCATTGCTCCCACCACTCCACCATCTTTCCCTCTGTTGCTTTCTCCCTCTGTCACTCCCTTGCTGTGTTGTAATAATAAACACCCCATCCAGCTGGGCTGATATATGACTGGAGTCAGTTTCATCGCCTGTTGCTGGGCGAAGCGGGGGGAATCAGTGGGGAGGCTTGGAGGCAGTGGGTCCCAGGTGATGTGTCCTTCGACTTGATACTGGTGGACTGAGGTGTACTGGGAAATTTCATCTGTGCCAAGTCTTTGCATTCGAAATGTGATTAATGCTCACAGAGGGATTTATGGCTATCAAAAAGGTGGAAATACATCCACACATGCCTTTCTACACTACAGCTTTTCCAGAAGCTGTGTGATTGACATAATTGCAAATAGAGACAATAGCCTGCAGTCTAAAACGAATCAATAATTATAGATCAGTATGGCCTCACAATTAACCAAACTACTGTCATATTTGGGCAGTGTTTGCTTCTTCTTCCAAAAGATCAATCATTTAAGAAGTTGAAGGTTCAGATAAATGAGGTTCTTCCCCTGTTGGTTAAAATAACACATTTCTTTCAACAGCTGCGAACACTCCAGTTTCCTGCTTGGGAGTAAAAGGTGGTCAGGGAAAGGGTTCATCCTCCTAGGGCTCAGAAACAGGTTGCAGAGAAGTGGGCCATAACTATTAATCTCCCAGGGAGATGTGTCCTTGTTTGCTTCACACAACCGCTTCTGGCCCAGGTGTGATCTCGTGCTCTTGACCTTTATAGATGGTGAAAGTTGTACAGGTGGAAATATGGACTGAATACAAAGACATGTGTGGGGACTCTACTTAGCTGCAAACTGTAGGACAGCGATCTGAAAAGTTAGTCATGAGAAACTTAGTTACGCCCGGGTCGGTAAAAGAAAGATTTTTCTCCTTCATGATGATTCATTTGCCTTCAGCTGCTCTTTGTTACCCCAACAGTCAGGCCAAAAATCGGAACCAGGTAAACCACTGAGATTATTTTGAAGCTGCTGTCATCACAGAAAGTACATTTGCAGGATACGCCTCAGAAAACATGCCCTTTGCCGTTCTTCTTCTATAAAATGAAGACAGAAACGGTTAATAAGTGGGACACTGGCTCAGTTTACCCTATGTTTGTCCTCAGTTAGATTCCACAAATCCCTCAGCAAGGATAAATAAAGCCCATAAAGGAGTCATAAAAACAACGGAGAGACACAGAAGACGAACCTGTCCCTCACCCTGAGTACTGAGGCTGAAGACTGAACCAATTATAACACTCCTAATGGGCATGTTTTGAATCTACATTGTGTTTGTCTAATTAATTAGCGTGTAGCCTATGGAAAGCACCAATGAGCCGTTGTAGTAATTAATTCATCTAGATACACTGCACCCCGAGCCAAGGTTACTGTACATTTGTCTACTAAGCTACAGCAGATCCCTACAGAACAGTTTGTTGTTTAGGCGGTGCTGATAAAGTGTGACAGCGCTACTGTTCCCTTCCCATTACTTTGAATTGTGTTTCTACAAAGCTGAAGCACTTCTTTATTTTTTGCAGCCAGCGGAGTTGACAGCATAATAAGGTTTGCCTGGTAAACAGTGTAAAAAAAAAAAAATCCATCTGGCTGTTTAAACATCAAATATCTTTATGGTAATGTTTAAAATGTCGTGGTGCAGCGCGGCAGTTTTATGGATCGCCATTGCCCGTTTTTAAAATATCGGATATTACTTTGGACAAGGCTAACAGGAGCAAGTGAGCAAGTGTGCAAGCGAGCACTCGGCTGTTGTTTCTCCACACATGCCAGCTTGACAGGAGACCGGAGCGGTACGTATATCTGCGCCTGGGCTGGGAGTGTCTTCCTCTGTTCAAACGGCAGGAATAGATCAGTGACAGCCAGCCAAGCCCTGTAGACAGAGGTCACTGCCTCAGTGGAATCAACCCGGGAGGATGGAGAGGTGGGGGTAGCTGCTGTGGCGTGAGAGATACGTGAGTGTGTGTTTGTGATGTGTCAGGGAAGGAGGGAGCGTTTGTGTTCGGTAGCCGACACAAGCTGCTGACGTTTCAAGCTTATCTGAGTTTCCCTGTTGCTCTGTGCATCTAGACTGATTCAGTGGATGCACCTGACCTTCAGCTACTCACATCCCTTATGATTAACTATCTATAATTACAGTCTCCCCTGTCTAATAACAATATATGTCTTCAAACCGGCTTGCCTCATATATTATCATCCTATAATTTCTGAAGAAACAGAAGGAATGAGAAATCGAGAAATGTGCTGCTGCTGCTGCTGCTGGTGGTGGTGGTGGTTCTGTGTTTGTTGTAAAAGGTCACTTGTAATTTTCTCTGCCAAATCAGCCTCAACAATTTCTCTGGCAGGCTTTTCTAGCATTGCGCCGGAGTGTGTATGTGACCTTTTTAGTGGGCAGATGATAACCGTTTCCGCCGAGACAGGAATAGAAAACAAAATGACCTGTTTAGAGACCAGAAAGGGCGGCGTAAGCAGTTTGCAGCCTTGGCAAGCTATGCTCTTCTTTGTTGTGAGAAAGGGAGAAAGTGAGCAAGCGAGAAAGTAGAGTACGAGAGAGATAGAAACAGAGATAGAGAAGAAAAATGACTATGTATTGTGATCTCTGAAGGCAAACAGTGTGTTCAGTAATCTTCCCTGACCTCAGCTTCTGGCCGGTGTAGCGTGGCTCTTCTTTTCTTCTCTCTGCTGTGAGTGTGTTTGTGTGCATCTCTGGTCTTTAGCCAGCAGAAGAGAGTTTCCTAAGGCGTCCTGGGGAAGACAAGCCAGCCCATGGTGGGATGATAGTGACCTTTCACCCACATGAGATCTTCCGCCATGCCCTGCCATTCTCATTGCGACCGAACTGGGCACGAAAATCTTGTCTAAATTCCAATTCACAGAGATCATCCCACTCACCACTGAATTACACCAGTAGTACTTCTTAAACAATGCACTAGGCCTCCAAATAGCTTCATGAAAATGGGACTAGTGAGTGAGTGAGCGACAAAAGTTTGGATAAACGACACTCCCTGTGCTAAGAAAAGACAACCGTTCATTGTGTCGGTGCAGAATTAAAACTCAGATCTCTCGTGAAATATTCTTGGGTAAGAAAAAACTCCTAGCAACAAAAATTGAGGCTGCAAAATATAAAATAATGACTACTGTATGATCTACTATTTAAAGACTCCTGTGGTCTAGCATAAGATTTCTCACATTCCCAGCTTAGGGCTGTGTGCTCAGCCATTTTTCCTCTGCCCATTTATTTCCTCTTCACAGCAAAAGCACATGCTCTAGAAATCAGGGCAGAGAAAAGCATCGCAGTAAATGGGTTAAAGATCTGTCTGAAAAGGTTATCAAAGTCTTCTGTAACACCAGTGTGCAGTTGAAGAATAAAGGGTGGCAGGGGAAAGCAAACCACATCCACCCATTTTGCAGAACATGTTGCTGTGGAAAACCTGTCAGTTTTTTTTTTTCTTTCTATCTCCCTCCATGACAGTTTCCAAGATACTCCCAGATGGGCGCTTTGACAGCTCTCAGTTGGACACCAGAATGGCATCCACCATATTAGTTTAGGTCAAAGTTAGATGGACACACTCCTGAGCTGGGTACCATAGCTGTTAGGGACTATTTTATCATGACTCACACCCTATTTCTTCACTTTAACACAGTATTTTTGTGGCAGATTGTCATTGTTTTGACACATTTCTCATTTTCCTCTTCTAGACATTTCCCTCCAACTGGGAATCGACATTTCCTGTCTTGGTTCTATTTCATATACGTTGTTTGTTTGGACATCACTGCATTGTCTTGACACTTGTGTTGACCTTTCACCTCATTTGTGACCGCAGATGGACACCCTGGAGGCTCTGGGAGAGGAGATCAGCGGGATGGCACGCTGCCCGTACGACGCCAAGCATGCCAATGTTGCCCTCTTTGCTGGTAAGTTGAAATACATCGGTATATATCTAATTGAGTACTTGATCATCACTGCGATTTTCTATCTTTAAGTCATCTCCTGTGGTTTCCAGTAGGTGAAAATAGATTAAGTATGTGTGATACTACTGCGCCTCTTGCTACAAGGCAAAGACATCCATCCCAATTTTCTCCTATCTGCTCTTATTAAACGCTGGAACATGTTTAAGCTAGATGGGAAAAGTTGAGTCTATTTGAGCGAGGGGATTAGTTGAGGTTGTATTTAATATTGTTCTTAATACCCTGCGGTTTATTCTAATGGCAGCACTCTGACAACATGTCAGAATGAAAGCCAATCTGTGTTACAGGCACTAGAGCAAATCGTTAAACTCAAGGCCACATTTGCTCCGCGTCAGGAATTCGCCGCTTTTTTGAAGCTATTTGGAAACACATCAATAGTAGTGCGGTAGCAGCAAAAAAAAAAAAAAAAAAAATCATTCTTCTCTTGCTTTTATTGTACTCTTCTGTCATCCTCTTTGTCTCTCCATCACTTTCTTTCAAAATGCATAAGATTTAAAATAAGTCACAAACAGACTGGACCAGAATGAGTCAGCGTTCCGTTGGCGGTGCGAGATCCCTTTGATGCAACCGACCCACAGGCTGCTAAAGACATTCAGTCCCCCATTCATATTTGCTGTGAAGAGATTTATAGCAGCATTGATGAGCTGTCCCCGCTTAAAGCCGAGGAGGAGAGTAAACGCCTAGCTTGACCAGTTAATGTGTAGCAGAGCTGCTTGGAAGGAGCTGGAATCACTGAGTAATCAAGAGAGTTCCTCTCGCTGCTATCCTTTCAATTATGTAGTTTGAGTTTCCACTGTGGTTATAGCCGAGCCGGGCTGAGGTCATGCCAGTGGTGGATTGTGTTCGTGAAGCGCGCCCGTGTGTGTGCGTACGTGCGTGCAACTGTGGGTTTCTGGGGAGCTCCGAGGCTGTGTGCGCCTGTGTGTGTGTGCGTGAATTCAGAGCTCTGGCATTTGTTTGTGCTTTTGAAGTGTGTTTGCAAAGTGAGCAATTACAAATGTGCAACATGCTTAAGTGTGTGCACAGCCTGTTTGTTGTCCATCAGAGAGTCTCTTCGGTTTGTGTGATTCATTCATTTTTCCAGATCTGAGCCATCTGAAACGTGTTTGTGTAGACAGCCACGGAGAGCAGGAGTCTCTGAGTGGCTTTATGTGTTTTTCTTTTGACTGGACTTCACTCTCTTCACCTTGTTTTCTTGTCCTTTATGATGTTCTCTCCTCATTCTCCCCTCTCCATCTCCATCTTCCATCGCTCCTTCTTATTGCTCTTTCCGTCTCTGTGGTCCCTCTCCAGATGGCAAGCTGTACTCGGCCACCGTAACAGACTTTCTAGCGATCGATGCGGTCATCTATCGTAGCCTAGGAGACAGCCCGACTCTGCGCACTGTCAAACACGACTCCAAATGGCTGAAAGGTGAGTGGGGAGCACATAAACAAATATCTCTGTGGTTGGAAAGCACCAAGCGGAGTGACAAGTTAGAAAACAAACTCAGGTTTCGACATGCATGCTTGACCATGTGTTTGTGCTTTTGTGATTTATGATTTGTGTGTGTGTGTGTGTAGACCTCTGTGTATAAATCTAGATATGAAGAGCAGCAGCGCTTATGCTAATGCCGCACGCTCCGTTTGATGTAGTACATTTTGCCAACCTGCCCTAGTAGAGTTGATGTAGCCAGGAAATTGCTCTGCCCCGGGGAGAAACAAGCACAAGTCCAGCCTGTCAAAACTCAATAGAGAGATCCTCCTCTTCTTGCATGCAAATTGTTTCGCTCATATGATGGATGATAGATTGAGGCACTCAAGGCTCACAGTCAGTGCTTTTCTGCATAATATGACATATATTCTGGCTGTTTACTGTGAAATATGGTGTCAGAACCATTTCGTCACAGGCAAAACGTCACCTCGACTCATATTTCACTTCATTTCTTTCCTCCTACAGAGCCCTACTTTGTCCAGGCAGTCGATTATGGGGACTTCATCTACTTCTTCTTTCGGGAAATTGCTATGGAGTACAACACAATGGGAAAGGTAAGCACAGGCTCTATTCTTCTGCTATTGTTTGAACTCTAATCAGAGGTGACTTCCTATTTACCAGGAGAATCAGGAAGTGCTTGAGAAAACTAACAGGATATGGGTGTATCGCATAACTGGAAGGAGGCTTTCAGGAGCTGTAAAGTGGGCAAACATTTTTCAGTAACAGATAAACACTGGGCAGGATGCAGGACCTAAAATAGATCCAAAAAGAAACCTCTCTGGATGTCTGGAGATCCCATTTTGAAGTCTAAATATACCACTTGAATTGCACGTCCACATCCCTCCGGCAAAGCTCCCATTTGACCTATCGTCTTGGTGTTTCCCAGGGGTGTTTCCACCCAAGTGTCTCTGAGAAATGAGACAGAGGAGGTAAGGAAAGAGGAAAGGTTGAAGAAGAAACAGCCTTTGCACCAGAGAGACAGTAACAGACATTTCTTTTTTTTCTAATAATCTTCTCACTTCACTTTTGGACCCTGCCCTCAGGAAGTTTAATTGGATACCAGGTAGAAAAAAATCCAATATGTAAATGAATCACTCAATATGTATTTTAGAGAATAAAATGAAATGAAACACTCAAGAGAGAGTGAGAAGAAGAGAGGGGATGAGATGAGAACTGAGCAGAGGTAACGAGAAACACAGACACATAATGGATTCGCTGCCAGAAGTGACAGGCATGTGTTATCCAGAGCATGAATACAGATCAGGCCTCTCAATCTGCTGGGTGTTTTGAAAGCAGTGTCAGTGTAATTATGTATGTGGTGGTGGAACCGATGGTGCAGAGAGCAATTTAACATTTAGTGAATTATATCTCTTCATTATTATAAAGTAGATTGGCCTCCCTTGACAGTGTAAGCAGTCATTTGTGCTTTATGGTAAATTGATAAATCTAATGTAGCAGGTTTGTGTTTGCTTTAGTTTTCATGTTGTGTTTGGTTATCTCGAAAATCCAACAGGATAAATATTTCATTATGTAAGTGAATTTAATAAGCCTTGAGTGAGGTGTTTGTTCGGTGTGAGTGATCTGTGTATTTGTACTTGCTTGTGTGTGTGTGTGTGTGTGTGTGGCTGTGCCCAGTTAAGCCAGTGTTTAGCCATCCTTAGTGTGGAGAAATGTGAGAAACCGAACTGATACACGTAAAGCCGACATAATTCCACTTTCAACTTGACAGTCTCATCTGTTCTGCGTAATACTTTTTCTGTAATCTCAATGCTCGATAATATCACAGCGAACAGGTCTAGGTGCTGTAGGTGTGTGTGACAATGTGCGAGCGTTTTCCGTGCTTTTGCGCACGCATTTTTAGATTGTAATACATGCACGGGCGAGGGTGTGTTTATGTGTGGTTGTCTGTGTGTGTATGTGTGTGTAGAGATCTGGTTTAAATGCATGTTCGCTCCCATTCACACTGTTTACTCTAGGTTGCAATTTCAGGTCAGGGTTAGATTTATTGCTGTTAAGTATAGTGTGACAACAACTAATTACAATACTGACTGTGTGAGCTTACAGCAGAGTTGTAATTATAGTGCCGGCTCCTATTTGAAGCTGTATACTTTAAATTGTCTGTAGCCAGGTGCTGACTCTTTAACAGCATATCAAACATGCCAATTTACTCTTCTGTGTCTTTAATTTGCTATAAAGTGATGAAATGTTGGATTAAAACACTGTGGTGCCTCCCAAAGATTTATTTTTTTTGTCATACTAGAGAATATAGTTTGTTCTGCTGGGAATCAAATCAGATTTTCCCCCTCCCTTGTTGACAGTTAATTCTCAACTTTGGAAACAGCGGTTGAAATAGAAATCTCACTAACAGGTCTGTTTAGTAGCTGTTATGGAGATTTCCATCATATCACATGATGTTTATCACAAGCATAACTTTGCCCAGTTGTCATGGGAAGGTTCAAACCTACATTTTTTTGTTTGAGCACTTTAAGGACTTCTTATTTACGCTGCCTTAAAACCCTGGCTTTTATGCAGCGTGGACGAGTAGGTAATCCACAGGTGAAGATAAGGTTCAGACCAAGGCCAGCACAGGTACTAAATTGTTGTGAGAGTCAAAATAATAATAAAAAAAGATTATGGGTTTGTGAGTTTGTGTAAAAACATATTTATATATAGGAAATTATGGTTCAGTATGACTTTATGGCTTCGAGCCCATAACGAAAAACTATTAGTGTGTCTTCAAATGACAAAGTGTGAACAGAGTGAATGCTTTGGTCTTAAAATTATTGCCATCATTACTTTCAGTCAGTTCTGTCAAAGCAGTTTCTGGCCTTAAAGAGGAACTTACACATCAAAGTCTGTTTATAGGTGCTGGGGAATACTCATGCATACGTATATGAAAAATGCCTTTTTGTGACTCCAGAGGATGATGAAGCGCCTCAGGTGATGTCGCTGCAGTCAGTGTCGGCCGGGTTTGAAGATGAAAAAAACGGGATAGTGGAGTGAAAGAAGTCAGATTACCAGACCTCTGTACCTCGCTCTTAATTTCTGCTTGAGGATACATTAGCCGCTACTAGCATAACACACTTAAATCTCCGACTTAACTGCAGTCAAATTGCATTGTGGGTGTTGTAGGAGCAAGATTTTGGCTAGGAAGAAGAATGTATGGAATGCAAGATGATGCCTCTTCTTCTACTGCATCCAACTAGATCCAGTGTGACTCAGAGAACGTTATAGAAAATCTGTGCTCTTTTGATGAACAGTGAGTTGGTGTAAGTTGCTATCAAAATGTAATGTTGCAACTGCGTGTGTCTTGGTCAGGTGGTCTTTCCTCGGGTGGCCAGGGTCTGTAAGAACGACCGCGGCGGCTCACCTCGCGTCCTGGAAAAGCAGTGGACCTCGTTTCTCAAGTCTCGCCTGAACTGCTCCATCCCTGGTGACTCCCACTTCTACTTCAACATCCTGCAGGCTGTGACGGATGTCATCCACATCAACGGCAGAGACGTGGTGATGGCAACCTTCTCCACACCTTACAACAGGTACCCTGAAGGACAAAGTTAGACAAGGCGTTGAAAGATCAACGCGTGTCGAACCTTAAGAGGTTTTAGGTCAGCAACAGATGGAAGTGATTCGTTGAGGTCATTTATTCGCCATTAATTCGGCTATCTACTTTTCCCGTGTCTCAAAATGAGTTCACGTGTCAACAACTGTTTTGCACTTTCCATTTATTAACTCCATCATCTATCTCAGCTTGAAATACTGCCCTGAATTCATTAACATTATGACAGTCTGACCTTTGTTAATGTAAGTAGCGCGCGCTCGTGATGTGCCTCTCGGCGACATGTAATTCTTGAGACTACAGGGTCAACATTTACATCTTCTGTCAAAACAGTTTTGTTGGCCTTTTGACATGCAGGTGTTTAATCTTATTTTCCCTTTTACAATTCATATTCAGAACTGCTTTCATATTCAAAGGCTCGGGGAGTTGTTATCTAAATTGAAAATTACCACAAAGCCATAGAGCTTCGCTGATAGCTCGCACATATTGTAATTTTCCATTTTATGGCTGCTTTTTAGCAGATAAGACAATTGCTTATGACAATGCAATTGAGCATGGTTAATGGACATTAAAACCCAATGAAGCAGCGCCTCTGAAAATTTCTATAAGCGCCGGTTTTGATCCTGGTATTAATTTTCCATTTCATAGTCAGGGGGTGAAATTAGACGGAGCACGTTCAGACTGTAGGCAGCGCTCAACACTTTGTATCACTTAATTGTCTGTCTGGATGTCTGGATTGCTGCCTGGCCCAGTCACTGCTTGCTAACTGGCTGGCTTGGTCACCATCTATCTGCCTTGTTAGCAGTCTGATCAAAACAGACATATGACTGTCTAACTTTCTGTACATATCTAATACAGACGGTAATTACTGTAATTTAGCAGCTAAGCCAAGAACCGACAGCTTTCTGACCTTGCTCTCAATAATACTTCCCTTGTGTATGCTGTCTCCCCGATGTCTACGTGAGTGTCACCCATGATGCAACTGCCAGAAAATCCAGCCAGCTGAGAGAAATTTCTTTTTTTTTATATTAAAAAAAGAAAGTCTTATAAAGAATAAACAATTCCTAGTTTCAGTTCTAATTTCTGAGAGCAGATGCATGAAAAATAGATAGTGACTCAGTAATCTGCTATGCATTGATTCCAGACAGACAGACGAGCCAGCGGCTCCGTTGCTATCACAAGATGGGTGTTTTTCCCCTTAAATGAATGGCAATAAAAAGATAATCTGTTGTCCATATTTCTTGCCCAACAGTGGACTTGTGATGAACTTTGATGCCTCAAGGCTTTTGGGGAAACCCAGTCATGGATGGAAGGTTTAGGGAATGTGAGGCTTGGCAGAGACAGACACTATAAATCATAGACAAAAGTTATATACAATAACACTACAATATATATGCACTCATATAAAAGCACTGACAGAGTAATCAGTACTAAAGTAAAAATAATTGATGCTAGAATTATAACCGTTAATCGCTTCTATTAAAAGAAATGGAAGAAGCTTTTTGTTTAAGTGATGGAAGTTTTTCTAACATGTCAAAACCTCGACAACATGGCACATTGACTGTATCACCCAGTAAACACGCAACAGCTAAATTGAGCCATCCCCGAGGGATTTAACCCACCAAACAGGCGACTATAAATCCATTTTTCTGTCTCCTGGTGATAGTCCAGACTTGGCAAGGTGTTTCTTTGATATGTCCATTTGAGAGGAGTGTTTATGTATTTTTTTTTTCTTTTTCTTTTTTTCTTTGTGTGTGTGTGTGTGTTGTGGCAGTATACCAGGCTCAGCTGTGTGTGCCTATGACATGGCGGAGGTGGCCAACACGTTCACAGGGCGTTTCAAAGAGCAGAAATCCCAAGACTCCACCTGGACGCCTTTTCCTGAAGAGAAGGTTCCCAAGCCAAGGTACAAAAGCAGTTAATTAACCACATGCACACACACACACACACACACACACACACACACACACACACACACACACACACACAGGATTTACACAAACACAGTCGCTCTTCCTTCCTTTCTTCTACTCCTGGCTCTCTCTCTTTCTCTCTCTCTCTCTCTCTCTTCTCTCTCTCTCTCTCTCTCTCTCTCTCTCTCTCTCTCTCTCTCTCTCTCTCTCTCTCTCTCACACACACACACACACACACAACCCTCTAATTTAAATTACGATGTGTTAATATCGTCACTTTCTGAACTCATGTTGCGTCATTTCCTATATAACCCTACGTCTTTTTTACAAGGGATTACACATCCCGGGTCAAAACTGCGTCACACCAACATGCTGTATGCGCACGCATATTCACAGAAACACCACCTCGTTTCACAGTTGCACCCTCAACGCATTACCTCACCTCTCCCCCACGTGCAGCTGCATTAAAGAAAGGCTCAGTATCAACAAATGAAGCATGAGATCATTTTACAGATGGCTGGCTAATTCCACAAATGCACCACCCTGATCAATCTCCCATCTATTGCTTGCTAATTAGTGCGCTAAGAGCCGCTCTCCAATCCTGCAGAAAAAAAAGCAGATTTACTACAAAGATCTGGGCCACGATAATTGTTGGTACTGTGTGTGTGTGTGTGTGTGTGTGTGTGTGCGTGTTTTCCCATATGGCTGAAGAGGCGGTTCCCCACCAAAGGAGAGTCTGTACTGTAGTCTCCGCGCGTTCATCTCCGTGCATTGTGTGAATGAGTGTACGCGCGAGGTTCTTCATTTAGCATGTAATTACTTATTTATGTTCAACAAGGTCAGACGCTGAAAAGATCAGATATACCCGCCGTTGTTTCTGCACTGATTGATGTGATTGATTTCATTTCCATCCTCTGGTGCGTTCAGACCGTTTATCTGCAGGCAAACAGACGGAGAGTTGTAACAATGCCACCCAGGTCTGGCCCCACAGCAGACTGTTCCTCCATGTGCTAGACTCTGAATACTGAATCATTTACAGGTTTTTGTATTAAGAGATGTCTGCTTCCGTTCTGCCCTCCATATGTCTGCTGACATAAATGTGGCTACAACAAAGAGAATGTTATAGAACTAGCTGCTACTGCCTTTTTTTTTTTTGAACAGAGACAAAGTGTTCTGTTGGACCTTAATGTAACATTATCAATTTGGAGGTTAATTTAACATTAGCAGCAGCTGAACTCATCTGTCAAGGTGAATTTTTCCGTACTTAATTTCAGGCACGGAAAGTAGACCTTTTTTTTCAGTAAAGATCCCACACAGTAGTGATTAACCTTCTCTTGCTGGATTATATGTTTTTATATAAAAAAAAAACCAAATCAAATCACAGTTTTCTTTAAATTCTGTCCTTTCTGTGCGGATACGTGATAGAGGTGGGCATAGGAATGCACAAAATGGCTGAAGGACTTTCTTCATTATTGGCTTCCCTTTATTCTACTAAATATTATATAAGGGACGGTTTTCATAGGAATATGAATCTTGAGTACAGCCATATATTTCTTTTAGGGTTTGGTCCTTACATGATGACAGGGTCAGACATTCAGTGGCCAGCTGGTTAATATTTCTAGGACCTGGTGTGGATTATGTGGTGTGGCAGGGTATCAAAGACCACGCAGTAAAGTGGTTTTACAAGCTCTCAGAGGTGAGATGCCTGCAAAGGGGATATGCTATCAAAAGCAGCTTGTCTTTTACAAGCAGCTCACCAAGTCACTGTAAAAGGATCAGATAGATAGGATGTCTCAGTGCTTTCCAGAGAAAAGTAGACATCTTAGGGCCTCTGCCTTGACCAAAGCCTCTTGGAATGAGAGTTTAGTAATTTAAGGGTTCACTCTGATTGATTTTAGCGAAGTAGAACTTTTTATTTTCTGTTGGAGATCTGGTCTTAAAAAATGCCCATTCCTGCTACAGTCAATGTAGAGGATTTTCCTTTTCCTCCTTCTACTCAACATTTTTACTCCTCCCATCAACCCGCTCCCCTCATCGCCTTCCCCACCCTCTTCTCCATTTTGCAGGCCTGGTAACTGTGCTGGCACTCCATCCATGGAGAGGTACAAGGTATCCAATGAGTTCCCGGACGACACACTCAACTTCATCAAGATGCATCCTCTGATGGACGAGGCCGTGCCCTCTATTGCTAACAGGCCCTGGTTCCTCAAGACCATGGTCCGGTAAGTGTTACACACACTCCAAAGGCTGTCGTCATCAGAGGTCTATGAGCCTCTTCAGCCCAGGACAATAATTACGTGAAGTGCTGCTCTGAGAGTGAGGCTCATTAAAACACAGTAGTACTCCACCAACCAGCCGCTGACCTATTTTCGCTCTACCAGAGAGAACACTGATCCAGACTATAGTGTCTCTCTCCCAGAGTGACCGCTTAGTGATGTGATGAAGACAGAGTAAACAATTTGACTTCTCAGTGATTGTCTGTCTTTATAGGTTAGGAAGCATTCATGCAAACAGATTTCATATTTACACTTGGAAGCCCTTATTAACTGGATGATTCCAGCTATGTTTAGTCTTTGTCGCAAAGTGCCTGTTTAGTCCTTTGATGATATTTCAAAGAGAGGACACTGGAGTGAAAAGTATTCTTTTTTTTTTTTTGTTCTGTGGTCGGCTTTTCTCCTGACTTTCTGCAGTTGAGCCCATTTCCCAAAAGCCAGTACACTCTGGCTGATGTCGTTTGATCATAAAGGTCTGTCTGGCTTTTAGCTACACTACACACAGACATTTCAGCCAGCCTCTGGGGGAGTACGACAGCGCACCGCCATCCCATCGACATGGGCAAAAGTGGCTGACAGAGCGTTTAGTAAAAAGTTTTTTAAAAAATGTAGCTTTTAATTTGGGCCTGCTTCTGAATTGCAGCTGCTTCAGATTTAAGGTTAGCAGTGCTTGCCAGACCGTTGTCAAGCCTCAGTGGCGGTAACATCACTTTAAAGATGAGCTACATAAAGAACTCTTCATAGGTTTTGCAAATTATTTGCATCATTTCACATCTTGCCGCTACTTTGCTGAGCTCTGACCTACATAGTGCACTGGCTTAGTCAGGATATGAACAGCTTTCATCAAGGTTACAACTCTCTCTGTTCATTAGTGGACTGTATCATAGAACTATATTACTAATAACACAGCGTTTCTATCTTTACATACCCAGCAATCAGACTATTGTATTTGATTTAAAGTGACACCACAGTGAGCAGAGCTCTGCATGCAAGTCAGAGGCAGTAGTTAAAAGCGTTATGCAAGCTCAAAAAGCGTCACGCAGGCATATTGGGTGGAAGAGGAGTGAGGCTTTTTATGATATCTGTCACAGCCCTGATGTGAAATACTATTCTTGAGCTGAAGTCAACTGGAAATCAAATCAGTAATAAGGTTTGATCCTTGGATCCACTCTAAAGAGGACACCCCAATATCCAGCGAGAGCTTTTGTTGCAAATTTGAAAAATCTTTTCTGTCCTGAGACGTGCTGTGGCAGGGGCCTCAGCTGGCTGGGCACTATGAATCAAATGGAGGGGGAAGACACAGTGAAGAATCCCCCTCTTGAGATTTTCATTATCCTGAACAGGAAAGACAGTGAATGTCTAAGTCCTTGAGATTGTATTATTTTGCTCAAATCAAATCCCATTGACACAGTCCTTGGAAGTCCTGTTATGGTTGAATAGATCAGAACCACATTAGACCTTCAGATTGCTGTTATTGTTGATTGGATAAAGCCACTGGCATGGGGAATTTTAAGAGACAGAAAACAGAAGTGGAGATGGGATAAGAGGATGTGGCCTTGTTTTTTTTTAAATGGCTGCATGGTGTAAACAGCTCTCTCTAGTAAGGTTAAACATACATTCATCAGATATGATTAATGCAGAATGAATTCTGGACCTTTTCACGGTAACAGTGGACTTTGATTATCAGTTAAGCTCCCATGTTTCAAAAAAATCATGAACAAGCATTTGCATGATACGCTCTAATATGCAGATATCTATTTTGTTGATAGAGTTTTTTGGCCCTGAAACTATTTGATTATATCAAAACTATTTGAGAGATATAACCCGGCATCTGTGATGCAATCAGTTCAGATGGGTAAAGCAAATAGCCATGAGAGGTATTTTTCCTAAAACAAATTCTCGTATTTTGATCTGTTTCAGTTTTACCACCGCTAGATTAGAATAGGGTCCAAAACACACTGACAGGCAGGTGTCTAGTTTGTCAACTTAAATCTGCTCAGTATATTTTATAAATGATGAAATGAAAATTGATTTTATGCACATCCACTTGCGGCGCGGTGCCGAACTGTGTGATCAGCAGCTGTCAAGTAGACAAGTAAAACTCACAGCTGTTGTCTGTTGCGTGGGCAACTTTTGTGTTTTTCTTTTAGGAATCCACCTGACATGCCCTACAGCAATCTGATTGAGTTTCTAATGAAATCATTTAATGAGATTGTAATCTCCCCTGCTGTTCCTCACTCTCTTTTAGACATCTGACGTGAATGATGGCAGTCAAAATAATTGATTGATTGATTGATTGATTACATAATTCTTATTGGGAAAACTCTATTCACCTACTTTTTGTTCTTCTTTATTTTTTCTCGCTGCTTGTATCGTTTTTGTCAATGCATTTAGAATCTCACAAGTTTTTGAATGTGGTCCAGCAGATAAAGCACTGTACTGGGAAAGAGTTCAAAACATTTACATTAAATCCCAGTTGGTGTTCATCACCATCTGTTCCTCTTTTAAACGCATTCCTTGGTGGGCGAACTGCCTAATTAACTGACTGACTGATTGGTTGATTTGTTATACCTGTTATTTCCTATTCCAGGTATCGCCTGACACGCATCGTGGCGGACAATGAAGCGGGCCCCCATAAGAACCACACAGTGGTCTTCCTTGGATCTGAAAAAGGCATAATCCTCAAGTTCCTGGCCAAGATGAACAATGGCTTCCTCAATGATAGCCTGTTTCTGGAGGAGCTCAACGTCTACAACCCTGACAAGTATGTAGC
The DNA here is from genome assembly GCA_023373845.1 of Nibea coibor. Lineage (NCBI taxonomy): Eukaryota > Metazoa > Chordata > Actinopteri > Sciaenidae > Nibea > Nibea coibor. Next base: position 9,806,414 of record CM041737.1, on the reverse strand, counting down.
TCTGGGTGTGCATGTGTATGGGTGAGAGGGATGGATAGAAATACATGGGAACACATGGATACAGTTGCTACAAACAAAGGAAGGTCACATTGCATACGTGTGCGTTATAGAGAGAGAGGGAGTTGTGTGTGTGATTTTGCATGTTTCCAACCATCTCCCAACTCAGCCAACCCACCAACCCACCAGCTCCATCAATACCAGTCAGTTCCCCCGACCCGAGCTATATAGTGAAGGCAGCCAACCAGATGGCTACTCTATCATTTAAAGAAGTTTTATCAGGTTACACTCTGCCCAACCGCAGCTACTAAATTAAAGACATAGACCCTAAGGCTCTGGATAACGTAGCGCTGTGGTTCCCAACCACAGCGGAGACCAGCTCCTCCAGAACGCTGGCTGATTAAAGGAAACACACACACTCGCACACCAAGGTCTGTGTTTGTCTTCAGAGCTGAATCTCTCGCTAATACATTAGTCGGCTGTTGGTGCATAGATGGAGTGTGTTCATGAGCGCGTGTGAGCCGGGCACGGAGGGTTGAGTGAGTTGACCATTGTTGTGTATTTGGAGCAGAAGTGAATAAGAAAAAATCAGCCACAGTATGACCCTGCCAAAGCAAATATTTAGTCGAGGGATAATGGATGAGGGGGAACGAATGGCAGGACAGAGGAGGGAGAAAGAACAGAGGAAAGGACCAGAGGGGAGAGATGAGAAGAAGCAGAAGCGGAGAATACGTGATTGCGTTAGACAGCCAAGAAGAAGAAGGAAAGGACAGTAAGGACTTGTCAGGAGGGCTTTCAAGGTTACGACTGTTTGTTACCCAACATGCTCCCACCATGTGATGAGCCGCATGGAGGGGATGAAGGGCAGGCCCTCCTCTACTCTCGTTGTCCCCTTCTTGCCTCCTCCCTTTACCTTGTTTCCCTCTCTCCTATTCTGTCCCTACGGCTTGGGCAGAGCATTCATCGGCTGCTGGCCATCTGGCTTTAGTCATGTTCAGTAAGTGACTTTACCCGCTTGCTTTCCAGGCCTGGCCTGGCTGGATCAGCGCAGCGCGATTGTCGTGCATTACCCAGTGTAGATGGACTCTAAGCCCTAATTGAGAACGTTAATGCAGGACCAGAGCACGACGAAGGGGAGATTATTTCCCAGGAGCTGGATGGCAGGATGGAGAGAGGAATGGATGGAGAAGAAGGGATAGAAAGCTTGACACGCCCAGAGGGATTAGAGCATGCTCCTGTGGGGCAGAGTAGACAAAGAAGACTAGCGGGGATGGAAGAATGGTGGAGCAGGAGGGAGGAGGGAGTTAATGTTGTAGGGTTTTACAGTTAAGTGCAGTGTTATTGCTGACTGCTCACAGTGCCCATCTGTCTGTTTATCTGTTGTATCTGTATCACCCCTTTCTTTATCTCACTTTATCTCCTTCCCTGTTCCTGACCCCATGTTCTCGAGTCCAGCATTATCTCTGCTCTCCCTGACCTCACAGTTTGTCTCTCTGCCACATCTTAATCTTCCTCTTTTTTTTGGTTATCTCTTCAAATGAACTGTTTAATCAGATTTTGTGCCCTTCCGAGGCTTTTTCGCTAAATAGCCAGGCACGCTAATTGAAAAGAAATACTGAATAATCTGTTATCCTCTTCTCTGTCTTCCCCTCCCTCTCTTCTCTAGGTGCAGTATTGATGGCGTGGAAGACAAACGCATCATCGGCATGCAGATAGACAGCAAGAGTCACGCTTTGTGGGTCGCTTTCACCTCCTGTGTGGTGAAAGTGCCACTGTCTCGCTGTGAAAGACACGGCAGATGCAAAAAGTATGTTTGATGCTCGCGCACGAAACTGTCACACATTTGACACACAAAAACGCACACACATAATACTTCAGTATGCCATATGACGAGGGTTGCCGTGTGTGTGCGTGTCTCTCACTTGCAGGTCTTGTATAGCCTCCAGAGACCCGTACTGTGGTTGGGTGCCTGAAGGAGCCTGCAAACAGGTGGTTGGCAGCACCAAGTAAGTAACATGTTAATGCACAGTCACAATAGGCTGTTTTCACTGGCATTTTTACAGGTCACAGCAGGAGAAGCGCAGGTGTAAATAATAAAATCAATGATGGCTGAAATCCATTTAGCAACTTCAGTTTTAGGGTCCAGAACCACTCACCATGTGCTTTTCCTACTGTGACTCTGAAGTTTGCTGTACCAGAAGTAAGTGACCCATTCATTTTCTGCAAAGACAATGTTAGGTGACTGACAGTTGGAGCACTTTTAAGGCTTGGATGGGCATGGAAGTCTCCCTGTTAAATCACCAGTAACAAAAATAAACACTTGCCATGACTCCAAGGGAGCTTTTTTTTTTTTTTTACATGAATCAGTGGAGTTCAAATTCTGTTGAATGTATTGCTAAGCTGTAAAGTGGAATTACACTTTGCAGAAACCTGCTAATTCATTCTGCAGTTTAAATTTCAACATTTAAAATGCTGTGTTGGTTACATATGTAAATATGTGAGAAGTAATTAACATTAAGCTGATGGTTTAAATCGGAAATAGGCTTTCCAAACAACTTTTATAAAACAGTATCCCACCTTTTCTTGTCATGCCTGGTGGCATTTGTCTCTCAATTTGTCGTGTCTGTGATCTTTCTAATTTTATGGTGTGTAAGTGCAATTTCCCCGAGCTGAAAGGGCTATTGGAAGGATGAATGGAAGGAAAGTGTTGTTTGCCCCAGGCTCGGGGTTGGGTACGCAGGGCTGGGGAAAGCTTGATGGTCGTGGTAACTATAATTTGCGGCTGTTATGACACCAGATTATACTTTCTGAGCAAACAGCATATGGACTTCTGTGGTGGGAAAAAACATTTTACAGATGAAGTCATAACAAAAGGACCAATGCTCCAGTGGCTATTTGACGTTGAATGATTTTGATCCCCTCGCTGCAAAATGATTGGTCTGGCATGCCAATACACCAAAGACACACACACCCACATGTACACACAAAAATACGCACACGCAGCCCATCCTATTATTATTCTGTAAAGCTGCAGTGGACTGTTCTGATTGAGTTTCCACTTTGGAGCAGTAGCTGACATAGAGGCATTAAGAGGGCAGATGACCTCGTTCCCTTACTGTACAATATTTCTAAGTGAGGAAGAGAGGTGGCGGTGGGGGGATTTGGCCCAGTAGGATCTGTTGGTCTGTGTTGAGGTATTCAAAGCATTTGCTAGGCTGGACTGAAAGAGGGATGAAATAAGGGATGGAGTGAGATCGGTGTTGGCATTTTGGTGGCAAATAAAAAGGTTTACTCTCACAAACAAGTCCCTGCAGAGAGGAGACTTCTCTTTCTTCTGCTCTTTAAAATAAAAACCCCGTTACAGCAACACCTCTTCCTGTTTCCTGTCTGACTATTTGTTTACCTAACAAGCAACCTATCTATCTTCTTACCTACACATGCCCATCCCTGTCTGCATGTCTATTTTTATCCATCTTTCTTTTTCTATCTTCCCTCTGACATATTCTTCCTCTCTTGCATGCCTCCCCTCCTTTCTTCTTCCATCTGGCCTCGGCGCTCGTGTGCCAGCTTTTCCATGTGGAGTTATGCCTCTCATACCTACTGACGATGTACAGCTTGCACTATGGTCTCCTGCAATATGGTCCCCAGTCACCCCCTGTTCATGCATATAATCCCATATGATTTTGCATGGTTGTTATTATGTAAAATAGATACATGAGTGTGTTTCGCTGACAACAAAACAGCATATTAATAACGATTTGTTAATTATTCAAGCCATTGTCACAGCCACCAGCCCTGTCTCCTCTCCAGATCTGTGGCTGGGTGTTACACTGATTAAATTTGCAGGCATGTATTGAGTTATTTTCTGGTAAAACTCTGATTAATATAGTCTGAGTTTACTGCAGGTATTCCTTTTTAAATCAATGCCGTGAATCTAGATGAATGGGCGACTTTGAGGACACATTATGCATACTTACTTTAAACTGTATGTACAGTATATTAAGTCCCTGGTTGCCCGTTCGCTTCTGATATGAATAATTAATGCTATTATGCCTGACCTGCATTTCAGCAGCCAAGTCCCCTCTGTGCAACCACACATCTCACATAATAATCACATCTGATGCAAGATAATATAAAATGTGGCCCTTAGCTGCCTCCAGTTATGGACAGTGAAGTTTGAATTTGATTTCACTATGCATTATGCAGTTGCAGTGGGATCTTAACCCTGAGCTGAACCGTCTGTAGTGTCATATTTGAACACACTGCACTTGCTATCATGCAGCTACTATGGGACCTGAACCCTTAAAGTGAGGGTTCACACTATGGTTCAGTCACTTTCACATGTGCCGAGTAAGGGCAAGACACTGCATCTGTAGTGTGACTACTCATAGTTAATTCATCTTGAGGCCAATGGGATTTAAACCTTGTAATCTTCATCTCAACACAGTCGCACCAAAGTATGTGATGTTATTATCAGCCATGGAAACTAGGACCACGAGGTTGCGAGTGTCCCGGTCTCATCGAAGAAGCTTAACAACATTTCGTGGCAGGGTGGGACGGGGTGAGGAAGTCTGTGAGGAAAATCCGGCAGATACCAGAAATGCTTGGACAGCGTTTGTGCTTAAACAGGTCTAATTGTGCAACCCTGTGTCTGCTTGGTGATTATGACTGTGTATGATAAGCGAATCAGATAAGCAGATTAAACGTACCTCCAGAAATGAAAAGAGGATGCCGCTATCGTTGTTTGTGTGGCTGTTATTGTGGTTGGCTTTTCAAGGGAAACTGCTTATCAAGATATTGGCATGAAATCTTTCAATCATGTCCAACATATAAATACACATGAAGCAATGGCTATGGCATTTTCGGATTTGAGGGCAGAACAGAAGAAATCCAGTCGTATTTTCCTTCTAATATCTCCCGTACTTGTGCTGTCAGGTTCAAGCTTTCAACTCTGATCAGGGGATAAGGGATGGGTGATGTTGTTTTGGAAAATCATTCTTCTTCATGCTATAATTGTGACCAGCGGAGGGTGAGGAAGATGAGAGGCGGGTGGACAGGCAGGAGGAGGAGTAGCAAGGGCGGGGGCTGAGGAGGACTGTGAAAAGCTGTCATGCGTGACTGTGATCCTGGTTGACAGTTGGTCCGCTCTGTTTCACAGATCTCCTTACTGCCTGCTTGGTGGTCTTTCAGGAAGAAAACAGGTCTCAGTGCAGATTGCATCAGAAAAAAACATCCCCGATACTCTATCTCACCCCTTTTTCTCCCCCTGTGTCATATGATGGCCCTCAAGCATGGTTACCCCTCGCTGCCCTGTTCTTGGCCCATATGATTGGGACTACATCTTCTTATCTCTACTGAACCTAGATTATGTCAGATTCAAAGAAATGGAAGAACGGATTTAACGAAGTGAACTTCTCATAAAAAGCTGTTTTATGAGTACTAACATGCTTTTTTTTTTTTCTTGCCAAAAGTTGAGAACATCCATGCCACTTTCATCTCTGTACAATAAATATGACACTGGACCCAGCAGCGAGTTAGCTTAGCCTAGCACAAAGACTTGAAACAGCAGAGAGCAGCTAGCTTGGCTTTGTCAAATGGTAACAAAATCTGCCTACCGGCACCTCTAAATTTTTTTTGCCGGGATCACTAACTTTCTTGTTGCCTGGCAACCGCACAGAGCCAAGTAATAGTCCAGCACATAACCCTTGCTGACAAAAGGTATAATGTGTTAATTAGTGAGATTTAGAGGTGCTGGTAGGTGGATCTTGATACTGTTTGACAGAGCCAGGCTAGATGTTTTCCCCTTTTTCCAGTCTGCTTTGGGCTGCACCTTCTCTCATCTAACCCTCAACAAGAAAGAAACTTGTCCAGCTACTTATTTAAAGCTATACAATTTGAGATAGTTTATGAAACATGGATCTATTTGTAGCAACACTCCTGGCAATGAGGCCTGTGCCAGCTATGGATTTACTAGCCTGCCAGCATTCCTCATAACCACTGATTTTAGGCCTCCTGGGCACCTGCTAGGTGTTCTTTGATTTTGGTCCAGGAAAGCGCTTCCTGAAGCCTGCACGGTGTGCAAGCATAGGATACGTTGTGTTTGGTGGTGTTTTGTAGTAGCTTTCCTATAGCTTTGTTACTTTTGTTAGGTGTGGTGAGCCTGCATGGCCTGGCCTGTTTTCCTCTGCTGACCATGATGTCTCTGTTCCCCGCAGATCGGCCTTTGAGCAGGACGTGGAGCATGGTAACACAGATGGCCTGGGAGACTGCCAAAGTAAGCAGGCCCTCTTCACTCTTATCTTTCCTCCTCTATTCAGTACCCCCCACATCCACCCCGCACCACCACCACCGCCATTCCTCTCTTTTCTGTTAACTCAGTCACTCAGTCTCCCTCTTCTCCCGGCCGTCCGTTTTCTTCGTCGCTGCTGTCACCTTTTTCTCCCCCGTCTGTTCCACCCTCACAATCCTCTCTTTCAGCCTCTTCCATCCATCTGTCCCTTTCGGCTCTCATCCTCTTCAGTCCTTTCCCCGCTGTTTTGCTGGTCCCCCGGTCAATAGAGTGTTGTGTCCACTCGGGCAAAGACTGGGCTCCTTCTTGCAATACGCAACGAAAACACAACACCAACATTCAGCAACGCACAGGGGTTTTACTTATGAGCAGTCACAGGGCTCATTTAGAAATACAAAACAAGACATGGCTCTCGACCCGGTCAGCCTCAGAGGTCTTGGAAGGCCTCCTTTACTACAGAAAATGTATATATGATCTTTTTATGCCCTGAATAACTGCTTGGATCCATCAAATCTGATGCTTTTTTACTAAGCAGCTCAGTTTGCAAGAGAAAATCCAAAACAGTTTGACATTGTATCACTCAATCTTAATCCATTTCATCTCAATTTTGACGAGTTACTCAGGGTAAATGAAGGCAGTGCGTTTTCCCGTCAATTTCATCAGTATGTTTAGTCAAGGGAGGCCATAGCACTGAAACCTTCATTAGCTGTATAAGCCATAGATCACCTCTGATTAAAAGTTAGGAGAATATCGAGCAGCCAGTCGATTCTGAATTACTTTCCACTAAAAGTCATGGCTTTTGATCATGTTAAAGCATAAGCTCCCCTTTACTGCAGGCAGTAACATGTTTCCCCTCGTCTCTTTTCTTCTTCTTCCAGACACCTTTGTGGCGCTGAACGGTAAGTATCCCACATATACTGTAGAGGCAATCAAATAAAAGACAGGAGCTGCATTTCATCTCCCCTGACTCCTTTAACTTTAGACACACCTCTTCATCTAGTCTAGTCCAGTCAATCAATCATTGCCTCTCAAGGAAATGAAAACTCCTCCCACATGTGAAAAGACTTGTTATTAATGACTCAAGGTTTTAACTGAATTAATTTCATTCCTTCTTTTTTAATAGACAATCCTTCCAGTTACGAAGGTAATTAAACATTACGGCACGGTCGGTCAGCCCTCGCCTCACCCGGCCCCTATTGGTGTTTAGACTGAAGGACATAGAATTGGAAATCAGAAATTATTCATCAGAATTAAAAATCTTAAAATGCTGATTCTGATTCTACTCGTTCTATTAGACCCCCTCTCCCCCCTTGTTGCCCTTCCTCTTTATCCCCTGTGCAATATCATCGATTAGCCCTGACCTTTGCTTCGCTAATTGGATGGATCTGGTTGTTTGTGATGGTAAAGAAATGCCTCAGCGTGCACATTAAGCAGGACATGTGTCGGCAGAGACAGAGGGATGGAGATTAAAATGGTCTGTTTGGAGAAACGCATCTGATCTCTCCTTACTCTAGAAAGATCAGATATGTTTCTGCCAGCTGCCACCGAGCATGTGCACGCTCAAAGATGATTGAAGAAGGCACAAACACGCTGGCTTCTTCTGGCAAATGTTGTATGTTTACTCCCCTAATCACACACAGCGAAACATCACAATCACACTTCACTGCTGGCTGATAACATTCTGAATCGATCGAGTCTTTTTAAAGAATGATAAACAGATGTGATTAGCCCGCAGCAAAGTCACTCTTATCCGCGCACACCTACGCTTACATCCACCTTATTTTTATCTAATCGGAAGACGCGTTCAGTTTGGCTTTTCAGTGAATCTCTTTCTCACACACACCCATACCTCGCAGCTGCCAGATCAAAACAGTCGGATCCATACAGAATGACAAGAATAGGTATTTTGAAGTCGTTCCAGAAAGCCAATCTCTCTCTCCCTCTTTCTCTCACCCCCCTGTGGCTGTCTCCCCACTGTGATTCTCCCTCCTTTTGGACATGCAGGGTCAGAAAAAGCATCTGTGTTGGTGTGCACCCCTATAGTGCTGAATATGCTCCCACAGGCTTGGCTGTGTGTTTTCCAGGCAACACACACAAACACACACACAGACACACACGCAACAGACAACACCCAGTTTACAACCCCCCCCCAAACAAAGTCTCAAGCGTTGCTCCAGCCCCTCCGTCTATCTGTCAGTGGTTGATATGGATTTGAAGATAAATAAATGCCCCCTCTCTATTCTCCTCTCCTCTACTCCAGACTAGACATCCTCGCCTCGCTTTTAATCTGTAGAAAGAGAGGGATGTGCATCCGTCGGCAGTTTAGGGTTTTTTTTCCCCCCCTGATCCGTAGAGGAGCTCTGAGGCTCCGAGCTCTCTCTCTATGTGTGTCATCTGCCTGAATTGCACTTCCCCTGGCGGTGGGGGAATGAATTATAAAATAGGCCTGTCACACTAATCTCTCAGCCTTGGGCCAATAGTTAAATAAATCATTTTAATGATTGCCACGCCACACGGAAGAGGAGGAGGAGGAGGAGGCTTTGGGTGGTGGTTTGTGTGGGTGTCTGTTGTGCATAGTCTACCAGCAGCATCAACGTTAGTCCCCTGGAACGCCTACCCCCTCTTCAAACATAAGCATAAACACATATTAAAAAGACACTCGCAAATGTGCAAACACTCACGCACATGCACACACACGCGCACACACACACGCACACTGCTGTCACCTCCTCTGCGGAGAGAGTGTGTCAAAATAGGAATTGGAGGTTGAGCTCCGCAGAGGATGTTGATAAAAGTGTTGTCACTCTTCATCTGGGGTGGATTTTTTTTTTTTTCCCCTTGAACACGTGACTTAAATACATTTTATTAGATACAATATACAGCTAGTGCAAAATTGTGTAGGGTGGCTTAAGTAGAAGCATGTGGGATGATAATGTGATTAGGATGCTTCAAAAATAAACAGCCAGACAAAGCTCATGCACAAATAACTGCTCGTGAAAAGAGAATGAGAAAAGTGAGAGAGGGGCGGATGCAGCAAAACACAGACATTGCTGGAGAGACGCGCTGTGGTGCACCCAGAGGACACAGATAGGATCCAACGTCCGCAGATTAAAGAGCGCTTTGTTGCAATTGTCAGATAATGACAAACTTCAAGGTGTTAAAGCACTTACAGTACAGTGCATCCGTTTCCACAGAGAGACACCCTGTGCGTGCTATCCTTGTTTAAGTCTCCTCGTCAGTGTAACTTGCTGGCTGTGTTATGATACCCTCTTCAACTGCTGGCCAGTAGTTCATTTAGCCATTAAGGGATTTAATTACAGGGAGAAGTCAGATCAGAGAAAATTCATTAACTCTTAATGACAAATTTCTGATGATTGATGTAGCCATGTTGCTGAGGGCCTTGCCGAGTACAGATTTCCCGCAGTGTAGATACGAAACATTTGTGAGACTTTTGGTTTGAAAGGAAAGAAAGGGAGGAAAAAGCGGGAGCAAGTGTGAAGTAAGAGGAGAAGAGAGAGGATGAGAGGAAGTGTTATTAGGAGATGAGAGAAGTGGACAACAAAGAAAAGGAGGGATGAAAAAACAACTGATTATTTTCACAGCTGATTTAAATCATTTTGTCTATAAAAGCAGCGCAGAACGCAAAACTATTCAGTTCAATGTCACATGAGAGAAAGAAAAGCTAATCATGACCTATAATGACCTATAATGACCTATTATCTGTTGTTTGTCTTTCACTGGACTATTTGTTGCAGCCTTTAAACAAACTTTAGGATTTAAGTGAAGAGCGCACACAAAAAACGAACCGAGACTTGCTGGAAAAGTTCGATTTAAAGTAACGGGAAGCTTGAGAAAGGTAGCGGGGAAGAGCATGAACAGAGTCAAAGGAGCTTTGCAGTTGAAGAAAAGTTACAGGCAGACTTCTCGACAGGCCCGATGGAAAAAAAAAAAAAGTTTGCCTCTTGTCCTTCATATCAAAGGAAGGCACCCTATGGTGAGTGTGGAGAAATATGATTGTACTCTGCTCTGCTCTGACAGGCCCAACGGAGCTTTGACATGTCAGTCAGAACAGGAGGGGAGAGAGTGAGAAAAGACAGAGAGTGAGGCAGAGAATGACAAAAAAAAAAAAGAAGGACACATCTATCCTGAGACACACACACACACACACACACACACACATACATTTGCTAATGAGTTGCCCCTGGTCACCAGGGAGAAACACTTTGTTGCCTCACACAGCCCAGCAGCTGTCCTTGTGTGTGTGTGTATCTGTGTCTCTGTACGCTTCAAAGAAGGAGTAGATGTGTGTGTGTATGCGTGTGTGTATCCCTGCTGGCCTCTGCTCACATGCACTGAAGCCTGTCTCCCTGTCTGCCCCGAGCGCTGGTTAACCTGTGTTGTGTCCGGCAGGCCACCATCACCGCCACCATCACCACACCCTCTCACTCCCCACCACGGCCCTACCCGAGGCCGCCGAGGGCCCCCTGGGGCGGGGCCGCATGGTGGAGCGGAAGGAACCCCCCATGAGCTCAGACAAAGGGGAGGACCCCTACGTAGCCGTGCCCTCTCAGACTCAGCCCGAAGCCAATGGTAAGCCTTGGAACACAACTGTGAGCAGTCAATTGGTCCATTGTCACCTGTGGCAAGGGAGGGGGAGGGGGACAGAGACGGGAGGGGTTTAGGTAATTGAGATTTACGGCTGCCTTGCTGCTTCCAGCTGACGAGGTGTAGAGATAGAGTGGATCGCTTTCTCTCTAGGGGACAAATTGCCTCAAACTGTGCGCGTAAACCCCCCACAGAAACGGAAAAAACACAGCTGCACAGCACATACATATGCAGACACATACACGTACGCATCCCGTGCTCATTGAGACACATGCATGCACACACAAACACTTATGCGTACACTGCGTTGGATGGATTTATTATCCATGGACCGTAATGTCCCACAGGAGATGTAATATCCAGACCATTACACTCTGAAAAGGAAGATGGCGATGTATTTATTTCCTCGAGAAGATGGCCCGGTCCCTGGCTCTGTCATGCTTTGCGACACAGTGACATGACATTGAATGCCCTTTTCTCCTGTGTTAACAACCTGCCTAATGCTGTACCGCCTCAAGGACGGCTCGCTGGATAAATGAGACAGAGAGAAAAGGCGAGGAGGGAAGGAGACAAGAGGGGCGACACATATCGGAGGGGGGAAGGAAAAAGGTCACTGCAGCGCTGCTGAACCGTGTTTTGTCCCTTGATAAACCACACATACCTATTACACATCGCCATAAAACAACATGCAACATGTCCCTGCTTCATCACATTGCTCATGCTATTAGAGGCATGGCCTTGAGGAGATATTGATTAATAATAATGGGGGTTCATCATAAATGCTAGCATAGTGGAGACCTTCTATAGACATATTGTGTGTAAAGAAAGAGAGACGGAGAGGAAGAACTAAAATTACAAGATTTTTATCATTGAAATCGCGATGAAAATGAATGTGCGGCAGTCTGTCTTTTTATGCTTCATGTCTCATATATTAATATTACATCTGAGTCACAGCGCCAGGCATTCAGTTTTCTGAAAAAGCTCGTTTGACACCACTTACCGTCCATAAAGGTAATCTTTTAAACCATAAAAAAGATTTTGCAACTGGGTTCTCAAGTTGCTTTTTCTTAATACAAACTACTCTCACTCAATATGTTGCAACCTGACAAAGAGTTATGAAAAAAATGGTGCAACAGATATAATATCTTTTCATCCAGATGGTTAAAAGAGTCTTTGAGGATTTTTGGAAAAACTTTTGACAGGTAAGATCAACGTTTTTTTTGTAATGTCAGACACATAGTGAAGTTAATGCATAAGAGGCACAAACTGGGACTAGCAAAAAAACCCCAAAAACATACCATCTCCCATGATTACAGACTCTAAAATAAGGTGGTTCAGTCTCTCACAATACATACTCCAGTATCTCCTGTGTCTGTCAGTGGAATAACCCGGAGGCAGTGACTGCAGCATGTCAGCTGGAAGCAGTAAGGCACCAGTAGGTAGATCCAAGCACAATGGTGGCAGAGACTTCAGACAGCATGCCTACAGCCAGCATCACAACATGCTGTCGCTCCTTTTGTTGCCTTTACCTGAGCAGGAGTTATATTACACAAGCCTCACGAGGAATGCTGTGTTTTGAATATCACACATAACAAAAGCTAAAAGCTGTCTTGCATTCATAAAAGTTTGAGAAATCATTTGCGTGAGCGCGCGTATATGGGCACTCCACGCTCAGGTAACGGCAGTAGGGCTTCACATTTCAGAACAATGCTTCTTGCTGTTTTTTTTTCTGTATAATCATTATTATTATTATTATTTTTTATAAAACACCTTTGCAGCTTGTTTCGGCATTTGTCAGTATTTCAAATTCAGCTCAACAGTCTTTTCTTTTCCCTTCTCTATGAGTCAAGTCTGATGAGATTTGTTTGATTTTCTTGAGTTGGTTTCTTGTGAGCAGTCCTTGATATTTTGCATGGCTTCGTCTTTTTTTTTTAATTTTTTGCTATTTATATATTTGCCTTTTTTCCCCTGCTTTGATTGCTTTGATGGTATTAAGCACAGTTTTGCCTCCATGCAGCTTAATGCTTTTCAGCATGGCAAATTGAGCACCGCAGTCAACAGTATTCATTTCCCGCTCCACCCATCCTGCCTCCTCTTCCTTCCTGTCGCCCTCAGTATTATTGGCTTCAGGTGTCAACTGTACTGTGAAAACTTTGGCGAAACGCATATGTGAGTAGCGAAAATGTAATCAATACGGGAGAAATGATTATGAAGTCAGAAAACAAAATAAATGATTCATTTTTTATCAGCATCCTAATGCCTCGGAGATAAATCCATGCGGCTCGTTTTATAGAAGAAATGAGGGATAAACTTTTAAGCATACCATCAATCTCTCAAATTAAGTTTAAAAAAAAAAAAAAAGTTTACGCTTGAGTGAAAATGTATTAGCTCGTACCCAAAGTTGTTTGCAAGCTTGTTTGTGATTTAAAAAGAAATTACAATTACTCCTCAACTTTTTCATTTGCAGTCGAGACATTGTGGAATCTTATCTGCTAATGAATATTACAGTGCTGCCAATATGTATTAGCCCGACACCACCAGAGTAATTAGAAATGCTGCAAAGTGATCAGTATTCACACACTGATGATATTTAGCACCCAACAGCATCATTATCCAGCATTCCAGTGGGACCATCGCAGTTACCAGGTGGCCACTTGTGTTTCACAGTACATTTGAGCTTGCTGTCTGTCTGTTTGTCTGTCTGTCTGTCTGTCTGGGCCTCATCTGCCTCTGTTATATTTTCTTCCAGTCCTGTCACCCTACCATACACCTCTCCCCTTTGCCTCCCATTGCTCAACCCGCCCCCAAACACCACCAGCCCTGCTACTTTCCACCATCTGCTGCCATTGTGATCAGTCTCCCTTCCACAGGACCTCTCATCTGACTGAGATGGCATGTTCCAAGGCTATACCTTACCTAGTGCAAATGAATTCCTCAACCAATTTATGGAGCCTCCTCCCCCCAATGGCCCTCCCCCTCGCCTCTCTCTGTCTCTCCCCCATCTCTGCACCTCCTCCTCCTCCTCCTCCCCCTCCTTCGTCTCTACCCTTGTAGTCTGTCTCTTCTCCAACTGGAGTCATATCTCTTCCCCTGTCTGCAGGAATGCATCTTTGCCCTGCTCCCCCTCCCTCGCTCTCTCTCCTTACCTCTCTCCCTCTCTCTGTCAGGCTCAACTCTCCCCCCTTTACATCCACCCTCCCCCAACACGACCTGTAGCCACCGCTGTGTTGCTCCAATTTATGGGTTCATTACAGCAGCTATCCAGGGTAGGAGGAAAGGGGAGAGGTGGAAGGAAAGAGGGATGGAGAGAGACAACAGGGGAGACATGGGAAATGAGGGAGGGGAGAGAAAAGGAACACACATGATAAAGATTTATTAAACAGAACAGGACAATAATGTAGCAGTGAAGGTTATAAAGGAGAGAGTAAAGAGAGAGAAGGTGAACAAACTGGCTGAACGGCAGAATTGAATAAACGAGATGGGAGGAATGGGGTGCACGAGCGGATATAAGATGTAGTGAGATATTGTCGCTGAACAGAGCAGAGCAGTGTTTCTCTCTATCCCTCTCAGTCATTTGTTTTCATGCTGGGCCACAACTCTAACCTCAACAGCGTATGTTGTTCTGTATTTTATGTATAACCAGCTAACTCAACTAATAACTGATTCAGTGTCGGGCTGAATATGAAACATTCATTTTCCTAGAATGTGCTCATAACAACAAAACCAGGATTGAACTTTACATTAAGGTGCTCAAAGCACTTGGTTAAGGTTAAGTAAAAGCTTAGGTTCCTGGTTTAATATTGAAAAAGTCATCATTGACTCGAAGCACATGACAAGATGTCGTTAACTAAATGACTTATGTGTGTGTATGTAAATATGTATTGAGTGCGTTGCATCTTCTACACTCAAAAAAATGTCGCCCGTCAATGTAATCCAGGTATTAATTATGCTTCTTACCACATGAAATTGGGAAAACAAATTAGTATTAAATGAATGTCTGCCGTCTGACGAGATTGTTTTGTTTACTCATACTAATTATAATTCACACGATGAGTTTTCACAAGTGTCGATCGTCTGGAGATGATGGCGTATTTACATCTTTATTACCATAAACTTGATTTGTGTACAAGAAACCACAATATCGCGTTTCGACAACAGCATTGATGATATTTCTCTGCCATAAGATGAGGGCTTCTGTAGATTATTGAGAGGTGAGATTTCCCTCCATGTCAGGATTTCATGGTAATACCAACTGTCTGACAGCTGCTCTGCAAGGGTTATTTTCAGCTGCAGGCAGCTCTCTGACACCTGTGTGCCAAGGTGGTATGAGAGGGGGAGAGTATGACCCTGCTCACACGGGGATGCAGCACAACTTTTTTTTTTTTTTTTTTCATTTTTTCATTCCAAAAAGTCTTGATAGCCTGAGCATTTCACTTCATCTCACTTTCCTGATGACAGCCGAAGGAACATTTCACCATCGTTACTGGGGATCCCACGTCAATCACGAATGTTAGCTGTAAAGAAACCTGTCAAATATGTCCAATACCAGCAGAGAAAATAATATTTTGTTTTTGTTTACAGTCAAATTCTGGTCTCAAACTTTCTGACAGTGCACAGCATTATAACGGATTCAACCTCCATCCAGCTACACGGCATTAGAAGAACAAAACTGTAGCTTTGATCTCAGTTTTCTGGCAAATCTGCAAACACACAGTTACGTCTATACTGTTAACACAAAAACCTAAAAAAGACAACTTGTGTAGTTTGGAAAGGCCGATTTCACCACTAATTTATCCTAATATTAGCTCTGCGAGCTAAACCAAAACAAGCAGCTAGTGCCAACTGGAACAAGAGAGCCTGTAGTTGCTATTTATTCTTAACTGCGGTTGGTATAACTATCACACATCACCTTTCAGCTATATTTCTTCCACCACTAATGAGGGAAAAAAAAGATAGAAAAGAGGGATTTCTTGGTTGTCTGATTATGGAGACATCTCTCCTTTCAAATTACCCTCCTTTGGAGGTGAGCCGACAAGATTTGAGGTAATAGACACTTTAGTTCAACATGAACTCCGCTCACTGTCAGATGATGTATTTGGCTGGTTTTCCGGGAGCCTGTGAGGGCAAGCGTTTTGGCAAATTTAATGTCAGTAGTTTCATATGTCCTTGAATGTTAGGTTAATCCCATAAAAAAAGGATGATAGGATTTTAGGTTAAAAGTTAGTGAAGTTGTACTCTATACTCTATAGGACGACTGCACCGTTGCAAGGATTTAGTCATTTCTCATTCTTTAATCAGTAGTCATATTCGTGCCATTATAACACCTTCTAACTGCAGGATTTTGGTTTAGTGTTTCTTACCGGCCAAAGACTGTGATAGGCCTTTGTGAGGCAGATGAATTATTCGCAGCACATTGTGAATCATAATAGAAACAGTGGACTGGATGTTTTCCCGGCATTACGCACTTCCCTGACTGACGTCAAGCCATAAGCCATAATTTCCTCCACTGATTAGCTTATTGTTCTCTCAGACTGCTTTTGTTTTCTGCTTACACTCGCTGCTTACTTTACAATTTTTGTGTTTTGGTCATGCTTTTCACTAAGACCTCTTGCCATTGCTGGCTCTTACAAAAGCTTTGTCTTTTTGGCCACGTGAGGCCGAATCTCCTATCACAGCAGCTCATCCTTTTGTGCTTTTGATGCTCGCCTAACTCACATTCGGCTGTCATTATTCTACTTTGAACTGAATTTAAATGGCCGCGTTCGCCGTGTCCATCAGTGAGCCGCTCATCGCTCGAATACAAGCTGAGCCTTTGTTCACTGGCGGCGCTACGTAGGGTCCATTGTGTGCTAAAACATTTCAAAGTGATTATCTGCGCCTGCATTTGTAACAACACATATCGCAACACGCATTTCAGTCACCCGTACAAGTCGGAGGCTTGCCACGCAGTCATATCATCATGACACACTTGAGTGGGTCACTATTTATTTATCTGACTCATCAAGAATGAGTAGTAATTAGCAGGAGTCAGAATTTAAAACCCGCGCACAGGAGAACAGAGTTTTTCTGCACAGCACAAATTCACCTTTTTAGAGTAAAGCTGCACTGTTGGGAATGGCAGGGAAATTAACGAACGATTGTATTCAGTGTTTTTGTCTTTATTCATGCTGGGCAGTGCTTTTTAAAAAGTCTATCACTCATTAATACAAACAGGAGAGGCGTCAATTTAAGGCATCAAACACCTGGTGAAAAATGTTCCCAGGGATGTGTAATTTAGGTTGATTTCCTCCGAGCATTAAATACTACAGTTTGTATGCAGGGAGGTGGATAGGTTAGTACATCGGTGTTAATACCTGAGGTGCAGAATGATATAATTAAGGGTTTAATTATATCTTAACTGGCTCATCAGTATGCTACGCGCTGACTCACAATTGTCTGATGAACGCTTTAATATTGAATAACACCCTAAATGCAAGTGCCTCTCGAACATAAACATACACAAGACCTAATGGGATTATATCCTAACGGGAGATTAAATAGAATTTAATGAATTGCTGTCATCTAAACAGCAATGTCCTTTTTAAAAGATGACAACAAGCCAGTCCCCGAAAGCAGACGAGAACTTTCTGAAGCTCAGCTAAACGCTTCCTGCTCGTCGCCCCCACCCGTTCTCCTTCTCCATTTTCGAGACGAGGTCCACCGTTCTGTCTTTTCAACAAGTGACACATCAGTGAGTGCAGTTAAGTCTGATTAAGATTTTTATCATTTCGCAGGCACGGCCTTTGCGTAACGGCCTGCAGTCAGAGGTTAGAGGCCTCTCCGTAACCTCTCTGTGATGTTTAACTACCTTTGAAGTTTTCCCAACACCAACACAAAGGAGCGCTCTGTGGGCTTAAGTCAGTTTGGCGCTTCTGAAGAGATTAAAAGAGTGTCTATGTGTGTCGACATACACAGAGAGAGTGAGAGAGAGAGCTCATTCACGAGTTCCAGTCACAGCAGATTACAAAGTTTCTGATTTACAAGTCAGCGTTGCCGACCCAGGCTGTTTTGACAGCGAGAAATATCTGAGTATCTGAGATATGTGTTTAATATCTGAATGTTGAGGCCCCAGGCAGTGTGAAATCCAAATCAATTCAACCACTGACAGAAGTGTCGAACCGCAGGATGCCTTGTGAGGCATTCTGGGGGTAAGAGTTTAAACCAGAAGATTATAAGCCACTGAATAGTCAGAACCCCAACAAGATGAGACCAAAGCAGAAAATCAGCGGGTTTTCGCAACACTTTGATACTTGTCGAGGTCACGTTGTGGAAAGTTTTTGAAAAGTTTCGCCGAGATCACAAACAGGGCCTTGGAAAAAAAAAAAAAAAAAAGAGCCACCTTGATTCGAAACCCCGAAGTCCTCCTGATTCAAGAGAGACACCTTCTTCGTCCTCTGTGGCTACTTTCATTCTCTTTGATGTTAGGATGAGAAACAATTCCTCACATGAAAGAGAGAGGGTTTCCTCTCTTTCTCCTTCTTTTGTGTTCTACCCGAGGCCTTGGGCTAAGTACACATGTTAAGTGGGAAGAGTGTTGGAGTGTGAGAGACATGAATGATGGATGGAAAGGGCGCAAAAAAAAAAAAAACCTGAGAAAAAGAATGAAAGGATTTCTGTTTTAAAAAAAGACGTGGACAGGAAGGACCATGCGGTGCAGGTTAAATAGGGCTTTAACCTCGGCTCCCACGCCCGGAATAGAAGACAAAGATCTAGCTCCACAGTTCGCCTACTTCACCAGAATGGACGCCCGTTTAGCTCTGCTCCCCTCCGCCTTTGTTATTCAATGCCAAATCCAAATCCCCAGTCGGAGAAAGTTAACCTTTTGCGGCAATAAATTCACTGTCATGAAAATTCATAACAGTTTTGACTTGCTCTTTCAGCATGTAAGCACCATAGACAGAGATGGATGAATGTATTTACATTTTACAAGGATTATGGAGAAAAAAAAAACGAGAGTTTGTTTCATAATCCTAAGTATTTGTTTATGCTAGCTCTTTCATTTTCTTACGTAAATGTTATTTTTTTGGGGGGGAGATTTTTCAGAGCTCTTCTCCTCAGGTGAAGCTGTATTCCTTTTCTCTTTCTCCTTTGTCCGCATAAGCGCTTAAACAAGCAGCTCTCCAACGACACCCGTCACCATTGTCAACTCTGCCGAAGGATGATAACTCACAAAGACCACGAGGTTATAATTACAGTCTTCCCGGTTTCCACTGAATAGGACACTTACCATATGGGAGCTGAACAGTGTGAAAGAAAACACTCTGAAACAAGAAGAAAGTCAGAGAAGTGATTCATTGTTTCCGCGAAGAAGAGAAGTAGCAGAAAGTTGTGGGGGGAAAAAAAAAGATCCAAGTGAGGGCAGAAGAAAGTCAACAAAATGAAAGATAGCAGTGAGGAAAAGTACGTCTCTCGTTCGCAGATGTTACGGCACGAGATGAAAAGCAGATGTTTCATCAGACGGGGGGACATTTGGTCACACGAGTCCACGGCATAACACATGTCAAACCCTAATGCTTCGCTGCAGATAACACTCATCAGTTCACACACTATCTACGCAGCAGGGCACGTCCTCGATAAGAAACTATTTTGGCCAGATAATGCATTTTTTTAAACCATTTGTTTGAAACTATGTATAACACACTGCTATGTAACGAGGTACGACTGAGCTGTGTCTTGTCAGCGCTCAAAGTGAAAAGAGAAAAGTTAAGTTTTGTTTTTACAATTAATGAGGAATGATCTGAGAAAGAGTAACTCCTCTTCATATATATATATATATATATATATATATATATATATATATATATATATATATATGCAGAGGCTCAGGAAGACTGATTCAAAGTCGTGTTTTTGGACTAATGAAGTATGACTGCAGCAAGTGAGGATTATGGATGTTAGTTTAAGAGAGTGGATTTTTGGTTCCATGAGAACAGATTACCATGTTTGTCTCTGTGTCTGCGTTATGTCTCACTGAGGAAACTCGGAGAAAGAAGATATTCTCCAAGTACGCCCTTCGTGACACAGCCGAGCTGAAAAGCCCAAACATGATTAACCCACCCCTTCAGGATTTTCCAGAATTATTGCAACTGATGCTTCATTTCGTGGCATCTTCTCATGGAAAATTACAGAGAAAATTGAAAGACTTTTATGATGCAAAAAAAGTGAAGTAATTCATGGGGAACAGCTTCAACTGTAAAGGGATAAATCTGTTGAATGTGGCGCTGATGTTTGCAGCAGGTATTTTTTTGGAAAGTATTTGTTTAGTCAGTTTCCTGTGGGCAGCGTAAAATGTGTGCGTTGAGGGACATATTGAATATTCATGTTCGTGTAGTGCATTTAAATATCTCTCCTCTTTCTGTGTCTCTACTCAAAACTCATTTTGTTTCCAAAAGTAACTTTGCTGTTGAAAAGAAGTCAATAAACAAGACATACAAGGATGACTAAAAAAAGATTTTTGAAACGCAAATCCTTAAGCAGTGAAACAAAAAAAGAGAGAGAGAGAGAGCCATAGCCATTCTTGCCACTTTTATGTAAATTCTTCGTGAATGAGAATGCCAGCGCTTTCTGAAAGCTGAAATTTTATCACCCACGTAGTGCTTATTTTAGAACATATATTCACTGTAAATACACCTCCGCCATACAGGACACACACACACACACTGGCATAATGGATTATGTGAAGTTGAATTCCATTCATCCGTTCCATACATTATCAGGTTATCATCCTTAGTTAAATCCTCCAGAGTGGCTGAAAGCTTTCATCTTTCATGCAGTTTTTTCGGGTTTTAGGACCTCATCGGGACACAAAAAACACCCTGACATAATTTAAAAATCTTTCCTGACTACACGCTGTACGCTGACACATACATATGCATACACATAACACATACTCTGATATGAGAGCAGTGCGCACATCCAACTGAGTCACATTATCAAGAACAGCAGTTGCACTCCGGGAGCATTTTACGTGATAGAGCCCACCTGCCTAATCCTCTGTCTGCGGTAACTGATCTGTGTTGGCCACAGGTCATGTGTGAACGCATTATAAATCTCTCTGCTGTGGACTGGTGTGTTTAACCCAAGGAACAGAGTGCCGCATTAGATGTCTTCATTCATCAACAGGCTGGAGGTTATCATCTGTATGAATGCCTGCGCGTGAGTGCGCGTCCACACTCGTGCGTTACGTGTGCGCGCACGCGAGTGTTGTTGACCCCATTTTATTACACGCAACCTGCTGCTCACGCTCTGAAACCGTTCATGGCGGCTTTTTTTTATTAAATCATCTTTTATTTGGCTGTATCGCGCCGCGTCTTTGCCAGTCTTTGAAAGTGCTGCTTTCATAAGACACTGATGACACAGCTCATTGGATTTAGCGCCTAATCAGAGGCTTTTTAATGTATTCTGTGTGATTCATGAGATTGGATCTCTTTATAAAGATTTATGAAAAGTCTCCCATTTGCATCCATGAAAAGAAAGGGTTTGGGTATTTCAGGCTCCTTTATCTGTGCTCATATCTTTTTTTCATTTCAGCAGAGGGATTTATCTGGGATTTAAAATGTGAATCATAATCACCCCACCAAAACACATTTTCAGTCTAAGATTGGATTTTTGGGAAACATTGAATGTTGCTACTTCAAGCTACTGTTTGTGCCTGTTTTGAATAGGTGTAAATCCAATCTTTACTTGCACATTTTTCATGAATTTATTATACTGCTAATCTTTTTCCCAGAAAATATCTTTTAATTATCGTAATTCAATATCATCTTTGGTTAGTCTAATAATAAACATCTTTCCCAACAGCTCTATTTTCCTTAGAAACAAAGAAACAAGTTCCCACAACACTCTGCAGTGTCATCTCTTCTTTTAGTCTGCCTGTCTGAATGTCATCTCCACATCTCTCTGCAGGTGTGATCCGCGAAAGCTACCAGAAGGGTCGTGACCAGTTAGTTCCCGTGACCTTATTGGCCATCGCTGTCATCCTTGCTTTTGCCATGGGCGCCATCTTTTCTGGCATCATTGTCTACTGTGTCTGCGACCACCGGCGGCGAGACGTGGACCTGACAGGCCGCAAGGAAAAAGACAGCCACCACCTCCACTCCCGCCGGGGATCCATGAACAGTGTGACCAAGCTGACAGGCCTGTTTGAGACACAGGCCAAAGACGGTCGCCCCGAGGCAATCCTCACCCCTTTGATGCACAACGGGAGACTGACACCAAATGGGAAGATGCTGATAAAAGCGGACCAGCACCACCTGGACCTCACTGCTCTGCCAACGCCTGAATCCACACCCATGCAGCCGCGTCGTAAGCCCAGCCGGGGTAGCCGGGAGTGGGAGAGGAACCAGAACCTCATCAACGCATGCACCAAGGACATGCCACCAATGGGCTCCCCTGTTATCTCTACAGACCTGCCCCTGAGGGCCTCACCGGGACACATCCCCAGTGTGGTAGTCCTGCCCCTGCCACAGCATCAGCACCAGCTCCAGCCACATCTGCAGCAGCATCAGCAGTCCTACCAGCACGAGTACGTGGAGCAGCCCCACCATAGTGATCTCAGCATGGGCCACAGTGTCATGGATGACCAGGGGGCCACCCTGGAGTACAAGACAGTCAAGAGCCCCTGTCACAACCTCAACATGGTGGATCCAGATGGGGTGCTGCCGCCACGTGTCCCCCAACGAGAGGCTTCTCTCACTATCCCTCCGGCCGTCCCACAGATGGGCAAACGCCTGGAGGTCCATTCATCAGTGTACGGGCTTCGGAAAGGATCGGCATCCGCCGCTTCTGGATCCTCCGCCCTCAAGAAGCACAACACCAACTCATCTAACTCCTCCCATTTGGCGAGACATCACAGCTTCAACCGTGTGGAGACTCCACCCCCTGCACCCCAGAGGGTGGACTCCATACAAATGACAGCACAGGGCATATCTCTGTCACGGCAGCCTGGAATGAGCTCCTACGGTTCACTGCCTCGAACGGGCATCAAATATCTCAAACCTGATGTCCCCCCCAAACCCTCTGTAGTCTCCCTCTCGACAAAAGTTAAGTCCAGTGACTCCTGCACATAGTCATCTAGTTAGCCAGTCAGTCCAATTTGAACGGACAGTAGTGAAAGTTTTTTTTCTGAAAGAAAGAAAAAACAGGGAATACTGTACAACTTGCATCTCCTTTTAGTGTTTTTTTGTCTGTTTGTTTGTTTTTTTGGTGTACAGTACAGTGGAAAATGCAACACAGTTTTTTTAAGACAACACTTTCTTTTTATATAAATATGTAAATATTATACAAATGGTCGTTGTCATCTGTTGCCGTCCTCGAGCTCATGCTCTGGATGGCTCCCAGTTTCTCTGTAAACACACATGGGAACATGTGCTACTGAAACAGAAGAAGACGATGCTGTCCTGAATATTTCATCCAACGGCGCCCTGTAGCATCCAAGGCGGTGGCTCTTTTGTTTGTGGTGTCTTTAGCCACCGGGACTTGACCTGATACTTCATCATGCTGGTAAAAGCACATAAGAAGACAGCACGGGGGGAGTTGGAGAATAATCGTTGTACAGTACCTTGAGGACTGGGAAATCTTGAGCGAGCGAGCGAGCAAACGAGCACTCAGAGAGACTGAGCTCAGACTGAAAGGACAGACAGTTGCCTGAGTTCTGTGAGAAACTGTGAAAGGCCTCTCAGTGTTACAGCAATCAAGTCCTGCCAGAGGAATCTTCTACTGTACTGGTTACTAAATAACACATGACTGTTAATACTAATAGCTTGTTGTATTTATTTTTATGAAGTGCTTTTGGAAAAAAAAAAAAAAAAAGGACTGACTTTCTAGGCTCGGAGAGAGAGAGGGGACAGAGAAGAAATCTTTTAATATTAATTAATCAAGTGTGCGAAAAAAGTAAAAAAAAAAAAAAAAAAAACTATTTAAAGTCATTAAACTGGAGCCCATAGAACTTTCTTGATGACTAAAGGTCCACTAGGTCTTACTGTGTGCTCAGTGGGACCCGCAGCTTGAGATATATGTGACCTCTGTGAAGAGGAGATATTTATTTAAACTGTGCCAGACAGGGACTTTTACCTTCATGGACCAGAATTTCCATTGTTTTAGACCAATCATAAAAAAAAAAAAAAAAGACTTCCTGAATCTCACCCTTTCACTCCTCCGACGAGCCCCGACCCCACCTCCCAACCCCCCACCTCAATCAGCACTGTGGTTTTGTGTGAGTCAGTAACATTTGTCCTGATTGGTTGCTGGCTTACCGGTGCCATCAAAGCTCACTGTTGCATGTTGCAAAAAATACAAAAGAAGCGGCGGCAGCAACAGTACGGGAATCTGCATACACACACAGAAAAAGAGGACGCCGCGAGCGAGCGGAGCGGCGCCTCCATCTTGGAGCGCGTCGTCCATTCCAAGCGGCGTCACGCGGACGAGCAGGCGAAAAAGAAAACTATAAAAACATCTGTATTGCCTGCTTCTTTTTCCACATGTAAATTTGTGCCTTACACCCTAAAGTAGTGACAATGTTTTCTTTATTAGCTGTTAACTTTGTCTCCTTGTAGTATTTTTTTATTTTTCTTACGTCATGATATTTCCCTGGTTTGATAAAAATGCAATTAAAGAATGTAGGTGTTATTGTTGTAATTCTGGTCCTTAGACATAACACACTTACAGTCCAAAGGGAAGAGAGGAAAGAGGATTCCCTTTCTTCTTTTACTCTCTCTCTCTCACACACACACATACACACATGCACACACACACGCACTCATCTTTGTGGTTCATTTCTGATTGTGCCATTAATGCGCTTAAAGCAACCCTTTATGTTGTGCTGGCAGTGTCGATGAAGACGTTGTGAGTGTTTTTGATTTTATATTTTTTACAATTTTAAAGTCCTGGTATTTGTTTTTACTTTTTTTTTTTTCTTTTTTTTTTTTGCTGTCTGTTGGTTTGGAGTGACGGTTGACTGATTAACTGAGCAATTAACATTTGTTACTTGAGAAGGCCAATGTATGTGTATCTTTCTGGTGCACTGCAATAATAATGCAACGTCATCACAAGCAAGTTTGAGTTTGAGATACACATAGCACCCGGTGTACTAACACGGTTCTAGGCTTCTGGTCTGCATCGTAACACTGAGTCGGTAGGCAGTTGCATAAACAGGCTGGTTCCTGTGAAGAAAGTTGACCTTTTAAAAAACAATATTAAAAAAACTGTACCCTATTTAACCCCCCTTTTTGTAAGAGAAAACCCAGTTTGAGGACGTCTAGAGATGAGTTTTTTTTATTTCGCTTCACTAACTCTCATTATTGAAGGCCTTATGAATGGCTGAGAGTTCGACTAATCCGACCTTCTTTTTTTTTTTTCACTTGCTTTCACTTCCTTTTTACTCGAGGATTTTTATTGATCACTGCCCCCAAACACACACCCACCCCCAACACTTAAATCAACGGAGCACTCCCTTAGTGTCGTATGTGTAGATAGGTGAAAAAAAATTTTCTTGATATCAAACAACTTTCTGTTTCTCAATGGAGAAAAAGCCAACTATGTCTCAATCCACAGTTAACGTGAGAAGGAACGTGTAGGATCTATGACCTGACTAACGTGAACATAGATGCTTGCGGGGTTCTGTTGCAAATGACGGGATCATGGGTAACCGATTAGATCGGGAGGAAGACGCTCCTTCAGAAATGTGGTCCGGGGTCAGCTGAGACAGTTATCCCAGTGATTGCTTTGAGATATGATCTTTGCAAACGTCCCAGGATTAGTATGAAGGGGTGTGTTTACTCCAGACTTCCAGAATACCACTGCATTGTAGACTGGTTACTGGGCACTACACAGCCCTATTTACACCCTCCAGTGTATTGAGGAGTGCATGAACCAGCAACTTTCCCAGGCCCAGAATAATGCTGATCAACAACTAAATATTTCTTGTCTTGAAATGTTCAGTAGTGAGCTGCTCTCACCTTGGAGAATTGCAGAGTCCACACAGAATGTGAACAACAAAATAAATAAATAAGTAAATCCGTCGAGGTCAGTGGGTTAAACGTCCACATCCTGTGTTGACAAGTCAATTTAGCTGCTGCTGCTGCGTTAAAGATTCTGTAACATCAAGTGTTTTGATGTCAGAGTGAGGTTTGGACATTTTAAAGGCTGGATTGGGTTTGACTGTGAAGGCTGCTGTGGACAGTGAGGTTCTTTGGTGTGTGCCTTTTTTGTCTTTCACCCTTGTTATAATACACTGCTATTAGATGCAAATCGACTCTCTTCTCAACCTTTTGAACTTTGTAAGCTTGTAAGATATTGTGACGTCACAAAGTTTTTTGCCCTACTCTCTTCACTTCCTTAACATCTGATTCACAGCTTAATGTATGTTGTAAAGAAAAAAACTCTTTAATTTAATGCAAAATGTAATAAAAAAAAAAAAAAAGAAAATAAAATTCTTGTCATGAAGACTGTGATACGTCCTTGACTTGTTCGCTTGTTCTCTGCCTGAGGTGGTTATCGCTATACTAGGAACATCTTTAATTGTTGCATCTTTTGTGAAACAGTTTAGGGAAAACCAAGTCCCAGTTTTGTTCTGAATGTGAAGGTTCTTTCGATTAAAAAAACATCTCAAGGAACATATTGTACTATTGTGAGCTCAAGTAAACTGTTCTTCTTTGCTTAGAAAAACGACCGCCACCCCCCCGAGATCCAAGAAACTTTTCTTATGAAAGGGATTTCACTTTTGATACAGAGCACATCTAAGGGGATGAAAATACTTTAAACTGATGTGAAAATGATTTATTTAACTTCTTATCTAATCAGTGAGAATAGGGCTATGGCAGAGGGAAGAGGCCTGCACTCTGTTATACTATTGATCCTCTTGGTTAAATGAAGCAAACAATTTGATGGAGATTGGGGGCAGCTTTCTGTTTGGTGGGAGGTGGAAGGAACTCTAAATCTCCCTGTAATACATAACGATAATTGTCCACAGAGGCATTAGCAGTTCATGAGTGCAGTGTAGGGTTCAGCTAAACCAATAAATCCCATATAGGAAACCAATAAACTCTTTAAATATATTCTGAAGGCAAAACAATTGAGAGATTCAAATTTTTCTTTTAGTTTGAAGTTTCAAAACATAAAATGAGCAAAGAATACTTGTAGGATTTGGAAGAACTACCTAATAGAAAGATAATAGAGAAACCTGGTTAAAAAGTTATAACACCTTTTTCCTATGTCTGTCTCAGACATAGGAAAAAGGTAGATTGAAGATCTTGTCTCAGTCTTGTCTCTGGGTTTATCTTAACAAGAAACCGCATCACTCAAAGGGTGCTGACTAACACTGACCAGAACAGCTTCTATTTCAAATGAATGCCTCCAAGTTTAACATGTTAGCACATCACTGGTATCATTTTGTCAGGCTTTGGCAGGTAGTTTGACACTCGCGCCTTTGATGCGAAGGTGAGTCATAAGTTACAAGCGTTGGTACAAGTCAGACTGTGCACGGATATCAGATTACCAGGATGTGGTGCAAGTAATGAGGCCTGTCGCTGGCTTCACAATGTGCCATTGTGCATCTCCATTCAGGCACCCGCGTGTTGTTGCACCGCTCAGAGATCAAGATTCAGATATTCACCACCAAGTCTTTTCCAACATGACAAGAGCACAATCATATCGAGTTGTGACTAATGTGGGCTGGCATTACCGCGGAGTTAGTCAGAGCGCAGCTCGGTGACCCGACGGTCGGTAATCAAGGGGTCAAAACAGGTGAATCCTGTCTTTGTGTGAGCGTGTGTGGGTTGGTGGGGGTGGCGGAGGGGTTTACATGTTAGAAGAGATATCCGACTATTGTTAAAAACATGAAAATAATCTACTGCATGCCACTTAATCTGTGAAAATTCTGATGTAATATGAAGCACTCATGTAAAAAAGGCTGGTTTCATTATTTTAGCATACTAACTTTAACATATGTTATGGACTTATCTTTAGGTTGGTTTCGGTTAGTTTAATATTATACTGTGAGTGTGACAATATAAACTCTTACACACTCTCTTAATGTTATGAACGTTTGTTTGGCAAAACTGAAATCAGTTCACTTGTTTAGTGATTGTTGGGGAGATGTGCTGATACAGAACGGCGCAATGATTATAGTATGAAAAATAAATCACATTATATATTACATTATATTTTATTTTTTTTGTCAGAAATCTCCTTAATTAACCTCAAGTGAGATCCAGAGTTGTCCCTGTACACTCTGGGTTTGAGCAGATAATAACTTCAGTAGTCCACTTAATTACATAATTAGATTGTTTTGTTTGATTTTTGGATATCATTAAAATGCGCACTCATTAGCCAGCTTATTAGATGTTCTCACATGAGAGGTGTTTATATTACGTCCACCCCATTTATATTAATTAGGGTAGGCTGAATATTAGAAACACCTCAATGTGTAACACAATACAATCTGGCAGCACAAACAACCAAAATGACCATGAAGGCAACACCTCTGAACAAAAATTGGACATCATAATCTTCATGATTCATTGCAGGGCTGGTGTTCCATTGCTTCATTAGTTTTAGGTGCAACTAAGAGCGCTAGAGAGACAAACCTGCCGATTACTTGATGTTAACTGTCCCTGTGCGCTCGATGTTGCTGTTGTTTTGAGGCTTCGTGCGCAAATAAATCTTAACACTTCTAATAATCTTGAAGTAAGTATGAATTGCTCTTTGATTAGCAGTTGCTGTATAAATACCGTATGCGGCAAAGCTTTCCACTGTAAATCAGTAGCAGTCACTCTGACTCATGGTCTGACATTATGACCCGCCAGCTCAACGGCTCCTTTCCCTGCCAGCGACAGCTACAGAGGGCGGCCTGCCAGACTTTCAACAATCCCGGCAACGAACCAGCCGGCAGACCAGCTAACCAGTCAGCCAGCCATTAAACCCTCCAACCAGCCTCTAAGTAAAGCCATGCATTCATGGAGCCATCCAGCCCCTGCCCCCACTAGTCCAGCTCTAATCCACCCTAGCCGCAGCCTGGCAGTGCTCATTTTGAGTGCCCCTCAATCTGTGGTCACAACAAGCTTAGTCGTGTGCTAATCCTTCCCGTCCCATCCAGCTATCATTATCCCCACACTGATACTGTCTACATCCGCCGCTGCTCTTAATGGCACACATCCTAGGGCTTTTTTTTTCCTCCCCAGCACATTTTTCTGCCAAAACACTAAAGAAAGAGACACAAAAGTGCGAAAAGACAGACAGATAAACAAACGGAAGAGATAATTATCTGCCCTGTCAAAAAAAGAAAGCCTGCATAAATTCAAATAAAGTCAAAACACAGGGAGGCAGACAGACACTCACATAACACACTCCTCTCTAATGTGTCCCTAGTGAATTAATGTGACTCTCTATGAGTCATTAATGGAGGTGAACAGGTCCCTTAATGGTCATTCTCCATGTTGGTTGGTTTGTCGTAAATGTGTCATGGTATAAATACATGTGAGCTTCATAGAGAAGTCTCTGTTTTACAACTGTGTGTGTCTGTCTATTGTTAAGTCTGTATGGTGGGCATCTCCTCTGTGTTTTCTCTAAGAGTCTGATGGTTTGAGGAGGCGTTTATGTTCCTCAGTTAAAACTCTATGGTGGATATTTCCAAAGATTATTCCAGTGTTTTTATATGGTTAAAATTAGATTACTTTTAGGCAAATAAATAAATAAAAGATTTTAGAGAACATTTCTCTACCAGTCAATTTCTGGCAGCACTGCTGGAAGCCACATTTAGACCTTAATTTAGGAAATATCAAATACACTTATGAAATGTTTAATCTTAGACTATTTTGTCACACAGAAAATAAAATATAACTGTTAACTGAAGATGAAAAATCTGTCTCTTATGTAGTGCAATTGTTTGCCACATCCCTGAGCCGACCAGGGATTGTCCAATTATACTTTAGTAAGCATAACTAGGCATGGCAGGTCTGTCAGTCTTCCTCCATACCGCAATGAGTTTGAAGGGTGGTGCATTTTTTAAGCTTTAAGAAAACAAAGACACGAGCAAAAGTGTAGCCGTATGCTGCAAGCAATAACATTACTTTCAAGGCTGTGCCAGACCACATTAACTAAATAAATGAGTTTGTGGGGTCACAGAGAGGGTAAAAACAACCAATGCTGAAGGCAACCTGGATCATAATGTTAGCTCCTTCTTGGATTTGTCCACATTACACACAGTAGTTAGCCTACATCCTAAAATCCTTTTCCCTCATAACATTACAAACACAAGTACGGCACAGTGGTCCAGTGGTTAGCACTGTCACTTCACAGCAAGAAGGTTCCTGGTTCGCACCTCAGTTGGGGCTGTTCTGCATGGGGCTGTGCGGGTTCTCTCCGGGTACTCCGGCTCAGTGACTCTAAATTGGCCATACAATGCAAGGACCAACATTCTCTATACTGCAAAAAACAACAACAACGAAGCTAATGATAGCTTAATTAGCTAGTTAGCTACAGCTGATGAAATCTGCCGGTGGCTAGAAATGACCAGCCTGCTTTTGCATACCTCTGCCTGAAATAATGAAATAATGACTAATACACTGGTTGTGTATAGGTTGTGTATAGATGCCTCTAATCTTGGATCCCGAGGAAAAACAATCTTCCAGATCAGATGCAGAGTTTATTGTTGCACTAACGTATCCCAGCAGACTACTCTTCACAGCGAAC
The DNA here is from genome assembly GCA_023373845.1 of Nibea coibor. Taxonomy (NCBI): domain Eukaryota; kingdom Metazoa; phylum Chordata; class Actinopteri; family Sciaenidae; genus Nibea; species Nibea coibor. The sequence goes on along the minus strand of CM041737.1, from coordinate 9,775,798 downwards.
TAGAATATAGCAAAACACATTGGAGTATTACAATGGCACACAATACCAAACCTTTGTTGCACCCCGTTGTTAAACGGAAAACGGAATATAATGATTTCAGAAATGCCAGTGGTCATAAAACAGTACTAATCTCAGCTTTACTGGGGATTTTTCACATTGCACCTTATGTCTTCTTGTGCACTGAACAATATCTGCTCTACTTCATATTAAGCTGATTAGGTCTTGCAGTAATCTGGACGATGGCCAACAATCCAGTGCAGCGCAGCCATTATTGCCTCGTCGAATACATAAAAGCACACTGGAGACATTTTACCCTTGTAGGAAGTGCATTAACACATCCCAAGCACGTAAGCTGCACTAAATGTACCTTTAAGGCATTTAGGTGGCCTTGTTGTGAAGTGGAGGGACCTGTAAAGGTGTAAACAATGAAATAGCCCTCCATGCTGCCGCTGCGGCTGCTGCAGTTGATTCATGATGTGTTTCATTAACAGTGCAAAGACAAATATAAAATGCAAAATAGAGTGACATTGTCCTGATATACTATATCATGGTGTAGATAACCGTTGTACAATGGATGACATAGTATTTGGATTATTATTATTATTCCACATTCATCCAAAATTCAAAATGTGCATCCTTTCTACTATTTCATTAGCAATGAACTTGCATTTGTTCCATAAATTTTAACGAGGAATCCATTAAAATTTCCCTGAAGTGGCGTTGTTTAGCTCAGTTGGTAGAGCCTCCGCCCCGTGTACAAAAGCTCAGTCCTTGCCGCAGTTGCCCAGGGTTCGAATCCGACCTGCGGCCCTTTGCTGCATGTCATTCCCCATCTCTCTCTCCCCACATTCCTGTCACTCTTCCGCTGTCTCTATCCAATAAAAGCTTGAAAAAAAAAATCCCTGAAAAGACATGATGGCTCACTGTGAAAGCAAGATGCACTGAGGAGTAGCACGCTGAACCCTGTCGTGATGATAATGGCCTATTCTTGTATGATTTCCTGCGCACTAAAGCATGCATCATTCAGCTCAACCTTCTCAGAACCCAAGAAGAAACCAGCAGAAGATTCTCGGAGAGGATTCACAGGAGCGAGGGCGAGAGCAACCGTCTCTCACACTTTGAAAAAAAAAAGCCTTGGGCTGTGAAGAAGCAGCAAGAGGAGTATACCTCTGAGACTTCTGAAGGCAGAGTGAGCAGGGAAAAGAGCCAAGCCTTGTTCTCCCGTTATAAGCCCTGCACAGCATACATTGATGAACGAGAAGGGGAGAAATTGGCATTGGGAATAAGGGCAAGACGGTGTAAATTTGGAGCACAAAAGGCTTAAGGGGGCACTGTGCATGCATCCCTGTAGCTCCACACACACACACACACACATACAGTACAGTATGCACTGGGCTTAAGAGGTGGCTGAGGAGAATGACTGGCGAGGGGATCAAAACAAAGCCCATGGGTGATGTTGGAGGGGAGCTCAGGGACTTGGGATGGAAGTCTGCTCCTCATCCGACGGCCGTTTGCGCAATCGGATGTGCGCACACTTACACACAATTTAAGAAGTCTAAGAGCATAATGACCATAAGAAAAGGGGAGATAACCCCCGAAAAGACACACCACGGAGACAACTCAAACTCACACGCATCCATGCGCGCATACACGAGGCATAAGGTTCTAACTGGGTGATATTGCCAGGAGTGCAGGGATAATCCTGTGAAACTGTGTTTGTGTGGAGAAAGTTAGTTTCAGTGGCCAGGAGAAAACACCCTCCAAAAGTTGAGAGGAGATGCCAATCAACTTTACACCACAATAATCTGTGACCTGGTTTCTCAATGCTGTCAGTCTCTTTAAGGGGTGAAAATAACAACAAAGCAGCTACATCCAATTATTTCCGTTTCAGGACATTTCAACATTTTCTGTAAACATGCCTGCTATTTTCATAGTCACAGTCAGGAGCTAGCGATTAACCTGATCAAAACACCACATGAGTACATATAAATATATATACATATAGCGTGTGGAGCAAATAGTGTGAGTTGTATTTGCAAAAGGCTTCACTGTGATGTAACCCTCCTCCAACAGCGCAGGTTCAGCAAGTGGCAGGAAAATGTGGTGATAATTTACAGCCAACCAAAAAGTCAGAATTTATGGGTGTGCAGCTCCCATTAATGGTGTCATCCCGTGTGGAGCCCAGAAGTCACAACTGGGGTGACAAAGATAAAAATGGGAAATGACATTTGGTTTATGATTTCGCATATGTTGTTAATTTTGCACAGGACAGACTAATCAGTGCGTTTGAGTATAAACAACCCCCTCCCGAAGCTATAAACCCGAGCAGACTGTGTTCTGTGCTCTGAGCTTCATGAATAAAAGTGGACCCAGGACTGTTTTTTCTGGGAATGACAGCTACTATAAAACTATTAACTTGAAGTCAGAAATGTATTTCGAGAGTTATCTCTGTCTCAGTGAGATGTAGCACAAAAGATGATTTGTAGTTATGTGCGAACCTCAGATAGAAATCCTGCGGATCTCAGTTTCTGATGGGATTTTTAACTCCCTTTTTTGTTTCCTGTTTAACCTTTGACTTTGAATGTGGCAGAGCAGTCTAAATGTGTCAGACTTCTGCCTTCTTCAGAAGTTTTGAGCATACTGTCATGTTAACAATGACAAGTGTAATCAGAATACGAGTAAGGGCATTCCCTGAGATCCAAAATGTAAAATTTTAAATAAGTGAATAAAACATTAGAATCTAATACATTTTTTAAAACTCATCTTTCCTCTTACTCTTCTTTAGAGTTCACTGCACATAACCCTTATTTAACTTTGTTTTGCGTTGTCTGTTTCACAGCATGTTTTTTTTCTCAATGATTCATAAATAAATTTATAAATAACAAATATGTCAAGCACATAGATAGTCCCGTGTAAGTGCGACCTAAATGTTAATTTGATGCACTGATGGTTGGCATCCACTCACATTCATATCTGCAATCACATGAAGACATTTTTATTATTAGAACTTGGACTATGATCCCTGACCCAGAACATGTATCAGTGTCCCTGTCGTCATCAAAAACATGAGAAGAGGAGGTCAAAGGAGTAGTGTGATGAAAGTCTCACCTCCCTTCCACCCTCTCAGGCCACTGTGACAGGGGACAGGCGTGAAAACAGCCACGTACTTGTTAATTTGCTGACGGGGATTCATCCATCCACTCGGAAAGAGGAGATAGACTTTGTCATCTTGTTTTGCTTTTCCACCCCGTGGAAATGTCCCATAACATCTTACTTCACTTAAGGACCGAGCTCCATCTGCGTTTTATGCTTTGACTGAGTTTTTAGTGCCATATCTTTTTACTTTATTTTCCTTAATATTTTATTGTATGTTCTGCACAGATCATTTACCCTCCTGTTGCCCTCAATATTGCATGACCTAAAAAAAAAAACCCTGCAGATTAACACAAGCATGGAAAATTAATGAGCATGTCATCAACAACAGAGATTCATGGATGTTTACTTTCTTACTCCTCTCCCTAAGTGCTGGTCATTCAGGAGATGAGACATTAACGAATGGATAAAATGGAAATGCAAATAAGAAGATGACAAAAAAAGGTGGTGGTTCATAATATTAAACTGACAAATTGGATTCTGCAAAACACACATTTTCTGCACTTAAGGACACACATTTTGGAATGTGTCAAATTCTTCCAACAATGTTACAATTAGTCATGCTGTGAAAAAAATAATAATAATAATAATAAGTAAATAAATAATTATTGTAAATATGCACCTGACATGAGAATATTAGTGTCTTTAACAGGAAAGAGTCTACTGTCACACTAGCGTCTGTGTGCGGCAGCTAAACACTAATGTCAGCGTGCTAACATGGTCACATTGACAATGCTAACATGCTGATGTTTGTCATGTTTGCCATCTTAGTTCAGCAAATTAGCACTAAACATAAAGTGCAGCCGGCGCTGATGGGAATGACATTAGTTTTGCAGGTATTTTGATCAAAGCCTGAAGTATTGGATACTTTAAAACTCTGTGCTAGCGATCAGGATCACTAAAGTCATTAGCTTTCGTCCACCAGACACCATGAATATCTGTGCAAATATTTGAAAAAGCATCTTTTAGAGATATTTTTCAAGATGAAGAAAAAACAGTTGATGAAAAAGGTGCTGCTAGATAAAATGTGGATTCAACCACTGGAGGCCATGAAGGCTACTGCACAATTGTGTGGCAATCCATCTAATAGTTGTTGAGATATTTCTGAAATGATGCCACGTTGCTTCTGTTTCTGCAAACATTAATGCTGTCTGAGACTGATGAACACTGAGAAGTGAAAAAAAAAATGGTTCTAATTATAGAGAGTTATACAAAGAGAGAATTCTATTCTGAATAAATTACACTTTTAATCATAAAAAATGAGAGGGAGCCATATCTCAAACAGAAAACATGTCAATGTAAAGATAGCCATTATCGAACCATCTCACATGTCGTTATTCAACCAGGACTTCTGGAGAGACATGGCGCCTGATGGCTGCTGATAACTGTTGTCAAAGGAAATTGTCTGGGCTTGTAAGACACAAAGGTAGGGAGAAAGACGTTGCCTAGTGAGTGTGAATCCGCCTCTCTTTCAGCAGCGTCTTACTGAGATCACAGAGCATGTTTTGAGCTTGAACTATTTCTTCAAGTAAGTGCAGAATGTCCAGCGGTCTTTATACCATTTCAGATAGCTCACAAGACCTCATAACCCTTGACAACTGTTGTCTGAGGAGATTGTCTGATTCAGATGTCCACGTTAGTTTGTATCAGGTGAAAAAAAAAAGTGAAAGGCTTGATGTGTGATTTCTCTGTCTCTATGTCTCAGCAAGCCTTTCACCTTCTTGTCCAAAATGCAACCCTAAAAAGACAAGCCTGGTACCGAGATACAGATAGAGAGTGTAGAAGGTTTGCGTAAGTGGAGGAATTGGAATTTAAACACTTTGTGTATTGTCGGGCTCGCCGGTAATGAAGCCAAATATACAATGTCAGAACGGATACAAAGTAAAGCATCCTTACAAAACTATTATCTTCGGCCATTACCCAGAAGGTTGAGATGTTTTTACTTCAACATTAGAACAAATTTGTCCTGAGCCGCACACATTTTAATTGAATTATAGCTAATGGAGCAGCCGCGCAGTTCACCAGCTTTGTGTATTACAGCAGCAGGAGTGTGAATAGAATTCCAGTACGTGGGATGAACGGGTGCTTGCGTCGTGTCTTTGGCTTTGACACAGTCAAGCAGAGAACCTTGAGGTGAGCAGAGGCAAAAAAAAAAAAAAAAAAAAAATGTGTGAACTCAATCAGATAGATGTGACGTTATCAGCAGATCATGCACAAAGAGAATGTAGAGGAGCACAATGCACATGCACAACAACGTTGTGACATGGACATGATTCAGATTAACCAGCTACCATTGAAGGCAAGTAAAAGTAAACCTCCATTTCTCAGATTTATTGTGCACATGAAAAAAGTGTTAGAATACAAGATGATTCCTGTATTCTTGAATTATAGATGTCTTAAAAGATGACACCCTCCTCATTTTATATCCTTTTAAGTGTATGTGCATGTGCGATGGTTTTAATTTGTGTCGTATATCTCAAAAGTGACTATCAATTTTCAAGTTCTTCTGCAGTGTATCCCTCCCTAAAATGTAATCCCCAGAATATATATAAATATATATATATAAAAACAGTTTTCCTGAACCACAGGCCTGTGTAAGCACTTTGCCTCTGCCAGATGAACCACCTCCCATATCTTCACACATTACAGCCTCGCTGTGGTATCAGCCCAGCATTTCTCTGTGTGTATGCAGACGTAGCTGTGTGTAGTGGTGGATGTCGCCCCTAAACTGCAGTCCTGATATGAAAAAAAAAAAAAGAGAGAGAGAGAGAGAGAGGGATATCTTACTGAACCACAGATGTGGCCAGTGAAAGCGGTCCCTCTGCTCCCCAGAGGAATAGTTTTTTAGAAAATCCTGCAGGACTGCAGCACTAAGAGACGTGAGAAGAAGCTTGCTAAGCAGTTGATAGCAGGTGCGGGTGCTATTATAAAGAGACCCACTTAACAACTAATTACCAAGCTTTCCAGTATATGATAAACAATGATAATAAGTTTTTTGTTATATCACACCTTTCCTGAAGACATGCATATCTAAGTGCTTCAAATTGAACAATTAAATGGAGACTAAAGGGGACAACAGGATCACTATTAGTCTATCTTAAAGGCCGATTTAAGGACAAGGATGGCAAACTAGCTTGTCTGTCCGATGCTGTGGTACACCGCACTGGTTCCCGCTATACCTCTCCTTATCTAAATGCATAGTAAATACAGACTGGTGGTGACACAGGTCTGACCTGTTTGTAAAATAATACATCACTGCAGTACAACACGTAAAGCTTCAGCTCTCGGGATGTCAAGTTTGATTCAAGAGTTTCATATCACAAGTTAGATGTGTGAGTTTGTTAACACGTTCATACACTGCACTGTTTGGTCCTCTTGAGTGTTCCTATATTATAAGATATATGGGATATATAATATAGAGATACAGTATATATATATATATATATATATATATATGAAAATAATACATATATGCATTAGTTGGTATGGTTATCACAATTAGGCAGATACTGCGGCTGCATTAAAGTAGCATCCCGCTGACTGACGTTTCTGATTTTTACTTTTATTATCATGCGATTTTTGGATCTTACTGTTGTTACTGATTGATTTTGGTGCGTGTGTGTGGGTGTGGGGGTGTCACTGTGTCTGAGTTGGCTCAGTGTCCTCTGCTCTCATATCAGCTGGGATGAAGAGCTGTGTACAATCCATCAGCTCACAGCTGTGACTTCCAGCCTGTTGATTGGTCAAGGTCGCCTTACACACACACACACACACACACACACACACACACGCACACACGCACACACACACACAGACACACACACAAACTCTGTCCTTGCGTTTACATCCTCATGACACATACAGCATGTCTGTGTTATTACAGCACATCACTGAATCCTGACAAGGCAAAACAAAACACACGTCTTGCGATTAATTCCCTTTATTAAGTTACAGAGAAGCTAAATTATGCAGATCTGAGTTGAGGGCAAACATCATCGGTGTGTCCTCTTGGCAAGTTGGTGTATGCACCAGTAACATTAAAGGCCACAGGTTTAAATATGGTTATTGTTTCATTTCTTTCTAAATTATTCATGTTTGCTGTCGTCATATGCTGTCTAATGAAGCATAAAAATAGCTGTGGAAAAGTAGTCGAATGTGTCCTACTTTGAAACAAACAGCTACTCACACCTGCACACTTCTTGCTGTGTTGTGAGTTCATTCACTAGGTACTCATTTTCCTGGACTCAGGATGCAATCACCTTTCAAACAGCCACTGAAGATCAAGTGATCTCAGGTGAAACTGCCCAATATCTGACTTTCGGTCGACCAATCAGAGCCCACGTTCTGATTGCATACAGAGAAGTAGCTGAGACTAAAGATGTCACCGGTCTGAACAAATTGATTCCTTGTCATGATGTCCATCCAATTAATTTACCTTTTGCAGCTGAGGCTTTGTGAAGAGGTTGGCTAATTGCTGATGCCTCCGTCAAAGCCATCACTCCATCAACTCGCTGCAGGGAGGGAAGCCAAACACTGAACCAGAGGAGGACTGGCCATCTGGAGAGACTTCTTTTCAAGTAGTGGGCCAACAGTGAATTCACAAACACCAATATCCAACAGATAGAAAGACCAAAAGTTTGGGTTAGTTTGCAGACTAAGGCCTCTGTCTCAAGAGGTCAGCATCGTGTGTTCTAGCATAAATGTGAGATTCATTTGTGAAAATTCAAACATGGCAGAAAAAGACAGAAATATAAAAAGAAAAAAGTAATACTTGTAAGCTGTTACAAATGTCTTTCAGAAAAAAAGATGGCAAGCTAACAGCACTAAAATAGCCCACCTGTGTTATTTTTTTGCCTCTAACACCTGGAGCATTTTGAGATTTAAACACACAACGAGGTATGTTCTAAAAATAAAACTAAAGCTATTTCCTGACGCATACGTGGGCTCACCTCTACCCCAGTTCACGCTGACGTTGTGCGGTCCTTGGTGGGGCACGCACACCCTGCTGTTGTTGCCGTGATGCTGTGACTCTAAATTTAATTCAGACCACACAACTCTGCGCTGATAATAATTGCACGGATTACCTGGAGCCATAATCACATGATGTGTGACGAGGAGAAGGTAAAGCACGGGCCATCTGGTCTGCCTGGGCATAGCTGGGCCAACACGCACGCACACACACATACACACACACACACACAAGTACGTATACAGGGCGGCCAGTAATACACACTGTCAAGATGGAACGCACACATAACAACAAACAGCGATATCCTGATTTGAACTAACCTGTAAATGCACTTTAAAGAACACATACGGTGTCAAATAAACAAGCTGATGTTGCCAGTTTTTTGTTCTATTAAATACTGGCTGCTGTTCATACAGAGTGGTGCAGCGAAATCTTAAATAATAATTCTGTCCCGATTCCAGCTACATACTATTTATATAACAAACTGTATAATATTTCTTTTTCAATTCAAAATTGTTGGCTCTCTCCCAAAATGCATTATGCATATAACTGCATTCAGTAACCTATACAACATGTAAGATACATATTCATGGCCTCTATCTGTCCTTCTAGGTTCCTTCATCTTGCCCTTCACCCTCTAACAGTATCTATATCCATTGTGTCTTCTTCACCTTCCCCCACAAACGTTGCATCATCTCACATCTTTTCTCCTCTCCACACCCCGGCGTCCCCACACCCTTGCATCCTGCCATCAAATCCCTTCATCCCTCTTCTCCTCCTGCACATCAGCTGAGCCACCAACCTGTCACTTAAACCTCAGAGCTATGGGACACAGCTGCAGGATATCTGTAACCTCTATGCATACATACACACACACACACACACGAGATTGTCCCGTGCTGCCTCTCTGGACTATAATCAGTGGGGTCTCAGCTGCAGGTCTGGCCATCTCTTCTATGAGGGGTGGAGAGATCAGTCAGCCCTCCAGGGGCGTTGACAGAGTGTGTTTCTATCGTGTGTGTGTGTGTGTGTTTCTGAATTTTTAAACATTTGGGGACAAATTTGGAATTCTAACCCATTGATTTGAGGGAGCTTGTTTAATTAGAGGCAAAACTGGTGTCCCAGATTTGTTTTCACTGCAGCTGCAATCAGTGTGAGCTAAAACAGATTCGATCTTGTTGGTCGACCAGTGGGACACCAATGAGTCCAGGAGCACCTGGACGAAAAGATGTTAAAACAATTTGTGAAGATATTTGATCCCACATCAAGCCAACAACAGATTTAACTGGCTCAGCTGACTTAATAAAGTCTGTGAGGGGGTAATAAATTAAACATCGACCCTACCCTGCCAAGCTGAAATACATTTTGTTTTTTATATTATAATATATTATGAGAAATATAAATATAAGAATATGAACATACACAATGGTGTAGTACATATTTTCAGTGATCACAAAATTGCTAAGATGCATCATCCTGTACATAAAATCAATTTCATTTATACTCAGGGACAGCAGAATCACAGTGTGAACCAAAGCTCAGGATTAAATGGGTCCCCGGACGATAGCTTGTCCAATAGCGAATTACAAACAAGATAAAATGAAAGCTGTCTGCATGCAGTCTAGGTGTTCAGTTAGCTAGCCAAAAATCTTAAAAAATGGTCAAATTCAAGCTGCTGGCTAAGATAAACCAAGCCCTCCCACTCTGTACCAGCAGTACCTGCAGGCAGTGAATCATATCAGACAAGGAAAGAAATGACTGATAGCGATGGATGTCTTTGTTCTTCATTCTTTCTAAACTTCACTTAGTATTTAGATGTCAGGAATATGGCTTCTTTTTAAAGAGATTTTAGATTTGAGTTAAAATAGTCCATTGTAAAAAAAAAAAAAAGTTCATGCGGTCTTGGCTACCTGATGAATCCTGATTCTCTTTTAGCTCTATTTTTGGTCTCCACCAACACCCCAAGAGAAAATATCCAGCTCTTTAGCTGCTAAATTTTTTCACTATGTTCACAAACTAATTGCTAACTCTGTCTGTGTGACACTTGAGGATGGGCAGATAGTGTACAGTGATCTGCAACAGACTACATTGTGGCAGCGGTGAGAATGAAACGAAACAGTAAAGCCGTGGGCTAGAAAACCAAACAACACCGAAAGATGATGAAACGCTTTGTAGAGCAGATTTGATTTATACTTGTTGATTCATCACTAGAAGCGACCACTTTCTCACACACATAGCAATGTGATCCTTTGATAACATTATCCATTAATAAAACATATGTTGTATCTGGTGAGAAGCCGTGTACGTGGGGAGTATCTGCCAATTGTAAGCAGGTAAGCGATTTCTTTTATTGCATGTATACTATAGCTCCACTGGGAATTCATTTATATGTAAGTGCCATAGCCCCAAAGGAGACTTAAACCAACAATACCTGTGTCTATTTATCTGTGTCTGTGTGAGAGAGATGAGATTAGCTCAACAGTCTGTATGTGTGTACCTGTATATTTACATCAGCCCAACAACATGTGTGTACAGTACTTGTGCCAGGTGTTTGTCTGCCCGGGCATATGTAGCACTGTATGTTTGTGTTTGTGAGGTGTGAGTGTGTGTGTCTGTGTGCGTGTAAATCCCTGAAGGTCACTGCTGAGGTGATTATACTTCAGCTGCATCCAGGTTTGGAGCACAAACGGCTGCACTTCCACATTGATTTCCTGTCACTCCAGATGGAAATTCATACTGTACACCAGATTGGACCCCCAACACCCCCCAGCACCCCCACTCTCTCTCCTCTCTTCCTCGCCCCCACACAAACTAATCATGCTCAAACTGATGATCCAAAGTTAGTGGTTAAAAGGGGCGGGATCAGGCTGTGTTTTTGACAGGTCACTGATGGTTTCAGTGGATGGCTGGAAATGTATTCTCTGGGATCTGGATGAATGTCAAATGAGGTTATATGAAAAGGTTTCATCTGGAATTTTAATTCCCAATTTTTGAATGCCTGACATGTTATTGAAATTCAAATGACCACCTCCCTGCTATTTCTTGATCTTACCACATGAATATGAATGGAGTGATAGCCTCCATCTGATTCTTTCTTAATATGCATGAGAGGAGAAGACTTGATGAATTGCTCAAATCTGTGTACTGATCCCCATTTGCGATTATTGGACCAAGAAACCAATTGTTCTATAATGAGAAGCATTTACGCCCACACTCGATGGACTTTTAATGTTATTTGGGTTCCATCCTGACCTGGCCTTGTTACACGAGGGGTCAAGGGTCGTACATCTTGAGAAGGGAGCATCCGTCACACTTGACATTTCCTATTGACCTCTGCAGAGAGGGAGCTCCATGGAAGCACTGACAGTTCATCAGCAAAGGTGCAGAAAATGGAAAAGCACATAAACACGAGCAGAGAAGCTGTCGTGTGGACACATGCACACACCCATTCCAATTTCACCCCGCATTCCCCTCATCCCCCCACACACACGCACACACATTTAAAAGGCTTTTTATTTTAGGCAGTGATTGCGGGCTTTAAACATTACTTGTGAATGGGGACTACCATTAAGGCTTGTTCATTGCCGTGCTAACAGCCTCGTTCCCACTGACAGGTCAGGGCAGTGTAAGTGGAGCCGCATGAGTGATGACATCAATGTCTGATATTTATGCAAAAAGCTGTACTGCAAATGAAAATCATAATTTGGCATCATGCCACGTAATGGATTTTAGCCACTGCATTTGACCTGCACTCTATAATTTTCTATAATTTCTTTCTGAGGGACAATTTTTTTTAAGTCTTCATTTCTTCAAATCTTGGCAAGTTTAGATTTGAGAAAATCTTTTTTAAAATAAAATCAGTCATTTGAACTGTATATCTGTACGACTCCAAAGTTTTACTTTTGAAGTTTAATTTGGATTTTAAACTTCTTGTACAGTATTTTTTGCTCCATTACATTTATTTGACAGCTATAGTGACATGTTCAAGTAATATCCACCTCAACCAGGTACAACATTTAAAGGCTGCTATTATGTTAATGCTTCAATAATTAGAGGTGGCTTCAAGAGTAAAACACCGCAAAATGACGTAACTACATGTACTTTTATGGGCTCAGTATTCAGTAGGTTGTGCATCTTAATTTTACCAGTACCTCGTAAATGCAGTCAAATATACTAATATATGTCATGGAGATTTAGCACTAAAATGTGGTGAAGTAGAATTATAAAGTAGCATAAAATGACAGTAACTGAGTAAAGTAATAGGACATATTATACATTCTGAATTCAGAACATTCCTTTTTTCTTGTTTTGGTACTTATAATCCCACTTAACAGTTCAGTATGAAGGATTTGGTGGCATCTAGCATCACTCACGTCTGCTTTCCAAGCATGTAGGAGAAACTACGGGGGCTGCAAGACTGCAAAACACTGTGTAGAGGCAGTGTTGCCAGTGGTTTGTCTGGGGTAATGGGGTACTTAAAAATATGGCAGCTCCTCCTGTAGATAAAATGGATACATTCCAAACCAAAACACATAAATCCCTGGAACATTATTTAAATGACCTGGATACTTCTTGTCACCGCTGCATATAATAGCAAATTTAATCTATTGTGTGTCCGTGCTGTAATTTGAAGTATTGTCCAATGGATGAGTTTGATGCCGGGCTGAGGTTGATTAGTACGTTTGTATCTGTACAAAGAAGGTTGGATAGAGATGACCGTTGCAATCGCTGAATGGTTTTCCAGCTGTAGAAGTATATTCTTACTCTCTGTCTCTCTGTCTCTCTCTCTCTCTCTCTCTCTCTCTCTCTCTCTCTCTCTCTCTCTCTCACACACACACACACACACATTTTCCATAATTGATGTGGGAGATGAGGCTCCCCAGGGGTCATCTCCTCTCTCTTCATCCCTCCCTTTTTCCCCAGCTGTTCTTGGCCGTCTCTTGCTCACCTTCTCCTCTCCTTTTTCTTCTTCTTCGTCTTTCATTTCACCCCTCCATCTTGCGCCTTTCATCTTGTCAACCCATTTGCAAGTCTGCTGGCCCTCATCCATTTAATGTGCCGACGGCGCTGGGTGTTACCAGTTTGGTTCCAGCAAACCGCTCGTAGCAAGATGCAGTTCTTTCTCACCTCCTCTCCGTTTGCCCTCTTCCTGTGGGTCTCTGTATCTACATCTGTATCTCAGTGAAAATCCCCCCCCCCCCCCCCCCCCCTCCCACACACACACACTCATGAGCACACACAATTCACAATTCGATGCACACACACACACGTACACACCTTGTGTTTTCTCTCCCTCTCTCTCTTGCTCTCTCCCCTCAGAGGCTTTTATCACACCGTACCTGGGTCCCTCTCCAGATGTTAAGTGTCTTCCTGGCTGGTGGAGATAGTAAAGAGAAGTCAGACAGGAATAAAGACACACACACACACACACACACACACACACACACAAGATAGAGATGTATGTTGGGGGAAAAGCTGGATTACTGTGAGACCATCAGAGCCTCTTAATGGAAAAGACACACACATTTACACAAACTCAGACACACATTCACATTAGCTTAGACCTTGCTGGTCACCCTTTGGTAATCTTATATTCTAATATACACTACAGGCAATATATCTCACCTCATAGAGTGAATTTACATACAGTGTGTCTCAATTTGTCAAACATGACACTCATACTCTCTTTCTAAGTAATTGTGGGACAATGTGACTTTATGTTGCATTAAATTCATCTTTATTGGATTTATTATCAAGGTTACTGAAATGGAACATTTTTTATTGCTAAAGTAAAAAAAAAAAAAAAAATACACACTTCATAAAAATTACTCCAGCTGTCCTATAAGAGAGCAGGTCTTTTACACTCTGCTATTCATATAATAAATAATAATTTTATAACCCTTGCAAACCTTAATCGAAATGTCCTAATAAATGCAAGTCTGAGAGATCTGAAAATAAGTTTTAGGAGATGTAATAGGGTCAAATTTCAAATTGCATTAATCCGTTTGCAGGGGACACAAGTGATTAAAATCATGATATCATGAACCTTATGAAATGAGTTTTTAGGTTTCTTGAATATTAAAAGTAGAGACAGTCTGTTAGTATAATGAGCCAACATTTAAATCACCGTCTCAAGCCACTGCTCTTGTAAATGACGGTTCCTGAGTGGCCCATACTGTGTGTCAGGGGTCGCCCAGTAGCCTGAGGAGGCTGTCTAGTGGCTCTGTCTGCTTAGGGTACCTCGCAGGCAGGCCTGGAGCCCAGAGAGGGCCCCTGCTCCCTGGGGAATATCTGACCATCCTCCAAATCACCAAACCAGCAGATGGCGAAGGACTAAGAACTGATTGGCATAGACTGCTCTCTAAAATGTTTTTTTTTTTTGAAAACAGCAGCAATATAAGTGAAAACACGGACGTACACAAACAATGAATAAAACATAAGGCTGTGACTCCTATTTGACTCCTCTGTCATTTTTTTTCCATTAAGAAAAAAAAGATGTACTACATGAATCACAACCTACAGATAAAGGAAAAAGTAGATGGATTTACATGCTGCGGATATATTGAATTCATTTTATGTGGCAAGAGAGACAAACAATTTTTGAGACAACACTGCTTTAATACAAGATAGAATGGGGCATGGGGTGACAGTGAAGATGGGCAGAAGGAGACATCAAACAAAGTCTGCGGGCTGGAATCATACCTGCAGTACCCGAGAGTGCATGTCTTTTATTGTACACAGAAATCATGAGGTCTGTGCTGTCAAAACAAATCTATCTCGTCCTTCAGAAAGTTAACAATGTCTATATTTGGTATGTTATAGAATGATGCAACAAATGCGATCAGTTTGTCATAATGAAAAGCACTTCTGATCATCATCTTTTGACAGCGGGATTGATAAGATAGGTGGCTAAACACGCAGCAGTTTTGAGTGTGTGCTAGTTTTCAAATGCCCATATGAACAGGACTGATTTTAGAAATGCTAAATTGTTTTTGTCTGTCTTTCTTCTTTTGTTTCTTTTCTGATTGGGCCTATCCTCCAGCTATTCTGACTGTGTTTATGGGTAATTTGGTCCTCCAAATGATGTTCAGCTGTGCCCACTTTACCGCCATCATTGACACAAAACAGAAATTGTGCGTGCGTTTAAGAATTCAAATGAATACTGAATCAAAACTGCAAGTCCTGCTCAATGGATGGGTAACTATGGGTAATTTCAGTGCAAGCTCCACCACTTAACCACTTTTTAGACGTTCGTAGTCCCCAGAGGATGCATCCTAAAGACTTTGGTGACCCCTTGACTTCTTCTCTAGTGCCAAGTTGACCTTTTAGTTCAGAGTGAATTTATTAACTCTGGACAGCTTTCAACTTGTGCGAGCGGACAGCTGAAGACAGACAGGAAAGCAGGGAGAGAGCGGGAGAACGACACACAGCAAAGGAATATATATATAAAGGAATATATATATACACACACACACACATTGCTGGAACTGGTGAATAAGTGGGCGGAGATGATCAGGTCGTCATAATAGTAGGAAATGGGTTACTTCAGGACAGGAGGGAGTGGCTGGCTCTGTGCAAGGACACAGAGAGTTAGTATACGGCAGAGAAAACAGAGCAAGTGATGGAATGAATGTCAGGATCTGGAGGGAAGTTGTCGCACTCTTAGTTTTTTTTTTTTAGTATGTCTGTAAAAGCAATGGGAAAACTAATATCTAAGTGCAGAAAACACTTCTGACAAAGCAAAAGCAAAAACAAAAAGACCATTTTGTATGAGACACTCAAAGTGCAGGTGTTTTTGGTCTCTAAAAGCTGTGATAGAGGCTTTTAGAAGGTTTCAATCCAGCTACAAAATATTAGCCCAACTTTAAAAAGAGGAAACGGTTATCTCATCGTGACAACTTCAGAAACTCAGTCGAACATAAAAGGGTATTTCACTGAAACAACTTACAAACTCATACACAAGAGTTAGTCATCTATATGAAAGCCAGAAAAAACAAATACTTCTTTGGCTGCAGGTGGTTCTTGAGCGAATCACAGTCGGGGGAACAATCAGACTAATGTGTGATATTAATAGTAACACTGAAGAGATCGAATCCACTGTAAGTACAATTGAATGTAATCTAAAGATCGACTTTAATTTCATGCAACAGTAAAATGAAGTAATTGCGATGGATAACTTTGGTCCTCAGTGTTAGTGCATGTGGCTGTCTCTATAGTATAATCTTGGAGATGAAAAGTATTAACACATTGAACTGCTGCTGTTAAAGTTTTCAGCAACAAATGTTTAAACATATGTTCAGACAAACGTGCATGTGCGAACGTTCACCTTGAGGGTAGGCGTCTAAGCTCCTCGACAGAATAAGCAGCTGACATCACAGGCTAAAACATCTTGCAAACCTATAGCGGCACATCAACACACGTTCCCTTCGGGGGGTTCACACATGGCTCCTGCACATGTCGCACTCAATGGATCACACAATTACAGTAGTTCACACCGGTTGAATGGGTAGTAATCATGCATGTTGCAAAGTGTTTTTCATCATCATGAACCCTGTATCACTTGCACACCACACATCTGCTAAGCCTGAGAGAACAAATAGCTCCGTCTGAAACATTTGATCAGACACACACACACAGATTCAGAGCGAGGCTCAGTGATGTTTACTCCTCAAAGACAAGCTCATTTACAACAAGTGCAGAGCAGCTTTTACCGTCTCTAACATAGTTCATGATCGTCTTAATATTATGACAAGTGTGTGAAGAGGAGCACAGCACGGTAGCACTGATGGATGGGGTGAAGCTCCTTCTTCCTCGCATTTGATTAAGACAAACACCCAAACACAGCTCCAGCTTCTCCGAATGGTCCTTTCACATATGATAAATCTGTAACAACCAAATGCAAAGCAAGTGATGACTTGATTATAGCTGACACCGGCAAGTGTTGCTTTGATCTAATGATGGAGAGGCGAAAGTCTGCTTGATATAATTTGGCTCAAACGGCCATTTATCTTCCTCAATTTACCACCAGTTATCCGTGAGGCTTTTGTACCTCCATCGCAGCTGCCGTGCACCCAATTAATTAATTTTGCAGAGGCTGATGAAATGTTTTAGCTTCAACAAGTTAGTATGCTAAACTGTGTGCACGACTGTGTGTGTTTGTCCTTTTTGGGTTTTTTTTTTTTTTTTTTTTTTTTTTTTGAGAATCAAGCGCACCTGCAGGGTTCTGCTGAGATGAAAACTGTTGAACTTGTTTTCTTTCTTTATCTGAGACCTCTGTGAAAACAGGTTGAGGGGGTCAGACTCGAGGTTAATGAAGGAGGAGGAAGAAGGAACGTGGCTCAGTGTGTGTTTGTGTGTGTGTGTGTGTGAGGGTGTCCCTGTCACTTTTCAAAACCCTATTTTTGTCCCTGTCACTAAATTAACACCAAACCATGTACTCTGACCATGCAGCCACTAAAATTCAGATGGGAGAAGGTCAGAGTACATCAAAATCACAGAATGTCAAGTCATGTGAAGATATATTTTCCCCTGGATTTTGACTCTCAGGCCACACACATGCAGCTATACAAGGAGGAGGAGTAAAAGACAGTGGTCTTTAAAGTAAGAAATAAAGAAATAATGCAGGTTTACATTTTTTTTGGGCTGTTGTTCACTTCATTGTCTCGCCCCCACTTCCAAGCCATGTTTGCTAGCTTGGTGTGGAGCAGCGGGTTACTACCTAATCTACCTAATTTTCAATTTCATCAGGGCACACATGCTTTACCACACAGCAAGCACACATCTCTTTAATTGACCTGTTTGCCCATAGGAACATCTCTCCTACACACACACGCACACACAAATACCTTGAAAACTACAGGAAGATACACCACTAGACAGATGGTTCATTGCGAGCATGACTAAACATGCAACCTTACTGAAATCCCACGATGGCACTAAAGCACTTACAGGTATTCAGTTGAGCACGGAATATCTCATACTGTCACTTACACACACACACGGATAACTTCATCCATGCTGTTGGCACAGGAGTCTTGGAGCAGCTGCCTTGCTACACGCGGTGATGTAGGCATCATCTGGCTGCTGAGAAAAGCCTGTCAGTTATCACACATTTGGACAGACGTACAATCCTGCACTTGCCCACACACACACACAATCACATACACGTACTCTCACAAGCACACACGTCACACAATTAATTATGGAGTAAGCAGTACAGATTGGGTGGAGGTGATCTGACAAGCCCAACCTCTCTTCTCTCTTCGTAACAAACTCGGGTTTCACAGGGAAGAATACGGCCTCATGAATCCTTAACTCTAACTCTATCAATAAACAAAAAGAGCGATAAATAAACCACTAAGTTAGTTACAGGAAAACAACGGGCAGGCAGGCAGGCAGGCAGGGAAAGATGGCGAGTGTCCCCTTTGTCTGTGTGGTTATTCTTGTCTGCCTGAGATACTCTGCACAACAATGTGCACTATAATAATCTTGAGACATTGTTGATTGTGGATGGGGTGCAGGGATTTAGGGGGTGATATACAGGAGAAAACATCGGGAAGGCAGGCTTGAAGGAGACAAAGGCAGTCTGGAGGACAGTGGATTCCTGTATGCTAAAGCATATGGAGAAATGTGCAGCACCAATAGGATTTTCTCAGTGGAGTCCAAGGTACTGGGATTTGGGAAACAGGATTAGCTGCTGTGTAATAATGTGGATGTGATGGGGGGGCAGCGTGCTCAGAAGAGTCAGCCCATTTGGTGTGTGTGTGTGTGTGTGTGTGTGTGTGTGTGTGTGTGTGTGTGTGGAGTGGGGGGTTGGAGAGAGCAGTCAAAGGGATAGGAGGCTCCCAAAACTCAAATTCTTCATCTTTCTTCTTTTGGAATTTAAAGAATTGACACACCCATTCCTAATTTTAGGGCTGAGGGTTGTAATGAAACATGAATGTGTGTGTTGTGTTATAGCAGGTGTGGGTCCATGCACATTGTCATAACTTCTAAACATATGACCAGTTAACTATAAAATGAAAACGAATAATTCCCCTTGTTTGCGAATTCTCCACATGAACAGATCTTTCAGAACAGAAAAAGTAATAAATAATTTATCTATTCAGTATCTTACTCAGTATGTTATCTTTTTAATAATAATGTATTTTGATTCCTGATAGTAGATTTTTCTATTCAGCAACCCACAGATCACATCTGAACCATTATTATGTTTTTTACACAAAGCTGCAAGGATTTGTCTCCAAGGTCCTCCATGGGTGCAATAGACACAACGGTGATGATGAGATTTCTTTATCAAAATCTTGTTTCTTCAGCGTCAGTGAAGCTACCTGAGGATCAAAGCCCCGTTCAGAGGGGGTTTAAAGAGAGCCCCCCCCAAAAAAATAAAAATAAAAATAAATATATATATATATATATGTATGTATATATATATATATATATATATATATATATATATATATATATATATATATATATATATATATATATATATATATATATATATATATATATATATATATATATATATATATATAATGAAAAACCTGCAGCTCTTCCTGTCATTCAGTAAAAGCCTCAAATAAAAAATAAATAAAAACTTAAGCACACAGTCCTGCCGTACTCCTTTACTGTCATAACTCATAACTGGTTGTTCTTGCTGTCATCCCTGCTGGATCAGCCTCTTTAAAACTATGATTGCTTTTTAACTTATTGAGATAGGAGGATATGAATATATCCATCAGTTTTATATTCAGTATGTGTAGCTCTGTGATCGTGTGATTCTGAAGCTACAAATCCCGTATTTTAAAGCAGAACAGATTTTACTATTCAGAGTCTGTTTACAGGTCTTGGGGAGTACTACTGCAAGTTTTAAAAAGCCTTTTGTGGGCCGAGGAGCTGCCGCAAGAAGTTTGATAAATTGTTGATAAAGTTGGATAAACGTCTGTTTGGTCTGTAGCTTATGACAAAAAAAAAAAAAAAAAAAAATCTGGGGTTGTGGAGTCAGAAAGAAGTGAGGTTATCAGACCTCTGTAGCACGCTCCTCATCTCTGCTTGAGGCCGGCAGCAGCTACATTAGCAGCTACTAGCGTAACGGCAAGGTCACACATGAGCAATGCAGGGCAGTGAGCATCACCTGCCAAGGTAAACGTACATGCGCCTACATCACCGCGCAGTACTACTCTATATGGAAAATAATACCTCGTCGACAAGCTGCTCCTTTTTCACTTTAAGTGCACTTCAGGCTAATTAGAGACATTAAGGAAGATTGGTTACTTTGCTGATAAGAAGCACTTGCATAACAGAGACACTCAAAGAAGAACACTGGACACTTTGAATACATAAAATCAGTGACTAA
This sequence comes from Nibea coibor, assembly GCA_023373845.1. Taxonomy (NCBI): domain Eukaryota; kingdom Metazoa; phylum Chordata; class Actinopteri; family Sciaenidae; genus Nibea; species Nibea coibor. The sequence goes on along the minus strand of CM041737.1, from coordinate 9,755,318 downwards.
ACGTGTTACATTTTTATTGCAGTGGCACATGCCTGTTTACTTATGAAACAAAAGACAAATGGCAAGTGCCTTTTCACATATTAATTGAAAGCGATCAAATATTTAGAGGGTGTAAATAGAGTTTAGTGCCGCACCACTTTGACATCATTTCAAACTGTGACCTCCAAAGTGGGTGACCTTTGCTGTCAAAAGGGAAGCCTTTTGTAAATAACTTTCATGTCCAGACCACTTAGAACTTATTTAATAATTTCAGTCTGGGGTTGAATATGAAAAGAACTGAAAACTAATTCAAGGTTACACTGAGATTTGCAGAAACAAATCAGGAGGATGTGACATGACTAGTTTTTCGCCTATTATCGCCACCCATTCTCTGCATTTTCCTGTTTTTCTCCATTGAACACAACCTGATAAAAGTGCAATACTTTAGAATAATCTTAATCTTCTTACTCTCTTTCATGTTCCTGTTTACACTGCCTCTGCTTTGAAGCAAATACAATAAAATAGAAGAAGCGGCAACAATGGAATTTCATTTTGCTACATTTTTACTTCAAGATAACCGCAAATAAACAAATACAAGGACAAGAAAAACCAAACTAGCTGAATGGGGAAGGAACAAAGAAAGGTTACCGGTTTGCATTACTGTGGTCTTGACAATAGTAACACGGTTGTCCCTGGATCCACTCTACCTTTGTCCTCATCTGTGCCTCATTTCATGTCAGCACTGCAGAGCATTTTTGTAGACAGCAGAGTGTGGGAGCTGAAGTTTTGCAGGGCTGCACCGCCGCCTGGATGAACACAGATCTGGAGTGACAGGTTGGGAAGTGAATAGTTCCTCGTTGTTGCTTACAGCCCTGACCTCTGATCTGTCATCTCATATCTACAGTATGTTGCCTGGACAAGCCTGGTCCTGTTCTACATCACATCGAGTTTAGCTCTCTCTTCTGAGTAGCCAAGAAATATTGTTTTAGATTTTCCAAGTTATCATTTATGTACAGAAATGTGGTTCATTAGAATTACACTTTAATTCGAACGACGTCACAGCTTCTTATGAACTACACTCTTTTATTAAATCGTCACTTTTTTACTATAAACTATAAACTATAAACCATATATAAATTACATTGTTATTTTATTATGTTTTCAAAGATATAAAAATGGAAGAAATAAGTCACACACTGTCACATTACTCTCCCTCTCCATTGTCTCTCTACTAGACTGTTGACGGCATATTTTGTATATGTTATATGTATATGTTGTTATATATGGTACTATACTAAACTCTATTATACTATTCCTTATGTTGCATTGTAGTTGCATTTTCTGTCTATTTTATACGAGCTACCTCTTATTATTTATTTTTTATACTTTTTCTATTATTCTGTACTTTTCTGTCTGTGTGCCACTGCAAACAACCAGATTTCCCCTTGGGGGTCAATAAATGTTTATCTTATCTTTTAAACATCTTAATTACCATACTAAAAATCCTAAATATGCAATTATGCTGCAGGTAGAATTGGATCACATGGCAGCTGTATCAAATTAAAGAACTATTTTAGCAACCAGAATACTTTATTTTGGTCTCATTGTTTATGTTCATTATTTTTCTACAAATATGCAAACTGACATAAACAACAACCTTAAAACTGTGTTAGAATAGGCTTTAGGTATGTAACTGCTTTTAGTCTGCACTTTGTTTTAGTGGGTGCCATGAAAATGGAGGAAAAATCATTCTCAAAAAAAAAATCATTCTTGTTTGATGAATTGTGTTGAAAATAATTCAAAGTCCCATTCCAAATTAAAGAGGCCTAAAATTATATAAAATAGAAATACAGAAAACCTGTCACACTTAACAAGCTGGAATGAAAAATATTCAATATTTTTCTCTCTGTAAATGACTTAGAGTCACAACTGACTCTCAAAATTATCAGCCGTTACTCTCCTGACAACAAACTAAGTGTTGACTCAAGTCTTTATGACAGGACTAGAAATAAATTATTCAAAACTAGAGTGTAAACAGAACAATTCATCACATGATTCAGTGCTGTGGTTGTTGAGCCGATATATTTCCTGTTTATAAATAACCACCAACTTATCTCTGTCCTTATTTCCTTGGTAGAGCCAAGAACAAGGTCAAATGTATATATGATGTGATGTTTTTTCTCTATTGGCCACACACTGAACGCCTGGACCAAATCATAATTAATATACACTGATTATTTGGTTTATGGAAGTTTATGAATCCATCTGTCCGACTGTCTTAGTTGAAGACTCAGCTACAAAATTGAACTTCTATTGTGACTGCATGAGATCAGACTTGGCAAGTTCTGCTGGAAAAGAAGTCATCACTTGACAGAAAACTTAATTCCATATCCATTACTCCAGGACACCTGTGCTGAATTGGTTGAATTGGTTTGTGACACACCGTGGTCATTAAACTGGGGAGCAGAACTTTCCCATCAGGTCCAACACAAGACTAGTTACGGTTAGAAACTACCCAGAAGGCTGTAACAGTCAGTCATGTATCTGTCCTACTTTTCCTCTTTTCCTCTTCCTCCTCTTCCTCTCATATCTCACCTCCCTCTAACTCCATCCCTACATTTCACTCCTCCATCGCAGAAAGCCAATATAGCAGCTCCGGTCTGATTGCTTTAAAGTGCCATCAATAAAAATGAAAACGGCACTTTCTGGATGCATCTGGAAAAATTCAGTGCAAGATTGAAAGCTGTTCTGGCTGGCTTGGATCACTGGATATCATAAATTGCAGTTCACCCTTGATAGGAGAGACATTTATTCAGCTATCCATAACATTCCTGAGCTTCCGTTTCATATGTGCAGTATTTGAATATGCAAAATTAAATGAAATATAAACATGTGCACAGGATAACCAAACATTATATGAAACAGCCCCCCTAAAATTGATAGATCTTGGGTTGAACATGCCGTAAAAGCCAACAAGCTTCCTTTTTTTTTCATTTCCTCATCTCATTTGTCTGTTACTCCAGATAAGCAGACCAAAGCAAAGACAAATGCAATAAAGCCAGTTAGTGGATTTCAACATGTTCATGCTCGCATTTCATTTCAACCCAGTCTGTGTGTGTCTGCATCAGGAGAAAAAAGGAAACAGGTGAAAGATTTAATGACATTCTCTCACCAAGAAAGGTGTAAAAACAGAAACAGCACCAAGAAGAAGTCGCTTGGAGCAAGAAATGTGCAGGCAGGAAGCCATACAGCAAACTGTAGAATTATTATACAAACAGGTTTATCGTCTAAAGATTATATTTCTATACTTGTGATTGGAACCACAAATATGTTTGAAAAAAACACAAGACTACTTTTCCTATCAACTATTTGGAAGGAAACATTTTCAATGAACATATTAGTGTGTCATTGTGTTTTCTCTTTTATTTCGTAATCCTCCCCTGTTTACCTTTGCGTCTGCATCGGGGTCCACTTTCTGAAACTAAAAATGTGACACTGCGAATGTGATTATGCTGAACATATCCGTTAAATGTTCAGTAATGACTCATTTTATTTTGTTTTCCTACAATTCCCTCTCTTGCGTGCACAAAATGTTCTTCTAGTGACTAAAGCATGGGTAGTTTAAAGGGGCAATAAGTAAAACTGGGCCAGAATTATAGTTCAAGAATGTTTGCATTGTGTTGCAGAGATATTTACTGAGCTTAGCATGCTATACAGCTACCTTCGGCCCATACTTTGTTACACCGCATATACCTCAAGACAGATAGTCACTGTGGTAGTGGATTTTTCTTGACTCTCGTTTCTCTTCCTGTCTGCTGAAGCAGCGTTGCAGCCATCCACTGTTGTTAACGTAGCCTTCTATAGGTACCCAAAGCTCTATGATACTTCTTCATATTTATACAGAGACCACACAAGAAAAAGAAGAAATTGTACTACCCGATAAACACTGAGAATATCTGTCTGTTACTGAATCAGAATTACTTTTATTGGCCAGGTATGTGCAGACAAACAAGGATTTTGACTCCGGGTTTATGTTCCTCTTACATGCAGCTGGACGCCGCACATAAAACTACTATGTTCAGATATAAGAATATACATCTAGAATACAAGCTTTACATTGTAATGATCCAACATATTCAGAAAACAAGCATTTCAAAGGTTGTTTGCTTGTCATCTTTTGGACAGACCTGACAAAGTTTGACAAATTGCCATTATAACATAGTTATTTTGGCATCCTTTTGATCCGTTTAATGCATCAAACCCCACAGGCATATAACAACCACTTGGCATCACTGAAATGAGAGTCTGCTATACATTTTCTGCATTGCAAGGCTGTTTTTTTTAGGTGTGTGTATCTGTAAACAATCTTGAAGGGTGTCATCACACAGAGGGTGGATAGAAGTACAATGCCCCCATTATTATTATTGTTGTTATTATTATTATTATTATTATTATTGGGAACACGTGGCCAGGAATTATCCTGTGCCATGTGCTCTACACACCTAAAACATCTCCCTACTCCTTGTGTACAGTACAGATGTATCACTTCACCGAATAAACATATTAAACATAATTCAGGCAGCAGTAATGTTGTCCATCAAATCAGAACTGGCAAAACCAATTTGTGGTATAATCTAAAGGAAACTGGCATTGAGGGGTTATCACAGTGCCGACATGTTGTGCGCACTTAGTCCAACACTGAGTTTCCTGTTTTCAACAATTAGTAGAAATGGTGGCCAAAACTATTGAAGTGAGATCCAAGTTGTTGTAATAAACTGAAATTATCTGGTGGCACTTGATCTGCAGGACTGGTGAGCAGCATCTGGACGGCACACACACATGGAAAGAGACATCCAGAGTCAGAGACACAGACAGATGGACAGACAGACAGACCAACAGAGACATGGGCAGCAGGTGCAGAAGACAGAAAGAAACACAGGGAGTGACAGACGTTGACAGAGAGAAGGAGAGAGAGAATGAGGGAGGGATGGAAGAGGGTGGTGAGCTCCTCGGGCTGTGAACCTGCCATGTGTAGAGGCATGCTGCACCATCTGTGTTGAGACTGTTTACGCAACACACCACTGCTGCAGACACCCTGCAGATACACACCCAGCACCACCTTGCCTAGGACATCGCAGGGCAGGGCGGAGGCATGGTTCACTTTGTGCAGCCACGAAAACAGCAACAAAAACAACCACAAGAGCCAAAACAGGACAACAACAAAACAGTCTGGGAAAGGGCCAGGTCACACGTCTGTCACCGAAAGCAGGCATCGTAAATACACAACGTAGAATAATGCAACACAAAAAGGGGAAGAAACTTGTAAGATAACAGCAGAGTTGCAAACAATTCAATGAGACAGAACAGAAGAATAAAAATGAAAAAATATGGCAGCATGTCACTGCCACAACTACCACTTGTTATCCTGCACCACAACATGACCCTAAACAGCAATGACAGCCATTGGCTGTTACCTGTCACGAGGCCCCGAATCCCGTGAAAGCACCAACCATAACACCAACCATAACAAATTTAAATTTATCAGAACTGCGAACAATGAATCACGACACAGCCGCCGCAGTATCTGCCACAGCGACACGCTGAGAACAAAGAGAGGCAAGAGAGTGAGAAAGAGAAGGGCAAGACAGAGAGGGCAAACAACAGAAGCAATGTCGCACGTATTTACAGACAAGGCAAGACATGCCGAGGTTTGTGAGGAGGGGAGGATGACGAGAGTGAGAGAAAGAGGCAGAGCGAGTGGGGTAAGAGAAGGCCGTGAAAGAATGACCAGGGAGACAGAGAGAGTCTAGTGAGTGTTGACAGTGCCACTGTGTCTTGGCGGTGCCAGCGAGGCTCTCGGGATATCTTCGGTAGACACTGGCTGCTCCGAACGTGACCTCTTTGTGTGGAAGCAGAACAGACAGAATGTTCAAAGAGAGCTGCTGGTGACTGTGGTGGTGAAGGATAAAGCCATGAGATTTTAGAAACATGAAGGCTGTCATGAATTGACCTTTATCCCCAAAACAGTAATGACTAATCATGGTTTTGTAAACAGCATGAGCCAGAACAGGTCTGTTAACATTTGGATATCTTAACGTTTGAGCCCAATTCCCAAATAGTTGAGATGCTTTTATCGCAGAGAACACGATGCCCATGATTTCCAAAGATAGTGTTAAATGCCAAAGCTTTTCCACTTTCCATCAGTCCAACTCCAGATGTCCAAATGAGCTCTGACCCAGAGAAGATAGTAGTATAGTAGAGTAGAGTAGACAGTAGAGTTTTAACTTGCATTTGTAGATGCTGTGATGAACTGTAGTTTTCTTTTTTCTTTTATAATGCAGCGTCGCCTGAGGAATCAAAGGGCACAGGCAATTCGTGCTGCTGCGAAATCCTTTAATTCACTATGTAAATGTTAATTGTGAAACGGCGAGCCTCGCCTCACGCTTGCTCGGATGGGTGGACATCCTCACGAGGCTTTCAGACCCAACCGTATTACTATCACCTGTTACCAATTATCCTGTTTACCTGTGGACTGATCACCAACAGGTGTTCTTTGTATTGCAGGCATGTGTCGCAAGTTTTATTGGTCCGAACATTAAATGTAGTGTCTTTCTGCTGTATTCAAATGAATACAGATCAAAAAGAACTTGTGAGTTGCATGTTTTTGTTTACATTTTACAGTCCCGACTTTTGGTATCGGGGGTTGTATTGAAGTGGTGTGCATGGTATTATGACCAATGCTCTGAAAAACCACCAGCAGAAGTAATCTAGTAACACGTACCCAAACATGTCATTAGCTAACTTCAGTGGCTGCGTACCTACATTTAGTGAACCATGTCTCTGTTGGTCTGTCTCCTACACAATGTTTAAAAATGAAAGAAATCATAAATTTAACCTACGTAACTGAGTGTGTACTTCTATAATAGATATCTGAACAATTTCATTGTAAACTACATAAGTGTTGTACTTGATTGTAAAACTTGACAGCTGTAGTAATGTAGCCAAGTGTGTGTGTGTGTGTACCATGTGTCAGTGTGCACAAGAAATGCAGCACTGCAACATATACAGCATACAACTAATAACTAATAATAAATAATAAACACTAGAATAGAAGAGAACATGGAGTATCAAGGCTTCCATATTTGTGACTGATCCAGACAACAATATGTCAGACTAACCTTTTACAACATTAAGTCTATATATACAATAGATCAGAGACAAAACTGTGGGAAAAAAAACATTTCTCAGGACAGTGTAGCAAACTCAAACCGCTCAGTCCAGGTGCACTTTGTCTGTGCCAAGGTCGACTCCATAATATCATAACGCAAGATCAAAACTGCGACTTGTTTACTGGAAAAATCTCGCCCATCTGGCTAAGAAACTCAGCTGGCAGCAAGATGAAAAGATGACTCAAAGAAATAATGTTGGGGAATGAGGGAAAAGCAAATGATGTGAATCATGAGTAAGGTCTGGCAGGTCCCGAATGGTTCTACACTGGAAACCAGAATAGACTGAGCCAGACTAGGCTGGGTGCCCAGCACTGCCACCTAGGGCAGTGGACCAACAGAGAGGCGCTAGTTGAATGAGTTTGCCTATTCATTTTGCCAACTGTGCAGCCAGCTAGGCAGAGCATGTAAGCAGAAAGAGAGAGACAGAGGGAGATGGGAGTTTTAGGAAGACGTCACGGTCATGGCAGCAAAGGTTTGAAAGAGCAAAGACTGAAAAAACGGAGGGATGGGCAGCAGGACAGGTCTGAAAGTGATAATGATGTATCTGCTTCAAATAATGGGGAGAGCAGGACGGCGGCAGTGTTACGACCTCCGAATGACGTCTGTGCGGTAGCTTCTCCATTCTGTTTTCACTGTCAACCACTTTTTAAAACGTGCAATACTTCAAATACTAGCCACAATGTCAGGGCCTGTCAGTACGGTGAGAAAAATCCTCTTGCTTCTTCAAACACTTAGTCTGGTGTTCTGCATGCATGTCGGTGCACATGCTAGTTAAACACACTGTCAAAAAAAGGGAACAGACTGGAGTTTTCACCATGAAACTGTGAAAACAGAATTGGACAACGGATTCAATGACAGGAGTTAAAAAACAGGAAAAAAGACCAATACCATAAACAACAGTAGATCTAAAGTCCACAGAGCCAAAGAATAAAATAAAAATGAAAAAAACATGAACTAGCCCAACAGAAGTGGCTAGCTAGGTTAATGCTAAACTGAAGAGTATCTACAGATTATGGTCCAACAAGGGGATTTGTTGAATAGATCAAAAAATATCTTGCTTGCTCACAGGTCTGATTAAAGACCAAATACAGTGCTGTCAATTTAAATTGAAACTGTGTGAGTTGCAGTTGCTATTAGCAACTAGCAAGAACTATTCAACTGAAACCACCTGCTGCTAGAACAGGTATATATATTTTTTTTTCTTGAATTGCACTACAGTATCTTTGCATGGTAATACATTTAAGAGCTGGGACTGTTTGAAAAACTTACTGTCTGTTAAATTCATAAGAAGCCTGGAGTTATGACTATTTTTAATCCACGAATCTGTCAGATCCACATTATACTTTATTCATAATGTCTCCTGTTTGTATCCTGAGCTTGATTTATTGAAATAATTCTTAATAAATACAGGCTCATTGGCTGTCGTCTCTAAAATGTAAGAAGTCAGACCATCCTTGAAAGCAGCAGCGCCGTGAAGGAGTCTGCAGAATGGGGACTTATTGCCAAGTGTGATTGATCTCATGCCAGTTTCATATTCATTTTCATATTGTACTGTCGTGAATGAAATCGAGAGCTACCTGCAAGGTAGAAGCCAACTAATATAAAGCATACAGTAAATGATTTGCAGTTAATGGACTAAAGCAATTCTTCTTACACATTCCCACTGGAGACAAACAACCCATGTTGCATAGATGACTGAAGTAACATCAATTTATGAGCCGTAGTTCTGTTGACATTCATTCATCGTGCTTCTGCATATGCTTGAACTCAAAAGCCATTAGTGCAGCTCATCTGTAGATGGACAAGTAGCTCCTGGGGCAGAGAAAACAAAGATGTGGGCTAATTTTAGACACGCCGCAGCATAAAGCGAAACGCCACAAAAAATTAGAAGCAGGCTTCTGCTTAATCAGATGACAAGTGATGCTGTTGACATGTTTTGTTATTCATTTGAAATAGATGTGCAGTACTGACAGATGTCTCATGCAATCAAGTCTTGAGTCAATAAAGCAAACGAACTGAAATACAGAAATAAACTTTATATGTCAAGGCAGTTTAGAGTCTCTAATGATTTTGGTTGGACTAGTACAATATAGAAAAGTTGAGGGTTGGTATAACGAGAAGACCACTCTGTCCTCTTCAGTGTTGCTGCAGACAAAAGTTATAATAACCCCTATCCAGAGAAACACTTTGGACTTGAAGATACAGAGGAGAAAAGAAGCTTTCAGGAGCTGGAGGTAAAGTGTCTTTATCTGTACAGGAACCAGAGGCTTCTAGGTCAAGTGGGTCTCGTGGCTGGGGGGAGTAGATAGTGAAGTTTGAGTTGGAAAGTTGTGGGAGAGTGTTGGTCGGCTCTGAGAACAGGAGACAAGTTTCATGGAGAAGCTAGGTGTCCCAGTTCATTTTTTTTTTTTAAAGAAACGAAATTCCATTCAAGTCAGCAACCTTCATATAAACATGCAGGGAAGACACTGGGGTTCTAACTTTTTCTGTCTGAGCCCTGCAGCAAGACGCAACCCTACAAGGATAATAACAGAGTTTCAAAAAAAGGCCGAAATACATAGTTGAAAAGAATACAGTTTTAGAACAGAGGGGAAAAGTGATCATTTGCAAAACATTTGTTTGTGTGGGGACTGGCCACAGGTGGGTTATCGGGGCTGAAAGCAGAATGGTCATTTTGGCATGGAAGCAAACAGAGAGCAGCACTGAATATTTGATGCAGCTATTCTGCTCGGAATAAACATTGGTGCAGAAAGATGAAGGCCAGAGGAATGATATGTGGCCACTTTACCACGACTGGCGCTATCAAAAGAGAGAAAAACTCATGTCATTAAAATTCAGTCATCCCACTGTAAGAAGTGTGCCAACGTACTTCTGCGAGCTGTGCCAATTGTGCGGCTGACGCGCCGGAGACGGCGTGCGTGATAAGAAGTGTCTGAAGTGTAAAGATCAAAAGAAATATGAATACATTTCATGAAAAATCATCAACCTTCACATTGAAAAATAAAAGAGCGTGGGTGTATCTTTCGAGCCAAGCCATGACAAAGCAGTGCAACTACGCCCTAATGACGAGACTATTATACGCCTGGTACAAAATCAAATGCGCAATTATGCAAATTTGCAATTTCATCACTTCAGCTGTTTTCTTTTAATGATCCATCTCGGGGTTTCATGTTTGTCTCACAGTCTTATGTTAATTTATTGGTTTGAATTTATGCTGTACATTAAGATTTGATCCATGCCAGTTGGGCTGGGAACAGTTTTCACGTTGATAAATCTTTTCTAATGGTTGGAGCTGACAGCAGGCTCTTCAATTACATCCACAAAATGCGCCAAATATGTCGCAAAGAGGTGACAGAGGTACAACCCCAGGCCATGGTTTAGGACCCACTTTACTACTAATGTATATCAAGGTTAGTGTCTCCATTTCTAAGTCCAATGATTGCCGAGTGCCAGCCCATTTCCAAATCTCTTTGGACAGAAGCCGGTTGGGTGCCAAATAACTTGGACTGTGAATCCAAAGCGATGTTTGAATAATTTAGTCGTGCAATTTAAAAAGCATTGCACACATATTCCGAACAACAAGTTAATATTATCCACTCCTGTGTTCTACTTACTTTCGTAAGGGTGAATAAAATGACATAAGAATAAATTATAGACGCATTATGATATGATTCTGGTTAATATTTGTGCTGATATGAGAGGCAGCTTTTTTTTTTTTCAGTGCGACATGATGAAAATATAAAAATGAAAAATAAATCAAATTATACTTCTCATCAAGTCTGGGTGGCTTCTTGGTTTCTATTTGGCTCTGCTGTTAGAAATAATTAGTAGACATGGCAAGCTGCTAAACACATTCATCACACGACAGAGACAAAGTGATAAAACGTGTCTGAGGGGTATCTAGTTTTATGTTGCAGGTGAATTTGCTTATCTGTACTGTACAGTGACTGAAAGTGCTCCCAATGTATCGTGGCCTGAGGAAACATTATTTTACAGCATCAGCTTATGAAAGTGTTTCACATTTTGCAACATCATGTCTTAACACGCTTCAGGAAACAGCACAGATCAGCAGAGAAGCGTACTCCAACTTTTTATGCACCTCACGCCTCACCACACACACACACACACACACACACACACCACTGTTATCAGCTTTAACACAATCACCCAACTCTTATTATCATCATTTAGTTGGATGTTTGACCTCTCTGAATCAGTACTGAGCAAGAGGCCGGTCTTGAATTTGATGAATTTAGTCTCTTTTGACAAAATCAAGAGATTTGTACCGTGTTTTTGAAAGTGAACATGCATTGAATAGATATACAGTACTTACTTTAAATCAATCATCAGACAATCATATTGCAGACAGACAAATAATGACTTGTTTAATACTTAAAACAAAGTGTAAGACTTGGACATGCACTTGGGAGTCAGTACTCCATAGCCAAGAGCTTTAATTGACTTTGTCCTATCACTATGATCACTGGAATACTATTTCAAATATCATGTAACCAGATTATTTTAGTTCAATTTAAGTTTAAATTGTATGTGTCAGTCTCTTGAATATACGCTGGTATGCATACAATCCAACTTTCTCTGATTTCTTTTTCCATTTCATGTGCCAAAAAATGCAAAGCTATATTTCAATACACCGGTTCCGGTGAGCTACCATACGTCCTGTGGGATATTAACTAAACTGTCAAACAATCATATTAACTGGGGATACTGGGGAAATTGGGTTCCCGTGAACCTGTGAACCATGAAAACTCTTTAAATGAACTATTATTTAATCTGGTTATTCACTGTACTGTATAATGTGCCGAAACAGACTGAATCATGGAGTTTCAGAAATGTGGGAAACGCTGACAAAGGTTTAGCAAGTTGGCCACATTTTTATTCAGTTTATTAGAGCACCTCTTTCTGCTAGAGAGCGCAGTAATACATATTTTAATAACCAGGCACACACAAGAGACAATGGCATGCAAAAAAAAAAGTTTGTTCCTGACACAACACAGATTTAGTGTGAGTACCTTTCTGCTATTGTTCACTTTTTATGAGCTGCTCATAGCTCGCCTGTCCATTGTGATGGGTTATTCCTCATAAAAGTGGACTGGTGTTATCCGTGCAGCTCAATTATATCTGTTATAGTGACTCTTAGCTGTTGTTCATCGTTCACAAAAGTCCCTCGTGATCGCGTCTCCTTTGTCTTTTGAATGTAGCGATTGTCAAACAAGCAGGAGTCCAATGGGAGTCCACACTAATGTGGCTACATTTAAAAAAAAAAAAAAAATAGGTTCACTGTTCACACTGAAGCAGCTAGGGCTGTTCAGTTCATGTACAAACAACAACAAACAAATGTTCAAACTGACCACAGCTGACCACACTGTATGTGTGTATGTCACTGACTAAATACTAAATCAGTAACCTTTGGCAAATCCCCTCATTGGTGACTGTTGTTAGCTCAGCCGTGATGTGATTTCTCGTTAAAAGCCAATAAAAAGGGCCCGAAAGCCACAGAAACAATCATAAAGCGATGGCTCAGTCGTAAAAAATAATAAGCAGGGCTATTAAATGTATGTACAGTGCTTGTATGGGCTAGTTCAGTACTGAACCGAATGTGACGGCGTCGAACAGACGCAAAGTACTACCTCAAAGTGCCTTTGAAGGGTGAAACATTCACTTACTGATGGAGGTACTGAAGTGCCTTTGAGCAACGATGTGACCGCTTATCTTAAGGAAAATGAAGGAGCTCCTTCGTTGAGTCGAAGTGGATGAAATGACTCGAATCAGCAAAGTGATCGATGAATTGTTTTAACAAATATGCATGGTCACTGTTCTTGTTCTTCAGTCATGGTCGCACCAGCGTCAATAACAAACTCACCTGAGTGGAATCACTATTTGCTCGTGGAGGTCAAGCACTCGTGCGTCGCTTTCACATGGATCTAAACTTTGACATGCAAATTTGCGACGGTGAGGACGTTAAATTAAGAAAAAAAAAATCCATCTTCTGCTGAATAGAAAACACTCCGGCTTAACAACAGGTGTTACGATGAATACATCTTACTTTTAAAAAGCTTCCTCGTCCGCAGCGCATCACGGCGACCTGCGGGGGGGTTTTCAAAAAATCTCTTTTCAAAGGTGGAAAACACCTGCTTAACATGGACGACCAGGGTGAGTAAAAACAAAGATGTTTTCAAGCATATCCACATTATCGTGGGTAGTAAACACCGGGTTTAATTGTTTGCTTGCTTGTGTGCATCCTACAAGCTCAGTCAGCCCTGCAGGGCCGCAGCCACATAGTGGGGTGAGTCCATTAGATACTTATGTATATATATGAAGCACAGCACTAACTACCTAGCCACTCTGCAGAAAAACAGTGTAGGTTTGTGTGGTGTCCAGACTAACCTAGTTTGTCTCGTCACACACACCAGAGCATGCAAACAGCTTTGACAAGTACACGCAGAAAAGCAACTCCGCAGACATAAATGCACACACTCAGACACACACACACACACACACACACACACACACACTCCCCCATATCGCTCTCATCGGGACTCTGTGTGCTGTGTTCTGCCGGATCTCAGTGTGAGTCTCAGTGTGTGAGTCTCTTCTTTTTTTTTTTCCAGGCGGCCATCTCTGCTCGGCCTCGCCATCTGTTCTCCATGCTGTGGAACACGGCGCTCCCTCTGGCTGCAGGCGTTTTCACATGGTGGCAAAAATTGTCAATCGGAGTTGGGAAAAAAACACAGTCGGGACAGCAGTGATTCAGTACGTGGTGTAGACTGTTTTGGGGCCAGTTAAGTCACCCAATGAGTAATTTTTCCTGTTTTGTTTTGCAAATCTAGAGAGTTCATGTGCGATGTTTTTGTCAAAATGTCTATTTTTTTGTGCGGCTTTGTGCGCTCGTATCTCCATTCAAAACATTTTCAAGGTTTGCTGAGGCTACTATCACGTAGGAGGAGAAAGAAAGAGAGTGCAGATGGGAGTCTCTTCTCTTGGTGTATTACACTTTGGATATTTATAGAATATCTGAGGGTGCCAGCTGTAAGCAGGGTTCCCATAGTAAAGTGGTGAATTCATCCATTTTACAAGGTGGAAGTGGGAGTGATTTTGTTGTTTGGTTGTGTGTTTTTTATGTTCTCTCTACAAGCCAATTATCCTATTAACACAGCTTGCCACCTGCTAAGGTTAGATGTAAAAAAAACAGAACCACATGGGAAAGTTTGGAAGGAAAATTTCGGTCTTTCAAATGTACAAGTTACACAAAGCAAATAGATTAAAGTCATTTAATTATACAGGAGACCAAAACTGTATAATCTCATGCTGATTTTGATTCATCCTTCCTTTCCCCACCATGTATATATACTGTACGTCTGTGAGGCAGTGGCAGCAGGCTAAGACACATAGCCTAAATGTCCTTCCCCACGACCTCAAGCTCCTCCTGGGGGATCTCAAGGTGTTCCCAGGCCAGATGGGATATATAATCTCTCCAGTATGTTCTGTGTCTGCCTCCCGAGAGGACACGTCAAGAAAACATCCAGGAAGCATCCTGGTCAGATTCCCAAACCTCGCTCCTAGAAACGAACCCTGTAAAATTCCTCCGCCTGACACTGCAACAACCCGACTGCCATGTTCCCCTAATCACCTGAGGCAGCCACGCGCTCCAAAACCAAAGGTTATCACCATTGGAGTTGGACTTTAAGGTGCTGATGCGGACTTCATAAGCAAAACACAGAGGTGCAAATAGATAAATCACAAACAGATTTTATATTATACATAACCTGAAAAAGTCATGGGACAAATAGTAGGTTGGTAAGACAGTTTGGAAGTCAGTATCTTGGAAAATGCAGGAAAAAGTTAAAGATTACTATCACTATTACTGATCAGCTGCTGTGAGCCCCTTACTTTCTTGACCATACTGTGTTGTTGACTAAATCTCCATCACGGGAGAACAACCCGGGACTCTGGGAACTTCTCAAGCTGGGTTTCGAAGAGTGGAAGAGAGGAGTTACGCACGCAAGCATACAAGTACGGACAGATGCATGAACAAGGACATACCCATGCATCCATCTACACACAGCAACACATGCACGAGAACGTGCGCGCGCACACACACATCCACAAACACATACACACTGGAGGTCCGCTGCGCCTCCCAGAACTCCCATCTGTTGAACCAGCAGTCCAGGTTGGTCTTAATGAGAAATAATGAGCCTTCACTAAATAACAACAGCTTGGATGGATTTCACCTCCACTTCAGATTTTATTAGAATGGCATAGACAGTCGTTCCTTCTCCAAGTTACAAAATGCATCTGTTTCAACTTAAAATGACATTTAATATCCTTTTCCGTGCTTTTAAGTGTACAAAGGACTTATGAGGATCACTGACTCTTGGCACATTTTTAACACCTTATTATTACTCATTTAGAGGGCAATCAAACTTTAACTTATTCACTGCTGGGCGTAGAAAAATGCTACAAAGAAACTTTTTTCAGTAAGGTTTATATACCTTGCTGTAGGCATAAAAATAAAGTAAAATCCGATTGATCACGTCGACCTCTCTCCGTTATGAGCGCAAACCTGGATTGAATGTTGTTCAGAAGGTCGAGGAACTCCTTCAACCACATCTTCACATCTTTCTTGAATAAATCAGCGCAAGAACAGACCTGTTGTTGTTCCTCTAACAGTTAGCATAGCTGTCAGCAAAAACACTAACGTGCATGTGTGGTTGAACAAAGAGCACCAGGAATCAAGTCAGGGAATCCAACTGGCCTTGTACGATTTCAAGCTGAAAGAAAGAGGACAAAAGGTTGAGTGTTCGGAAGAAAAGAAGTACACAAAAGAAACAAACGCACACATACACGAATGAAATTGCATGGAGCAGACCGGCAGATGGATTTTGTCAGGCAATATCTGTCAATCAAGATGAAATGCAATGCACAGAAGATACTAGACACTGCAACACAGAGATATATGCAATTTGACATTAAAGTGAAAGACTCACTACACACACACAAACACACACACAGCCATTGAAACGCACACTACAATAACAGACCTTGTTGTAGAACTCAAGCAGCTCCTGGTGGTTAAAATCAACAAAGACATTTTCTGGAACCTGGAGAGAGAGACAGAGAGAGAGGTAGGGTCAGAGAGGGTCAGAGACTAAAGGGAACAACAGCCTAGAAAATAAGAAACCCAGAGATGTACAAGATAGACGGAGCAAAGAATAAGAGAGCAGCAATAAGAGCATACACGTAAGAATCATGACGGCGACTTCTTCAGCCTTGTGCTTTCTATAAAAACCTTCATTAAATATTACTGCTCCCTGGACAGCACGTACTATCCTCTAAGTCTTATCCATCAGAGTGTTTAAAAATACACTGAAGGCAAAGTCACTGACCACAAAGTCGTGGTGGGAAAATCACTCTTTCTCCATTTGGTTTGTCTCACTTTTAAAAAGTATCATATGCAGCCCTTTCTAAGTATGTAGCAGGACTGACAAAGGCGTGCAACGTGATACAGAAAATTAGGCCAACCATTGAACACAGGAAGATATTCTACTGCTTCTTCAGTTTTTCAAATCGAATTTTAAAACGCACACACAGTCTAGTCAGTCTGACGAGACCGGTTAATTAGCATACAAGGAAAAAGACAAGCTAACAAGTGTCTCACGGGGCGGGGGTTGAAAACTGTCCATAATTTTTAAAAAGATGATGCAAAGCAGAGTGTTTCATCTCCTTCTTTTTCTTCCTCCCTTTAAATCTGAGTTACACGCACTGCATCTGCTGAAATGATGTAAGTTCATCATTTTAATATAGCAAGATGTATTTGATCAGAGTAAAAACTAGACAAGAAAGAGAGTGTTTTAAATCAATACTAATTCAATGATAGTGCAAATGTAAGTTAAGCAATATAATAGATAGGGACGCCTGCGTGTTGTGAAGGTTAGAGCTGCAATTAAGATTTGTGAACACTGCTCCAATATTTTTATATTAGTTTTCAGTTCCATGGCAATAGCTGCTGTGTCAATTCTTGAATTTATGATGAGATTATGCATCATTATGTGCTTATAGGTCCACCTGGGAGCCCTTTGATAGACTGCAATCCTGACAAACTACTGAGCGAAACTAGGCTTTGCAGACAAACATCTAAGGCTAGACTGCCATCATCATCATTGTCATCACAACCATCAAAAAAGAAAGCTGAACAATAATCCGTCCCCCATGAGTGGGCGTAATGGCAAGGCACTTTATCAACACCTGTCATTGAGAAAACAGCTAAAATGCGTGAAATGCTTTTTAGCGAGCACAGAATGAGGAGGGCAGTCTTGTAGCCAACCCGAGGTGCACTCAGAGCTGCTGTGCTGAGTGTTGATAATAGCACCGAACGCCTGGCGCCAACAAGGAGGGCAGGAGGAACGAAAGAAAGAAAGAAAGAAAGAACGAAAGATGGACTGAAATAAACAAACAAACAGAAAAAGGACACCAAGACCACATGGGAGTTGTGGGATTGTACACTCTGCAACTTTGCTTCCTGCGGTGCGGTGCTTGGAGACCAAAAGAGGCTCCGGGGCTTGACTCTAACTGAACGGTTGGTTGACTGGGTGGGTGAAGGGATGCCATGTGTCACAGTAGATTAATGACAGAGATATTAATTAGACGCAACGTTAAAAGTGCATATAGTAGAGCACAGAGGGAAAAATGTCCACTCCACAGCAGCGCCAAGGAGAATGTAGGACAGCCTGGACTTTAGCCGCATGGGCTGCCTCTGAACGGCAGGTAATACAACGATTTATTAAAGTGTTGTTACAGTGAAAAGAAGACACATCAAAGTAGTTCTGTGGGGTGATTAATAATTTCTCAGAGTAAACAAGGTTGTTGTTTGGAAATGATTTGATTTGAACTAAAAAATTGGGCATGCATCTAAATTAGCTGAATGTGAACACACCCTGTGCTGCCAACAACACTGATCTGAGTGTCAGTTCACACGGCTCACTTTTCCATTGATCTCCACTGAGGCAAACACTATTATAATGAGGAGAAAGCGGTGCTACATATTCAGTTATTATTTGGGCTGGTGGTCTTTGGTGTGCTCGGGTCACGGTAACAACACCAGCCAAGTTAAAGAAGAAGAAATCATCAGCTCGCTGAGATGTTTTTATTATTGTCTGACAGAGGTGAGAAGGGGGCCGTCTGGAAAACGCAGTTCTGACTGTGTGAACTATGATGTCAATCAAAACTAAGCTACAATAAAGTGAAGACAACAAACCAGACTGTAACACTTCCTGTCTGTTACACAGGAGTTGAGGATGAAAGTGTGTTTGTGTGTGTGTGTGTTTATCCTTAAGTGAATATCAGATTGACAGGGGGGTTTGATGAGAACTTCCAGGTACTGTTGGGTGTGTGTGTGTATGACACATAGAAAGAGTTTTGTCTTTGGAGTGTGTGTGTGTACACATATGTTTGTATGTGTGTTTAGCCCATCCCATTGTTCCTCAGGGTTGAGCTTTTGCCAGGCAGTAACCTAACAAGGCTCTGACAGATCTAGGCTAACACTAATGGGGATAGGATGCATCATCGTCATCATCACAGCCCTATACTACCAGTATGTACACACACACACACACCACACACACACATAACACACATTTCTTATCTGTCTTAGTGCCAAAATCCCGTCTGTCAGGACACAGAAAACGGGATTAACCCATGAAATTAATCATGAATTCACTTGCATCTGGAGTTCCATATGCACAACATGTTACAGTATATTATGACAATATAGGCTACACACTAAGGGAGATCCAGCACATGGGAGAGAAGAACTAACAAGAGGAAAATAAATCAAATCAATGAAATTTCTCCAAACTTTTTTCAATAACTGCTGAAATGTGGCTCTTGGTACAAACCTCATAGATTTCTACAAGGTTACTGATACAGCTCCCTGCATGGGAGCAACACAGTTATAATTGCGTAGCCGAAACCGTCAAAGTCAAACTGGGGGAACGACGTTGAGGAAATTTGGGTGCATTGCAACATGGGTAATATTTTCATGGCTTTAGCATCATTCTTCTCGATGATAATAATATTGGACGCGTGGACAACAAAGACAAAAATAAGTCTGGTAGGAGGTAAACCACGAGTTTTACTTTGAGACAAAGTGGTAGCTAATCCAATCAAAAACACGTAAATCCACATTCCTGGTAGATAACTTTGGAACGTAAACACCTTATTCATACTGTTTACTTTGCAGCTGCCGTGTCAAATGATAAAATAGAGCTGTGAAATCCTGCCTGTGAGTGCTGCAAACAGCCGGGCGGTGTTTCTGCAGCATTTCGGTGTATTCGTCTTTTATTCCAGCTGGACTTCTTGAATTGTATTTCATCATCCCACCAACACAGCCCCTTGCACTGTCTTAATGTAGGGCGGATTTCAGTCTGAATGCCCGCTTAGTCTTGTTCCTGTACAACCTGTCTGATTGACTGCTCATCTGGTGTCATCTAGATGAACAACTGCAGCTGCAATCATGTCAAGAGGAGACCAATTTTGTGATTTTAGGATTCAAGAGGTTTTTGTGTTCCTGAGTGAACCAATCAATGTATCCCAATTGATAAAAGAACGACACGTTCAACAAGCTCCACTTTTATCCCATCAAGTGGTTACTGGTGTCGCTAGTGTCAGTTTATGTAAGACTGGGGTGTACTGCATCAAGCAGCATACCATAAGGAGTCTGAATAGAGCTGGGGGGACACACAAAAAGGCACTCTTCATCAATTATTTTCCTCAGTGCAATAAAGAATAGTGCGGATTTGAAACACTTGTCAAAGCAGTGAATTGCTTCTCAGAAAATAAATTTCTTACTTCTCACTGATAAAAGCAAAGAAAGGCAGTGTGGGAATAAGGAAAGGGAGAGGGAGTAAAAGATGACAAGGAAGAGAGATTGACAAAAACAACGAGGGGAGGGGAGAAAAAGGCATGAGAGAATTGAGGGACAAAGCAAAAGCGGAGGAGAAAGTGAAGACGCACAATGACAGAGAATGAGAGTTTACGTAAGTGAAATAATGAAAATGTGATAACCCAAGAGAGCGTTCATTGTAACAAACAACCAGAACCATCTCAAACATCAAACTATGGAGAACTCACTGACTGAAAGAATTTGTCTTATATCCAAAAATCTGATGTCAAACCTAATTTAACAACAAAGGTGCCTGTGAGTTCACAAAGAAAGAAAGCAAGAAATGGGACGAGACTTTTAGCGTCTGCGTGAAGCTGTCTGCTGGGTGAAGTAATCTCAAAATATGCATGTCAAAGTCTGCATGAGACAGACACGGAGTGAAGCAAATCAGGCTCGAGTGTCGACAACAAGTGCCAATCAATCTTCGGCAGTACAGTGAAATGATGTGTATTTGGGTGTGGGTGTCTTGGAGAAAAGTAGAGAAGTTTCTGAGTTCTATGTGTGTAGAGACGTCGCTGTGTAGATCAGGATTGTGGATCATTATTCTGTTATAGAAGTCTTCTTTACAGTACAGGACTCGGGAGGTAGTGTGGATCGTCCACTAATCAGATGACTGACGGTTCGATCCTCCAGTCTGCATGTCGAAGTGGCCTTGGGCAAGATTCTGAACCCCAAATTACCCCCCAAAGGCCTCGCGGTTAGCTCAGTGGTTAGCTCCTAAAGCTGATGAGCAGTCGGTACCTTGAATGGATAGGTCAATGGATGAATGAGATATGTAGTGTAAAAAAACACTTTGAGTGGTTGGGAAGACTAGAAAGGCGCTATATAAGTGCAGTTAATTAATAATCAATAATATAATAATATAATTATTGTTTTCTTTGGCTCTCTATTGTTCTATACCTTGTAGTTTGTGGGCTTTGCACTTTACACACACAAGATTTTTTGAAAGAACGTAGCCTGCGTGTTTTTGTTGTTAAAAGAGCCTTTTATATCTACAGAGGGAGCTGGTCCTCTTCCATAGAGTCCACCAAGTTTCTACAGTAGTGCCTCGAACTGACAAAAACAAACTCTGGCGCTAGATAGTTCCTTTTGTGTTTTTTCATGAGTTTCACACCCACCCTGATTTCTCCTCCACTGTTGGAAGGGGAGAGTGAGGCGAGGTGGTATTCAGTTGATTGCAATCTGCAACCTCACAGCTAGATGCTACCAAATCCTGCACATCTGAGCAATTTCTACATCCTAACACGTATGTGACGCGTTCCGTGTGCGCCGAAGCCGCTTGAGCCAATCGTGCCCGCCAAGAGGGGTTCGCAGTCACGCGGAGAACGGATCGAAACAGCGCCACGTCCACGTCATGACAGAGGTGTGCATGGTGGGGTTTAGAGATCACGTGTTTTTACATACTTTACTGTCGCTTTCATTTCCTTCTTTTTCAGCTTTTCTTCATCCTGTGAAGCACACTGTATTTTCTGTTCCAAGACATAAATGGTTTGCTTACTGAGTGTAGGGGATGATTTTTTTTTTTTTACTAGTTTCTGCTAGCATCCTCTTTAAGTCTGAGCAGGCTGTTTCTCCAGGAGGAAGGACGTGGGAGTTCAGACTGTTAATCGCTCTGCATTGAGAAAAATGCTGCATTGGTGTCAGAAGATAAAAACAGGGCACAGAAAGACCTGCCGGAGTTACACATCAGTGAGTTTAGAGGCTTATCAGACACCAAAAAAGTGGACAACGATTTATAATACAACAATACATTTTACAACTGTAAGGTAGTAATGATGAACTCAGCAGGGGAATACACCGTTCATATTACAAAGTCATCTTCCAGGCATCTTCTCTTGCGTGTACAGACAAAGATGTTGAATCGTGTTGCAGTAACGTATAGGTAACATGAACCTGCATTTATTTGCCATAGTGCAGTAACTATGACACGATTGTCGTCATTTATTTCCTACCCTGCAAACACTGTCAGCTGTGTTTGTTAGAGCGGCCAGCCATGCCAGAAACATCACAGGTGGGAAATAAAACCAGGTCCCTTCAGTGGTGGACGAGTGTCGCTCCTTTGTGTTACCTCTGTGTCCACATGCAGCTTTCACCTAGTGCTTGTCGCTTTATACAGCACTGATGTCACATTCGCAACCGGGTCTTAATTAGATGACTGAGATAAAAAAAAAAAAAATAAATAAACAGAAACAGATGTATGTCATATTGGTAATTATAAAAAGTGTAAAGCAGGTACATTTTTTAGGCCATGATAAATCCCACTTGGCATCACGAATGCTGTAAATGTTTCAACACGTGCACTGAATCCATTTGTCCTTTGCATTTCAAATCAAAATCATATTTATGCAACCACAATTAGCACAAAATGTGCTGCAGTTCATCCCCGCACGACTAAAATGCTTTTCTGCTCCTTTCAATATGACACCAGCGCAGCATTAAATCAGCATCAAAAGAAACCGTTGCTGTAATTTTGCCAACTCAAGTGCTCTGCAGAGAGGGGATATGGTGTATTATAGGTCCTCTGTGACTTTGCTTCATTATATGTCTTGTGTGACTATGAGCTGTTTGACAGTTTGTCCAATTGGAGCTCTCTGGCTGCTGCCTGGCCGTTGACTTTTGCCTGACAGAGAGAAATCCTGACAGTGAAAGACAAAGAGACGGAGAGAGAGAGAGGGAGAGAGAGAGACAGAGAGAGATAGAGAGAGAGAGACGGAGTGCACAGGAGGCTGAGCTGTCAGATTTTGGCAAGCCTTTATCCCTCCTACTCTCAAGCACACACTTATAACAAATACACCCTTCCCTTTCCTCACTGCATTACTGTAATTTACAGACACAAGCACACACTCCTCGTTTTCTTTGGCTTCACGGCACATTGCTCATAAAAACAACAAAAAAAAAATCTACAATCCTTTCTTCATGTTACACGTGTTATGTTGCCAGGGGTACACACATCTTTACAGAAACCTGATGACTGCTGGTCGATCTCTCTATCTGTTCTTTCAACTTGTCTAAATGCTTGACTGCTTCTCTGTCTCGGTCACCTTACAGCAGCCGCAGTATATGTGTCATTACTATTTGTCACTTAGCTTACAATGCTCGCATGTCTGCCAACCTGTCTCCCTGTCCTGCTCTCCGTCTTTGTGCCAGCCTACATTCACAGGCTTCACTGGCTGTCTGAGCTGCATTCTGCCATCTCGCTGAAGGATGATCAGCGGGGGGTTATTTTATGAGGACATGAGGACGGCTGTCTGTCACTGGGCATGCATGCAAGTGACAGCCCAAATGCAACTGTGGCATGAAGACACAAACAGGTAATATTTTCGGGTAATTATGTGAAAGAACTTGGCATCTCGGAAAAAATCTGAAATGAGTTGGAGATAATTTTCTTTTTTTCATAATTGAACTTTGCTCTGGTTTTGTATGCAAGTTTGATTAAGATCAAGGTAATGAGATATAAAGCAAATATGAGCACACTTTGCTCCTATATAAGAGTGTGTTTCTTAAGGATGCCTGTGTGTGTGTGTGTGTGTGTTTGTGCAGCTGCATAGCTGTCTGTCACTAAAAACAGATACTCTGACAAAGGCAGCTGCGCTGTCAAAACACAGTCTTTTAATGTCTCAATAAAGATTTTTGTCTTGTTTGCTTCAGTGCTACAGGTGTGCTGCCTCCTCTTTTATGTTGGGAGCGTTTCTGTCCATCTGTCTGTACCTCATCGACATTGTTGACGATGGCCTCGTTTGTAGCCACCTGAGTCACTGTGGAGGAGGAGGAGGAGGAGGAGGAGGAGGAGGAGGAGGAGGAGGCTCGCAGATGAGGGAACTGGAGGCGTAGGTCGAAGGTTCATTTGAGGAGAATAACGGGTACCAAATTAGTCTAAGCATTATGCTGACTTTAATTAATGGCTTTCTACTCATTATGGCACCATAATCAAACTAAATGTGATATATCATACATCTAATATGTACTCCAACTACGCTTTCCAAACAAGAAGCGGATAGCATAATAAGGCAATTACAGTATGGTGACTACTGACCCCCCAAAACGTTTAAAATGACATGATCCATTAATCCCAGCATTCCTCAAACTCAGGCACGCTGCTGGGCATTCCTTTAGCCACTTAGCTGATGGTTAAAATGGATGGTTTATATATACAGTTGAGGCTATTAGCATTTGGACTGGATTTAGTGTAAACATTTGCATGCAAGTGCCTGACACTGAACCTGAACCTTTGTATTTCTTTGTGAACTGTTGTTTTCACAGTTACTGAAGCAACACTCACAAATATTGTGGTATCACACTGCTAGATATGACTGTAAAGTTGAATTAAAAGCATGTTAAAAAGCAATGATTAATGTTGTGTCTAAATAACGTCCTTAAATGTTCCATCATTCTCATGTTTGTATGCCATTACTATCGTGAGACTGAATAGTAAATCTCATTTTCCTCCCCCGTGTTCTCCCCGTGTTTTACCTTTTGGTTCACCCACTTTCCCCTAACCTTTCTCGATTCCATCTATTTTGCTTTACCTTCCTACCACTTGAAATTACCGACAGCGCAATCGCACCTGAAGGTTCAATTAACCTTATATGGAAAATATGACATGGAAAAATGCAAATCTACATTTCCATGACAACCTGGCAAAACTTCATCTGCAGTGATCATGTGATGGGATTGAATGTCCCAGAAGAGCTAAATTGCGCTTGTGGTGAGACTGTTTTCCAGTCAAGAAAAGGTAAACACTATATTTTATCTGCCTGTTACACAATGCTTTTCTCACAAATGATTAACATAACAGATATTTTGCAGGCCTCGACTTTATCTGGAAACCTAATGTTTACAGTTGATCCTGTGTAACATCGTGCTACTCAACTCAATTGCAGAGTAGCTTGCCAGCCTGCAGCATGTTTGGTCAGGTATCTAGTTGGATGATCAAATGTACTACTGCACATTAAAATGAGCCCTTAAGTTCAGTCTTCAACGTCTTTGGATTTTCTTTTTAATTAACTATACCACTCCACGATTCAGCTCCTCTCATGTGTCTCTTTCTTGGAATGATTCAGCCAGTAGCAGAAACTCTACCATGCCAGTCAACAACAACAAAAAGAAATCAATAGTTCAAAAAACAACCATGTTTAATCTTCCCATGACCCTTTGAGCCCAGAGCTGTTCAGAAAAACAGCCCGTAGGAGCCACATACATGCAGTGTGTGTTGATGCTGAAAAGGGGGGGGGGGGGGGCACCGTGAACTGGTATCCACATCCCCAACAGTGCCCTGTAGCCATCACACAGTGACAGACGTGGGACCTCAAAACCTCACCCATTCACTAAAAGCCTGTCGCTACACCAAATAAGAGCTGTCAAAGGTAAACACAAGAAACTGTCAATCACCTCTGGTATTTATAACAGAAACGAGCACAAGCTGATACGTGCGCACACACGCAGGCCCACACGAACACACACACAGATACAGCCCTATTCTCCCAAATATATTAAGAGAAGACTTAGACTTAAGACTAACATGAGATGATATGATGGAAAGGCTTTCCTATGCAGTAAGAGGCGTCCAACAAAGGGCCAACATGTCACTCAGTCTTTTTCTATGCTATGATTTGGATTGTCTTGATAATAAAAAAAAAAAGCCAAGAACGTTCCACCAGTCTGAATATCTTTCCCCTTTTAACTTCCTTTTGATACTTCTCTCATTTAATCTAAACTCTGAGAACTGCGGGGAGTAAATAATAGCACAGAAGAGTGGAGTGTATGCCGTGTTACCCAAGGGGAGACAGTGGGAACTTTGACAACAATCAAAAGAAAAACAAGGCAGGCAAAAAGAATAAACAAACTGGAATTTTGCTTTGTTTTGTGCTGAGACAGGAGCTAGGAGGTTCCCGGCCTGACAGGATGAATTCCTGAAAACACACCAGGACACACACACACACATCATTAACTATCCCTGACACACACACACGCACGCACACATACATACATTTCTGCACGTACACAATCATAAGCCTTCATGGGTACTAACAATAATTGCGAATGTAATGTGAGGATAAGTAACATGATTGGATTAGAAAGTAAATGTTATCTAACACTGGTTGTTGTTACTTACTGTTAACTATTTTGTCATACTGTTCAAATGTTCAGATTTTAGGGCAGCACAGGGACGTGTGTTTAGCCTGTCGGCTGGACTTTTCCCCCCGTGTCTGCGTGGGTTCTATGTGGCATCCTCCCGCAGTCCTTGATCGTTTAATTGGTGAGTCTAAATCGGCCGTAGGTGTGACTGTGAATGGTTGTTTGTCTTTACGTGCTCTGTGATAGACTGACTGGTGAGCGTGTAGCCCGCCTCGCTCCCAAAGTCAGCTGGGATGGCTCCAGCCCCACCGTGCCCCTGATGAGGATAAGCGGTTACAGATAATGGATTCATTTTTTGGATCACAAGTTCACATTCATACAACTTAGAAGTTATGTTTTAATCATTCACTGGCTATTCCAACTGTTCAGTGAGCCTACTTTCATCTAACTATTTCACCATTATGTTGGATAACTTTTCCACTCTTGGATCCATTACTTTGAGCTATGTCAAATGTTTATTCAGCACTTTAGATAACTATTTCAACTTCTCTGCTGCCTTGATAATTAGTTTTTATGCACTCTAAATTGCAGCAACTCAACACCATGCTGTTCCACAATCACAGCATATTTGTCTCCTTCCTGTTGAGGTGATCTTGTTTCCCTGTCCCCCTTTCATCTTTCCTCCATCTCTCGCTGGGAAGATGCATCACCTTCTCTTTATATATTCCTTTTCTTTATCTGTGTAACTTCGGCTCAGCTCCCATCTTCCTTTGCATAAAGTGACATCTTGCTATAAACAGCCCATCAGTGAGCTGTCCATCCGTAGCTTGGCTGTAGACTGACATTTATTAAGAGTCGGCTTCGCCTGCAGTCTTACTGCCTCTCTCTGCATCCCCACGTGAATACGGAAGACCAATTAGAGGAGGAACAGGGCATATGTCTACATGCTCCGAGAGGCAAGGCCACAAATACAAACACCCAACAGTTAAAGCAGACGGACTGGAGGATGGATGCAGGAAAAGGTAGACAGAGTAGAGAGAAGAGGGTTTGAATATATCTCACTAATAGTTGAGCCTCTCTAAATTAATCTTTGCTGAAGAACAGAAAATTAATGGGAACATACTATGCTGAATTGGTGCTCTAACAAAGAAAGAAGACAATAACTTTCCTGTGAATAAAAGAGACATAATAAACTTGCTTTATAAACACACAGCACTTTTATTCAAGACATTAAACACACTGGGACACCCAGCGCGGTCAGACTGTACAGCAAAATCTCATTCAACAATGATGAGGCTTGACATTTATGAGCAGCAGGAGGTAGCTACAGGGGCTAAACAAATAACATCCTCGTGGTGGGCTAAATAGGACGATGGCTATTTTGCCTACTGGTTTTGTCTCACATGGATGAGGTCACCTATGTCCTGTCTGTGCAGTCTCAGTGCCTGTGCACTTGTTCATTATTTGTTTGTGTGTGCGCGTATTGTCTGTCCACCTCCCCAATTAGAATCGGCCACATCCTGTGTTGTGGTTGGGGACAATGGGAACATGGCTATGCTTCCACCAGAGCGTACTGCTCCCACATCCGCCTCTTGAATCTTCACATGCCACGCAGCAAGATACGCTGCAACGCGAGCGTGAGTGACAATTATTGATGGCGGTGATCTATCTACTCATGTATTAATCCATGGGAGGAGACAGGAAGACAGGGAGACACACAAAATAAGACTCCAGAACTGGAGTCTGGAATTTTTCACCGAGTTCCTGAGTCTGTTATAGTAATTCATTTTTGCCTTTCATACATTCATACATCCGCCTCAATTCAGGAAATGTTCCTTGTAGAGCTGTTATTAATAAGTGTGTTAAGATGTTTGCAGGGTATTTGACAAACACAGGATGTACCAAAACACGTCACACACGGCATCTCACACTCGACAAAGAGGGATTTTTTTTTTTTTTTTTTAATTATTGGCACCTAAGTTCAATGTCAAGTCTCATGTTTTGAAGATGTTTACACTACCAACACACAGCATTTACTTCCTGGTCTGTCGTGACTGGTTTGTATGACTGGATGCCTAATCAACCAGAGCAATTGTAAAAGAGCTGTGAGGTTGTGCAGGGCAGGAACATCGATAAGAGCAACGCTTCTCACTCAGAACTTCATGAAGGTCACAAAAAGTATGGATCTGTGATAACCACGGTTTAAGTACTAATTAGTGATGAGGTGACAGGTTTAATGAATAGAATCAATAGTACGATCAGAAATGTCATCAGAAACGATATAAAGATACCCTGGAAGAACACGCAAACGAGAGAACACTAAGTTATATGAATGTATATGTAAATAATAATAGTAATGGTAAATAATAATAAATAAAAAACTATTAAGAATGATGATCTAAAATAAATAATGTGATGTATGAAACAGATATTTCAACGCGTGACGGCAGGAAAAACACGAGTGACTAATAATGATGTCTCCATTCCATTAAAGCACAACACAAGGGAGCAGCTGTTATTAATGTTGGGAGTTGCACCTGCACATTTCATGCTATGTCACGTGACATTTTCTGCTCTGAAAACAGTCTAAAGGAATTTACAGGCTACAAAGCACGAGCACGGGAGATGGAGAAGGACACACAAACAAAGAAGAAGAGGGAGACAGAGACAGGCAGGCAGGTCGTGTCAGTGAACCCGAGAGAACATATTCTGCTGAGGGTCATTTGTCAGGTCATTAGGTTCCCCACTTAATTAAATAAAAGTATAATAAAGAATCTCTCTGTACTGTCCAACACAGAGAGTGGTTGTTTCGGTGTGGAGTGTCCTCTTTCACCCACCACTTCCCACCCTACACACACATGAATACAACCACCCACACACAGACACACACACACACAAATATACAAGCACTCTTTCTCTGTGTCTGTCCTTTTCTTGTACACACAAACACACACAGCTGACAGTCTCTAGGTGGGCAAGGGTGGGATTTTCACACGCCTCGCTCCCCAGAGCCCATTCAGTACAGTACACAGCGTGGCAGCAGGACATACACACAAAGCCTGGGTTTGTGTGCACCCAGTGGGCCACTCACTGAACTAGAATGACGGAGACACACTGAAGCACGGATGGAGATACATGCACACGCTCACAACGGACATGCCTGAACACACACGCGCGCACACACACTCACACACACACACACACACAGCTAACTCTTTGCCTCTTTGAGGCCTACAATGAGGCCAAACACATGGATGAACAAAGCCCCGTTCTGCTAAACCAACTTCTTAACTAAGAAGCTGACTGATTTATTTGAAAAACCAAATTACTGAGTACTAACACAAACCCAGTCTAGTACACATACTTTAAAGAAAAGATCTGGGTTGGACTCACAAATGAAGCCATTACTGTATAAATGTCACTATTATCATCATGCAATCAAGCGCTTGCTAAGTTAAAATGCCGTTTGATGCCAGCTCAGCTGTTCCACTTTGATGGGCACCCTGCAGTGTCATAAAGGGATTTTCAGGCATTTTTAGTAGTTAATTCAGAAATAATAGCTGAGTTCACCACTCGGGGACTTCACAAAAATAAACATTTGAATACCACTTACTGTTCTCTTAGTAAAAACCGGGCGACACTCTATGAAGACCACATCTATAGTGCATTATGGGGACATTCACTGGGACTTAAAATGAATTCATAATGTTTAATGACTATACTCATGCATAATGCTTTTTGATGCACTGTATCACCAGCCATAAAACATTATAGATTTAACTTGGTATGAATTCTTGTGGATGCTCTTGACTACTTATAAATTCGAGGTTGACTGATAGGGCTTATCATACATTATGACTACCTGTACTCACCTATATGCACACCTCAAAAATCACTCACTGGAGGCAGTAATGGTCCACACACTTTCATAAGTCATCGCTGCGCAAGAAAAGTTGGGTACATATTGAAGCTTCACCATTGTTGGTGTTAAGAAATGTATCATGTATTTTCATGCATTTATTTATGCTACATCCCAAGTGATTATTTTGGAAAAAAAAAATATATATATATATACACAAGTAAGATTTGTCTGCTTTAGGAAGCACACAACATATAAGATATATTCAAGGTAAGAAAAAGACAAAATACATTTTGTGAAGATTTGTTTTCACTGTGGGATGAAAGCCACTGTTATAGCCATTACAACCCCCCCCCTTCACACACAGCCGGGGCCAGCTGTGCCTAAAGTCCCATGGGAATTATGCTCTACGAGACATGTAAGTACTCTTTTGCTGTTTTTCAATCCAAGTTTTCGCCGAGTTGTGTTGTTCACAGACAGTGAATATTCTGTCCTGCTTATTTAATTAGGGTTGGCAATAATGAAAGCTCTCTTTCTCTCTCTTAAACACGGGCTGTTTCTTACAGGACTGATATTGCGCTGAAAGGAATGTAGACAATGGATAATTAGTCCAAAGGCAAATGAGATACAATTAGTAATTAGCTATTCAAATTCAGTTTTTAAAAGCGTTGCGTGTTATATTTGTTTAATATGTGCACAAATCAATTGTGTAACATGTAGCAGGAAAAGGCTTCTTCTTTTATCTTTCCCCAAGGCCACTTTCTTTTTGATTCTCTCCATGTCTTCCTCTTTTCTCTTTCAAGTCCTCTGTCAGCTAACAACATTAGTCTTATAACACATAACCTCTGTCAAGTATGCTCCTTTCTGCCTTCGCCATATGTGTAGGAGCAGCTATACAGCAAACCAAACACACTTTGAATAAAGGCTGAAGTCAAGAGTTGGACATTTTTACTGGTAGCAAGGTAAGACTGAAAAGAGTACTGGATAACAATCGACTGTGATTACAAATCAGGAAGGAAAAAAAAAAGAGCTGGACTAAATATGCTGTCAAATGAACAAATGAATGATTAACAATCAAACGTTTGTATTCACAAAAGTACAGACTGCCTGTCAAATGACACTGTGCTACACTGTAACTACCACTGGTAAAAGGCTAGAAAAAACAAATTGTACTAAATCACTGACAATCACAACATTATTTTATGTTTTATGTTTATTATGGCTTGTGGCCTTCGCCAAGGACCACAGGCGGTGAAGCAGAACTGCATAGCTAGCTTTGAGTCTTTACTGCCCCAGTGTTAACACTCATCATTCTGGGCAGACTTACTAAAGACTTACTAAGACTTACTAAATTAATTATGCAAAATAATATTTAACGATAATACTTTTCATCACCAAAAGTGCCGTCGAACATCGGGTCCTGTGAGATATTTTCTCATGGTAGATTATCACTGGGTCGTTTGTGTAACAACTTCATTGGAAAGGAACCGACTTTTAGCATTTCCTTAAATGAGGAGAAGCTGTAGCTTGTGGGAATGTGCAATGTGGACTCGACACCAAGATAAATACAGGCTAAAAGAGACATTTATCAGCTAGTGATGAGACTATGGGTATCCATGGTTTCCATATAAAGGCATACTAAACAAACCGACAAAGTCAGTAGAAAAAACATTCTCATTGCCTCCACACTTGGGCTTTTGAACATATTGTTAGTCAGGGTGAGGAGTCAAAGCTACAATTTGGGATAAATCTGGCTTACATCTTGCAGCGTGCGTGCATTTGTGGTGCTTCAGATGCTGCATGGTAACATCTGCGCTCGTCAGTGGCCTCTGTGAGCTAACTGACAATGACTAGGACTGCCACACCACCGCCACATCCTCCATGCTAGCTTCTCGCTGCTTAGCAGCCCCCAACTGTAATGAAAAACACGTTCATGCGAGCATGGAGCACAAAAACATGCATGCACACATGCACGCACACGGCCATGTTTTATGGGGTTTAAAAGGCAACGGAGGGATTTTTGTGGTGCCGGTGACACTTCTGAACTTCTATGACAAATGTTCTATGACCAGTTCTTCTCCTCCCATCTGTGCCTCGCTGCCTCGAACTTCTCTCTGGTGAGGTAGAGCCACGTTATTTTTCAACCACATGGGAATCTCTCCCTCCCTTCCTGGGGGAAATATGACAGCTCCTCAACCGCTCCGTGCTCCTCTCTCCCTACTGTGGTCAGCGTTGAACAGCAACAGTCTGGTTCAGATCAGCCTTCTAGTCGGCATGTCTGCAATGCGTCATCTGCCATATGCTGTGGTCGCTGGCTTCTCCATGGCCTTACAGTCTATATGCCTAAACCAATATACGAGGAATAAGTGCTTCTCTCATTGATTTGATGCATTGCCTTTGGCTCGTGTCAAAGTATTTCTGGTGCCTGAAGATTATGACAGGAATCGATCATTTTCTATCATTAGTATTTTGACTTTTTTTTAAAAACGCTGCTACGTCAGTATAGATTTGATTTTCTTGCTCGGTCATTTTCTCGAATAACTGTTCTTAGCTCCAACTTCACGTATCAGCCTGTGTGTATTGCAGATCCAGCCAGCATCACCTAAAGCTGAGCCAGCGGCAGCGAGAAGAGACTGACACACACCATGCCATGTACAAAACAGAGTGTAAATTTTTAATAAGTGAATCTGGGGCACTTTCTTCATCTTTTAGAGGACTCCGAGATACTTACTGATGTTTGACATAAAAAAGAAATCTGCACTTCCTATTTGAATTCTGTTCTTGACACATGCTCTATACTTTATTATAATTTACCTTTTGAAGCCCAGCGCATGACGCATGACTGATAACTACTCATAATAAAAAGAAATTCATGCATGAGTCCTTTTTGATTGCTGATTAAACCTCGCCATATGAGGTGGAAGAAGGAAGCAGTGCGAGCCATTAAGCCTTGCCTACATCAAACCAGTCCACCAACCACCTAAGCTTGACAATCCTAATCTGACAAACTGGCACGGTTCATGACTATTTCATTGATGTATGAACTTGAAAACTTGTAACAAAAGCCTCCTGAGAGTCTTTAAATCCAAGCGCACCGTTAAAGACTCATCTGAGACGAGGCTCAGACATCTTTTCATCATCTTAAGAGGAATCCGGAGGTTTCAACCCCCGTAGTGAGTTTGTGTAATGTGAGCAGCAGAGAGCACTTTTTTTGATACACCTTCCTCCTTCAAGCATCCAAACCTCCCACTTGTATCTCACACACTTCCAAGTTCACTCTTGCTTGCTTCTCTCTCTCCAAAAAGAAAATGCTCATTTTAATCTGCTACCAGTTAATTTTACACATGCGTGCTGTTTTATCCATGTGGCGCTCATGACTAGGCGATTCACAAAAAGCTGTGCACTGATGGGAAGTGGCCCTAGATAAG
Organism: Nibea coibor; assembly: GCA_023373845.1. Classification (NCBI taxonomy): domain Eukaryota; kingdom Metazoa; phylum Chordata; class Actinopteri; family Sciaenidae; genus Nibea; species Nibea coibor. The sequence goes on along the minus strand of CM041737.1, from coordinate 9,721,787 downwards.
AAAGTCAGCTCAATGCCAGCTTAACATGAGTGTAATCTCATCTTTCAGCATCAGGTAGTGTAGGTGAGAAGTAAGGCGGATAACTGCAGAAGAGCCGAACATCCTTTCAAACATTTCCTGAACAAAGTCACCAACTGGAAGGTTTGAATATATCGCACGGCATTAAATGCTGTAAGAGCGAGGAAGATGATGGGAAACAAGAAGACGGGAAACAAACTGAGGACAAAGAGAGAGGCCTTAACACGAGCAATTTCATTTCAAGAATGAAGCAAGCACGAGAATTTAATCCATTTCATAGTCACCCACCACACCACCCTTCATATGTGGTCTGTGGGAGTGGCAGGGGCTGGGCTGGCCTAGATACATGCAAAATGAATAAAGCCATATTATCCTTTGATACGAGTCTTTGAAACGCATTCAGCTCCAAGCAGCATCTGTTCCTGCTTTTAATCTGGTTAGGGTGTTTCTCTAAATAAATTCTCTAAATACAGCCAAGTATTATCAGCATCATCAGCAGGCGTCATGGATAGGGGGATGCGACACGATCAATGGAACGCACTAATGTGGTGTAAAATAATGTCAATAATCCCTCTTTATTACTGTTTTTTTAGTTTACAGTAACTCTGCTGAAGGCTACGGGATGGATAAAGCAGCACCTGAGTGAAAAACACAATCTGAACACAATAAAGACGATTGATAATAAAGCAGCTGACTCGGGTATACAGTATATCTGAGAGAGTAGAGGTTTGATTCTTGGCTCACAATGTGCTCTCTATCTCCAACAATCTGTCCTAGGTGGCCTATTTAGCCCGACCGACATCCAGAATCTGAAAACGACCAGACCTCAAAGTGTGTGAAGCCTCTCCCTGTGCTCGTCATTACCATGTTTGTTTATCTACTGCTCGCTTCCCTCAGAGGAACAGCCAGCCTTGTTAAGGAGGGAGAGGAAAGCTTTAAAAGTGGAAATAAGGCATACATTTCAGGCCGGTCCCACGACGGCGCGTGGTACCGAGCTATTTCCATAATGGTAGCTTAACGGGAGCTAGCTGGCTGAGCGAGGGGCGCGTCGCCCTCATTAACGCACTCGCTCAGGAACAGATTAGCGCTTCATTAACATACAGAGAGAAGCGCAGGGAAATTACCACTCTCCATTTCACAGTCTAAAAGGCAGGCAAAGACCAGAGTTAGAGATAAGTGGCGGGGAAAAGATGGACTCAATTTGGGGAAAGATAAAATCGATGTACGGTATAAAATTTGCTATTAAGGTTTACTGAATGTCTGACTGCGAATGTGCAAGCGAGTTACCTCTCGGCCTGTTTGTACCCATATTTCTTCATCCTTTCTTTTATTCTCTCTGCTTTCGCCACCTCTGTCACTCTGCTACATGCCCTTGCTTCTCAGAGAGAGGCCTGACAGGGCCTCATTATAACAGTTCGAAGAGAATGAGAGTGGTTGCCCGGGCATATATTGGGCATTTTTTTTTTCCTAATGCCATAAGTGGCTGAACCACCCACATCAACAAAGCCATGCTTCCCTCCTCCTAATTAGCCTGGTGTTAAACGGGAAGGAGACCCAGTAGGACGTGTGCTGAACAATGAACTAGCTTCTAATGAAGTCAACCTGCTGGCAGGGTAGGTCATGCTAAAGCTATAAATCCAAAAGTTTATTTATAAGTAGCTCTTTAAAAAAAACAAAAAAAAACAAGGAAGCACTTAAGGAGATGGTTTGATGTTCAATTAACTTAGAAAACACGCTGGCTGTGAAGTAGCTGCAGTTTTTCTCTGTCCGCTCAGATTCAGAAGTCAAAGATCAAGAAGCAAGTTTTGCAGAAAAGATTAATTAGACTTTTGCAGCAGTGAATCAGTTTTTTTTTCTTTTTTCTTTTCTTTTTTTTTAAAGGACCAAAATGGTCAAACAAAGCCCCTGAGAAACACAGAGATTACGGATTCTCAGGCTCATTTTCCAAAATCTGTGTGGACACTGTGTGCAACAAATTCTTGTTCCGTTAGCCTGCCCTTCACCTCATGTCACAATCTTTGAATGATATATTCCACTGAAGTGTTTTTACCTTTAGATTCAATGGGCCTAATTAGTGAAAATACCTGTCATAAAAAAGGCAAAAATATTCCACTGGAAAAAAACAAAAAACTTAACTTGAAGAAGTGTCCAATTAGGAAAGCTACCTGCAATAGCACACGTCCATGAGGGAGAAATGAACTTTTCTAACATTTTAACTTTGTCTCGACTTTTACACAATTTCATCCTCATGTTTTGGATCCCCACAAAATTAAATATTTTAACCTTTCTAAGATATTTAATTAGGGAGAGACGTGCCATCACACCCATATCATGTCTGTGTCCTGAATGATCCAAATGCAAACTCTAGCAAAAAGAAATCTATATTTCTCTAATATTTTGGCCTCTGCTTGGATCCAATTAGTGAAATGAGTTGTGATTGGAGTCTGACAAATAAAAGAAAAACATGGGGTGCTATACTGTACATCATTACCTCGCTTTCATCTGTGTTGCCCTGCTGTTATATAAGAATATAATTTCCCGACTAGTCACACCATACATTGTCTTTTTACTTGCTGTCTAAGTATATGCTATTCACACTTTGTGTCTCTCTTTCCTGGGCTCTTTGGGGGGTAGCTGATTATCTAAAGGTTGGCGGGGTTATTATTACCTACACAGTCTGAGCTGGCTTTGGCCAGGAGGTACTCAGACTGAACAATGTGCTCTAGGCTAATGAGCTGTGCTTCACTCCATAAAAGAAAAAAAATGTGTGTCAAACCTCGGCGAACTCAAGCTCACTGAAGCCACATTAACCTTACAGGAGAGTCATTTTACACTGGACATTCTTGCAGTTACCATTTCGCTTTTTTCCCAGTGAAATGTTCCCCACGACAGAGTGAAAGAGAAAAGCTCAAACATGAGATAAGAGCAAAGTTTAGAGCTTTACTGGACTGAGAGTAGTGGTGACGCAGTGCACGTAACATCACGCTCAGTGGCTCCAAATCTGTGCAAGAAGCTACATGCTACAACATGCCTTTTTACCATTTTAAATGATTATTAAAGAACTAAAGCGCTAATATAACTTCATCATTTTAAATTGAAAGGTAATAACAAGCCAATAATAAAGAGAAAAAATTGGAAAATGATGTTATTCTGCAGCAGATAAGCCCTCCGAGTCATTAAAAATGCAATAAACAGTGAAATTGCCAACATTTTTCAACTGCAAAAAAGTCTGATTTCCCTCCAGAATTTTGCATTATTTATTTTTTCACCATTTTTTTTTTTTTTTTTTTTGGTATTGACTTTCAAATATTGGCTTCAGTATTAAAAACGAAATGAACTCGCCCTGCAGTCTCTTCCTTTGGTATTTTGAATTATTTGTTAGAATTGTGAACCCCATTTCTTCGCTCATTTAAATTTAATGACCACTCAGACACCCAAACTGTCTAATTGACACACAAAGCAGCAAACGATATGGAGATAACACTTCTAGTACGAGCTGAAACTTTGCTATGATTGATGATATAACAATTACTCTAAAGTCTAACATTTTCTGCTCGTACACGTCTGCCCTCCTCTCCCTAAAACACCTGCACAGTGTGTCGGTATGGCTATAGATAGGATTAAATAATAAATGAACCATACAGACAGGAGCATTTCTGGCAGTAAGAACACTGAACTACAGCATAATGAGCTCAACCTGTGCTGTGAGGCTCAGTCACATGTGAAACAATCACCTCTTATTAACTTGCTGTATATCTTAGGTGTAAGAGTCAGCCACCGAGCTGTAAATTGAGGTGGGAGTGAGAAGTCATGCAGACTTGCCATCTTGTTAGGTAATAAAGGAATGATAATAATAATAATAATAAAGGAATAATTCAACATTTTAAGAGATACACTTTTGTTTTAGTGTGAGTGGCGTAGTAAAACCTGAACAAACAACACTGTATGCATCCGTCGGGTCACAACTTATTAGCAATAACTCTACAAACCACAATTATAACAAGATATCAGCACATATAACACATGTTCATCTCTGAACCTCAGAGGTGCTGCTCAGCACTGACCCGCTTCCAGTCTGTATGCTAAGCAAAGAGAAGTGTCTCCTGGCTCCTGCTTCATACTTAACGCACAGACATGAGAGTGGTATCGATCTTTTCATCTTTTCATCTCGGCACAAGAGATTTGTCTGATGAAATGCATAGCCGTGGATCAACATTAAATATCAACTCGACAGACAAAACACTCACCACAGGGGCCATTATGTAGCTCTTTTGTAGTTTTCAAATCATACCACACAATCGTCCTCGGCTGCTGGAACTTCCTTTCACAAATTCACTTTCAACTTTGAAGTCAATATAGATAAGAGCGATCCTTAAAGTGATCAAAAAACTGAAATCTGAAGTTCCTGTGAAACAAGCGAAGGCTCCTGAACCAATACCAAACGGGACAAATCAACCTATACTGCTTAAATCAACTTCATTTTGTGATAGAAATCAACACTGGAAGCATTATGTTCTCCAGATATAAGATTGTGATTTGACTTAAGCAGCTATAATGTTCGTCATTCAGACCAACTCACATTAAGAACAGAAGTCACACCCTAGTCAGAGCAATAGGTGCAATATCTGGATGCTATAATGCATTCATAAAACTCAACCCTGTGAAATAACATCACAGAACTAAGTCATGCCAATGCAGTAGCCGAGATCCTTTCAACATCTCACTGAGGGAAAAAAAACAGATATGAAAGCTTTGATTGTACTTTATCCTTGAAGTGTGAAAAAGTAAACGAAGCTCAACCAGAGAGAGAGAGAGGGGGGAAAAAAATGTGGAAAAGAAGCTTCGGGTGTCATCCAAATTCCACAGCTCTCCTTTAGTCTTTCATGACCAAACCAAAACATACCCACTGTCTCCTGTCTTCATTGTCAACCCCTTTACTGCCTCACCCCCTGCCCCTGCTCCTCCATCCATCCATCAACCTGTGTTTTTCTAACCTGGAAACACGCTCATATGCATACTGAGATCACGCAAATACTACACATACCTGCGAAGGCACACATCATCGCCACCTTTAACCCTTCCTGTCTCCCACACTCAGGCCGTGATAGCCGGCAAGATGTGAGAGACAGTGAAAGTGTGGCCCCTTCCCCGCCTGCTGAAAAGCTGGAGTTGTTTTTGAGCCGCATTTCCTCTATCTCAGATTAAGATTCTTTCTGCTGAAGGGAGCTCGTCATCATGGCAAACTTTGGAAAGGTCTGTGAAAGGTTTTCTAATGTTTTGAGCCGAGGTTGCGTGCTGTCTCTCTCAAAAATGGATGACTTCTGTCGACTTAAGTGCTTTGCTGAAAATGCGATTTCAAGCTGAACTTCGCCACTTACCTGTGGGGGGTATGGCACGGCGCCATCTAACTTTAAAAGCTCTTAGAGGTGCCCGTGTTAATAATAAACTCTATCCCATGTTGCAGGTATGTGAATCAAACCCGCAGCCTAATGCTACAGACACCTAATTTTGGATACTGGAGGTAACTGTGAGTTTTAAAACTGTATGAATAACACCGCCACTGGCAAGACTGAAATATGTCTTCAGATAGAATTAAGTTTCAAACCATTTGCGACATTTGAGGGAAGATGAACCCTCAAAAAGATGGTGTGTGTGTGTGTGTTTGTGCGTGCGTGGGTGTATGTGTGTGTGTTTCGGGGGGAGGGGGGCTGTTTCCCTTTGAGGGCTTCTCCCATCCCTGCTGTGACTAAAAGGATTGTGGGGATTTTTGACGTAATGGCTGAGAGAGAAAACTTCGTTGGGAGCCACTGCCAAAAGGCAGAAGAAGGATTTTTTTTTTAACATCCTCCCCATCCCTACCCCACCTTCCTCCCTTCATCTTCGTGTCTTCTCCCTCCTGCTCCTCACTACCCTATCTCTTCATTCTGCTCTCCACACCGATGTGTCTTTTTAGAGTCTTCAGAGACTGTGTGTCTTATCGAGGCTTGCCAGGTCTACGGGCAAAGCTAAGGAGAAGCTACTGTCAACCCCACTCTCTGCTATCAGCCCCGTGGCAGTCACAATGGGGCCGACATGCATACTCAAGCAAGCACATTTACACATGGAAATAAATGCACGCACGCACACACACACACACACACACACACAGGTTTATCAACCCCAAACAAAAGTCTGGTTTATACTAGAGTCATTTTCCTACAGGGCTGCAGCAGAAAGAGAAATTGTGCTTAATGGACATAATTGTTAAAATGCTTTAAGAAAACTGTCAAGAGGAACCAGACCAGTAAATAGAGACTGGGTGAAGCTTACAAGATGCTGACAGCTTATTCAAATAAGATGCTGAACACATCTAAATCCTATTCGGTCAGTGAAAGGCAATGCATATGAAGTACATTATTGCCAAGGTGTTTTTAAGAAATAAACAATGATAACATTCAGGTTGTTTTCTTTTATTCTCGCTTTAAAGATATCTCTTTCCCCCATTGTTAAAGAAACAATAACAACTTCTCGGTCTGTCACCAAATGTTCCAGAACCACAAATTAGGCATATATTTCCACCGCCTCACTCCTGTCCTTTCTTGATCAGTCATCCAGTTCATCACTCTAAGACACAGGTGCTCATTGACATATTGACACTGTGTTTATTATTGTAAAGTGGCTAACCTAGAGTATGCGATGAGTCACATGATGAGACGAAAAAAAATGTAAAATAACATTCCAGCAAGGGTACATGAGATCTGTGACAGGACAGACAGACCCAGACAGGCAACATGAAAAGACATGCAAGATGTTTGGTTCTTTGTCCATTGTTTCTCTCAGTCTCTGCAGGTGTGACTAGCAGCTGAGAGATCTGAACTACGCCCATTGTTTACTTGGTGATCAAGGAATAATATATAACTTATGTGCTTGGAGGTGAAACTAATCTTAGTGCCCTCCTGTTAAACCGAAAATAAGCAAGTTGTGAGTCTGTGGGTGAGTTGGAAGGAGGAAAAGGTGGGTGTGTCGTAGCATGACGGAGAAACACATTTCTGCATATTAAACATCGCTACACCCAAATGAGCTGCGGTTAACAGAAGGCATCCAAAATGTACAACCAGAGCCAGGAAGATCAGCCAGGCTCATCAATCTATATCTTACTGACATAACAGTTTTCCTGGCTGAGAGAGTTTGTCGCTAACGTCTCCTAATAAAAACAGACTTTAATTCAAGTTAACATTTATAAGTGATGTGAAATCATTAAGGCTTTAAGTAATGTTAGATATGTTACACTTCCCCTTTGGGAAATTCCTCTTCATTTGACCTATCCGAACTAATTAGAGGCAGCAGGCACTTTGCAGCGCAGCACCCAGTGACCAACTTCATCTGCTCGGTCAAGGACAACAGCAGGAGTATTCCCAATACGTGACGTTTGGGCGTGGAAAAGAAATAGCACGCCCAGAGAAAAACTATGCAAATGCAGGAAAGGAGAAAGATCAGTACTAAAAAATGTGCAAAAGAACAAGCAAGTTTTGCGAGACTTTTACACTTTTTATCCCCTTATTTATCTTCCCTTTTGCTCTTCATCCATCCTGCGTGATCAACAAGTTTGCGAGTGTACTCTAGATGCTTATTTTACACCTAATAGATCATGTTCAAACTGGCAATATGAAAAAGTAGAGGCTTTTTATCTTTGAGATTACTTTGCAGGCGAAAAAAGGGGGGAAAAATAGCCAGTGTACCCAAAATGAGAAAAATATTGCATCGGTGAGTTGAAGCGGGTGACATTTAGATTTGTTAACCTTTATTTTTGTAGATTTTCTCGCACGGCCGGGGGCAAAGTTAAATCCCAGCTGTTTTCATTGCGTAGAGTCCAGCTGCCTTGATGTACATAACAGGATGGGACGGCAATCACCTGCAGGATGCACTTATAATAGTCAGAGGAGGTGTTTGTGTGAGAAGGTGTGCAACAGCACCAATATCACAAACTCTATAATATCACATGAGTTCGAGAAAGATTATTGGTATTTCTGGGCTGCTGCTTCCTTACTCACACACACTTGTACATATTTGTATGACGGGGCCGAACCCTCTGAAACATCGAAGCAGAAGACGCCTACATAAACAAGTGGGTTCTGACACTTGTACTAGGACTTAGAACAATGAGGATTATTTCTCTACACCCACCACCGCTGGCATGTTCTGGCCTATCTGACAAGCTGTCATCTTCAGCATTGTTCCCTCTGTACTATTGCATAGTGACAAATGGTACGAACAAAACTGTTTGTGTAGGAGAATAGCACAGATTTAAGACAAAATGCCATCCCGCAGTACATAATCTCTGCCATTGGCAATTTGAACAGCCAAGACAGAGCCATTTGTATTGAATCTACCTACAGCCGTATTACTATCTCAAATACAGAGCTGCATACCTCATCGGCACTGTCAGGTGTCTTAAATGGTAGCCCTTCACCATTCACGTCAAGTGTGCAATGCAAATGCAGGGCCAACAGATACCGCCCATCACAGAACAATAAATTGCTAGTCTTTATTTGGTTCTCAGCAGCACATCATTCAAACCGAAAATGCAACGCAACCTTCAAGCTGTTGAACCACCACCAAGCCACAGCTGGGAACAACTTGGAAGGTTTTTAAAGTTGGTTTAAAATGTGCGGATATATTCAGGCCACAGAGGGGGATTATGGGGCTACAATTGTGTGTGTTTGTTGCACATCTGTTTCTACGGGAAACTTGTACTACAGGAGAGTTCATGGAAGTGTGTGTGTGTGTGTGTGCGTGTGGCATCATTAGAGGAAGGTCAGCGTGACAGTAGCAAGACTACTTCATAAATAATGTAAAACGATACAGGAATTAGACTTTGTAATTATACCTCTCCACGGCACGATGGGTGCGGTTTTCATGTATGTACGAGTGTGCATTATGTGCGTGCATGTGTGCAGTGTGTGTGTGTGTGTGTTTGTATATGCTCTAATTAGCTCCAAGAGAATAACAGTGTTGCATTAGTTAAAGCTGGGGATGAAGAAGGCGGCGTGGGGCTCAAAATGCCTCAGTTCATTAGAATTTGAGTGGTTTTGTGGACGTTTATGTGTGTGTGTGTGTGTGTGTGTGTGTGTGTGTGTGTGTGTGTGTGTGTGTGTGTGTGTGTGTGTGTGTGTGTGAAACCCACCAAAACGTAACATTTGGGTTAAAGAGAGAAAAGGGCAAGAAAACATTGAGATATATGCACGCTCAGAGGCTTATATTATATTTGTATGAATGAGCACGAGTGAATGGCTGATGTTTATAAATCGTCCCTGGCAATGAGTGAACATGAGTTTTATACTTGTTGCACGTTGCTACTAACAATCTTGCGGCTGTGACTTAGCCTCCTACAGTACGTGGTATTTGGCTGCTACTCTAATGACATTTAGCACTGACCGATAGGGACTTGCATGTCACTCCAATCAGAAGAAACACTCCCCTGTATGGCAAGCTGTTAGACAAACCGCGACTCCGCCCTGCAAATTTGGGGATGAATTATTGAAAAGGGCAAAGCTGAGCACCTTGATGAGGTTGGCACATTTGGCTGGCTGAATGGTCAAACTGACACAGCTTGAGAAAAGAGGAAAAAGGCCACTGCTATCTCAGCAGCTCAGAGTGTAGCTGGTTCAGTGGCTTTGTCTGGAAGCTGGGCCTTATCACGCAACCTGGTGGACTTTCACCTGGTTCACCCCAAAGATGACACACAGTGTACGTTAACACCAAAATTTCAGTCAGGTTGGACAATGGGACCAGTTGGTTTTTACTAATTTAATGGTCTGCTTCAGAAGAATGAGTGAGAACTGCTCAGCGGCAGACTTTTCAACTGTACTGTATACACACTTGGATGAATCAAGGACAACCAGACTTAATGATTGTTGGAATAGTGGAAAGACTAACCAAGATGGTTTTAGTGAGTTTTGTTTCTGTAGTTTACATATGTTTTACAAAGAGTTAACAAGGCAAATTTGAAATCAGAGGGTGTGGGGTTATATTGTTTTGTTTTGTGAGTTGATATTGTTCATTTATTGGAATGAATTCCCACACACAGATGCACAAATATAACATCAATAGCTGGTTGTTGAGCTGGTGGTCGCTAATTGAAAAATCTTTCAAACCTGTTTTGCAAATATTGTTCTCATGGTGAAAGATATTGCCATATACCGAATACAAAATGTAAGAACAATGGTCCGGACAACATACGATGTAACATGTGTCCAAATTAGCTGAGTGGAAGTTAGCTAAATAAGAAAGCTCAGCTGCTCGCTAGAGCTTAAATAGTAACCTGTCAACACATCAACAACTGCAGCATGTCAGAAATACTGAACTCTTTTTCATATTCATCTTTCTTCAATGTCTAGTCTGTGACTATACTAAAGTTACAATATGACTAATTCTTAAGGCCAAAAAAGTATTTGGAAATATTTTCCCTGTTCAAGTGAATCCTCAGTAAATCTGCAAATATCTCTTCTGATGGAGATTCTTTGACTTTTTGTATTTTGTGTTTTTTTTTCCTGAAAAAGCAGCAATTAATCTATTCAGACACACTTTGCTTGAGTATTTTCACAGATTGTTTGATAGGATTAATGTTGTTCCTCATAAATTATACAACAAAAAAGGAGAACACAAAGCCGTGGTGTGAAATGATGGGATTCATAAACAGCTCAGTGTCACTGCTTTCGATATTCTGAAAAATTGCCGCAAAGGGTGGCCCAGAAAAAGCAATATCTAACCACCTCAAGGAAATGTCAGCTGTGCTGCTTGTGTTGGGGTGGCCGTCATGAAAGCACAGCCAAATCAATTGTGCATTAGGATATCGAATAAATGCATTTTCTTTGCTTTGAGTAGCAGACACAAGAAAACAATACGGCACTATATCAAACCAGTGAATAAGTTTCTTTTTTTAGTTCTCATAGATATTTTTCACACACAGTCACACTAGTAGTGCCATTGGGACATTTACGTAAATGACTAAACCCAGCTGACAGAAATCTAATTTACATTTTGCCTTTTGCTACATTTGAGAAGCTTTCATATAATTCACTTGACAGCTGAATGAAAACATAGCTACAGAGAAACTTGGATAACTAAACTGTTCAATGCTGTAGCTCCTGAGTGTATGCGTAAAGCTCTTTTATGCGCGAGCGTGCGAGATAAAGGGTGCGTTAGCCGTCCGTGAGTGTTGATTGAAGGTGCTGATGACAGAACGATGGCACTGGATTCTTTTCTGTGCTCCCCAGGCCCCTGACCCACCTAATTGGTTTTCAGTGTTTAAAAGACCGAACCATCAAAGATGCGACTGTCAGTTTGACTGCATTCACTTTCGGATTCAGCTCTCTCTATTATTTATAACTGGCAAGCAAACTTTCTGAAACGCGCTCTCACATATAGAGAGGAGAATCAAGACATGTCAGCTATAGACGCAGAGGATTCTGCAGAGAACTTTTAGGCGATCATGTATGCACATTTGTGCTTCCCCTGCAAACGCACACGGATGCAGGCACGTGCGCACGTACTGCAGCACTTTTAGCGCATTCAAAGAGAGGCAAGTCAGCCAGCACACCCTGACATAGCAAAGAGAATATATGACCAAAGGGGGCTGCATCAGGGCGTGTGTGTGTGTGCGTGAATGTTTGTGGATGTGTGTGAAAGGAAAAGGGAGATGGACAGTGTGTGTTTGCATGCATTTCAGTAAGAGACAGACAGATTTTTATGTGTGCAAGACAGTGTGTGTGTGTGCGTGTGTGCGGGCGTGTGTGTGTATGTGTGTGTTCAAAGCCTTCATATCTTGCCTCTGCACAGACTCTGCAGAACTGTTCTGACAGTGCAGAAGTACAAACACTGATACAAGTTCTGTGGGAGTTTTTTTTTTTTGCTCCAAACAATACAGAAAAGGCTCATGCAAGTGATCAAAGTTGTAGAATAACCCAAGGAAACATCTCTGCATAATCCTAGCCATTAGAAATAGGCTCATAAATTCTTGTTAAACTTTGTTGTGCACGAAAATAAACGTCAAACGCATAATGGACTTGGAGGCTTAAATGTTAAATTTAAATCACGCAAGCGTTTGACACGCCGCCTAAAACAAACAAAAAACAAAACAAAACAATAAAAAAAAACACGTTAACTGAGCTCACAGTTGCCTCAGAATGACTTTTTCCAGCTCCACAAATAGGCCAAACTTCAAGACCTGCTCACATAACTAAACAAACAGCCTCCTGTTCAGCCTCTTTCACATCAAGATGTCAGCCAACGTCTGGAAAAAAAAAAAAAAACACAACAAGCAGGGAGCCTTTCCTTCCTTTCATGCAGCTGCAGCCATATCTCATCCCCGTTTTGTTTTGACCAAACATTTCTTCATCGCCACCCAACTAAGCTCTGCCTAAAGCACCTGGCCTACCTCGCCATCAAGGTTACACCAGATAGCATATAGGGGATCTGGCGTGGCTTTGATACAGGAGGCCTTGATGCAGCAGAGCTATCTGCTCCAATCTGAACTCGTTTTTCTTGTTTGATGAGACTGAAACTACTGGATGCAGCTCAAACCAGGAGAGAACCGGGCTCCAACTATTCCCACCCACACATGTTCAGCTCCAAAGACCGCACACACACACACACATACTCTCTTTCATCCCGGGCTGTGTTTCTTCTTTAGGGTGCCAATCAAACATTCATAACAACTTGATTTTGGACGTTCGACGACGTCTTTCTCTACCTGCTTCTCAGCTTCCTTTCGTCTTTACAATATTCTGAAAGAGAAGGAACCACAATATCAGTTTTGTCAATATCGCAGAGAAGCCTCTCTTTACTACCGCGATAGTGCTTCTAGCGATAAAGCCTGCCTCTATTATTAGCAGTGTAATAGAGGGCTGTGGTTGTGAGGATCTGACAAGGAGATGATAACAAAAGTGCTTACTCCTCCGTTCTCCCCGCGCTCCTCCTATATCATTTAGAAAACAGACGCAGTGCAGCGGCAGATCATGGCCAGCTAATGGCCTCTGGAATATTACTGCTGCCACAGTAAGCAACACTTACCATTACTCAATTTGTACAGACATTAAAAAGAACATCATTAAATTTAAGGATTTATCTGTTATTCTCTTACTCTGCCATGCTCCAATAAATACTTGTGATCATGCACAACAACCAGACGCCAAATTAAGAAGAGAAATTAAGAAAGAGTCAGACTTGTCAGAGCTGTGGAGGCCCAGAGTTGCTCTCAGGATTGAGTTTCCTATTATGGACTCGCAGCTGCTTTGTTTGAGGTTTTATACCTAGTGGGTTTTGGCAGTTCTCAACCAAAACATGTATTTCTATTCCCTGGAAATGCCCCTGGGTGCTTCAGGGGAGATGATAAATGTGTCTGGCATTTATCATTCGCCCTAAATTATTATCTTTGGAGAATCTCCAGATCTGACACCTGGTGACATCATGAAGTTGAGCCTAAGTTCACTCAGTTCAGGCTGTGTGGGAGTCTGTTCCTCATGTTCCCAAATATAGACTGGACTTTGTTTGACCAAAGACCTGAGCGAAGATCCTGCTTTAAGGAAAATTCCACTTCGTTACAACTTCCCTCAATAAACATGAGCGGTCAGGTGTACAGACAGTTTACTAACAAGCCAAAAGTTCTGCATGTAAAATGTGTGTAATAACTTTTTTATTTATTACACAGCTACAGGTGCACAGCTTTAGCTGCTGCAGTGGGTCAACGTTCAACCAGAGCATTCTTTTAGAAACTGTGATAGATGGCAGTGTGAGTAACAATCTTAAGAGGTGAGTGGATTAGCCAATCAACAGGAAATTAAGCTGGAACTATTTTGATAACTGATTAATCACTTCAGTCATTTTTCAAGCAATTTGCTCCAACTTATCTTATGTGACTATTTGCTGTTTTTCCTCCTTGCACAGGCCACTTATTCGACTATCTTAAGATTTTGGAACACAAAACAAGCTAATTGAAGACATCACCATGACCTCTGATAAATTATGATTTTAATATTTCACAGACTATTAACTATTAATGAATCAAATGAAAAATAAATTGAGCTGCAGCCCTAATAATCTTATCTGATCTCATTTTTTTAACAATGTTGTAACATTCCCAGATTTTACAACAATTCCTGTCATGAGTATGATGCTACTATTGTACCATTAAAGACCAAAGTTTTATGAATCAATAATTTCCCTTTTATGACCAACATGCACTGAATGACTTCCAGTAACACACATACACAAGCGTGGGTATACACCCACACACAAGTAGTATGGCAGAGTAGAAGCACAATGAACAGTGGCCAATTAACATCTCAGCAGATACCAAAACATACCAAGGGCCGTATCCCAGTTTGTGAAAATGTGTGTGAAACCCTCCTGCTGAGAATGTGTGTGAGTTTTTCTCTATCTGTCTCTGTTGTTAAGACACGAAGTAAGTCAAAACAAGATAGCACATGCTCATCCCTATAGGCTAATGTGACAGTATGATTATTATACTGCAAGTGTGCCTGTGCTATGAGATGAGAGTCTGTAACGGCCTAGACGTGTGTGTGTGTGTGCGTGTGTGTGTGTGCTGGATCTGACAGCAGCAGAAAAAACGACCAAAGCCCAAGTAGATTTCCAGGCGTGTATGTATTTGGAGCACTGTGGGCAACTCTGAAAAGCCTTCAGAATAAAAAAAAAGTGCAGTTTTCCAGGATGCCACCTGATGTGTGTGTGCGCGCGCGTGTGTGTGTTCCTGTGTTTCCATTGTGTGTTTGTCGACTTCAATCTACATGAATTTGGCTCCATTTCTAAACCTTTACATCAAAATCTATACCTCTCTGTATGCAAGTGTGTGTGTGCGGGTCTGCATTGTGTCTAGCATTCTCAAGTGCGCGTGTTCTCCCAAGCCTAGGAAAGTGACATATCGGAGCTGCTTCCTCTATCTATAATTCATAGTGCAGGCTCTAAACAAAGAACAGAGTGTTCGGGTCCCATCAGACATGCTACAGGGGAACCGATGCGGTTGCTAAACCTGCAAACAAAATATGGCTGAATAGCTAGGACCTGGAGCTAATAAGAGGTATTACAGACTGCGATAGTATAAAAGAGCACAGACTGACAGGCAGGCAGGCTGACAGCCACACGTGGAATGAGGGATACTATTTTCTCTGTGTCTCTTTTTCCCTCCACCTTGATGGATTTTCTCTGACCCACATTATCAGGAAACAGACAGACAGACATGTAAACAGGTTTGAATATGACTCAGTGTGCTGTCTGCACTGAAACAAAGGCCCTTTCAAAACCGCCCTACTTTTTTTTCATTGTGATAGACACCTGTAATCACCCCGCACTCACAAGGACAATCATGCAATATTTAGAAACTCGAGCTCCAATCATTCCCGGAGGACAGGATGCAAGATTTATACTCCTTGTCTGTTGAGGTTTGTCCTGTCTGCTACATGGGCTGAAGCTTGTGGAATTAGTCATACTCACCGCCCATAGCTAAAGAAAAGTGTTTCTGTACCCTTTCTTTCAAACATAAGGTGGTAATCAAAGCCATCCAGTCTTTGAGAGCACTAATGCTGGATAAAATACAAAGGAGATTCAAGATAAGGTGTGGTATTGAAATGATTAGTAATGAATACAGCACAGGTACTGTATGTTCTACTGAACTGCAGAACATGAAGTAATTTATATATATTAATAGCTCTGTTTGCTCTGTGTGAATGGATTGTAACTTAACTAAAAAAAACTGAGACCTTCCATGACTTTCTCATTCACAGCTTGTGCGGTGATTTCTATGTGAAGGACGCGGGATGTTTTTTTTTCCCGGCGATGGATGTGATGTTCATGCACTCCTCCTGAGTGCCTCCTCTGTCTCTCGCCGCTTCCCTACAGCCCAAACAGTGTGCAAAGTAGCTTCGAAATTCCCTAATGTCAACAAACTCACCACAACAACACAGAGTCCAAAACAAGTCCAAAGTCAAAGCTAACTTTACTGCAAAGCACGTAAAATTAAATGTGGTACTGTGGTTTTAGCAGGCTAATGTTAGCTAATGGAGGTGCAATTAAGATAAATAAATCCATAAGTAACAAAAGAACCACCTTTAAAAATTCAGCTTCTCAGCAATACTTTTTCAAGTTAGAGTACCGAACTGGGAGTCAAGGGAAATTCTGACAGCATTTCCACCATTTACTGACATCCTATGAACTAAATACTGAGTCTGTTTGTTTGTAAAATAATTGGCAGATCCATTCACAAAAATAAAGTCATGTAATCATCACTACCTAACTTCCACATTCCCTTAAGCACGCCGCCGCTCCTCTTAATGTGGCAGTTTCGTCTGCTGTGGCGTCTATTTATTCGGTGCGCTGAGATGTTGTGACGGTTCCACAGGGCCTACATTTCATCTGCTCCTGTGAGCCTCAGATTTAATGCCTCCATTATTGGCGGGACACGTATGTGCTGTAATTAAAATGCTACATATTGTTAATGGCAGGTGACATATGCCGTGCTCTAAACACACAAATTGTCATGGGCTTTAGCTATCAATGTGACGCCTGCTCCAATTATCACAAAGACAAATGAGCCAGGCAGATGGGGGGTATGTTTATTAAGATGAAGAAGGGAAAAAAAAGTGTGGAGAGAGACGGTAAAAAGAGGTAATATGGGAAAAAAGAAAGATGAGCATTTGCGAGGGATGGCGAGATAACGGCACAAAGAGATGTGGTGTGAGTGTGGCAGTGATGGAGTGGGGAAAGTGGCTTTTCGTAACTGATGGAAGGATCATTTCTTATCTATTCATAATGTCACTGTGAGTCATCCTTTAGAGCTGCTAAATATAGCCCCCCTCGCCAACTGCACACGCAGGATGTTTCTCCTCTCATTCATTCTCTTCCACTCAAACAATGAGCAACAGAGGACGTGCAACAGAAGGTGGCGGAGCAAGGGAAAAGTAGGAGGGTGAAGTAGAATATAACGTCTAAACGTGCTCAGTAGGAAGAGAATTAGGTTCAGCATCAAAACATCATCATGGCTATGCGCATAATAGATAGATTAGATGTACTGAAACTGGACGTAGACAAAGTCAATCGTGATTTGTACACTTCAGATTGCAATATGGTCTCACAGGCCATCCTCTCCTGCACTGTCACCTTTTATTGCAATAATAATGTTCAAGTTTGTTCCTCATACAGAAACAACTTGTATTTCTAGTTCAGGCTCAATATCTGCTGCCACTGTTAGTGCTCGCTTTACAAGAAAGTTTTCTGTTTAAAAAAAATGTAAACATAACTACTCCTTTTCGTGTTATATATGTGGCACAAAAATAAATACTTGTTGTCAGCGCCTATGGCAACAAGAGACAAAGGTCCACTGAGAGATCCAAATAGGGGTTCATGATGTTACGTGGTATGCATCCTAAAACCACTGGACTACGAGGCCTCGCAGCGGTGATATTCTGATTAACAGTAACGAGGCAGAGGAAAAGCAGAGATCGAGTGTAATGAGCGACACAGTTCAATAGAGACACTGATCATCACAGAAATAAAAACAGACACGGGCATAGCAAGCTGGATGAAGCGGGGGAGAATATACAGATTTGAGGCTTGAAAGCAACATGTACAGTATGTTCCATTTGAATGGCACCTGACTTAGAAAAAGTAATGTCTAGAAATAGCCTGGTGCTTTCACATTGTTTGTTCACACCTCCCACACATCTTAGATGGAGGGTGCAAACATTGAAAGGAGACAAATCACATTAAGCACCTAAAAACTGCCGAACCCTGAATTGGAATGACTAGAGCTGGCAGTTTATCCGTGGGCAGAGGGATCTCTGCCTCTGCGGACTATTTATCCAAGGCTTACTGTTTACAAGACTTTCAGCTCAACCCTCGAGCCTTTCAACTCCTGAATTTAGGCCATGCCCACACCAATGAGGATACATCTGAAAAATCCAACTCAACTTTTACACTTTTAAACTTTCTTGCACACCAGCTCTTACTGTACAGCATATTCTAGGCATTTTCACGTCCAATATGTTCACACACATCTGAAAAATGTTCTGCCTTCTCTGTTTCATAACAGCAATGGTGCATTACAGCAGCTACTGTGCGTGTGAGTGCGTGTGTAAAGTCATAATCTGTACGATTTAATGAACTCGTACCACGTTTCATTAAGTTTACATTCAGCATTTGGTCGTGGCTGAGTGTGTCACCACCGAGCACGATTCAGGTTGCCTTCATATAAAAGTGATGCATGTATGCAATCTCACGTTTGTTTGATGTTTGTTTTGCTTATTGATATCATCCCTAACATTTACTGTTCCCTCTTCCACATTCCTATACAGTACAAGCCTGACATTTTCTTCTGCCGCTTCTACTTCTTCTACTAAACACATTTAATGTCTGGAACGTGGGGCAACACAGAGGAACCGTAACATTAAAGGCTGGAAAACATATTCAGTAAGCTGTTTTCCCTGTCAAGTCCGATCTTATTTAATGAATCCACTTTTAAAGAGAGAATTCAACAAAATTAATATTCATATCTATAAGTTGTTGCTGGTGTGTTTTTGATTAACAGTTAAGAGTTGATCCGTCCAAGAAGCATATTTTCACCCAATTACTGGTCTAATATTGTCAAATATTTCCTAAAATTCATCCCTGGGTCTTTTTTAAACCCAAAATAAATCTTCATGTTTAAGAGCCTCTAAATCAGGACGCTTGACGCTGCAGAGCCAGGGAGAATGGAGACACTCAACAGCTCCAGCGCCAAGATAAACAAGCCAAGGAACACGAGCCGTGTGTGAGCCATAACAAGATGATTATGGTGGTGGCAGCTAGTTACCATTGCCTGATACGGAGAAAAAGGGAATGTGCCATGTCATGTACCAGCCACGGCTGCCAAGCTCATAAACTCTGTCTGCTTTCCAACAGGGCTGGGAAATGATGTTCTAACGGAGGAGCAGCCACCATGGGAAAGCTGTAATGACGAGGTATTGAATGCAGAAATGCATGATGTGAACTCCTGTTGGAGATATCCATGTTTGCATTCCGGCCTATTCCGGTGACGAGGGCTGTACAAAACTTTCTTTCTTTAAACTTCATGTTCACCTCTGAATCTGCTTACTACAACGTGATTTTCAGAAAGCGCCTGAAAAAGCTGTGTCAAACCTTAATCTTCTAAATGTGTGTGTGGGGTGGCTCCTTAAATAAGAACTGAAGCCAGCCAACATCTTGTAGTGTGAGCCTTAACTAACCATCAGGGTGCCAGGTTCTAGGATAAGTGGCACTCAACCCCTGCAGCCAAGGCCTCCATTTTGAAACAGTATGCATTTTAATGTATTAGGTTGGCACAAGGTTGGAGTGGGGGGTCATGGGCAACCGAACTGTGTGAGGGTTTGTATCTGTAGCGTGTAAAAGAGGGAGAGAGAGAGTGCTTGAACAAGACGAGTAACGGCTGCTATTCACAACTGTAAGGCCCATTTTTTTTCCACTGTGTGGCAGAACTTGAAGATTTCCAAGGCAGCCAGCCTGTGCCCCCATGGTATGTAGACACTGTCGCTCTCATCCACAGGAGAGAGAGAGGGGGAGGACTGTGTGTGTGTGTGTGTGTGAGAAAGAGAGTGACTGGGAGAGTTAGGGAGAGTTTACAGTACAGCTTGCAGGAGACAATGTCAGCTGCCCCTCCAATAAGGCATAAACATTTCATTTCTAACCAACAGCACAAAGCCAGACATAAATATGGCCTCACCAACAAACATACTGTAGTTATGATAAGAGACAATGATGTTTTCCATTTCTTTGCCTCTTTGACTGTATTATATTTAGGCAAACTTCCTGCAAGCCTGCTTGTGTTTAGACAACGTTCAACATGAGAGGTTTAATTCTTTTTGGATACGTCTCGACTAAGTCGGTGTGCGCAGGCACGACATTTGCTGCTTCGCTCGCACTTTAGGCTCGCAGCCGTGACCTGAATCCGTATTTTTACACTTCAACACTATTATTTCACTTGAAATGTAGCTACAGCGAGCGTGCATTTTGCTCTGGGTACCACATTCAGCACTGCGCCTGAACACATCCTGTGCAGACGCCGAGGACTGAAGCCTCTCTGCTAATGAGCTGCTTTCACTGTGCTGCCTGTGCAGACATGGTGTAAGGTAACGTAACACAGCGTAACCTATCGAGCGGTGTCAGTGCCAAAACTCAGGTATTACATCTACATTGAAAATGTTCACGCGCGTCGCAGACAGACAAGCGGTATGTCACTCAGCCGCGGGACCGTTTTCGAAAGCAATGCTTTACCTTTCAATAAAGCAGTCAAATACCAGCGTGGCATCAAAGAGGACGGGTGTCACCGGTCACAATTTGTTTACACAGGCGGGGGAAGCACTTTGTGCCCTATCGTTGCATGTCAATTGACAACAGTGCCGGGCTCCAACCCACTCATTATGATCATTATTTCAAGGAAGGGAAGAGGCCTATAGCTCATATCATTTCATTGCCATTATATCCCATCACAGCACAATGCAAGCGGACAAAGACGGCTGTCAACATGAAATGCAGCAAAATTCAGAAAGGAAAATAATGCTGGAATGACTAAAATAGAAACCGCATTAATAAATACCCAGAAGTGTTTGTGGTGCTATAATGTATCTGCATTTTAAGAAATATTTAGTATCTGAATAAAGAAAAAAATGCCTTTGTACCATGTGTATGCTTATCAGCCGACTTTCACTGGAATGAATGGATGTGATTTGGCTCCGTGCGTCTGCAATCAGTGCATCTTGTTTAAACTGAAATAGATTTCTCACCCCAGCCTAGTTCAGCCAAGAGGCAGAGCAGCCTCTCTCAAATAAACTCAAATGAACGAGGAAAAACACACACACACACAACTGAAAGTCTCAGTCTTAAACACCCTTTTACCATCGCTACCGGGCAAGGCGAAATGACACCGCATTTTCATGCGATTAATGATTACTTCACAAACTGAGTGTGAAACCAAACAGGCTGAACAACCCGGAGAGAAATAAAATCTGATCACAGTAGTTGGAGATGCGAGAATAAAAGAGGAATGGTAAATCAATGAGGTTTAAATGGGAGCTGCAGTTGGACTTGGAGGGTTGATGGCGTTCCTGTCTGGGTGTCAAGCATGTACCGTGGGTGTGCTAAACAACATCCAAACATCCCCAAATCCCCTAGGTGCCTTTTGAGAGGCAAAAGAATCCGGGAAACGGGCTGGCTGAGGAAAACAGGAGTGGAGGTTAGGGAGGGTAGGGGGTAGGAAGAGGGAGATATAGAGTGTGTAATACGGAGAGAGAATCAATGGGTACCCCCGGAGCAAATAAAAGCCATGACATCATCGAATGGCAAGGAGCAAGGAGCTGGGTGGTGAGGAGTAGGGGGGCTAGAGAGAGGGAGAAGGGAGAGACGAGAGCACCCATGGTCACCCATTCTGCCTCTCGGGGCCCATCCTCTGGAATGGATAAGAGTCGAACAATGCACTCTCAATGAATGGGATCCCAAATCCCACAGGAGAAAAACAAATCACCAGTGGGAAAGGAGGGTGAGGGGGGGGGGGGGCAAGATGGAGGGAGAGAGAGAGAGAGAGAGAGAGAGAGAGAGAGCGAGAGAGAGATGGAGAGAGAGACCCTTAAAAGATGTGCACACAAAGCAACAAAGCATCTTGGGACATGTAGAGCAAGGCAAGTAGAGATTGAGACAAAGCTGCCTTTGTCTCTCCTGGCTGGTGGGTGGCTTGGTGTGAAGGATTTGAACGTGGTAGCATTTACATCAGAGCTCTTCGATATATTGATCGGGCCATGTAATCCCTCAAATGATGACTGAAAAGGTTGGATCTACTCTGGGCGCATTGTTTGTTGGGTTTGCATGACAAGAGCATGTGGGAGGCAGGAACCGAGCTTTATGTAACTCGTCAGAAAAGCTTTGAGTTGTGTTCAAAGTTTGGCCTGCTGCTCGCGATGCCGGTTTGACGGAGATGCGTGCGGCAGGGAGGGATGTTCGGGAAGCCTCTGATCACAGCGCCTCCTCGCAGAAGTCAAAATGGGATGTTTAATTGCGCCCCTCATCACACGGCGTTAATAAATAAAGTCGCAGCCTTCACTGGGAGGGCTCGGCTCAGGTCTGCGTGCTTTTGTGTGCTCCCGCGATTGTGTACGTGCCTGTGTGTTTTCATGCAATGCGTGCGCTTTCAAACAAAGACTCTCCGTTCCTCCGTGATTACAGCACTGGTGCTGCCAGCCAGAACAGAGAAAATAAATTAGAATCATAAGAAGAAAAGTCTTTCATGTCTGATGCTTTGATAACAAAAACAAGCAGGTTTCCACAAACTAGAATTAGTTGGCTTATAATTCTGAACTAGCTGGGGACAACTTGACACAAAAATTTCAATCAACAAAAAGATTTGCTTATGAATAAGTCACAAGTACAAGAAAAGAAAGGGAGAATTGCACTAGGGCTGTATTTTTGGGGGCCCAATAAAGAAGGCGGATGCTGGAAAAAGAGGAAGCACGTGTGTCGGGGTAGAATAACGCAAATGTGAAAACGTCAGAAGAAGACGGTACCCTCTGATCTCACAGAAATATGATCTTTCTGACAATCCAGATACGCTTGTGTATGAATGAGCACAATTAACAGCAGGGCTTCTGTGATACTTACAGACACTCCTCCTATGAGAAATACTAAACAAGATACAGCTGGAGCTATTATTTAAGTCCCACATTTTACTGAAAGCATACTGAATTACTCTGGCATCGTATCCATCAGGAACACTGAGGGAAATAAACACTTTTTCAGGGGTTACAAGACATGGACAGATTTGTGTTTCAATACATTGACTCAGTTGTACACTATGGCATTTCAGAAAAACATGTGCTATTAAGATGCAGGAAAAATACTTTTTTTGGTTTAATTTCATTTGGATTGAAAAGTTCAGATGGTGGCAAAGGGAGACCTGACAGAAGCACAAGCTTTGGAGTCAAAAGCCATTGCTTGAAAGTATCCTGACGAAACACCACCCTGATCTTTAACCTCCGATGTCTCTGGGTTGGAGTAAGGCTGCACTTAATTGCACTTAATTATTTTCATCATCATTCCTCAAAATTCAGACAGAAATTGTGAAAAGTTTCAAATGCAATTTTCCTGAGCCCAAAATAAAGTCTTTAAATTGTTGGTCTCGTCTGGCTAACTATTTCAAACCCAAATATAGTCCATTTAAAATGATACAAAACAGACAAAAGCAGCTAAGCCTCACATCTAAGCTAGAAACAGCAAATATTGGGGATCTGTTTACAGGCAGAAATATAATATAATATGCAGAAAAATAAGAACTGTTATGTTTTTGTTACCTTACAATGAGCCTTTTATATCTACAAACGCTGCAGGTCCTCCATGGAGTCCACCATATGTTTCAGTACAGTAGTCCATAACAAGCAAACTAAACAGTAGCTCTAGAGAGGCTTTTTGTATTTTTTTTACTTTTGGTGGCCAACGCAGTTTCTCCTTCATGCTAGGAAGGTACTACAATCGTATATACTGGTCCCCGAAAAGAACAATTGATCATTAAAGTTACTGTTTCTGTCAATCAACTAATGGACTAGTCATTTAACCGAGGGGAAGTGAAAAATAATTAAACACTGGGACCGAAACAAATACTGGCGTCTTTCTCTGGGAGACTCTGTCCTTGCTCGCAAAGTCTGACTGAATGTTCAAGGGCCATCGGAGAAACATATCAAAAATCTGTTTGGGATTTAGTCTTAAAGCTGTATCGGGTACATTTTTCCTTTTTGTGGTTTTAAACTCAAAAGAGCTTCGCTTTATCAATTCTCATCAAGTCTGTCTGAAGCTATCAGCTAAACATACGCTTTGATGTCTGAGCCAGCATGCCAGCATGTAGAAGCTACATTAGCTCACTGGCTCTTACCCCGTGCCATTGCGGCCAAGCGTGTCCGCAATAAATATTGAAATCGGTGGTGGCTGTCTTGCAAGTGGATGTTCTGTATTATAAATGTCACCCTGCTCTCGGTCGGCAGAGCAGTGGCTCGTTCTAATGCCACGGGACAGAGACAGAGAGAGAGAGAGAGGCTGGATAGGGATTTCAACTCTTAAACTCGTCAAAGTGGCATCAGTGTCTCGTTGCTTGTTTATGAATAAAAAAGAAGATGGATACTGGAAGAGAATGGTAGTGAGAGTGCAAAAGGGGAGAAAAAGGGAGTGAGTCAGCATTGTTTTACCATGTCTGTTTAACATGAAGGGTCAAGAGATGAAAATATCTGTAGCATCCATCAGCTTTACCTCTTTGAGCTTCTAAAACTTATTTAAATCAGTCTGAAAAGTTCAAACTTGAGGTGCTCCTAGCTTGTAGAAGAGCGTAACCTTTGATGAGGAGTTACGGGCTGACTTTTATATTTGGTCGACGAGCCAAAAAAGGATGGGAACAACTGAGCTAAATGACTCTCTTTGCATATTTCTGAAACATCTGCTATCAAGTCACTACAGTCCATGACGGTGCTCACAACCATATCTATCTTTTCCCCAAATGATTTGTCAGTGCCAGGCAGCATTTTAGAAGCCACAGAGACAGATTGTGCTCGAAGCTCTAAGTACTCCTAAAAATAAGAAATCCACTCATTAAAAGCTTCCTCATTTTCTCTCTGCCTGTCATATACTATACCTGGAGCTTTATACTGCACAAATTAATGATGCAACTAAATGCATTATTAACACTTAGCTGCTGTTTCTGCGGCCAAATATTTTGAAATATGACTAATGGTCCTGGAAATGCTTACCTCAATTTAAAGTTATTATTATCCATGTCTTATTTTTATTTATTACTTGCTTGTTCTCCTCTGGCCTATTTGTATCTGTTGTACATTCAATAAAAAGTTAATGAGAAAGGAACAATTAGCTTTGTGCCAGCTTTGCTTCGTCGCTCATTCTTTCCAAAATGCTGGCCTGCTAAACACTTTGTAGCCCAATCATACGTACATGTGAGTTGGCATCCACTCATTCAGGCTCTCACCGCTAAAGTTTGTTCAACCCCATTGCAGGGAATTGCGGTGTGTGTTTCTTGGCGGTTTTACAGGAGAAGCAAACGTCTAAACCTACAAAACCAATAATTTTGCCTCCGTTATTATCTCCTGCGTAATCCTCGTGCGTCACATGCTGAGGTCTCCTTTACCTCAGCAAGCGCGCGTAAGCGGCGCAGATGTGAAATGAGGGTGAAACTTCACAGCGACTTCAAATTTAGTGTAAATGAGATGTGCGTTTGCAGCAGGTCCAGAGAGCCACCTGTTACTTGGTTGTCTTCGAGCACAGCTTTATCCCGAGACAAAACCTCTGCAGACGACAACACTTAAGAATCATAGTGGGTAGATTATGCACTTCAAGGTCTGTGCAGTTGGAAGAGAATTAAATCTGGTTATCTGCAGTCTGGATAGCGTGCTTATCAGGAGCTCTCTTAAAATACAGATGAAATCACAGATTCACTGCGCTTTTTTGTGCGTTGATGAATGGGAAACTCTGCACACCATCAATAACTGACCACCTGATACACACGTTTATACTATTAATATCACCCACACAGAACTACAAAGGTAATTTACACGAATCCTCCACATGTTTCATCTTTGTCGCCCCCCCCCCCCCACCCCACCATCCTTTTTGTCATCTTCATCCTTTCCCACATCATCACTCGGTTGTCATTCTCCTCTTTTCCTCATCCCCTTCCTTTATTCTTTGCCCTTCCCATCACCTTCTCCTTCATCCTCGTCTTCTTCCTTCTATCGCCCGTTCAGATCCTGTTTCTTCTCTAACTTTTGTTCCCGTTCTGACAGCAGATCACATAAGTCTTTTTCTGTCTCAGCTGCTTCTCCTCTGGAATAACAAACAAGCCGCGCAACAGGTCTAGACTGAATGAGATCTCACTTTTGAAACACTAAGGGGTGGATGTGAGGACATTCATCTGTGCGCTGATATACTGCAATGCTTCCTCAGTACAGTTTTCATATGGGTAATAGCACCTTTCCACTGAACCAGATACAAATTCAATTTAGGGAAATAGCAGCTCCCCTGGGTGCGGTACCACACTGACAGCTGCATGGAAGCGGAACCAGTGAATAATTTCAATATATGTTGTTAGTCCACACATTTTGGAGGCAGGGGAGATAATATTTTGAAAGAACCCAACCCCCCCCCCCAACAGTAAATAGTTCAATAAAAACAAGAAAAAAAAACGAAATATCCTAAAAACAATCCACTCATTTCTCCAAATATGTTGTCTAAACTCTCCCCCGCTGTACTGTAGATATACTGTAATTACATATTGTTTGGTGAAGGAGCTCCCTGGCAGTCCTCCTCCTCTTTCTCCTCCTTGGGGAGAGTGCTAATGAAGCAGGAGGCTGGTCAGATGGGAGAGTCTAACTCTCCACTTGGGTTCCAAGCAATCAATAATATACAGACGGCCACCCTCGCCTTCCTCTTTCTCTTTCATTTTCTTTCTTTCATCCTCTTCGTCTTCATTATTTTACTCCCTATGTCTTTTTTTTTATTATTATCTTCACCTCCTCTCCCCTGCTCTGACCTCTGTTACCTTTAATCCTCTAATTTCTCCCATTTGCTGTTTTGCCTTCCCCTCTCTTTTAGACAGTTGGCACTGAGGGCGTCATAAATCTGCGTTGCAATTAGTATGACACTTGCAGCTGAATTTCATTTTTATTTGCAACTAATTTACTTCTCAGTCATTGGAGTGTTTTGACATTCCAGAAGTTGTCGAGAGAGACTTTGGAAGAAAACAAGCGTACTGTCAGGAAGCTCTGATCAGAAAACACCGATGGAAATGAGAAAGAAAGATGAAACTGAGCACACTCAAACTGCCTTAATACAAAGTTAAACAAGGTATCCTATCTATCTGTCAGATACTTTACGGCCCCTGAAGGGACGCTCTCTCACCTGTGAGACAACAGTGCCCCCTGCAGTCCACCAGATGACGTGCACCTCAGTCACATTCAATGAAGTTGATCCCTCTACACTTTTAACCAGCCTTGTTTAAGCCCCCCCAGCTATCTCCTCCCACGAGGGGAATTGTATAAGTGGATTTAAATAAATTAATCCCTCTTTTGCTAGCCCTGGGAGGAGACAGCAGAAAATATTCTAAAACAAAAAAAAAATCCTACTGCTGTCGCACTCACAAAGATAAAGAAAAACATATATTTTCTTCTAGCTTACGCCTATAGGCCCACATTTAAGACGGCATCAATTTGAATATGTCATGCCTAATTCCTCGTTTAGGCTGAGCCGGCATTCTCCAGGGACTGAATACAAAGCCGCGTGCAAGAAAGACACTTGACTAGTCAGCTGGAACAACACAATCCAGGCTCGGGGGATGATCAATCCCACCATTTTGAGACACACAACTGCTTTAAATGTAACCAGTAAAATGCCTGAAGGCCATAACTAAAAATTTCAGTATCCATGTCAACAAATTGCAGTCCTGTGCAGCATTTCCAGTCTGTGGTAGATATCTCAAATATTTTTTCTCAAATTATCAACAGCACTTGATGTTATCCCACGAAGTGCATGTTCATATTTGAGCTTGTTAGAAGACTCAAAACATTAAGGGAAGATTAAATATTTCAATCAAAGGTTGAACATGATTTAATGTGAAAAAGAAACTGCCTTTTGCGCTCTCACTCCTTTTTACTCGAGCAACAGATCAATCCTTCTCCCAGTGGAAAAAATAAAATGAGTGAGGCAGGCTCATGAGATCTTGGCTATTAGAGTAACTACACAGCATTAGCTAATTGGGGCCCAAACAGACTCTCCTGAATACAAATGGATGAAATCCAAACCATATCCGTATTATTTTTCCTACAATGAAAATATATATCTATATATATATATGTATGTACACACAACGACCAATGACCTCAATAAGGCAGCTATCTAGTCATAATACTGTAAACAAGTCTGGATACTGTGCAGAAACTGACACAGTTCAGTGCTAGTTACAATACCATCCAATTCTAGCTACAGAGTCAGTCTCTCAAGAGAACAAAAAGACCCTGGAGGTTTCAGATAACAAGCTCCCTGATCTCTGGTCTTTACACTACAGTTACTCTGGAGCCAGATGTACGTCTACCTCTGGGTCAAGACAGACACCGGCGGGATTACCATCCATTAGCGAAGAATAAGGGGCAGATTGGAGATGTTCTCATTTGGCAAACATGAAACAGTTTTCTGATTACAACGTAAAATAAGACTGTGGTTAGAGTGTTTACGAAAAGATGCGATGGTAAATGTACGAGAAACAGTGCAGGAAAAATAATGACAGTCCTGTATGCTGCACCGGTCGCCAGTGTGTGTGTGTGTGTGTGTGTGTGTGTTCACACCTCAGAGTCTTCACTGCAGAGCCCCAGTTGGAGGACAGCACTGGGAGACTTCAGTCTGGCTTGGCTGGACTGGGCCATCTGCAGGTTTAACTGCCAGCCGACATACTCCAGCTGAAACACACAAACGGAGCCAGCCTTTATTTAATGTTCACATAGGTTCAATAAAATCTCACACACTTGAATCTAATTAAGGCTGTGGACACATTTTCAAAACTAAGATGGCAGGTTTCACACAAAATGACAGTTGAGGCAGAATTTCGAAAGAGACTGTGTATATTTATGTTCATATTGATATTCTATTCATCCTTCATCTTCACTGCTCACTTCTTATTTATATTGTTTTTATTTCAAAATCACTTTCTGATTTTGGCAAGTGCAATATTAATCAAATTTATTCTAGCGTAATGATTATAAATGAGAATGTGCAAATAGAAAAACACTGCCAATCAGACTGATTATCATAATAGTTGAGGATACATTTTCTTTCAATGGGCTAACTGATTAATCAAATCATTATTGCAGCTCTGATTTATTCTGGATTTTCTGACATACATTACTTACAACTTTCTCACTTTTGCGCTCCTGTTTTATGAACATGAGACTGCATACAGTCCTATAGGAACAACATGTTTGCTGAAAAGGGAGTGTGCGTAAGTTGCACTTGGTTGGCGGGCCACATGCAACTAGATGACCAACAGCATTACTAGAGCTCACTTCGTCATCGCACTTATGAATACTGTCGTGGAGATTTACTACTGTAGAACTTTGCTTAATCTCAAAGTTTAAGTTACCTTGCTTCCACGCTGCAGGTAGTCAGACTATTTTTCTCAGTCTTAGTCAGCTGTAGCAGGATGATAGATTAGCAGCACTGAGTCAAGGCAGGGCAGTTAAGTGTTTTATGATGCAGAGAGAGGCCATAATAATAAACCATGTGTGACTTATTGGGTCTGGATGCTTCCACAGCATCTGAGGACAGGTGTGAGGCGGGGAAGGGCTGGGCCACATTATTCACGACTGGGACAACATCCACAGTAGCATGAGCAAACACCGCAACACTATGATGTGTTGCTTATTTTACTTTCAGTGTATGCAAATGACTCAATTTAAGAAATGAATCAGTAAAATAAATACAGATGCAAACATGTATTTTAAAATGATGTAATACATAAACGACTCAGCAAATGACTCATCATAAAACAGAATGGTACCTTATTAAAGTTTATCCCCTCTAATCACTTTTATTCCCTTCATTATATGTTAATATTTTCTGGTAGGTGTGTCGTTGTTTGACTTGTATGAATCCAAGTAGGGGTTCAATTTCGCTCAATTTAAAAGGAATGGTGTGTAATCAAAGCAATCATCGCTGTTCACTGCAGATGATGAATCTCTGTAAACAGCAATGTTAATTAAAACAGCAACTGTCCTCGCCAATCAAACAACTGGCAGCGACCAACATAAAGGCTAACTGTGACATCCTATTATGTCCCGCTGAGT
The DNA here is from genome assembly GCA_023373845.1 of Nibea coibor. Lineage (NCBI taxonomy): Eukaryota > Metazoa > Chordata > Actinopteri > Sciaenidae > Nibea > Nibea coibor. The sequence continues at coordinate 9,691,878 of CM041737.1, read as the reverse complement.
TAGGAAATTCAAACGATGAAGCGAAGTTAGTCTGACGCACCGATGTGTATCAGTCAAACCCTGCTTTCCATTCACCAGAACAAGCGGATGAGAAAACATATAAAAGTTATACAGTCTCTCGTGTGACTTGACTATTGCACAAAGTCAAAGTAGCAGCAGAGGTCGTCTCGAGGATCAATGGCTGTCACCGTCCTCTGCTGGCAGCAATAAAATCATGAGGGAGACGAGGATGACTTGCGAGACCCCGACAGGTGAGATGTCTAGAAGTATGACAGCAGCAACAACTCCAGCATAATGCGACTGATGCGTACATGCTGCTTATTTATTCTGTGTTAGATCTTAATTCCCCCGACTTTGAAAGGAACGCCGTTTGAAGTGTCAGTGCCTAATCAAGTTATGAAGAGGAACACATTTTAAAATTAATGTGACGACTTGTGTGAGCTGTGAAATAATGAAAAACAGCTGGAATGGATTCATAGGAAAGCAGGTCAGTCTCGATATGAATCGTCTGATGTTCGTTTTCAATTTAGTATCAAGCGCCTATAACGTCTCACTAAATAGGGCTCGGTGCGAAGGGATAAAGTAGTGTGAAAAGCAGGCTATAATTAATGTCTGGGAGTGAATTAAGCTTACACTTGGGGTTAGAAACACAGTCAGGTTTAGATTAAAATGGTGTTGCGGCAGAGTTCAGAGTTAGTGCCAAAAAACTGTCTGAGAAAATAAACTTGTGTACTAGCTTTACCTTCTTTGGAGCAAAGACGTTGTGCTTTAGTCTCTCCACCAGCTCAGGTCCAGTGGTGGCCCAGGTTTGAGCAAGCATCTCAGCCTTGTCTGGATTTAGATGAACTGCCTCCAGCTGTTGCTGCAGAGAGGCTGGCTTTACATTATGATACACTGCCTACAGAGGAGAGAAGAAGAAACTGTATAATAAATGCTACCATTTACCATGTTCTACAGGTGTAACAGATCGCTCTTACAGCCCTATTCAGATTTACTTCCAACACTCAACACTGCTACAATTTAACAATTCACAATACAACAGTGACCCCAGCTGGAGAAAAGGGCTCACAATGTCACCTTCTGTGCGGTTATTTTTTTATTTGGCTGTCCTGTTTTTAGTCAAATATTCTCCTTTATGAGAATGATTTTTGGCCAAATGATGATGGTGATGCTTGAAAGAGAAGGCAGACTATTTTGTTCTTGCATGAATGTTGGTCACTTTGTGTGCATGACACAAAATGAAATCATCTCCACCCAAACAGGAACAAAAGACAGACACAACTACTGTACACACACAGTCTCCATCTTACTTTCCTTAGAATGAGGGTTAAATCAGGTTTCATCACATAATAATAATCCAACTGTGGCAATGTGTCTCTTTTAATGAGCGTAGCACGCAAAGCACAGCTGTAAATTATGTCCCATCATCATAAATCATCTCGAGAGTAGGGGTCGGCAATCTGACGATTCTAGATCAAGAGCTACCAATAAATGTCCAATTAGATGGCTATGCTGACTCGACGAATGACTTTGTGGCTCCTCCTTGGATGACGTTTTGTAAACAGTACAGTTTATGATGATGTCATCTTTGGGCTTCTGTTTACAACTTCAAATTAGACTCCGGTTTTAATCACCATTTTGAAACCTGTCTAGTATGTTTAATGCAATATTATGATTTAATGGTGCAAATGGAGAAACAGCATAATCTGGTTAATGAAATTAAAAAAAAAAAACATCTTAATTTAGCCTGTGAATTGTGATTTGTCAAGCCCAACCCCTACTTGGGAGCAGCTGCATGGTGTAGGTAATGATAATCACTTTGCATGGTCACTGACCAACAATGCCAAGAGGTAAAGTGCACACAACTGACATAACATATCTAAGTGGATAGAGTCTTCATTCAGATATACTTAGCCTTTTTTCTTACTTGGCCTCTTCCATCGCATCTAAAACCTCATGTTAACACTTAAAAATACTAAATAAATATATACAGGAACTATACTGCAACCTAGAAAAATCAAGCATTTGAATCATGTTAAACATAAAATAGGTAAAGCCAAGGCAATAATGTAATGTGCTCACCTGCTCTAGTATAAAAGCAGAAGTTTCCAGGACTAGATTAAGAGCCTGTTTATCCAATGAGAGCGCAGCCTGGAGTTTTTGCTCCTCTTCTTCACTGAATGTCCGCTCCCCCTGTGAAGAGAACATAATGTATTGTTTGATGTGAAAAAAAGATCCTGCAAATATCACCGTCTTCAAGACATCAAGAACTTTTCAAAGTAAAAAATATCAAACAACTTTAGAATACATTATGTGCGTGTCAGGAGCTTTTTCACAGCAGACATTTTGGCCAGCAAAAGGTTAAAATAGTAGCACTGACAATGGCTCCATGCTAATCATGTGGAATAAGAAGCCATGTCGGTGAGCAATCATGCAAAAGAGTTGTTATCAGCGCCATTAGCCAAACCTGTGGTTTGTTATGATCTAACATGTCAAAAGTTACATTATTCATGAACAAAATTAACTTCTCATTGAATTAAACTTAACAGACAAATTGTTGGTGAAATAAATGACTGACGCCTTTTGACAGCCAGTGATGTCTTGTAAAAAAAAAACGGGTCCACAGGTCCAGGCATGAGTGCGCATTCATTAGAGCCAAGTCTGACTGATGCTCAAATAAGTCATTATGCATGCAGTGCTCTCTCTGGCACTATAGCTCTGCTGCAAAAGCCCCCAAAATCCTCTCGTCTTTGGCACGGATAACACTGTGGAGTCTCTGTACCTTTAGGTGAAGCTTTTGTATGATGCGGGAGATCAGCCTGGAGAACTTGTTCACATCAATCGCGTTGATGAAAGTCACTGCTTCTTTTATGCTGTTTGGAAAGAAGAGTCAAGAGCGTTGTAGAAAGTACTCAGATCTCTCGGCTGAGCAGCCGAACAAAAAAGGTTCACTGGCCGAGTACGACGTCAATAAAAGAAAGGTATTTCAGTCGAGCTGTCAAAGTTGCCTCTATGCATTAACAACAAACACACACATTATAAACCTAAAATGAGGCTGCGTGTAGATAAATGTGAGACAACACACACGCACACACACACTAAAGTAAATATGCTGCAACTATTTCACCAGCTGTGCATACAGTATATACATTACAATGCAAGTTGTAATTCCACAGAGCTAAAATTATGAAAAAGGCACATTTGAAATTTGACTTTTTAGCTGCAGTATCATTAACACTTCGTGCTGTAATAACCACAAAAATGGTGGATTTTAGGCACAGTTTGTGCATTTTACATAACTGTTTTTTGCATGTGAATATGTACAGTACGCGTGATGTATCCTCAGTCTTTTGTGAAATGAAACATTCTTGAATCCAAATTAAAATCCTATGAATGTTATTTCAATCAATTAATAATAATAATAACAATTCAGTCCCAGTAAACAGGTACGGTAGTAACACTACAAATAATTAAGAACTACTGTGCTTAAACGTACCTATTCACAAGAACTGAAACTTTTAGCCCCAGTTTGTGATTATTCAATAGCTTTTTCACGCAAATATACGAACACTGCTGTTATTTTCTAACTGCTTTAGCCTAAAACTCTCAGCGTAAAATAATTCATCTTGGCTATGTAGTGATAGCTCTGTGAGCATTGTGCCAGGTCTGACTGTGAACATTTTAAGGTTTTCACTCCAGTACTGTTGTTTTCCTCCTACCCACCGCAGTGTTTGCAGTTAGTGTCACATATCTCCCACCCAAAGGAGTAAGAAACCGTATAACGACACACAATAATACCAGTAGTAACATAAATGAACCCCAAGCTGGTGTATCGTGTTTATGCATCAAATAACAACATCGGTCTCAGAGTTAGGCTACAGGTAGCTTAACGTCAGCTGCTGGACGGACTTTTGTCTCCGAACTTTAAAGAAAACTGCCCACCTTTGTGTTTCTTTTATAACTGAAGCCATTGTTGTCCGCAGCTTTCTGCAAATAAAGGATGAAGTGCTGAAAAGTGTCAGAGCAGCTGCAGCATCCTCACACTGTTGTCATCCCCTCTTCCTACTGCTGTCACGAGACTGATCACGTGACAATGCGCAGTCGAGTAAAGAATTCAAAAAAAAAATCAATGAAATACATATTTTTAAAAAAACAAATAAAATGTGTGACGCTGATGTACTCCAACAGTGCCAACAATAATATTTGATTTCATTCTTACAGAAAATGGAGTTCGTTGGAGCATAGTTTGCGTAAAAGCTGCGCACAAGTGTCCGCAACATGAGTCACTACGGAGTACGCGATGGACAAACAGAGCCGGACACAAATGCGCGACAATTACGTTTTACAGATAAAGTATTAAGGTAAACGTTATCACCTCACTGGTACCACTCTCTAATAAGATGGCCTTTACAAAGGGCCAATAAATTATAAGTAATGCTTTTGTTATGGTTTTAAATCAGTAGTTAAGCTTCAAGTATTAATTAAAATATATTTTGGATTGCCCGGTTATTTCCCATTGACAGGCTTTCTGCTTTGTTTGCAGTTAGTTAGTTAGTTAGTTAGTTAGTTATTAGTAAGCCTTCTGGAGTCATTAATACATTAATGTCAATAAAATGTTTATTTTAAAAAAATATTTTTAAAATGTGTACAATATAAAAATAAAGCTATACAGTGAAGATGATATAATGTGCAAAATATTGAAAAAGGAGTGCACAAATGCAGAATAAACAGATTTGCATTAATGTAGCCTATTTACAAGGAGTGTTGACATGTCCTGAAGTCCTTCTCTTTTTCACAACCCAAAGTTTGGTCTTGTTAATGTTTATTTATAGAGCACATCTGAAATCAACAAATGTTGACAAAAATGCTTTAAAGAGCGATAAAATTGTATTTCACTGTTAGGTCCACCTAAAGTGATGACCTGCTATACCTGCTACATGCAGTATTGTCAGTACAACATCTTCAGGACAATGTAATGAAATGCAGAACATTTTGTTAAGTGTATAAACACATATTAACAATATAGGCTAAACGTACTAATGATATAAAGTAAGCACAAGTTGAGTTTCAGCTGTTTATTGTGTTGAAAAAAGAAGAAATAGTCATGCACGGAGGTATTGAAGTCTTGAAATCAGTTCTGTACTTCACTGGTAACCAGGAGGGAGACCATTTGGTCTCTCCTTCTTGTATCAGTAAGGAGTCAAAGAAAGGGCTTCCCACACAGAGCTGATTCCTACATAAAGAGAATTGCAGCATGAACTATAGGCTCCAAGTATGTGACATGTTTATCATATTCATACATAAACACTGAGATTTTTTGCATGACACTTTTTGTCATCCATGGTTTTACATCCTCAGTGGAAATGAGAATTAACGCTGCGGTTTCAGCAGGAGGTACAGTATATCTGAGTGCTTTTAGATTTATGGAAAATAGAGCAGTTATGGTCTGTCCTGAAACCAGACTTAATTTATCAGGAACGCTTTTTCAAGAAATCTGGATAAAAACAAGAGCTTTGAGATTTGGTCGGTAATTATTTGGAACTGACAGATCTAAATTATGTTTTTTGATCATGAGGGTGAATGACAGCAAATTTAAAGCAAGCTGGGACATAGCCACTGACCAAAGAGCTATTAATTATTGATAAAGTATTCCAACTGTGTCCACACTTAGCTTAGACATTGGGAATAATGAATTTCCCTATAAAGAATCTTAGTAAATATTCATAGTTGGTGGCTGCAGGGCTCAGTGCCATATTTATGTTTGAAGATGACATTAGAAAAATACTTGGTTATCTCTTCTTTTACACATTTTTGGTATATAGCCAGACACGTACTGGTAAATTATTTGATTAACCATTAATGCATTAATGCAGTCATCAGTTACATAAACTGTCTTTGTAAGGGGCCTTTATAAAGAGGCACAATTTGCTAATGTTGTACTTCGTTGCTTGCTTGATGACCTGGAACGTCTCCAGGGCAATCTACATAACACCATGCAGCACATTTTGTGAAATGCTGTACTGTATCAAACACATGAACCGTATAAGCTAACAGCAGCAATGAAATAACACAAACACAGGCTGAGTTTCAACTGTTTATTATGTTGAAAAAGAAGAGAAAAAAAGTCATGCACAGATTAAAATTAAGAGGAATATTTGATAAGACATGACAAATCATTTAAAAATATTTTGCATACAAATAAGAAAAGAAAAAAAATCATTTCAGCATATATATATTCTTATTTCTATCACACAGCATATCTGCAATATAATAATATTCTGTAGTTTTTGCTCTGATTTTACAACTGAGCTGTAATGTTTGACTTTCAATACTGTAGCAGACCTGTTCCAATTTGGTGTTTGACATGGTTTCATGCTCTTTCTTCCATTGATTAGATAGCCTGGAAGAACCAAACCAATAAGACTAAAGCCCCAAAACTTCACTCCCTGACACACTTTCTCTTTTAAGTAAACACTTGAGTCATTTCTGTTACAAACTGACACAGATCTGTACTGTAGCAGCTAAACATCAGGGGGCCAACCCCCTCAGCGAGGCAGAAGGAATGTACCACTGATAAATAAATACTTCATTTTTCCTTCCAACAGAAAAAAAACACGCAAAAAAAACTCTTTTCTTTAATAGGAAAAACAAAGAGATAACACCAGAACAAGGAGTGTCAAATCACACAGTACCTTCAAGATGTATAGTTTTGATAAAAGTTAGTAATTTGAGGTTTTGGTAAACAGATTGCATCACGGTAAACATTGGCTGACATCTGCAGGTTTCGGGATCTCGCTGCCATTATTTGAAGGAGGGTAAATTTGGCACTTTTATGCTGATGTCACCAATGTTGATGTTTCTGGGCATTTCCGGGAGGTTCATGTTCTTTACAGCTGATACAGCACGAGCAGGCGCTCCTGCAATACCGGCCTACACGCACACACACACAAACACACAAAACACACACATCAGTAAATCACAAAACATGCTGTGCATGACATCACACTGAACAGTGAACAATGGACACACACACACACACACAGTGCTAAACAGAGTACTACAGAAAAAAAAAAACTGCTGACAAAATGCAAAAGCACTGACAGCTACTAGGACAGACAACATGTGCAAATGTACATTCAGATGCCTTCATAGCTTCATATGCACATGCATTATTTGGTTCTATAATGATTTACACCACAACCAGAGCCAATTACGAATCAACTGTGAGGACATACTGTACTAGACCATTCACTAATTTTGATGTACTGAGCAGTACTGGACATTCATCAAATGGACAAAAGGCAGCATTGCTTGGAAAGTGAACCCACTGGACTCTCGAGGACCGATAGGGGTAAAAATGCAAGGAGAGAATCAGGTAAAGCAGAAAAAATGGATTTGGATATGAAGACGGAAATGATGTTTGAATAGATAGGTATGTATAGAATGTGTGCATCAAATTTAAAAAGGAACATGTGAACATAATATTAGCCATGATAATACAGGTGGTACGGTGCTTCTGGTAGGTTGAAATACTTCTGGAAAGACTACACGACTAAACATTTGGCTTTTTTTTAGTCTAAATACATATTTGTGAGTACAGGAACAAGTGTTAACTACTGATGACATGAGGAGGTTGTAAGCCTAATACTACTAAACTACAATGGGAGATCTATTCTCAGGGACAGAGGAGGCACTTCACTCTAACACAATGAGTCTCAATGTTAAACTGTATTAGACCAGTTTTTTTGTGTGTTTTTTAAAAAAGGGAAGCATCAAGTTTGTTTTGGAGTAATAAAACACATCTGAAGAGAGTGAATGATTTGATGTTTTTATCTCGAGTGGGAGCAGACATTTGAGAATCACTGCGGTTAGAGATTCCCCCCCCCCGCGCCAACTGAATCTTTAGCAGAAAGACCCAAAAATGACCAAAACACAGGAGGACTGTATGTTCATTGGCTCTATTAGGAACACACTCAGATGAGTAGCCTCGTAAATCATTTAGTGACACACATAAAGTATGTCTGGAATTTAGATTTATCTGCTTTGCCTATTTTCACAAGGTTATTTCAATGGGCCGTTTGTCTTATGGGCATTCCCTCCCTCTGCCAAGAATCAAGGAGACTAGTGTTAGACGGGAAGATGACCGTGGTGTTAAGTGAGAGGAATGCTGATCCTGCACATGGGCTCAGTATTCAGGAGTCAGACTCGAGATATTTTTTTCCCCTCACAGCGGGTAGCCTGGAAACCTACTGTGCGAGGCCACAATAGTGGGTTTTTAATCAAACGTTGGGTGACTAATATGGACAAAAATAGTAACACCAGCTGTGTTATATACGACAATGGTTTGATTCTCTGGTCCATGTAAGTCAGCAAGCCTTTTTAAAGGCTGCAGCAGTACACCATCTCTTGTAAGATGAGATGAGATAAGATGAGATAAAGGTCTACAGCAGAAGGTTTTTGATCGTCGGTTTGAGACAAACTGTGTGTGGTTTTAGTGGATGAGACATTAAAAGGGAACAGATCAACATTCTGATTTCGCGTCTTTACCCTACATACTGCTGTCAGGTGTGTAGGGCAAATACGTAGCTTTAGCTTGCAGCTGCTCGTCTTTACTACTCTGGCTGTGTCTGAAAAGGTTTTTAAAGTTCCAGCTTTCAGCACCTCTAAAGCTCACAAATTAACAGGTCGCATCGCTTTGTTAAAACCTGTACAAACAAAAAAAGAGTAAGGACAACCGAATGTGCCATTTTACCGAGGACTGAGCAGTTTCTTTGCAGGGAAATGTAACTTCTCATCACTACTGGCTGCTTGCCTGCCCAACAGCACGTACAAATCATCAAAAACAACAAGCTGTACTTTTTTTTTTTACTTGTACAGATTAAACAAATGAGGTATAAACTGTTAATAAGTCAGCTTTAAAGTCCATGGAAGGCAGATTTTGTTATTTTTGGACAAAGCCGTGTTGGTTCCTGCAGTTTCCTGAATTTATGCCAAACTAAGTAAACCAGCTGCTATTTCTAGTGTTAGTCGATCGAATGACTCGAATCAGCCAATGAGCTTATTTCCCAAAATATCAAACTATTCTTTTAAGACACAGTACCACGTCGGACCAGAGATGATTTGATAGAGTCAGTAGTGAGATTATTACACCAAAAGACAAATCGCATAATAGAATGAAAATATTTACTGCATAGTGTTAAGAGGGTACCCACTCAAACCTGTTGGAGTTCTTTAAACTACAGCGGGTGGACAATATAATAGATACACCTGAAAAATGATCACAGAGTTGAACAACGACCTCTCTGACGCAGTCTCAACAGCAGTCACAAACTTTACAAAGACAGTATTTACTTATGTGTTGTAATAGATTACACTATACTGTCAGCTGTTTCTATTATCTCGTCCACCCTCTGTACATTCACCAAAAGGATGAAACCTATCATGTGAATTCCAGAGAGAAATGGGAACATTTTTGGGTCCGCTATGAAAGATTCCTACTGTATGTTAGTGACGTCAGTTTGCTATTGTATGGAGAGACTCGGGGGAGAGTAGACTTCAGTTAAGGTTACAGTACTTGGTTGTAAATTTAGCAGTACCTGTGTCTACCTGTCCTGCCTGGTAGACTGAAAGATAAACGTCTGTAAAGAGAGAGAAGAATGGAAAGAACTAGACAGGGTCAGGAAAAAGAGGAATGAGGAATGTTAAAGCAGATAAAAGTAATTACAGTTTATCTCCACAGAAAAAAAGTGATAGGACCTATCATAGACCACATTTTAAAGCTAAAAAAATGATTTTTCCCAGTTATTTTTATAGTAAAGAAAAAAAAATGAAGGTTATAATTTCAAAAAACACTAATGTCACTTAATCAGCCAGTTTGGAAGGAGAACAGCTCATTCCTTGTTCCCCGGAGACTGCCCTATAAATGGACAATGTCATTTTGAATTAGCATCAGTGTGAAAAGGACACGCTGCAGTCTAGGGTAGGTCCAAGAGGGAAAGACAGAGCAGCTCTGATGATTGTAAAACAGTAAAAGACTCTGCTTACAGAACATCAATTGAAAAAGAAGATTGTATCTAATTAAATGCACACAATGCGGCTCAGATTATTAGAAAAAAAAAAGTGTACTTTGTTAAGACTAAAACTTTTAAAATTCAAATGTTAGAGCACACATTAGAGTCAGCCAGTTGAGAACCTGACAATGTAGCCCTTCACTTCATCGTCTAAGCAACAAAATATAACGTGACTTTTCTGTCAGCATTTCTCAAAAAATACAAAAATGGGTCTCCCCAAAAACATTGCCTCAATGTTTAGACATTACTGCAGTGCATTGTAAGGAAAAACAAAGCCGAATTATTAGTGCAATTGCGTTTCAGGACTATCGGAGACAAAAATCCACATAATGCAGAACAGAAATGATTTCATGAAATTGTCTCTGGCTGTCTGTTGATTTTTTTTTTTATTTCTCCTTTCCAATTAAGTAAATGAATGTTTATCTGCTAGCAGAAGCTGTATGGAAAGCAAAGCAATGTCCTTGCAGAGAGCAAATATCTAAGCAAGGACACTGGCTTATAGATGCTACAAAACACATTGTAAAAGCATTTACTCCAACATGGAGAGCGTATAGAAATTAACATTCCCCTCCAGGAATAATAGAAATGTAAAACACAGCCTACAACCAGCTTGTTTTCATGAATATATACAGGTCTACATGGTCAAATATAAAATGGTGGTTGAGTGATTAAATGGTCAGAGATGCACTGGACAATGATACAGTTAAGTCTCCATAATAATGACAAAAGTGATGACTATGATACTGTACTTCATACTGTGGGATACAGGAGAGGATATGTTGAGAACCTGTGTTTGGGAGCAGTGCAGCAGCGAGAGGAGAGGCCGGAAAAAGAGCACAAACACTGAGGAGTAGGTAGGGAGCATTCACAAGGTCACCGGAGAGTGGCATGCAGGGTGCAGCATACACACATGCCTGCATACTGTATACAGTACCTCAGAGAATATGGGAGTCAAGTCATACATACAGTGGATGGGGCAGGGTCAGGCTTACCTCAGACTTCTCCATCTTGTTCTGAGCATCCACCTGTGTGATGATTTCGTTCATGTTGGTCTCCAGGACCATCCCACCCATCACCATCTCTGCCAGAATGTTGTGGACCTGAGAAAACATCAAAGATATGAAATAAAATGTTTAAAATGTCATTAAACAAATGTGCTTTAAGTCTTCATTTCTAAGCACTGAGTAAATATTTAATAAATGGTTTATGGTTTATAACCGCATATAAAAAAATGCAGTTATAAGAAGATATAAGAACGTTTAAGTGTTCAATTGTTGTTCATTATCTGTTTCTATACTAGACTCCACTTGCCGACATGAAAGTTACAGTTGCATTCATAATCACTTATATCTGCACACAACTACATTTTCTACTGTTGTTTTAAGAAGCTGAGTCATTTCACAAACCAATTTATGACTGTGCAAATTGCTCAAAGACAAAATAAAGGAAGTCGCCGAAAATCTGTTGCAGCTGCAAAGCAGATCATCAGATAAGTGCGACACCATAATATGAGGCAATAATGGTTCAGATACAGGATTTCTAATTTTTATAAAAACGGTCCAGAAACTTTCAGGATCAAACATTCAAGAAGTATTGTAAATATTTAACATGAGCATTTCCTACCTTGTCTACATGGAAAATTAAGTCAAGCTCACAGACATTCTCAAAGCATTTGTCCAGCGTTTCCACAAATACCTGAAATTCAAAAGAATTTCACGTTAAAAGGAGCCAGTAACACCAGCAACAGGTGCACAATGCTTTCCCAGGCTGTTACCTGGATTAAGTCTAAAATTCCTAGTTCACTCTCTGATGAGTCCACACAAAACACAAAGTACAGTGTGGCGTAGTGTCTGTAGATCAGCTTGTAGTCTGATCCTCCAATCAACCTGAAACACAGGAGACAGGGAAACATCACACCAGCACCTTATACCTTCACCTGGAGTTCACACACACACGCTGCGCACTCTCTCCCGTGCGTGACCTGACGTAATTAGCATGTCGTAAACAGGTTATGACACAGACACAGACACACCAGGATGTTTTTAAGTCATGGGTCAACATATATAAAGATAGGACACATGATACACAAACACGAGGAGATAAAGGTGTTGCGCATCCCGTCCGTTACTTGGTTTGACCTCAGTGAATATGTAATCACACCAGGGCGGCTTGTGTCACAGGAAATGTTGTAACGCCTCAAATCTTGTGTAACCACTCAACGGGAACTGTGAATGAAGTCAATTTTGTAGTCATTTTGAATATTTGGCTGATGTGGTACTAATCAGCAGCTGTCTAAATATTACTGCGTGATAATATTTTACAATTACGAGGCGTTAGTGTCACATAAGTTAACTTGACAGAGACTGGTGAGAGGGGAAAGGAGCGAGAGCAAGTGGAGTAAAACGACACCCGCGTTGCTCCTCATTAATGAATGATGGATGAACTTTAAACAAAACACCGATACTATTGATCCTCATTCATAAAGAGCTTCCCTTTAATGTGTGAAACAAATTCCTGTGATGCTGCAGAGTAAATAATCTACTTGAGCATTTACTTCCACTGCCTGCTCCTTTAACATTCGGACACACTCGCAGGCCACGCCAGCGCACAGATGAACTTACATTCCACCTTCGAGGAAATTACAGACGTTCTCATCTCTTTTGGAGACCAGGTGGAAGGTTTCTCTGATGATCTGTTGCTCTGTGTCTTCAGTCTGCGGGATGAAATGAGGAAACAAAGAATGTTAAACAAAAAGAAGACGGTAAATAATGTGCTGTTTGCGCACTTAATTCCTTCCACTGAGCCATTTTATTACTTTTAGCCAGCAGACTGGGTTGGCATCTAAATGAATGCTTCCTCTCGCCGCTCCGTTTCTTGAGTATGCACATGCTGAGTGAAAAAACAGGATTTATACCATTTCTATTTGTAATATTTAAAACATACACTAATGCCCGCGGGCTACAGAGGCAACCATTTTATTCTACAAGCCGAACCAAGGCAGGCTTATCTTAATGTTTGCTAATGGATGAGATTCTGTTTAAAAATCTCAGATATCCGTAGGCGTGTTTGCAAGCATTCACTAAAAGATTTAAAGAGCGGGCTCACATTTGAGCGTTTCCTGAACAAATAGAAGGCAAAACAGGCTAGCCTATTTTGGTTGATAAAAATGGAAATTAAAATACATTCTCACGCTCCAAAGACGTACACTTTTAATGTAACCTTAAATACCCCAGACAACGGTGATTAAATTCTGAGTCAGCCTCACCAAAGGTCAGTAAGCACAAGGAAAACTAAAAACTAAGGCAAACGTGAAGCTATAAATGGTTCATAACATGTTATAATGTAGTCATACACAGATATAAGGACATTTTAAGTGTTAATTAATGTACTTTATTTATTAGTAGCTATAAATTCTCCCATGAAGACACAAGTGTGTTTTACGACATTGTCATATATGTTCATACACCAGCCTCCACTAGTGGGTGACCACAGGAGGAGTTGTAGTTACATCTGCTTAAAACCACATTGTAGAGTATTAGAAACACTGACTGCTCATGAATACTAAATTGGGGGTGGGGGGCAAAGTAAAGCATTGCCAGAAGTCTAAAGCTGCTTTAAACTTACATAAGCTCAAAGACATGCAGCTGTAGCCTACACACCACACAGGCTTGGAAGATAACTCAACTAACAATTCACTTTTTTATCATTTACCTGTCTGGCAAAAAAAAAAAAAAACAGCACATCCAGTATGTGTGAAAGCAATATTTAATGGTTATAGACCTAGGATGTGCACACAAAATATACCTTGTTTTTACAGCATGAAGACTCAGCTGCTCTTCTTCCAAAAATTTCTCATTGAATCTGGCAGGGCGCCTATTGATTGCTCAGGAATTTATGTGGCGTGAATTTATGTGTGTGTGTGTGTGTGCGCGCGCATATTTCACTCTCCTCTCCCCCTAACATGTCACCCTTACATCAGACGGATACTTTGCCTTCATGTCTGAGCCAGCAGACCGGCTCGAACTAATAAGACAACGCCTCTTCAGCTTCCACTCTCCCTCTGAACACAACACACACACACACACACACACGATCATATTTCAGCATCTTGCATTGTTTGCACCGTCTCTAACAAGCCCTCGAGCTAAGCCCGGCCTTAGCAATAAACTAAGTTAAATAAACCAAATGCTAAAGTAGGTTTTTCACAGCTAGCAGTGTGTGTGAAATCTTATATCCTGCCAGCCAGTAAGCCGACACCTCATCTTTTAATATAACAGATGGTGGCTACATACAGCCTTTGTATAATCCGATCAATTTCAAGTCATCCCCCCGCAATACAAACGCATCCATGTACATGTCACTAAATGCATACTGGAACAACTAACTAAGAACTTCTACTCATAATTACGAGCAACTACTGATTATTCTCTTTATTGATTAATGTCTTACTTGTAAAAAAACATACTGAAATTTCCATCACTTTTTCCCAAAGGCTTATTTTACCCAATGTCCAAATTCTAGATATGAAAGAATGTCAAAAACTGATGAAATGTTTGAGTTATTTAATCAAGCATTCAAGCTTCTGAAATGTGAAAATCTGGAGCTTTTATCTTATTTTTTATTTTATCTTATACTGAGAGCAAACTACATCTTTTTGTGTGTGTGTTTTGTGCTGACAGTCGGACAAAGCCAGTAATTTGAGAATGTCACACCTTGGGCTGTGGGACATTTTTGGCATTTTTACAATTTCCCGACTGATTAATCCATTAAAGGTGGGGTAAGTGATTCCAGGTAATGCAATTCTAATCCAATACAATTATCAAATTCAGTGAATATGTCCTCACGGTCCGCTGGCTTTCTGCTCAGCGTGAGTGGTTAAAAAAAAATCTGTCCCTCCCTCTGTAAATGGGGAACAAACAAACAGCTCTAACTTGTTATTGCAGGCAGGACTTGCGTGTTGGGTAACGTTAAATGACTTGCCCATGAACATGCTGCTTACTTTCTAGTTTACCGAGGTGTGAGTGATGTTATAGCGGGAGAGTTGTTCGTATTGCTATCTGGACCTGTTGTGCTGGCTCTGGGAGGCCGATTGTCCTCTCTGCATGTTACCTCCACAGACGCATCCTCAGCAGCGGTTTGCGAATGCACAGCATCACCGGTGTTAGTTACCTGCTGTGTCGTTTGCACTATATGCCGGCATTTGTCACGGTATTGGATTTCCCCAGGATCACTTACCCCCATCAGAGGATTAATCAATGGCGAAAATAACTGTTGCATCTCTACCAGAATACAAAAATGTTCCGTTAATTGAAACACACAGCACAAAGAATATCGGCAAATCGTCACAGCACACATCATTTCTTGACGCAGTGAAGTTCTTTATATGTATCTATTTTTCGAATCTAGCATAATATCAATCAAATATAGTCAGCTGCATCTTTTGATGTGGCGGCGTGCTTATCAAAATATGTCTAAACAATGCTTGTTGCTAAGCAATCAGGGTGTTATATGAGGGGTAAAAAAATGACCCCACAGTGGAAAAACTGACCATAAATAACATTTTGTCTGATTGGGAATGTCCTCATATATGAACTCCTGAAGAGGATTGCTGACTGATCCGGTGGAGACCTGTTCAGAAGGTTATGACCGTGTAATATTTTTCGTTGTTTTGCTGTAACGTTAGAGAGAAAATCAGCAAAAAAATATATGACACACAATACCCTCATATCTCAACCTTTGATACTGTCCAGTGGAGTCCTGTTCAGAGGGACAATGTCAAACCTGATCAGTTATTTGAAATCCTGATTCAAACATTCAACAGATTCTGAAAACAGCTACAGTCATCTAGTCTCAGCTCCGCAGAGAATGGATTGACTTGCCATTCATTCTCTGTGCTTTTCTTTATGACACGGTAGGTTATAAAGTTAAAGACAACGGAGCTGACCGGAGCAGTTAGTCGTGAGAGGTGTGGAGGAGCGAGCACGAGTTTCTCACAAGGGCGTCATTAAAGTCATGTGACACAAACAGAGCGAACTCGCTCCAGCGTCCGTGGGCACAGCTGGATCCAACACGGGGGGAAGGAAAAAGTGGGCACAGTCCTGTTCGTGCAGCCTCGACGGGAACGCGATAGCCTCGCTTCGGCTTGCACACGTTTAATTATTCATGTTTTAAAAGGACAAGCGTGGTTTCGAGGCTGACATCTTATACACCAGCAACCATCATCGCCGTGATGCACACACACACATACACACACATACACATCTATACATCCCAAAACAGTTTTGCAGGGATGTTACGTGTATGCAAGCGTGCACCTGGACACATCATGCTCCGGTTTGCATTCAACAAACTGCCTGAACAGACACAGATCGATGTGTTTAATTGACTTTTGCACTTCGTCCTGTCAATCACGCAAACAAAACCTTTATGCACACGTCAAAAATGTGTAAATGTCAGTCGAGTAAAATCTCGTGTTACTCACATAGTGCTCGTAGAATTTAGAAAGCCTTGGTTTCCCGTGGTTGTTGAATATTAAAATGGCTTTTATCATGATTGTAGCTGAATGGAGGGAGGCGGGGGAACAGAAAGGGATCAGTCTGTGAAAGACTGTTGTCCGTCAACTCCCTTGAACCCAGATCTGACCGGGATTCAGGGCTAAATCCCGTCTCCGTGTAAGGTTAATACGGGATAGCTTCGAGCTACACGCTGCTACTCCTCCATCGTCTCTTTACGGAAATATTCCACGTCAAAGGACCAGTCATGATCTCCTCCTCCTCCAGCTACAGCAGCCCAGATGGGTCAAACTTCCTCTATCCGCGCGCTGAACACCACAGAGGAAGAAAAGTGAGTTTTTTTTGTTTTGTTGTTAGGTGGAAGAAGTATATAGATAATTTATATATATATATATATATATATATATATATACACACACACACACACATATATATATATATACATATATACACAAAACTATATATGCTCTGTTAAATATTGCATTGAACTTGAAAAGTATATAAACAGAACAAAAGAATAATAAACACTCCTAAAGTATTACATTTATTAAACTCTAAACACTCAAATTTTCTCTTTTTTCCCTTATTTTCACTTTGACATACTTTCTTTCAAACACACAGTATGCTCAATGCAGCAATTCAAAAGATGAAAATGTAAACACAAGTTGCAGTGATGTGAGGAGATTGCAATGCAGCAATTACACCACTAGATGCAACTAAATCCTACAAACTGGACCTTTAATGTAAAAATTTACTGTTGTACTTGGCTAAGGTAAAGCTCATTTGTAATTATTTTGGTCTAGGACTGTGACACCTTTACGGTGTTTGTTTTGTGTGCAGAAATGTATTTGTAAAGAAAGTTGTAACTAAAGTTGTGAGTAAACGGAATATACAGCACTACTTGAAGAAACACTAAACATTATATTACGTTGTGCTACCAATCAACGGCATCATATGATAAGATTAGCCTGTATTTATATATGTAGCGCTATATCTCAGCTATATTTTATATTTTACTGTTTGTCATTGTGTCAATCTTTCTGTTTTGTTGATTGGGTCTTATGAGTATTATTTATCTGACACAATTAAATTTGATTATCTATCTAATCAGACAAAAGTCTACTCTGTGTCTAACACACAAACTGGCTCTGGAATAGTACTAATACATATATACAGTATAATATGTCATTATATAATATAATAATAATAATAATTAATAATAACAAATAAATACTAATAATAAATTGAGAAAAAACAAAGTTGGGAACACTCAATGCTGTTCTTTAATTTATGGATATGATACTCCCCCAAAAGACAAATAAGTTTTAAACATTCAAATAAAGTTTGAAACTGAATAATGTACTCATTACCACCCGAGACTGCGTTTTTCTCTTCTTCATCAGTTCCTTTATATTTATTACTTATTAAAAAGTAATCTATCAGTATGTTTTTCAGACACAAATATAGTACATTGAATTTTTCATAATCTGTTGGAAAACATTTCCTAATCCAACAAACTAGTAAAAGTTATTTTTCTTTATGAAAATAGATACTGATGACTGTCCTAAAAGAGCATCAGCTTAAGCACAGCCCACATATCACTGCTACAAGCTGAATAAAATCAGTTTAAGTTTTAGCCACAAGGTGGAGCAACAGTACATCTGGTATTGATGATGTGGCACAGAGGAAAACTCGCCACAACATCTGATGCACAGAACATTCTCCACCCTTCAGGGTGCCAGTGAACATGAAGGAAGGAGTTGAATGTTATTCCTCTGACAAAGAGGTCTTTCTTGATAAAAACACATTTCCAACTGCGAACAAATGTAGAATTTTTCTGTTGGAATATCTGGCTCAGATGCGGTTAGGGAGCTTTTTTCCTTTATCCATGTCTGAAAAACATGGAAAAAGTGTGGTGTTCCTATATTTGATTTCTCCCATTTCTCCAATATCAAGTGTCCTTGAACAAGGGAATGTCCTCAAAGTTGCAAGTGCTCACCATAACATTTGTTTTTCTATTTCATATGCTTCATTTCTGAGCCACTGTGGTCAACAACATAGAAGAAAAACACATTGTAAACCTTCAGTGACTCACAAAAACCTGAACTACAGTGTGGGCTTCCACTCACATGTTTTTTTTTTTTTCTTTTCTTCTTCATAGTGAGTCTTTACCTTTTTCTTAAAAGGAAGTGTGCTGCACACGTGAAAAAAGGTCCTGTGAATTTCTGGGAAGGAATGTGTTCCATTCATGTGAAAAAATTCTGATTAACTGCAAGTTAGGAGCACTGGACTGGCTGACGCACAGTGCCAAAGACATCACGTCAAGAGGATGTTGGATAGGATATCAAAAACTTGGACAGGAGCATCTCTCCTCGTGTCTGACTGTCTGTCTGTGCATGGTTTCCTACATAACTCTATCTATTGTACATCATATCAGTATATCAGTTGTTGTTTTTGCACACACAGAGGCACGCACGCACAGACAGGTGGAAACATTAACCTAGTGCTGTTTTTCTACTGATCTAAGGTGTAGCTGAGGCTGAAATGAGTATTTCGTGAACCTCCACTGTTCGAGTTATAACTCCTCAAATGTAGATGTCCTCAGTGAGGGCTTTACTCCCCCTTTGGTTTCACTTAGTTGGACAGTTTCCCATCAATACACAGGTTAAATTACTTCAGTAGTTTTCCACCATGCTTCTCTCACACGTTCAAGATCTGCATCTTCATTGGCTGATCCATCATTAGTTTATCTTGTATGGTTTGCAAGATACCTAAGGTCAGAAGTTACTGCTTCCTCGAATTAAGTAAGCCATTAAGTAGCTTTAGTAGTAATGATTTACTTCTTCTTGCCCTGTGTGTTCTTCCATTTACATATTTTAATAATTTAGCATTTTCATCCCTTTGAATATTTAATATAATAAGTCTAAGAAGAGTACTGTTGATTACTAAGTGCACCTGTTCTTTCACGCATTGCAAAAGTCATACCATGCACCATAAATCTTTTAATTTAATGCAGGAAAAAAAGTTATCTAAGGCTTGAGAATAAAGCAAGATCAACACGTTTTCCTTTTCCAACCCTCTTGTTTGTGGGTCTGTGGTGTGCACACACCTTAAAAGTGTGTTGATTACTTTGGAAAGGGCCCTCAAAAAAAGGCTGCACAGCCATTGTTCGAGAAATGCCACACTGAGAAAGAGAGAGAGGGAAAAGGGGGAGGTTGTGTTTCTGACAACGTGGTAGAATTGGACTCAAAGAGGATTAGTCCAAGTTCTTAATGTGTGACATGAATGCATATATTTGGTTCAAACGCGAAAACCGGAAAATAAAATGTTCTCCCATCTCTTTGGGTGAAGTCTGTTGAAAATGCAGAGCTCTGCACTCTTAACGAAATTGGCTGTAATTAGACTGTGTGGTGTGGGCGTTCACCTATTTTTCCTATAATGGTACAGTCCGACACCAGCTCGTCCTAAATTGCTGCGCTATAAAAAGTAAACGACAGCACAAAGTTTGAGGGAAACCAGTTGTTTTAACGGGAGAGAAATATCTGAATAATAACTTTCAGCGCAACTCAGAGAGATGGAGCACACCGAGGTGGTGAAGCCAGAAACTCTGGATGACCTGATAAAAATCCTGCATAAAATCTTCGAGAGTGAATCCATCAATGTTGAGGAGGTCCAAAATATAATGGAATCGTATGAGAGCAAGCCTCAGGAGTGGATGAAATATGCAAAGTTTGACCAATACAGGTAAAACACTTTTGTTTTGTTTTTTACACTTTTATTTAAATCACTTTTATCTTCTGATTTTTATCTCACTAATGAGGTATTACTTATTTATTAAGCGGATGCACTTTGCTCCCTTGTTCTGTAGCTCTGGCTGATGATACCGTGTTTTTGTTTGAACTATAGTCCAAATATGATGTTCAGATCTTATTTCTTTAATCATATTTTAACTTTTTTTTCATATCGTGTCTGTCGCCCTTGCTTTTTATTGCAAAAAAGAAAAAAACTTTGGCCCCTCTAGACTGCTCTTTCTCCTCTTGAAAAGGTGCTATTATATAATATATATTAAAAACATAGCCAATTCAGGAATAGGTTTATTTCTAAAGTTGATAGAACTGTTAAAGGCATGTTTAATATTCACACAACTAATTATAAAAAAGCATTGTTCTTGCATTTGAATGAAAACCAACCAACCATTCGTATGTTTCCATACGAATAGCAGCTTTCGTCACAGCTCATCTGAATGAAAGAAAGAAAAAAAACTCTGAATGGTGCGTATCAACGCAGAATATTTATAAATTTATTAAATAGTGATAACACGGGACCTTCAACTTGTTTACTTCTGCAATAGGGCCTCCCCACTGCAAAATATATGCTCTCCTATTCAAAAGATTTCTAAAGCTCCCATAGCCTGTGTTTTGATTAGTGAGGGGTCAATGGAGGGAGGGTGACCGAGCCATCCAATCAACACTGAGAGCAGATACACACCCGCTGATTTTGGCATGGATGGATGATGAGTGTGGTGTTGTCTCTTTGCCAGCCCGGGAGGGGCAGCTGCTTCGAAAATATTTAGGGACTGACGGCATCACAAAACGTGCAGTGCAGCCACAAGGACGCAGGACTGTGACACGTGATTTTCCGTGTATGAATAAATTTGTTGTCTATGGTATTAACAAAAAGAGAAAACACTTGAATTACTGGTGACCCCTCTGCTGTTTGTCCCACGTCACCGGACCCATGTTAACTGATTAACTCTGTGGCAACTATCCATATGTATGCAAATTAAGTCATATTCTGGTAAGATATTTAAATCAAATAAACATCATTTTGCTCATAATAGTTAGTCAGGTTTGACCTAAAATGATACTGCATGATTAGAATTCATTATTTGACACAAACATCTCCGATTTTATGCTTCACAAATCCTCCTGTGAGCTCCTTTGAGACCTTCTACAGTGGCAAGGATGCACACTGTAACGTGCCGTCTGTCTCCCTGTTTATTTCACATTGTGCTCTTTGACAGGTACACGAGGAACTTGGTCGATGAGGGTAATGGGAAATTCAATCTCATGATTCTGTGCTGGGGAGAAGGCCACGGCAGGTGAGATGCTCCCGCATGGAGACGATTTAATAATTAACACGAGAAAATGAACTTCAATATGATCGCTGCCAAACGCAGTATTATCAAATCATCGCTCGCATTGTACATCAGAGATCACCACCGCAGTTTCAGACTTATTACGGCTGCCATGTAGCCTACCACTCGCTGTAGATAGTGTAGGTCACAGATTCACGTGAAACTCTTTAGCAACTATTGTGTCAATGTTAATTAAGATAAGAGAGTCCAATGTTCTACAGGCAGACCTTATTTAATGATATCAATCGTACACCCTATTATGTCAGCAAATGGCCCCTGAACACCTGAAGTCTATTGATTGTTATGGTTTGATAATATCAAGCTGTCCTGCAAACTGCTGTATGATAGGTCTTTAGCTGATTACATATTATGTGGCTTACAGCTGTTTTTCACAGGAGCACAGATACAAGTTTCACCATGTCGCCACTGCAGTAGCTATGTGGTAAAACACGTTTATTTGCTCCTGGGAAGCATGTTCTAACCATGTCGAGTCATAAAAAATGGCCTGACATATTATTATGCATGAATCTGATCTGCCAGCCTGAAAGAACAGTTTGAGTTTCATGAAAACAAGAAGAGACCCAGAACACAACACCTGTCTCACCTTTTAACCGTCCTTAAAGGACTGATTTATAACGTTGCTTTTGTTCCAAGAATCGCAAATTGGGGATATTCTGACACTGTATGCTTCTGTGTGATCCTTGCAATTTGCAGTAGCATCCACGACCACACAGACTCCCATTGTTTCATGAAGTTGCTGCAGGGTCAGCTGAAGGAGACGCTGTTTGACTGGCCGGACGGTAAATCACACGGGGATATGGTCCAGAAGTCACAGAGAATTCTCCAGGAAAACAAGGTTGCTTACATAAATGGTGAGAAACCAGACTGTGTGCTGATTGTTTTATTTTTATTTTTAATTAAAATTGGCCAATTACACTTCAGTATTAACACCACTTAGTCCCATTAATACTGGCTTGATTGTGTATGGGGGGTAAGTTGTGAAACTGGATCTTAATATGATGAAACACTGAAAATAATCTCTGTTCAGTACAATAGACAAACCTTTCACATGTTCTGTTTCTCACAACAGTGTTGTATGTGAGTCATTTTGTTACAGCACAGAGTAATACCAAAGTTTCCAACTTCTGCAGTTATGTAATGTCAAATTGGCCCCACGGGAGTTAACAACAAGTTAGAATGAGTAGTATTCAGTTCTCTCCCCAAATCTCTGCTGACTGAGTGTTTCTCTAAAGCCAACAGAGCCCTGGTGTGATGTTTGGTCTCACTTGTTGGTTTCATCACTGCCAGTAACTGTCTACAGTTTCAGTCTCATTTCACAGCAGTCCAGTGGCATACACTATCTAAATGTATGCTTTTTGTTTGTGCGTGCACATTTTAGACTCCATTGGCCTGCATCGTGTGGAAAATGGCAGCCACACAGAGGGCGCAGTCAGCTTGCACCTGTACAGTCCCCCTTTCCAAACATGCCAAACCTTTGACCAGCGGACGGGGCACAGGAACACTGTCAAGATGACCTTCTGGACCAAATACGGAGAGAGGACTCCATTTGTAAGGGACTTTTTATGGTCTTTAATACATAGTTAGTCACAATTACTTATTGATCTTTGCTGTTGGGTGGGTACAAATGTGGGAAATTAAACACAGTGGATATGTGATATTATGACAATACGCACAGTACAAAAAACATTTTTAAGTAAAGTAATACTTAGTAAAGTATTGCCACTATAGATGTCAGCTGTACAGAGAAACAAAGAAGAATATAACTGATTTAATTCATAAATTTACTCTATAAGATCTAAATGCATTGCTGCATACATATACAAGTCAAAAACACAAGTACACACTTATTAATGTTGTCATTTTCACACACAGGATCAATACAAACAGTTAAGTGAGCACACAGATTTCCTCACCTCCCGGCCTTATGAGCAGGAACTGGGTTTTAAGTTTTTATAGTGTCTTGCCTCTCTAATTAAGCCCAGCCAACAGGCAGTTAAAGCAGCTCCCCTCGAAGATTCAGGAATTTTATGGAAAGTTTCCATTTTATACGCGTTAAACGTGTTTCCATTTGCTGCTGTTTCAACACAAATGGTGCTTAATACGCAAGCACTGTTATTTATTGAACATGTGAGAGCAGCGTTTTTTGTTTTTTTTTATTTTCAGGGTGGGAAGATTCAAATTAAGCCCAATTTGACTTTGAAATATAACGTGTCTTGTAAAACTTTAATCAAATGTGCTGCACGTAATAAAATAAATTAGCCCCATGTCTGCTTAAGCCAACAATAGGGGCCTTATCTGAAATCTAATCTAAGTTGTATAAGCATACCTTGACCATAACACTGACAAGTTAGTGCATTACATTGCAACACCAAACGGAAGAGATAAGATAGTAGACGCACGTAAGTGTCAGTACACAATGAACTGAACTCATAATACACCCCCAGCTCTCAGCAATTGTTTTGGTCTGAGGTTGTTTTTTTTTTTTTGGAATGATGACCAAAGGGGTTATATTAGGTCGAAACAGTTTAAGACTAAATTAGGAGTCATATGTTAATTATTCCTGGTTTTGCTTTGGATTAGATTTACTGAAAATATTGTGTAATTCAGTGTTTAATGACCTGTGCATTTGTTGTGTTCTGTTGATCATTCTTTCCTTAGGAAACCACAGTTTCACAAGAAAACAACTAAAGGTCACCAGAGGACGCTCCAGATGATGCAAACCGTTCCATTTAAAATGACAATGTTATGAAATTATCCAAGAGAAACTGCTGGGGAAGTGAAATGTGGACCTATGACTAAGCACCCGTTTCAAAATCAGGAGCTGGCCAGTTCAAAAGGACAACCCAGTAATTAGAATGGCTTTATCGCTGCCCACTGCGAGCTTTGCAAATACTGATGAGCACAGGACTAATGCATGAATAGGCTTGGACATGGATTGAATCTACCTTTTGTTTGCTGGGCCTGAGGAGACCCTTTTCCAATAACAACATTCCTGCCTATCCACGACCTGTGTAACCACACTTTTGTAAAGTTATGGCCCATAGTCAAAAAATAGAGCTTTATTCAAAAGGGAAAAAAAGTTCCTCAATCAACAGTTGTGTTATCAATGGAGCATTTTTATAGCTGTATTTACTGTCGATTTATACCACTCAAAATTGTCTTAACACCTGTTGAAAATTGTGATGGAATGTAACATTGTTTGTATAATCTAATTAAAAAGAAAATGTTCCATTTCCATTTGGAAAAAGAAATGTAAAGCTTTAGAGTTGTTTTGTTTTTAAAAATGCGATGGATGTAATTTATTTGCAGGTTATTCTGTTCACCGCTGGAATGTTTAAATCAGAAAGCGACTGTGTTACTCCTAAATGTATTCATGCTCAAGTTTTTGAGAGTCTTGTGGAGGGACTATTTTATATTATTAGCAGAATTATGTTTAGTTCAAAGCTTCTTTTTTCTCAGGATTCTGGCATATTTTAATTGTAGCTGTATTTATATAGTGTGTAGTCTTTACAGCTTAGCACCTCTCACTCACTGTAAAACGTATGCAAGACTTCGATGATGCAGTAAATGAGAAATCTGTCCATAACTGTAGACCATTAAACACCATTATCCTTTCAGAGAACTTTATTTCGTGTTGTCTTCATTGTTCGTGTTTGGAATCCATGAGCAGCATCCATGATTCATCTCTTGTGTCATACTGAATGCAATAAGCACATAAAACACTCATAGCTTATTTGGTATAAAAGCTTCAGTGACAAACACCAAAATAACAGCTACATACATATACGCTATGTCTTCTGGTGGGGGATTCTGGGTGTCAACTAATCAGCTTCAGTTCCTCTTATTCATTTTTAATCAATGTTAGCTATTAACCCTAAATGGTTCATTAACGGTCACATAAAAGTAATTGCGGAAATGCAGTATTACATTAACAGATAAGCCCTTGTATCAGCCTGGCAAGCAAACTAATGCATGCGTCTCCACGTGTACTTTGGTTTGCAGCAAATATTGATTGGTCATTACCTTGACCAGTAAATAGATTATGTTGATGGTGCACTGATAACAGTATTGAAGTACCAGATAGCTGTCTGATGTCTGTACACCACTGGCATCTCCCTGGTTAGCAAACAAGTGGGTTGATTGTGTCATAGTGTATGTAAGAGTGAATAAATTTGAGAGATAAGGCATTATTAAAGGCGTAGGAGCAAAGAGCCACGTTCCTGTACATTTAACAGATAATGAATACGGCTATAGCCGATTCACTATATATATTGATACGTCACCTTGTCCTCTGTGTCAGTTATCGCACATATCCATTGAAACCGTTCCAAACTCAGTTAATGACCAAATAAGAGAGTAGGTAACAGTATTTAAGGTAAATGCTTATTCATCTATACCTTTAAATTGTATTGTAGGGTGTCAGTTGTATATGGCTTCCTTGCAACTTCAATAACAATTTTCTTTTTTTATACTATTTTTATGCTGTTTGTATATATTTAAAACAGTGAAAATTCACACTATATGCAATATCTTTCACTTACAAATAGTTGGTTTGCTCAAATAAAGAGTGATAGACGTCATCACTCATGTCATTATTTGCTGTGCTGAAAGCACACAGTGTATCATGGACACAAGCTGCCAATATCTTCTCAGGTTTTCTCTCTACCAGGTCAACCATAGCATGGCCTTAAGCCAGTGTTATGCAATAATGAACCCTTTACTGCCCCCACAAAGCACCTGCTTTATAAGAGGACATGATTACCATGTGCCAGACCGGTTTTAGGGTCATCCAGAAGAACTTTCTGACGAATTACTATTAGACTAGCGAGTTGAACGATCATGGGTCAGCCTAGATCCTTAATCCTTCAATAAAACAATAGTGTGTCAGAACATGGGATGGGTGAATAACATAGAGGACACCGAACTTCTCAGTCCTAATCATCTATACGGGTCTATCGACCACCATCTTCCATCTTCAACTGTGACTCTGTGAGGACTCTTATGAGGAACATAATCACTCTATATCAAAATGCATTATAGTGTTCCCTCTAATGTAAAAAAAAAAAAAAAAAAAGCTGTGTCATTGTGTTATGGGGCCATTCATGGTGAATTCTAATCCTTTTATAATGCTTTATGACTACACCCATAAACACATATAATGATTTCTTATGTGTTATATTAACATATTAACTTTATAGATTAGAGATTATAGATCATAGATTATATTGATTTATACGTTTCAAACATAACTTCAGACTGCACATTAAAAAGTCACAGACTGACCTAGCGTGTGGGTATTTTGACTCAGTTTTGGTGTCATTTCATGTTAATAGCTGGTTTACATTATAACTTCCTATACTCACCTATGCACACATCTGAACAATGGACTATAGTAAGGACCCATAGTATGCTCTAACAGTCCATGCACTATCATAAGATATCAATGTACAGTATGTGCAAAATGAACGGAACCTGAAATCTTATGTGATATACTCAAAGTAAGAAAAGGACAAAATACAAGCTCTATTTTCACTATGGGATAGTAAAAGTAAAAGAGTCCTTACTGCAGTTGGTTGTTGAGGTCTGTCTTGGTGAGTATAGATAGTCCCAATGTATTATAGGCCCCATGATTCAAGCTCTAGTTCATAACTAGTCAAGACACATTATAAGTCACATTTATAATGTTTTAGAACCGTTAATAATTGTGCATCAGAACACATTATGTGTGTTTATGAGTGTAGTCATGAAGCAATATGGGTTAGGGTTAGGGTTAGGTAACAATGAATGTCACCGTAAGGCACTATAGATGTGGTCTTCATAGAAAGTGTTACCTCAAATCTATTTTTTAAATCTCACACTTCACAGTGTGATGTCAGACTTATAAATGTAGTTCCAGATGTAGGTACCACGAATACACACAGTTTTTAAAAGCACAGCGTTCAGAAATTTTGAAGATTAAATACACAGGAGGTTTTGAAGTATGGTCCTCTGATGGGTCGGGACAATTTTAGAAAACTCATTAAGGCATGACTGTGCATATTTGTACATGTTTAAGTGATGGTGATTGTAGTTAATCCTTTGAAATTGCCACCCTTGTGCTGTTTGACTGCATTTAATTACTTTGTTTCTATTTGTGGTTGTTAATTGGCTTAAATGGGTGTAACCAGATTTAGCTTTAAAACATTTGCTTTCACTCATGGCAATCAAACTTTTCCCCGTTGGTGGAACGCTTTACCAGTCCCTACCAGAGCAGGGGTGTCCCTGTCTACCTTTAAAAAACTCCTGAAGACCCAGCTCTTCAGAGAGAAACTCGTTTCCCTAACACTACCAACAACGGCACATGATAAATCTACCCTGGCCCTCAAACTGTCACTTGATTCTATGCAAGTACTACTTGTTGCTGCACTAAGACATCGTTGTCACACTGTACCTTGATTGTATCCCTTTTTTGTAAGTTTTGTATCACTCTGGATAGGAAGAATGCAATTTTCTCTGTAGATGTCGACCTTGGGTGATATCTCATGGCCCAGATTGAAGAAGGCTTGGTTTGTAGCGACAACAATGGTCCACTGATTTTGTCTCACTGAAATATTTGGAAGTGTGTCAGTTTTCATATTGCGCCAGCACATCACTTCACCACTAACACAGTGTTTTCTGTTAGCACCGCTGCAGTCGCCTCCATATCTGCGGAGCAGCCACAGTTATGGTAGAGATCATAAAACATGACAGCAATTTTCCCACTTTCAACCCTTTACTTTGTTCTGGCAGGGCTGAGACTGAAAGTGCAAAGTAGAGTCTCGGAATGTGTCCTGTGATGATAACAATAAGCCAGTGCTGTAGAATCTTCTATGATACCGAAAGAAGCGGGGGAGCTTTGATAATTTACTTATCGAAGCAGCCTAAGTACATTGATAGTAAAACACTCATTCATACAGCAAAAAGCACATATCTATTAGCACTATCAACAATGTGTGGCATGACGGTGCATTGTTTTATTACATAATAGCGATAAAGGCCTTGTTCTGCACCTTCAGGGCCTTTTAGCTTTTCAATTCCTACTGTTAGAAACTATATTCTCAAACTTACAGCATTTAAATTATAGCTAAGTATTTCAAAGAAATAGTTAGGGAATCAAGACTAAAGGGGGGAAAAAGAAGTAAGAAAGTAAGAATAACCAGCTTTGCAAAACTGCAGAGCACCGCACCCAAGGGCAGAGGAGTAATCAATGATTTGAGCTTCCTCAGCGTCTCCATAAACCCGCCTTGAGCACAGCTCACATGTTCAAAGTTGTAGCAAGAGTAGTTTTACTATTGGAAAACGTCTACATTAGATCAACATCATGTTCAGCCACACATTGCAACTGTGTAGAAAGCGGGGCATTGTTTTCATATCATGCCTCCAAACATCACAGACAGCTGTCACACACTGTCCCCGGACAACACGGTCCAACCCCGGCTGACGTATACTCAAGTGCAGATACGACAGCCGAGAAATTGTTCCTGCTTTTAAAGTCTTGTTCTTTCACGCACACTTTACCTTTCCACAGCACGTTGTGTTTCTAGTGCTCGTACTTACACTACACAGAAAAAGAAGCAACTCAAAAGACATGTGACAAATGACAGCATTGCCATCTAAAATTATCTTTGCACTATGAATAAAAAAATGTCAATGCAAGAAGAAATGTCACCACAAAAGATTGTGTAACACTGGGAAGTTGTTAGGAATGTCATACTGCATGCACTCCTTGTCACCTTTTCAGAGAGCTACACTTTTGGCTTTTATTGGCATTCGGTGCTTGTTAGTAATGAAAAACATGCAGACACCCAGAGAACACTCTGTCCTGCTCTAATGCACAAACATCATGCTTTCGTCGCACTTGTCTCTCAGGACAGAGCACTGAAAGAGATCATGAATAACTAAATGTAGTAAACATATTTTGATAGTGTGCTTGCGTGCTCCACAAAAGTTTCCAGTTTTCAAGTTTCCTTCCAAAATGTTTTCTGGCACAATTCCCAATGACGGGCTGCACAGAATAGACTGTGGAGTTTAGAAATTCACACACGCAGCAATGAGAATAAATACAAACCAGTGAAACTAGTTTCATGTCAGGGTTTGTGGCAAAACATTGATTTTATTAGTAAATATATACACTTCATATGCAGTATTATGTCTCAGTACTGCATGTGTTTATGGCACAAACAGGGCATATTAGAGCATACTGAAACGTGAATTTCAAAGGTATGCCAGGTTCATAATGCACTGTGATGTGCACTTTAGATTAGATTTTTCACTTTAGAGAGGCTGTAAAAAGCTTTTTGAATTAAGGAGCTCAGAAACACAACTTGAAACTGCTGTTTATTAACAACAGAAATCTAAGAGCAGCGCGATCTATCCTAACACGAACAGCAACAAAAATCAACATTGGTTCTTCAGCTCTTACTTCTAAAAATAAAACAATATTGTGTGTAAAACAGCCAAAAAAAAAAAAGAGGAACAGTAAACAAGAAACAGATATTTTTCTTTAGTTACTACTCCTGTGAAATGGCTTGGAAGTTCTCACTTGAAACAGGATCACAAGAGGGGGAACTTGATCTGTAGATCTAAATTTAGACTTGATTGGAGGTGGTGTTAGGTTGGAAACCCAAATATTTACTACCACACTTTATTAAATGAAACTGTTTACTGTACGTGACCACGGGTGCAAAATGCATCTGCAAAAACAGGATAAAATGTAAATACAAAAATATACATTACATTGCATTTTCTCTCTCCTTGAATGCAATAATATGTTTAACTGACTTTTAACGCTAAAACTGAAGATTAAGGAATTTTGGTCTTAAGTCCAGACACAGAGAGACGGAGCTTTTTATATAACTCTGGTCAGCTGGTCAGAAGGATTCGTTCTCTGATTTCACTTCCAGAGACCTGATCCTTTCCAGAGTCTCCATCCCAGGATAGTCTGACCCTGACTGACCTGCTGTCACTTCCCTCCCCTTTCTCCTGTTCTTTGACTCAACCTTGCTGCTGGATATGTCACTAACACTTGATCTTCCGGACGACTCACCATGAGACCCGTTGCTATGGGAAGCATGACTGTGAGCAGAGCCGTTGTTGAAGCTGTATCCATAGGAACCGTTGCTTCTGTGAGAGTTGCTGTTGCTGTTGGGGCGGCTTGTTTGTGTCTGAAAAGTTTTACCAAAGTACACCTTATCAAAGGATTTCTGGCTACAGAAACTGTGCTCGGAACCTGAGTCATGCTGGGTATCAGGCACTGAATATTTATCTGGTTCACCCTCTCCACCTAAACAAGGGTCTACTGCAGGTCCAGAATCCTGATTGAAGGTCACATCTAGCATTCTGTCCTCACGCATATACTCCCTGACAGAGGATGGAGGAATGGTGGTGTTTGCCAGTCTACCAGGGGGAGCAGGCAGGACGCTGCCTCCCTAAAGACAGAAATTAGAGCTTTTAATAAAAAGAAAGACGAGTAACAGATAAATCATCAAGTGGTCGTTAATGGAATCTGTGATATTAATGGTATAGTAATTAATTAAATATTTTCAAATAAATTTTAAAGCACACATGTTAATCTAACTTCTTAACTCAATTTATAAAAACAAATGTGTTTTTTCTTTCAGTGCATGCAAACACAAAACTGTAACATGTATAACACTCATAATTACATTGTAAACCTTTGCATACCCTTACCACAGACAAAGCATCGGTCTTTGCCCAAACGTCCTCTCTAGTCTGTGATGCTGCGCCGTCCAGATATGGTCCTATTGTAGAGGAGAGCTGAGGTTTTCCCAGAGGCTGGAAATCTGACTTGTCAATTCCAGCCATTGAAGCGAGCTGACCTAAGCTACAAAAATAAGAGATGAAATCCAATAAAAGGAGAGTTGGCACATGCAATTCATTCATTCAAAGTACTACTAAAGCACACCTTGAAATAATCTGAGATACTGAATTGGTAAATATTAAAACTATAACATTGGTGAGGGAAGTGAAGTGCTGCAGACTACAAGGATCCTGGTCTGAATCTTTCCACCGGGTAAAAGGTCTACATGAGAAATCTGTCAAATGAGTAAAAGGCAAATTCAAACACAGCTCAAAATCCAGAAAAAGCAGTGAACAAAGATGCCAGTATGGACAAAAGGCCCACCCCACAAGGGCAAGTCCATGCTTAGTGTCAAAGAAAAAGGCTGTCTGACAGCAGCAGTGGAAACATTCTTAATATAGTGTTTAGTGTACAGTGTTTTTAAGTTATGTTGTTCTGCTGAACCTGCCCACAGCAGAGCATAGCTTGCTCTGTGCTGTGATCCCTCTCTGCCTCTCGAAACCTAGGGGCAATGCTGACACCTGTCCACAGGAAATACACTGACTATGGATAAGTACCTCATACAACCCCACCTCAGAATACCCAAACTATCCCTTTAAGGATGATACTGGGCAGGTCCGCAACTTTGGAAAAATAAATGAAATAATAAATCCAAGTTATGTCACAGTAAAACTCATTGTCTAAGAATGAAACTCTCCTCTGTGCTGGGCTTTTCAAAGCCAAGAGGACCAACACAAACAGAACTGTGTTGGTGACAGGCATCTCAGAACGAAACAGAAATCACACTCATGTCCATGCGTACTTTGAGAAAGGCACGTTTGCAACATTACCCGACGTCGCAAGAGGTTGTTTTTCTAGATAGCATGTAACACCACTCCCAGGTGAGTTAATTAACAGAACATCCACATGAGAGGATATTCTTTCATTTCAACAAAAGAACGTATACTTAATTTGTTCTGAACAAAGAACAAAGATGGCCGCTAAGTACAACCCAGCCTAGTTTAAAGACAATAGTGGGAACCTTTCTGTTGCACTGGACTCATTACCAGCTTGCCAAAGCCAAGAGGACTAAAACAGACAGAACTGTTTTTTTTTTTTTTTTAATCTGTTTTTCATCTCAGAACGAAAGAGAAAACACAGTGACATTAACAAGTCAATGGGTGTCTTGGGAGATGCACTTGTTTGTCACACTGCCCTGTGCCACAAGAGGTTATTTGTCAATGTAGCAACTCAGAACGAAAAAGAAATTAAACACCACACTGAGGTCAATAAATTAACATAACATTTACATAAGAGAATATCCTTTCATATTAACAAAACAATGTTAGCCCTAGCCCATGTTTAAGGACTGTGGTTCCATTAGGGATGCAATGGCTTGATACGATTGGATAGTACGATTATAGTTTGAGGAAAAATCCCAGTTTCGTGATTATATTGCATTAATTTATACCTGCTGGTTTAAATTGCACTGAAAGCCAAACTCTTCACTCAGTGCTATTTCATTTACTCACATTCTGTGTATAGCTGAGCCTCTACTGTGACATTTTACAGTGACATTTTAAACCAGAGCCAACAGGACCACAACAAACGGAACTGTGTTTTTAAAGAGCATCTCAGAATGAAAGAGAAATCACATTGCCGGTAAATTGAGGAATTAACTTTCTTGCCACCTTACCCTAAGTTACATGATCACAAGATATCCCTTCATCTTTAGGCATACAGAACAGGTCTTATATTTACTTGGGTTTTCTGAGCTTATTGCCTTCATTTGCCTGTGGGTTTATATTAGGAGTCTAAGGAGAGTTGAACTGCATGATTCTAAGTATTCTGCATTAAGTAAATAAGAAACCTTAAAGGCATCACTTTGGGCTCTAAAGCCTTGTTACTGTTTGATTGGAAAAAATAATAAATGCTAAAAACAAAACTAAGTAATGGAACAAGTGACAAGTGGAAACAACAGCTGAATGGTTTTGGTCAAGGTTTCAGTTTGACCCAATGTGTGACAGATTCAGAAGTGTGGCAATGTGACTTAAACAAATTGTGAAAAAAAACCCAGAATGACCAGAGCCATATAATGAAAATGAAAGTTCCATCCTTAAAATAAAGATGTTCTTTGAATCACATGGACCCAGGACGAAACTGGCATCGTCATAGTGAAAAGAGAAGTGTTGTGCTGGGCAGCTTTGAGAATACCCACCCAGCATCCTTAAGGAGATCCAGGAAAGAATGGAACTTGGTAAATGAGCTCTCAATGCTCTGTAGTACGGCCTCATCTTCAAGAGCACTGATAGCAGGTGGTGCTGAAGCAGAGCCAGTGGCTGCAAGTGCCTCTGATAGCGACAGGTTGGTGTTACGCAGACGGGCATTCTCCAGCTCATACTAAACAAAGACAAGAAAAAGAATTTTAAAATCACCTGAAACCAGTGTCTTGTTTGTTCATTTCAGTGTATACGAACATATTACAAGACCAATGAAATAGGCAACACACACATTTCAATGTCACTGTCTGTTGGTTTTGAGACATTGCACATTTTGCTTCCTATCAAAGGAACTTTCCTCTCCTCAAACTATATAGTGTTAGCCTGGAATAAAGATTCTGCTGCGTCACAGTATACATTTGGGACTGCCAAAATGTCTAAACTTAGGGATATCACAATGTCTACAAACTTCACATCCAGACTGCATTCTTCTGTTTATTCAAGCTGGTGACTGCTGCACACCAAAACTGCAATAGAGGAAAACAGAAGAGAGAGAAAAAAAGAAATAATAACTACTCTTGAGATTATCATTACCTCGACGAGCCTTGACTCGGCTTTCAGTCTGGCTCTGCGCTCCTCTGCCAGCCTCAGACGACACTCTTTTAGCTCCATCTACAGGACACGTATAAGAACACACACTTATGAACACAACAGGCTCAACAACAAGCACACTAAGTTAATCTAAGACTTTGCCTTTGACTTGTCTGCAAATATGATCAAGATCCAGTATATTCCAGTTTGACATGACCAACCTGCAGATGTTCAAACTGCCGTCCAGTGATCCTTTCTTGAAGTCTAAGAGAAGATGGTCTCTGCTCCACTTCCACCACCACTTCTTCCTCTTCCTCACCCTCCTCTTCATCTGTATCTGACTCCACAGTAATCTTTACAGTAGCTGCACCCTTATGAGAAAAACGCATTTCAAGAAATGAGTATGGAAATACAATATAAATTACTTTTTTTTTTTTTTTTTACACAATTTTACTCTTCTACTCCAGTGACAAATACATAAATGGTTTGAAATGAATCCAATTTATACTTGGCTGAGGTAATGCGGCAGTAATACACAAAAGAAAACTAACCTGAAAGCTTTGATCTATCACACGGACTCCAGGAGGCATACCTCTGCAAAAAGGGCATCCAACATAACATTAGTCTTTGCCACCACAGATACATGAGTACTCTGTAAATGTAAGAGGTGTACTTTTACATAAACCTTACAGTATGTTCTCTTCTGGCTGTGTGTTTTTTGGTGAATAGAATTTTTTGTGTTTTAAAATGTCTGAAATGTATAAATGGGATACAGCGTCTTCTTTAACTTGAACGTTTGCCAACATCTCCTCACCTCTGGCGTCCTGCTCGTGCAGCAGCTCGCCAAGGCACATAACAGGAACGTGAATAGGACTTCTGTGTCTGAGCAGCACCTGAGCCCTGCCCTCCAGGTGACCCTTTGCGAGTGGCTGGAGAGAAAAGAGAGCCATGCAAAAAACTGAGAATTCACAAACGGAGAGACTGAAGCCACGGGGAGCGCTGGCAATTGGGCATAGATGCAAAGGCTCTAATAGAGTTTTGTGGTGATGAGTGAATGATCCTGGTTGATATGTGTAGTCATTTCTCATAATGGCCACCAGGATACATGAGTTAATTAATGCATGAATTAGCAGCAATATGTACAGTAATATATTCTTCTGATATTTACCAAGGTTATCCAAACCAAAACTATTTAAAGGTGTTGCTGTCAGATGAGGATCTACAGAATTATGTTATATAAATAAAAGGTAGATTTGTTGACATGCATTTCATTTAGGTCATCTAAAGCATGTGAAGCACTTGAAGGCCAAATATGGACCAAGTTTATTTTTACATCCATCAGTAGAGATGTCTTAATTAACGATGAGAGGACAGGATCACTTCTTACCAGTTATCCACTTAAAAGCCAAAAGGTAAGAAGTCAGAAAGAAACAATATGAGCATGACATGACACTCAAAGAGATCCAACACTGAATGTTTTTGCAGACTGGAGACTTGCACATAGTATTTTAGCTATGTTTACATGCCAAATTGGTACTTTGCAAATAAGTCTAAAAATCTGTTTCAGTCTGGAAAAAATAAAGCTTTCTAGTCACTTACAATCTAAAATACAAAATCATTTTATGAGTCTGACGAAGTGCTGGAACAAAACTATTTGCAAATGTTAAGAAAAAGATCAAATATATATTTACTTTAAAAGCTGATTGTGTGGCCACTTCTACAAATATTTGTATTATGTTTGGTCAGACAAGTGACATGATAAGTGTCTCTGTCTAATGTAGCCTTGTGAGAAACAAGAATAAAATGTATAGACATGCCTATCCTGAATGCAGCTTTTCCTCTGGCTGCACCGGGCAGTGCTCTCCTCTTTGGTCCAGAAACTCTTTGCTGCTCTGTGGCTGCAGGCTTGATCCAGCAGTACTGCAGTAACACAAAGAGAAAATGTAACAGACATAAATTATGTACATTCCACACATTCATTTCAAAGTTAAATGATGACATTATCTCATTACCTCTGGTGACTGTCCATCAGCGTTCATCAGCACTTTCTCTATTACAGTTTTAATAAGAACCTTGTCTGTAAAGAAATGAAAAACATTCAGCATGTTTCTGAACAATTACTGTAAGTAATTACAGTATTATACAGCATTTTTCATGTATGAAAACAATGCAGCTTCTAACAATATACTAGCTGAAAGTGTTTTATGGTGTAACTTTGGTCAAAGTTGCTTCTTACCAACCAGAGGGTTACTACGAATGTCCAGTACACAGAGAGTAGAATTAGTTTTTAAGGCCTCCAGCAAGCGACGAGCTCCATCACTGGACAGACCGCACCTCTGTAGGTCCACAGCTGTTTCAGTCACAGAATGGAGAAATTACAAAAACTACAAAAAGCAAGGCAACAGCAAAACATAGAAAAGAAAAAAGAAAACAAACAAAAAGGTTTTCTCATTGTATTTCTCTCAAACCCGCACACCAACTAACCTTTAACCCAGAGGTCCTCTGTCAGTTCATGTGCAAGAGCAGCAGCACCCCGGTCCCCAATCAAAGTGTTACAGTTAAGGGTGACACGGCGGAGACCTCCCATTCCCTCAAACTGCGGGTGACGATACCTCAGAGACTCTGCCCATGCGGTACCATGCCTCTGCATTCCCTGATGCTGAGAAAATATTTTTAAAGAGTTTAAAATGAGTTTACAATTAGTGATTAATTGCACCTCACTCCAGTAGAAAGAGTCCATTTCACAGAGTATTTAAAATGACATATTGCACCTTAATGATGTTGGCCATGTGCTCTGCCCCTCTCCAGGTGAGATTGCAGCCTGTAAAATCTACCGTCCTGATGCTTGTAGAATACTTTACACTTTGGCAAATGACTGAAACATATGAAAATGGCATTTATGAAGACAACATGTTGCCATATAGGTAACTTTCTGAACGTAAATGTAAATATACATACCCTCTAAGCCCTCATCAGAGATTGGACAGTTGGCCAGAGATAGATTTTCCAATGAAGCACTTTTTGACAAACCCTGGAAATAGATTATTATTTCTATGTTTAGTTTTTACCACTCAAACAGCAGCGGTTTTAATCGACCTTCACACAGGTTTTATGTCCTACTCATCGAAAAGTTTTGTTTACACTACCAAGATGACAGTATAGTTTTTTGTTTGTTTTTTTTACCTTTGTCAAGGTGATGAGGTCCCTCTCTCTCAGTGGAAGTCCATTAAGCTGCAGAGTCTTGAGCTTAGGAGAGACAGTCAGACACTCTCTGAGGGCCTTGCACAACTTAAATGTCATGTCCTTAGAGCGAACGGCTGGGATCTTCTTCCTGAGGCTAGACTTATAGTACCTTCTATCTGAAATTGGTGGTGATATGATTAATGTTTACATCCAAGTCTGATAAGTCATTCAAGTTTCTGTAAAGGTAAAAACGGGTTTTCCGATATTACTTGATGTACCAAGCTTATATTCTAACTTACCTGCATCTCCGGATCCCAGATTAGCTTGGTATGTGCTACTTATTGCAATGTGGTGCAGATGTTTGTTGATGCAGATAGAGTTCAGAATGGGTGGCCAGTCTGTGAGTTTGACCCTATCGCCATTAAAGTCCAACATCCCTTTGTCGAGGTTCATCTTAACAGCGGGGAGAGGGACCGATTCCTGCCTGGCACAGGCAAAGTCATAGTATGCCATGAAGTCCTGGGCACCCCGCTGCCTAATGTGAGCGCTGTCTTGAACCATCTTTGACCTAGGAACAAAAGTAGCAAACTTTGACTAATCAGAACAATTCAAGGTTATGGTATGTACATTATTTTGTTTTATGTATTAAGTTGGTGCCTTAATCCAGTTCGATCTGTGCTCTGTTAAGATAGGCTCAAAATTCTTCATATCTGTCTTAAAACAATAGTCAGGTGTCTATGGACACAGGCTGTGCCTTTAATGTAAGCGATGGAAGACAAAGGGACAAACTCTCCAGTCTTTGTTAGACAATTAAAGTGGGCATGTTCCAAAATCACATTGTTTTTGGTATAAAATTCCCTCTTTGGTTACTAACGAGGACTTTCTCTAGATATTGACCCCCATCATTCACATGTGACGAACATTAGGAAGAAATCTCTCTCTGACCAGTAGGAACAAGTGTTTCAGTGTACATACGAGCACTATTGTTTTAAAACTATAAAGTCACACACTGAGACTTTGATCGGGGTTTTGAAGAGGTTTGGTCGGACACATCTGTCTATAAGCCTTTGTAGTGTGCAAAAAATGTCAACAAACTAAAAAACTAAACTGCAGGATCAAATTTAAGCAATTTGGGACCTGAGATATTAGTGTATTGCCACTTCCAAATGTTTCTCTGGTCATATATTTTATACGTAGTGTTGACTAGGAGAAATGGGGGGAACATTGGGAGAGCTTTGTCTGTAGAGCCAACGCCTCACCTGTTCACTAATCAGCCGTGAAAGATAACGGGTCACTCATTTCAGTGAAACACCTGAACCAACTCGTAAAAGCTTAAAGTGACTGAAAAGATGAGTATTACTAGAAACCAGCAAAGCTGAAACAAACAGTGGACAGTTTAGCCCTGCCATGTTTGATGCTATGTAGGTGTCAGCGGTGGTTCAGCAAGCCGTTAGCAAGCTAAGCTCCTAGCAACCGTCGTTAGTGAAGGAGAGGCACCATAGAAAATTTGTGATTTAATGAACTATTAAATAACATTTAATAAAACTAAAAGGATTTAATGTACCTTCCACATACAATTGTGGGCTCTGTCGTCGTAGCACTGTTGTTTCCGTTTTCCTTGACAACTGTCTGACAATTTCTGGGGTCTGTTATTGTTGACGAAGTGGAGGAGGACCGCTCAAAAGTGGCGCTGTTGTGCCAGTAAAGCCTCGCCCACTGCTCTTCGTCACTGCGGGCAGTGAGAGTCCATTCAGAGCCCTGCTGCCACCTACCGGCACGGAGACACACAGCCATTCCCTGGTAATCAGAGATGAGTGTGTTGTTTGGTCCGCAGAGGTATAAGGAATAATAATTGACAATTTTCACCAGAATTAGAGAATTAAAAAATATAACATGATATTGAGAAACCTCAAGCATCAATATGCAATAATAAGCTACTTTTGACTATATATATATATATATATATATATATATATATATATATGATTCCATTATGCATGAAGGTTTTATCAATCATAAATACATGTAGCCTAATAAACCAGTATATACACGGGTTAATAAGGTGAAATAAAAGGTGAATAAAATAAATATAAAAGTTATTGCAGGCTGTTGTGGAGAAATTGCTGAAGTCAAAGGTCAATGGTGAGATGTGGTGTTCAGGAGCCTCTGATGTCTTATGCCCGTCCGTCCGTCCGTCCGTCTGTCTTCTTCCGCTTATCCGTCTAAGGCGGGTCACGGGGGCAGCAGCTTTAGCAGGGAGACCCAGACTTCCCTCTCCCCAGCCACTTCGTCCAGCTCCCCCAGGGGGACCCCAAGGCGTTCCCAGGCCAGCCGAGAGACATAGTCCCTCCAGCGTGTCCTGGGTCTTCCCCAGGGCCGCCTCCCTGAGGGACGTGCCCGGAACACCTCACCAGGGAGGCGTCCAGGAGGCATCCTCACTAGATGTCTTATGCTGTATTATCTATTGACGCTTGGCCAAGGAGAATTAGAAACACTCTCATAATGCATCTGAAATGCCTGAGTCGGTCTCACATTCTGCCAAACTCATGCTGGTGGATGGACTTTTAACCGCAAGATAACACCACAAATACTATACCCCCCCAAATGAGACAAAGGGAATATTTTCAAGAACGGGGTCATTGTATTCTAGTCTGGAGACACAGATGTGTGACAGATTGAACATCAACGGCTAGCTATCTATTATGCCTAGGCATTCAGCACTAGATTTCTTCAACCCTGGCCTCCGCAGTGTTAAGATAGACGGGCACCTACTGTTCCCAGTCAAAGCCAAACAATTAATACTGCCAAGGACCTCAAGGCCCACTGTGACCTTGTGTAACCTAATAATAGAAAATTCCAAACACAGGCCAGGCTTAAAATTAAAAATTATTACATGTGGGGGTCCCTGTTCTGTTTGTCTCTCATCCAAAAAAAAAAAAAGGTTGAAGACCCCTGGTGTAGTGCAAATGCTGTATTGAAAATTCACAGAACTGTATTTATGGATCACAAGAAGGTGTACAATTGATCTTATGTGCTATATAGAACCCCAGTGCATTGGAAAAGTACAGATTAATTAATTTGTTGGCCTAATACACATATATTATTATTATTGGCATATACGGTGTCTGAATTTTGCTTATTTATATTAGATCTATTAATTGAGTTTTATTCATGTTTTCTGTGTGTATAATCGCTATAATAATAGTAGCTATAATATATATTATATATTATAGCATAGTTATAAAATCCCAGTGATCCTTACTGTGTGTTTATGTCTACATTGTTAAACTGTAAAATACACTGCCTTTGTTACACATCTTTGTCATAAGTGTTTGATAACTGTTTGATAAGAACTAATTTGAGGGATCAATGCAAAAAAAAAAAAAAACTCCTTAATATTGAGATCAGTTACCAAAATCCAGCATTTATCAGAATCTACTCTTTAAAAAGAATACAGAAACTAACAAGCCCAGATAGTGAGTCAGTGCTATTGATAAAACTATAACCCTCATCATTAGGGCAACCTGTCTCATGTAATTGTTGTCAACATTCTTTCAAGATTCAAGGCAGGCACCCTTTCAGTAGCAAGTATAAAATTTTATGGACCTGCAGGCCTATCACATAGTCACTGAAACTGGGTAGTGCCATAAGTGTCTCATCCAGTACAGGATTGCCTACCTCACTGTATTTCACTCCACACTGTTGTGTTGTTACTCTGTGGGTAAATTCCTTCAATTTCTTTAATTTTCTCACAAATTAAACTAGGAGGCCCTTCTTACTGGAACATATCAGTTCGGATGATTCTCTAACCAGCAAAAGAATTACATTGAGTTTGTTATGCCAGTTATTAAGGTTTGTCTCAATGTGATCACAGCTAATGGAGGTTACAGTCCAGTGAGAGCCTGATTCTAATTGATATTACCTGGATGAGTTGTCCCAGACAAATTTCCTGCACAGCATTTGTGTTTCATATGATGCTCGCTGTCTCTGTAGATGAGTTTTTGGCCAAATAAGGTCTACAGAGCATTACACCCACCAACACAAGTATTCTCTATGTATTAAACGTAGCCGTGTACTGTGTAAACTGTGTAACATGTGATGGCATTGAAAAGTTTACATCATTTAACATAATTACAAGGATTCAAGTCAAGTCCACTTTATTGCCAACATTGCCATATGTACAAGACATACAGAGAATTGAAATTTCGTTTCCCTCATATCCCTGGTGCAAAACAAGCAGTAAGCATGACATATAAAATATATGCAAGTGTAAAGATATATATAAACTAATAATAATAATATAAAAAAGATATAAACTGTGCAAACATTGTGAATATAGCAAATTTAAAAAGATGTAAACAGTTCTGTCAACCATCTATTAACGTTCATTTTCTCTTTGAAATAAGTAACACTCTTTATATTAATGTCTCTTTGGTATGGGGGTGTTTCAAATGTAGTCTGACCACGTTCTCGACCCTTTCACGCTTTTCCTGTGTGTGACTTCAACGCAGCACGACGACACCCTCTCCCCAGTGCCAAAACACATAGTCAAAGCTCATTGGCCAATGCGAGCGTCAATCAAACGCTGGTTCGCTGCGTTCCAGTAATCCTGTCCCGATTTCATTGGGAATGGTCGACATCTAGGACAGGGGCATGGTTTTCTGAGAACCTGGATTATACATATAAATAGAGAGCGAGAGAGAGAAATTTAACCGGAACGAGACTGAAGAGGATTTCTTGCTACACCAGAGGTAATTTTGAACTCATAATAACTTTTAACGTTAGTTCGTTGAACGAAAAACTGTAAG
This sequence comes from Nibea coibor, assembly GCA_023373845.1. Lineage (NCBI taxonomy): Eukaryota > Metazoa > Chordata > Actinopteri > Sciaenidae > Nibea > Nibea coibor. The sequence continues at coordinate 9,649,520 of CM041737.1, read as the reverse complement.
GTTAGCGAGCAGCGTTGATCCAAACAGTGGCCCAGTCTGCGCGCGCGTGTGTGTGTGTGTGAGTGCGCGCGCGGGCGTGCATGCGTGTGTGTGCGGTGGTGCTGGGTAGTGGCTAGTAAAATTAAAACGACATTTAACTAAGCCTTTTCAATTCATGTACGCCGTCTCACTCGACACATTGTGGTTGTTGAACGCGAGTCATACATTTATGAAGTGTTATCACCGTCTGTCCGTTGTTTGTGATAATGATGTACCCATCGTGCTACCCAGTTGCTAATGCTAATAACGCAAACCGTCCTGGGATGATGCAGTTTGGGAAATCTGCTGTATTAGCCACCTTATCCTGGAGCAGCGGAGTCGGAGAATAAAATATATATATATATATAATAGTTATTTCATGTCGACATATAGAAAGTGTTGAGTGAACAGACACGTTATTATTTTTATTTTGCTATAGTTGGGGACCCCAGGGTGTGATGTAACTCTGACAGTGTGTATGTCACCAGCATGGCTTGTTTTCCTCACAGTCAAGAGAGTCAGCTCGGCTAATCTTTTATGGTATTTTCTAATGATTTTGATAGCTTTGATATCTAATGTGCTGCAGTACGGATCATGCAACAAAGCTGTTTGTTCTCTGTCCTGAAAGGTCTCAGAAAGGACCATGTTCAGTGTGTGTGTGTGTATATATATATATATATATATATATATATACTGGGATACTATCTATTTTATTTATTTTAAATTTAGATGTAGTTGGTGCTTATAAAGATAAGAGTGTATACTAATTATTATAATATTTTTTTCAGAACTGTAAAATCCAGATATTGTTTTACATTAAGGTGGACCAATCATTTCTTCATGTTTTACAGTTATATTGTCTGCACCTGCATACGGGAGGCGGCTGTAATATTGCGTTTTTTTATTTACATGTATTTGCATGTGCGTGTAACATCAGCCCTGATGCTTGTGGCATTACTTTTTTGGCAGTAAAGAACAAAAGAGTTGTTTATGCCGTTCTCGTGGAAAAACCAGCTGCAGTCCTATGTAATGACGAATAGTAAAAACAAGTGGTTATTTATTTTTAAATACTGTTATCATAGTATGAGTCAATATGAGAAACAATGAATATTAGTCATCATAACAAACATAACGAATATAATGCGCCGTCTTGTACCTGGCAGCACAGTAGCTTCCCTGTCTGCTTGTTTTTTTTAATCACCCGTCACTCGCTGTGTTTGTGTTAAAAAAAGATCAGGCCGGTTTGTCTCTTGTGGGAGTTGGGGTTGGACTGGCATGCTTTTCACCCTCCGACCATCCGATTGATTGTCTTAAACTAGTAATTCAGAGGAAAACATCTAAAGCAACTTGTATGTTGTTTTCTACTTTACTGACTTCTGGTTGCTTTCAGGATTCACATTCAAAGTATTATAGGGAAAGGGAAGGAAGGAAGTGAAGGTTGGTTGAGGTCCAAAAGCAACACACACAGGACTGAATGTCCTTTCTCCAGTGAGGTCAGAGCGCCGACATTTCACACAGATGCACTCATCTGTTAACCCGTGTGCTTTTTTTTTTTTTCTTACTCTCTCACTAGCATCCGGTCTTCCTCCCGTCCGGTTCTAAGGTCAAACATAATTAGCAGCAACTTAAGCTCATGTTTCAAAAAGTCACCACACTTATGTGGCATACTAGAGGCACTGTGTGCTTATTTCTTTGGTTCTGGTGGTCATTGTTTGACAGCGTAATGATAGCTTTGCCCAGTGTAGGCTGAGAACAGGCACACAAGTTTTGTCCGGGTTTAGCTTTAGCTGCCATCCCACACACTTTCAGTAAAGAAAATACAAAGATACAATTGGAGGTTCTGACCTTTGTTTTTTATGTGGTTATAATATAAAAGTCCTTTAAGATTCATGTCTGTGTGTACAAATGGATAACTATGGATAAAAATGCTTATTTACTACATGGAAAACACTACAGCTCGGATAGTTAATGTAATTTATGTAGTGATGAAACTTTTCTAAGGTTGTTGTAGTGTTTTCCATGAGTGGTTCTTTTCTCTCCAGGCAGTGGTAGTTTGGAGTAATTTTGGCTTTGGCTCCAGTTCATTTTTATTTTTGTCCTGGTTTTGGTTCTAGTGGGAAAACATTCAACTACATGCTTCAGTGTGTGTTTTAGACACTTGTGCTGAAGCAGTTGGTAGATCACAATAAGTGGATTGGTTGATCTAAAAAAATGACCTTTTTTGTCATCATTGACACATAATTTATCATATGAAACTAAAAAACAATGCTGACTGACTACAGCTTGTCAGGTAAAATAAATGGGAAGATTAGATTATTTCTCATGCCATTTTACACTTACACTAGTTTTGAACTAAAATAGATACCTGATAACTATTGACTAATTAATGATAATTTAAATGAATTCCAGGGAACATTAGGTGAAACACACAATTAGTACGATGTGAATCACTCCAGTCAGCACACACACACACGCTGACTCAAAGTGAACACACAAACGCACATGCACACGCACACACACACACACACACGCTGACTCAAAGTGAACACACAAACGCACATGCACACGCGCACACACACACACACACTGACTCAAAGTGAACACACAAACGCACATGCACACGCACGCACACACACACACACACACACACACACACACACACACACACACAGTGCAGTCCACTCTGAAGAGAAAAGGCAAACTCCAAGCCACAATGTTGTTTGAGTCTGCCTTTCCTAAAATCAGACTACTGCATGCATACAAACAAGGTTCATGCTTATCTTTTAAGTAACAACAAGATCCTTGTGGTTTTCGTAGTTTGTGGTCATATTTATTACCACTGCAAAGACAAGGACCAGAGCCCAGCAGAGACGTATTGATTTGTGTGTTGTGTGCATTTGTGGCTATCAGTTTCTGGGTTAGATTTCCCAGAATCCACAGCCATTTTCCACCCTTCCCATCAGTACACCGTGTTTTTTTTTTTTTTTCTTTTTCTTTTTTTTCAGGGCGCATGGGGTCATAAGATACAGCCAGAATTTCAGCCTGGTGTTGAAGTTGGAAAAATACTCCTTTAGGATCCAGGACCAATAAAAAAAATACAAGAGCTGTTTTTATGTGGGGGACCCACTAAACCTGCAACAGGCTCAGAAATCTTTTTGGTGCAGACACATATGTGTGTGAAACAGCACAGCTGTATTTATGTTGCGCCATCCCTCTGAATTCCATCCGAAGGTGATGCCAGCAGTACACTAGAAGCCTTTCATAAATCCTTGCCAACGGTGGAATGACACATTTGGGTTAACATAAGCACAAGTGTCAAGGTCTTGTTAACCATGTAACTAAAGAAATCATGCTAGTGACCGACCGCTGAGTGTTTTTTGCTTGAGACGTAGCTGCTGGTTGTAGACAAACAGCTAGATAGATGTGACCTTAAAGATCATCCATGTATGCTTCTCATGTTTGAACTGGACCAGATGTGAAACCACTTAAGGACCCAGCGGCAAAAGCGCATCCAACATGGGAAATTCCTCCCTTACTCCCACTGCTGCAAAATTCCTTTAAGGAAGGAAGATGTGATTATCAAGATGTTCGCTATAGATTCCTTTCAGACCCGATAGTAAACAAGCTTTGTTTTGCTTTTGCATTCTGTCTTTCGCTGTAGATAAAAACGAAACCAAACTAAGTGGTAAATGAGTTGTAAGCACGCCACCTGTTCCCAGAATGTGCACGTTCCCTTCCATGGAATCAGTGTGTATTTATGTTATCGCTTCATTGGCAGTGGCAATATGGGCTGCACGCTTTTCGCAGCCTGTTTAGTTTCATTCATTGTGACAGAACAAACATTGAACTAGATGTCGTTTACCATGGGGGGAACAAAAAAAGAAGGATCTGAGAAGGATGTTGTGTTTTATTCTCCAGTCATTAACAGATGCTGAAATGTTATAAAACCAGACGTGGAAAAAATGTATTCATTCGTTTATTTCAAAAGGTGTGCAGTGGTCACAACAGAAGTTGAACGAACTTGATAGCATTTTGGTGGCTTGTTTTTAAGAAGCTACAGAGCTGCTTGAGGCCTGTCCCAACCTGCCTCACGGGAAAGCAGGAGAACTGTGCTACAGTGTTACGCTGGTGGTTAAACACAAACAACCGGGAAGGCTCATAACGAAGTTATTGCAACACCTCCTTTTGTGCTTGAATTGTCTTTCTGTTTGTAGAGAGAGCAACAGTCATATAATATATTAAGCCTCGGCCTTGTACTCCGCAGCTAGATGTTTTTGCGTACCTAGTCCCCTTGTGTGCATATTATTGCATTAGTTTAGCAGTGTTACTAATACGGTTGTAAATCCATCCTTGCACAATTGTTGCAATGCACGTGTTTAGAACACAGTCACAATTTTCCAAGGCGGTATCTTTAAATTGCTTGTTTTGTCAAACAGCCCAACAGATATTCTTTTTTTTGTCACATAAGGCAAAGAAAAGCAACAAATTCTCACAGTTGAGAGGACGGAACCATTTAAAGTTCGACATTTTTGCAAGAAAACCCTTGACTTGAACGATTAATCTGTTATCAGAATAGTTGCTGATTAATGGATTATTTGTTTCAGCGCTGTTCCGTATTTTGTTCACTTGTGTATTTAACCTGTTTGCACTAGCTGCTGTGAAAGCTTAAGCGCAACAGCAGTGTGGTCTGCCAACGTGTTCACGATAAACTCGGTAGGAGTACAAAATGTAAAAGTACGAGTGTGTAGATGTGGTGGACAGCCAGCCACAGCCTGTGAGCAAGCTGTGTCAGTTTTTGGCTGAAGGTATGTTGACAGTAGAAATGAATAGCTTTCAGTAAGTATAAAATGGGTTATCCTGTCCTGGTGGATAAACATTTCACTGGAAAAAATAGTTCACGTAGTTCAGCTGTACCTCCATTGTATCAAGCTGCTGTTCAAATAGGTGTGATTGTATTTGCTGGTCTGTCATGCAAGTAGTAAAAATAAAGGCTCATCCCCGTGGTTATGGTTTATTTTGCAGAGTCTACAAAGCAAACTATTCATGCGGTGTGCTTTTACTTTTACTCATTTGACTGCATCTGGTTGAAATAATACCTCAACATGAAAATGATTCTGAAAGTAGTATTTGAATATGCTGGAACATATAAGGCAAAGTATATCACCTAATACACACAGAGACTCCAAAGTACATAAGGCATCATCTTTGAGTTCTTTGTTCTGCACGCACGCCTGTCAGCCATCTTTGTCCCCACCTTTACCGTCCGTTCAGAACAGCAGTAGCAGAAGTGGCACTGTATTACGAGACGTTGCATTGTGTTCCAGTTTCGCTGGTCCAGTCCAGTGTATGATCTTAAACCGGTTTGTTTTTGTGTAATTTAACTCAACCAGCATTAATTTAGCATTACAAGCCAACAAATAAGAGGCGAGAAGCTGTGATGCAGCCTGTACAATATCCTCAGCTCCGTCTGCAGCACGTGTAGGGTTAGTAGAGTACACATCTTAGCTGAAAAGACGATGGTGCAGAGTTAGTGGTGTCTTCATGGCGAATTGTTTACTAGTTTGCGAAATGCATTGCTGGGAAGTTAATAAATTAGCCCTTCATTTTCCTTTTTCAACATAACTCTGTAACACTGAAACGTTGTGTCACTCATAGCTAGCCAGCTAAGACAGCAACGTGGCAGAAGCCAACTTTTTAAATGTCTCCCATTTGTCCCATTAATGTTATCGCATAGTGCTGTTAATACAAACTCAACACTTCCTGTATCTGTTTCAAATTACAAAAAAACCCTTTTTATTTTGAAACAAGAGCAGGAATGTGTTATGGAAAACTTAACCAACACTTTATGTCTCTTACTCCAACTGTAACTGAGGTGCCAGGTGGTATTACTGGTCCTTCTTAATGTCAAACCCTACCCTCAATCCAGTCCTACTAGATGAGCAACAAAACCAAGCCTTGAATTTTAAAAGAGAAACTACACAAATTAAAAAGCTGCCTGAGGTGTGTGTGTTTTATTCTATCGCGTTGATATCAAATTTTCCTGGCAGTTGTGCTTCTGACTTTGGGCTGCATCCATGTAACAGACGCAGTTGCAGGAAAGCATTGCAGAAACTTGGGATGGTGCAACAGATTGCAACACCTCTGCAGAACCTGGCAGTGGCAAGAGCGAACCAGCGTAACCTTTTAACATTTCACGAAATAACTATGCGTGCCAGAATATTCTTTAAATAAGAACATTATGTTGACATGAATCCAACTTCAGTTTTGCAGCAGCCGCCTTCAGCCCAACATCTCCTTCATAGTATACAGTCTACAAGATTTCTCAGCTCGCTGACAAATTCCCACTTTCTCACCTTGAATTTGGTTGGATTTCACCAATGCTAAGGGAATTTTATTTTATTTTTGTCACGATTGTGTTTCAGTCCGTTTCCATTGTATTTCTTGTACATTTACCTTTTACTCTCTTCTGCAGTCTTTTCCCACAGAGCACCCGCTCTCTGCGTCTTGCCTCTCAGGATGTCAAGCATGGTGCTGCTGTAGTGGAGAGGACAACCATCTTAGAATCTACAGACAGGGAATCGACCGGTTGGTCGCCATGCGTCACCTAACTGTCAGTCCCAGCTGCAGCTCCATCTGGCTCATCTGTGTTCTCCTGGGGCTCTCAGCTATACACACTCATGCCAAAGATGGTAAGAACTAAAGTCAAGATTTTACCCGCAACGTTATAATAAATCAGTAACCTGCAATGATCAATGCACATGATGTGAATGTTAAATACATTCAAGGGTCGCTCTTCTAAACTATATTTGCTGATTTAAAACTTTCATTGAGGCTGAATACCTATTCTTTTTTTTTCCCCCTCCAGCCCTTACTGTACCCCAGGTGAGGCTGTCAGCCAACCGGGATACACAGCAACTAACCATATCCTGGCAGGGAGGAGCAGCCACAACCTTTGACCTCATGATCCTAAGAACCGAACTCAATGAAACTGTCTTCTACGTAAGAGCATTTGTTTTTTGATTTGTTGATTTGTTCTCATGCTTCTCTTATTGTACACTTACATTACAAATTGGTTAAACTTTGATGTGAACGGAGCTATAGCTCTGCTGCTGCAGGCACTGATATATTGAACATTGATGTTTCTGATGATGATTTATTGGTTGACCCTTCTGATGACTGTCTGTTGTTGACTGTCATCAACAAAAATCATTTAGCAGCCTCCTGTCGTTCGCGCTCACGTCCTCACTGTGTTTTCTTTGGCTTACTTGTAGGAGACGCTGAATGTGACATTGAATCAAGCAAGCGGGCAGCACCAGTGGACTTGGACCTCAGTTGAACCTCTGGAGTGTACCTCACTGTCAGTCAAAATCCGCTCAAGAGATGGGCAAAAGACAAGTGAATGGAGCAACACTCAGATACTTCAAGGTCAGAAATTCAATAATTACACCCACATATAATGCTGCTCTGCCTGACCTGTCAATTTGGGATTTACATCATGCAATAATTCATTCATGAGGAGCAAAGGTGCTTTTTCTCTCTGGTATCTAAATATAGATCTCTATTTATATCTCCCTCCACATTTTAAACATTTAATTTTTTCCCTCACTCCATCTTTTCAGGATGGGATCTCCCGATCAATGAGTCATTCCAGTTTTACCCCCAGGACAGAATTGTACCTGTGGGGACCAACACCACCTTCTGTTGCATTGTGGAAGAGGGAATGGCCTTTGGCAACATCCGTTCAGGCAACAGGGTCATAAACTCGACACGACTGAGTAGGCGAAGCTATGCTGCTACAATAGTTAATCAGGGACCGTCCAGCAGGACAGGAACCAACGTCATCTGTTTCGACGAACCGAAGACAAAACTGGTTGGAGCAGTGGTGTTTGTGGGATGTAAGACAATTTGCTGGATGGATAAGAACTGAAGTGTGTAAAAATGAACAATGTAAAAATGTCACTGAGCTGGCCAGTATAAGATGCAACTTACTCTTTAGAGATTTTTCAAAATCTTGCTTTGAAAATCTATGTAATATTTATACATGTATATAGTTCAGCAAGTAAGCGCTTAAGTGCTATGTTTCTGTTCGCAGATCCACCACTGCCCACTGATTTTGTGTGTGAGACTCAGGATTTAACCTCAGCCGTGTGCCGGTGGAATGAAGGACGAGACTCACACCTGTATGGCAAACGACAAACATACTACTCAGTGAACAAGAGGTAATACATTCATAGACATACACACAACTAATTCCATTTAAAGATGGGTAAAACGGGCGGCGGTAACCAGGCCAGAAACGTAAAACAGTGCAAGAAGCTGTAGGGCCTGGGTTGGGTAACAAAACTATATACACTTACTCATTCACAAAAAGAACAGATTCAAAATAGATGAGGTAGGACACAACACATCTTTGCTTCGGCTGTCAACAGTTCACAGTCGGAAAAAAGCATTTGACAGTAGTGTCGTTTTTAATATTCATGCTAAAATCACACATTTGGCATCAGAAAATCCTGTGGTTGGTCTGTGTCTCTCTCACACCACAAAGATTCACTTGAAACCTGGCCAGCCTTTTCAGGCGGCCTTGGTATTGTTATACAGTCCACACCAGCACTACACCAACTACTGCCAGTGAAGCACCAAAACAGAATGCTTTCAAATGAGTTGAAACAAACTGAGGCATCAGATTTTGTCACTGTTGGTAACACATTACACAAAAAGCCTTCCTAATTATACAATATGTATGCTGTGTCTGACTCAACTAAATTGCATATCATAAACATCAAAACAGCAGAATTTCATAATGATCTGGGACAGAGGAGGCAATGATGGAATGATGTGTTTTTATTTTTATTTTTTGGACAGATTCGGGCATTTCATGAACTTTGATTCTGATATAATATCCCTGCATTATTTATGATTATTCTCCCTGCCTTTCCCTGAAAAGTGTTTTCTGCCCAGAAAAAAAAATCAGCCAAGAGAGAGGATGACAAGAAATGTGAAGCACTTTGTCTAAGTAACCACTTGCTGCTTCTGTGTGTCCATTTAACATTGACAGTTGATTGGCTGTGTGCCAGACCTTTTATGGGAATTGCCTGGAGGCTGGCCAGAGGAGAAGTGACATTAAGAATGTATTTGGGGCCTATGTGTGCATCTGTAGGTTAGATTGAGCACCTGAAGTAATTGTATTTTGTTGTAATTTAATCTCGTTGTTGTTGTTTTTTTGTTTTTTTTGTGGTGGTGGGCAGCCCGCAACAGAAACAGAGGCAGATTACTTTTAACCGGTGGGACGGTAACTGGACACTGGTGGCTGAGAACCATCTCGGCCAGTACACCCTCACTGACTTCGCAGAATTAGGTCACAGAGGTAAGTGGATCACCCTGAACTTATCAAAATCAATGGACAAACACACCATTGATTTGTATGCACATATTATCTCTTTAGTACGCTGACCTGTACCATGTTGTTTCACCCTTAACAGTGCATCCAGTAGCACCAGCTAACCTGGTCTCAGTTAACCGTGCCTGGAATGCCACTGTGCTATGGGAGTGGAAGTTGGACTATTCTTCCCTGGCTCTTGACTGCCAGGTGGAGCTCACCTTCAATGGGCAAAAAACAAAGGTGAGTTGTCTGTGTGTATTTCAGAGGATGACCACTTGTCTGTTTGTATATATACAGTTTTATGCATGTCAGACAGTATCACTTAAGCTTCTCCCACATTTCCATTACGGTGTACTAATGGATCACATTACTTTCAACAAATGCAAGCTAGTTCGTGCATGCTCTTTCCATTTGTGTGCATCAATGTACAAAACAGTAATGTATTCTAATGTGTCCAGCGTACCTTCTCTGGTGTGGGTCTGCGGTCTGTGGTTCTATCGGACCTGTATCCTGATGAGGATTACAGTGTACAAGTCCGCTGTGGTGCTCAGGAGAATTTCTGGAAGTGGGGAAACTGGAGCAAACCATTTTCCTTCAAAACTAGCACTACTGGTAAGGGCAAACTTGGATTTCAAGTTCAAGTTCAAGTTTATTGTCAATGCTGCCATATGTACAGGACATACAGAGGATTGAAATTGTGTTATCCTTATCTCTTATCCTGTAGCCTTTATCAAACAGCAATAAAAAATAAAATATAAGTAAAAGATGTAAAAAATATGAAGTCACGGTGATTGATCAGTTGTCACATGACCTACATATTGAGTCAGTGCATGTCTACAAGTGGTCTTGCATGGTGACATAAGAAAGGAAATGGACCTTCTGCTAAGAATTCTTTGTCAAACTATTTCCCAGATTGATCAGTTATAAACTCAAGCTATTTTTTTTAGATGTGATTAAACTTTTCATTTGTATTTATTTATTTTTTGGGATACTTTCAGTTCCTGATGCTCCTGATGTGTGGGTGTGGATGAATGGAGACAATACTGGCCAGGTCCTTTGGAAGGTAATTGCTTTTTTGTCTTTGAATTGAATTATCTTATATTTAGAGTGTAGATTTATAATTGACAGTCGTGAATATTTGAAATTGTAAGTAAAGAGTGATGTTTAAAAATATTTCTTTTTCTTTTTTTATAACTTTGATTACTTCTAGCCTCTGACTCACAGACAGAGCCACGGTCAGATCACAGCATATGAAGTTACTTTCTGGAGCCCCGGCGAAACTCTACAGCACACAGATATCTTTTCGCCAGATACTTCTGCTGCTCCAATAAACCTCACAAAGATTGCTGCCTTCAAGAGTGGCAAGGTCATCGCAACCGTCATTGTAAAGAACAATGCTGGAGCGTCTCAACCTGCAAATATACCTCTGCGCTTGACAGGTGTGTGGAAATAAAGGCAAAGAGACAGCAGTCAGTTTCTACATTGCTCTACATGTTTTTTTTTCTTTCCAGATGTGGAACCCTTAACTGCATCCAGGGCAGTTTATGTGGACGGAGGTTTCCCTCTCTTTTGGCAGAGTGATGTCAACGCCACCTGTGGTTATGTGGTGGAATGGCATGATGCCTCTTGCATGTCGGACTGCCCTGTGGAGTGGATCAAGGTGGCAGCTGGAAACACTAATGTCTCTGTTGAGTCAGGTATGCCAGGCTTATTGCCCCCTTTTTATATAGAGGATTTCTGTTAGCATATTTCAAATAAAATGCATCTGTTGAGTCAGTACAATTACACTGATATATTGTAGTTCATTAAATACTGCTTTGCGTGGTAAACTTAATATTCACCTTCCCACATATTCAAACATAACTTTGATCTTTAGTATCTATTTATCTGAAATTATACTGTGTAATACATCATTTCTTTCTTTGTCATCAGCCAACTTCCAGCCGGGCGTGAGATACACCTTTTCTCTGTACAGCTGCTCCGTAGAGCCCCCAGAGCTGCTTCAGCGCTGGCAGGGATACATGCAGGAACTGAGTAAGCTAGCACCGCATTTAGAAAGCTTATCCGTTTAGGAGAAACAAATGCATTTTTATTACTGACTCTATGATCTTTCTATAATGCCTTACACTCTTCTCTTCTGTTGTGTCTTTCCCAGTCCCTTCCAGTCTTGCCCGTCTGTCAACCCGTCAACAGGGCTCTAATATTCTCCTCACCTGGGGAGACATCCCGCTGGTCAACAGAAGAGGCTTTATCATGGGCTTCAATGTTTACATGAGCAATGGCTCGCAGTTCACACTTCTGGGTAAATGTCACGAAGTAATTCGCCACTGCTTTAGATAGTTACAGCTGAGTGTTCGAAAAAGAGATTGAACAGTTTGATGCTATTATAACGTTTGTCATGTTGAATGCTGTTAAACTTGAACTTCTTTCTCCTTCTTTTCTTTCCTTCCTCTGTCTCTCCCTTTTTGTTTGTTTGTTTATTTGTTTTTTGCTCTGTCAGCCAATCTGTCAGACCGAGGAGCCAGGAACTACACAGTAAAAGGTTTATCTGAGGGCTCCTATAAATTTACTGTCAAGGCCTACACCGCAGCAGGCGAGGGCACAGGCGCCCTTGCCTCCATAACGTTGGAGCCATACAGTATGTGAATGTATTATGTTCTATTATCTCAGATTACAAAAGATGTTCATATAAATATGTACTTATATAGTTCCAGTTAACTTGGTGAAGTGATTTTATACTCAAAAGCAAGGAATAATTTGCTTCTTGCTTCAAGTCAGCATTTTTAATTACTACTGTTTTGTCCTGGCAGCTGATTGGCTGATCCTGGAAATCTTGACATCTCTGGGAATCACAGCCTTATTCCTGGTCATTGTCACCTTCATTTGCTACAAGAAAAGGAAATGGTGAGACAGTCTCTCTCCTTTTTGTGTGCGTTCCATTATTTTAATTTGTTCAGACTTCTGATGATAATGTGTGTTAAATGGGACATTTTCCTTTGTCACCAGGGTGAAAAAGGCATTCTATCCAGACATACCTGAGCCCAAGCTGCCTGGTGATTGGTCCAGAACATCGGTACAGTATCAGGCTAATCCAATCTGACTAGAGTTTTTGTGTGCTAATTCTATATAATAAGTTACAGCTGACCATTTCTGATGTTTACACTGACTGTGTGTCCTACAGGGGCCATTGGATGTGAAGCCATCTTCTCACAGTGTGGTCCATATTGTAGAAAGGCCTGAGTTGGAATCTAGTAAAGAAATGCTTGTTGTCATACCTGAAGAAGACGAAGACGAAGAAGGGCAGGGGATAGGAGACGAGCCAGTAGACACAGATGAACCAGCGTCATTACGTTACTACAACCAAGTCGTAGATGAGCGGCCCATAAGACCGCGTTTCCCAGACTCCTCTGCTTCTTCTGCATCTTCTTTGGATTCAGCACGCACCGATGTCACGTACACAGGGATTCAGACCTCAGGGTCTTCTTTGGTCTGGCTGGATTCACACGGCTCCTCTGAGGATCACCAACCTCAGGCTGAGCTGTCTGTCAACTATGGAGGTGGAGGTGGAGGAGGAGGAGGGGGTTACCGGCCCCAGATGCACCCTAGAGCACCATGTGAAGACAGGGGCGTAGCTTCACCTGAGCCTTTCTTAGAGCCCCAGGCTGCCATTGCTGGGGGCTACAAACCCCAGAGCTCCTGGCATTTTGACCCCCCGGTGGAGGCTGGAGAAAGTGCTGGCCTGGCACCCTCTCTTGGATCCCCGACCTCTGTTGCTTCCACTGAGTTCCTCCTCCCAGATGGAGAGGAACATGCAGAGGAGAAACGGCAGCTGTCATCATCAGCAGCAACCTGGTTCACTAACCTGTTGTCATCAACAAAACCGTGATATCATCTCTCTCACTATAGGCAGCCAGGCCAGGGGGGGTTAACGTAAAACTTTGAGATTCATTACTGTTACCAGTGTCATGCATCAAACAAGCCTTGCCCACATGGTTCAGGTAAACATCCCCTCTGATGTAGCACTACATGCTTAAAGTTGCACTTCGACAGCAGGTTAATTATGCTATGTAGGGTGTTTATTCCATACAAACAGAAATACATGCATACATATAGTAAATATCAAATATCTGTATATTTATATGTCAAAACATTTCTATTCTGACAACAAATCTCTTCAAGATTTCAACTCAAATGATTTCTTCATACCTCTTGATTTCCACCATATTTTTTGCACCCCCTGGCAAACCTGGTGGCTGTTGTGTTCTCTCATTGCCTTTTCTGTGACTCCCTGTACTGGGCATTTAGCAGTGGCATAGCCTGTGTTTCAGTTGAGTATATCCAGATTTTAGCTTGCCTTTGAGATGGTTTTATTTTTTGTGATGTGAACTTTACTACACTACAGAAGAAAGCAGAAAGCAAGAATGACTGCTCATAAAGAATGGACATTTTTGGAGAAACACTACACAATAACAGCTTCACCAGAAAGTAGCTACGTAGACTTACTGCCCATGTCTTCTGCTGATGAGCTACTGAATGGGAATAGGTAGGGAAAAAGCGTTTGGCTGTAAAAAATCAACACCAACGTAGAACCCACCTTTACAGACGTGATCTATTTTTTTAAAATGACTGAACAGTGAGGTGTTCATTGAAAGATGAGAATGAGAACAGTCATTATTTTACACAGTTACAGGAGTGGTGCTTTCTTTTATGGTCTGAAATTGTGTCATTGATGAGCCCAGTGGATATACACTGATATAAGCTAGAACATAAAATTTTTGTCTTATTTTTTGTTATAAAATGCATTTCACAGTCAGGCCAGTGTCCTTTTTTAATCTTATTCTGCATTATGCTCAACTGGATGATATTGATACTCTGGTACTGGTATAGAACAAAATTATGAGAATCAACTTCGGAGGGTAATTACAAGTTAAATTACCTTGATAAATGTAATGCTTCCAGTAATTTACACCACATCACCTTTCACACATTGCCTTTCTCCTAAATGTTACGAAAGAGAGAGAAGAAATCTTACAGTAACACGGTATGGAACTGAACAGATGTGTATTGTACGGACATAAATCAGTTTTAGTACATGCTGAAATTTCTAAACTTGGGTTACATTAAAATTGCCATAGTGTTACTCTCAGCCCTGTCAGCATATATTGCATGAAATGAAGAATTAGTTTTCTTTGTTTGCTTTATTTTCAGACCCAAAGGGAAGGCTGATAATGCATTTGAGTTCTTTTTTAGGGAGATAGAAGTCGACACGTCATTTAAGATTTTTTTTAAATGCACTCTTTTTCCTTGCAAATGTTTCCTGAAGCCTCCTTGTAAATTTTGTGATTTCCAGAAATTCATTTAGCTTTTGGTGACAAAAGATGTGGGGAAACAACCTTGTGATCCCTTGACAGCACTTTGGCATCTCTGTAATGGTGTCAAACAAAGGCCACTAATGGCCCAAGTACAGACCATGGACTCCATTTGCGCCTCACTCGTGTGTACTTGTGTAGTGTTTGTTGAGGATTCACTGTTGTTTAGGCTTCCCAAAAGCATCATTATGTAATTGTTATCCAAGATGTTTATTTTAATGTATGCAGCCACACACCGGCTTGCCTGTTTGGCAGCTTGTGGTCTATTGTTTCTCAGTGCCTCCAGCCAACAAGCTTTAAGTAAAACTACTGTGACATGAATGATGATTTAGATTAACCATAATCGGTGGCATCGGTGATGAACTGATAACCGGCAGGCAGTCCACTTTGACTACTGAGACAAATGTATCCCTTCTTTCTCTTCTCTGCCTTGTATCAATGGAAAATGGATGAAAGAATTTGTTTAAAGCTTTGCACCAGTCAACCCAGCCAGATTCATCGTGTGGGATCAGTGATCACTTCAAGGCAGTGGATAAGGATGGATATAGTGTGGGGTATTTAAACATGGCTGCAGATTGTTTTCCTTTTGAAGCCTGCTTCTTCAGCAGGGCTTTGCAGACTAACTTATGAACGCTATGTGTTGCATGCTTTTATGTTGATTTGGATCAACAAAATGGCACTTTTTGTTATTTTTCCTCTAAGTCTTTGTTTTTATACTAACTGTACATAATTAAAAATTTTCTTTTATTTGTTTCCTAATTACAAAGTCTATGCTGTTTTACATTGGAATTGATATTCCCTGTACTGCAACAGGCAGAATACATGTTAACTAACCAGCTTTCTTGAGAGAATAAAGGCAACTGTGTTTATGACACCAGATATATATGATCCTATGAAATGTAGAGGCATCACACTGTATATTTGTTGTGTACTTACAATACATGGAATAATTTTTAAATGTGTCTGAAAAATAATGTAAACTGAGTATAATTGTCATCCTGTCTTATAAGAGTTTAGCCTGCTCTGCATTCCTATCTTATCACAGCAGGGTCGCTTTGCCAGACACAGTGTAAGTAGGGCCAGAGCTCTCACCATGCAGACTTAGAAATGGCAACATCTGACACGAAAGCTTCCATTCGACACACAACTTTTTCTCAATTGTCCATTGACATTTTAATTGGAGCCTATATGTATTCTGTACAAATATATGGCTTTGTGGTTTATACAGCAGGGTACACTTGCTGCCTTACGCATCTCCATCTCTGGCCCTAGATGTTTTTGCAAAAACCAATGCATGCTGTATAAACTATTACTACAAAAACAGTGGCTTGTTAATCCTTCAAACTCCATGTTTATGTTACCTTGTGGCTTTAAATCAACTAACACTGACTAATGTTGTGCATGACAACAGGACTGAAGTATTGTGCAGCAGGAAAAGGTTTTCATTTGTGAAAATGCTTTAAATTTCACGATATTTTGCAGAATATTTTACTATGGATTCAATGAAAAGAGACAGTGAAGTGTTTCTGAGTGAATAAATACATGTTTACACTAATAACACAACCTGAAATGTTAAATCGTGTAAAGGCAATAAAGTTATTTGTCTGGCCACTTGTCAGTGTGTCAGTGTGGTTTACTGTTTTCTACACGTCTAATAATTCCTCCACAGAAATTTAAATAACTGTCCGGTAGCCATAATCGATGTGCTCAACACCACTGACCAGTTCATTTTATTATTAAGTCCAATCAATAGAAGTTATTCTACTCTTTCAGCGGGGCCTGCTGGCTCCCGTGAGTGCGCCGTTAATGTTGTCACCATGGCAACGGATTTCATCCGTTGGACAGACTATTTTTCAGCCGTTAGCGAGCTATAAGTCAAACTGTTAAAACCACCTAATGTCTGAGGCAGTCTGCTGTCTGAGTTGAAGTTAAAAGCAAGAAGATGACGGACATATTGTGCAAGTGGCTGAACGAGGAGCTCCAGCTGTCAAAAGTTATTGGTAAAGCGTGAATAACGTTAATGTAACGTTACAGCCTATCAAACTGATTGTTAGCTTGATTATGCTAACGACAACACGGTATTCTAGCTGCATTAGCTGTAACTACCTTCAGGTCAAGTCAGGCCATTTCTCATTTATTTATTTATTTATTTATTTATATAGCCCAGTATCCCAAATCACAATTTACCACAAGAGGCTTCACAGTCTGTCCAGCATATCACAGCCTCCATTCACGTACGGAAAAACTCCCCCTACATGGACACAAAAGGCAAAGCTCATGTGAATTTACATGATTAACTTATCAACACAGGTAATAGGATAGGTTATTTTATTTAAAAAGTGGACCAAGAGTAAAGGAGTTTTTGGAAAAACCTACATAGCCAGGTTAGTGCAAACTATTTACGTTCTTACTTACAGCACTTTAATGGTTAGCCAGGTTTTTAAAGCTATGAATAACATAATGGCCACATATTGTAAAGTTCATTTTCATCCATGATAGCCTGTTCATCTTCACAGAGCCGCAGAGTATTCCCCAGGATTTCTCCAGTGGTTACCTATTCGGAGAGGTTCTGCATAAATATCACCTGCAGGACGATTTCAGTTTGTTTTCGAAGAAAGAGTAAGTTGGCCTCTCTTCTTTAATCTCACTCCTCATCCATGATCACTTGCTTTTTGTTGCTGAATAATAACCGACTGTTGCTTAATTCTCAATGATTAAAGTTGATCAAACCTTTCTTCGTAGCACCTCCTTTGCCAAAGTGAACAATTTTTGCCGACTTGAACCTACTCTCCAGTTATTGGGGATCCCCTTCAACATAAACACACCCAAGAAAGTGATGCAGAATAAGCCCGGTGTTGCCACAAGCCTCCTTTTCCGACTCCATGACTCACTTGAAAAGATGAAGAAAGCAATAATCAGCAGGACAAAGATGGAAGACATGCAGCCTGCTGCCATTGCTGCCCTGCACAAAAAACAGCACGCGATGTACCGTCGTGTAAGGGGTGCTGCATAGATCCATGTGTAGTCTGCTTCCTCTGTCTTTAAACATTTTTTATGTTTTATATTATTAACACAACATTAATATCTACAGAAGCATGTTAACAAGCAGTAAACTCTCTTTTTATATTGCCACAGGGGCTGGAACGTGATGCAGAGATAATAGCGCAAAAAATGTCCAGCCAATGCCAGTCTTTGAACAACTGGTCTGTGATCCCTCCCATCCAGAAAAAGAGACAACTCAAAGTCCAGAATGTTCAGAATCTGAAGAATAAGGAGACGGTATGGAAAGTAAATTACAACATCGTAATACTATCCCCCTGCAGATATTTAATAAGATCAAAATTTGCAGCCCGATTTTAAGGCAGTCTTCAGTCTCCATCTTTCTTTCCATCTTTATAAAGTTGACCTTTTGTATTTTTCTGTTTTATTCTCAGTCTGACACACTAACCACTCTTTGCGGTATTTTGATGTTGAACATTACTATAATTAATTTTCCAGTACTAAGTGATAAACCTACTCGAACCCCCACTGCTTGATTACAGGGTAACTGCAGCAAATCTGAATTATTCTTGATTACCTTACCCTTCCAAGATTCACTATGTTTTCTCTCCAGGAATGTACTGACTTGCACCACAACAAAGACTGCCTCATGGCGGCTGGCCTACCTCCCCCTCCCCGTCCACCTACTCTGGAGAAGCCCATGGCGTCTACCCTCACCATCACTCAGCTGGAGTCACTCTACAAACATCTATGCTTTGCTCCATCAGGTACACACAGGGGAGACTGGCTGTGATATGACTGAGTCTATTAATCCTGCTATCAAGCTATCCATCCATCATCATTGATCCTCTCTGACTTTCAGGCTTCATGTGCAGTCCAGAGTTCTTCAGTGTGCTCAGGGACATCATCTCTGTTGACTGGGCCAGAAACACCTTGCCTGAGCCCTGGAGCAAGTTGAATGAAACACAGGTACACTTTAAAGTATTCCAGAGATTCAAAAGGTAGACAGTGTATATCACTATATTGACTGAGTGCAGCTTACAATGAGCACTGTCCTCTTCTCTCCTGTCCCCAGTTATTTATGATTGTATCCCTGCTAACGGACAACTATGAGCTGATAGACTGGCGTCGGTTCCTACTCAGTGCTGCCCTCCCTTGGCCAAGTCCCTCCTTAATGCAACTGCTGGTCGTACTACAGCGATTCAAGGCAGCAGATACTGGTGACACAGGCTTTATAAACGAGGAACAGTACCTACAGGTTAGTCTCTTCACACACACATTCTGAAATCACAAGTCCTTGTCCTCTGGTTATTAGTTATCTATCTGTGGCTCTTCTTTGCTCTTGTGGCATTACTATGTACTGAGAGACTCTTTTTATAAGCAGGCCTGGGTTCAAGTTCATATGACAACATATTTAATATATGGCAGTGTATACTTTATATAATATAAATTGAAAACTGTAGATCCCTGAACATGAAACAGGAGATTTGTGTTGTTTGTCTTGCCCCTTTTTCTCACCAGGCAGAGTTGTGGTTTTCCGATGAGAGTGCCCCGTCTGTCCCCGAGGACCCCTCTGAGCCTCTGCCTTATGAACGTCTGGCTAACCTACGCAAGGTGAACAATCGGCAACGCCTAACAACTTAATTCCAAAACAAAAAATTTTTTTATTGTTCCTGAAATGTGAAATGTACGTTTTAATTTTACTCAAACTACATAAATGACAATAAAAATAAAACTTTTCAGCTATTTTAAATGTTGCCCTATTGTAAAAAGAATAGGACAACTCTTCATCACAATGTCCAGGTTGTTCTAAACCTCAGAAAGTCTGATGTTTATTGTATGTCTAAATGAACTGCACTGCAACTAATAAATAAAATAAATCAACAGCAACATCTGTTCTTCCTTCTTAGTTCTTTTTCCAGTTCTTTGCGGACCACTCTTTCTCTCCTCCTCGACTGGACTATGTGTCCATGTTGCAGTACTTTGCAGCTGACACCAACCCCAAACAGGGCTTCATCAGAGCCCTCAGTGTAGAGCTGGGACAACATCTCAGGCACTCCTCACCAGGAGACCTTGTCATGGTGAGTAAAGGAATGTACAAAGAACAGAGAATGCAATTTTCAAAACACTCTATCCTCTTCATCAAAAACAGTATCTTCTTGTATAATGTATATCGATGATATTATCTATAATAATAATCAACATTATTGTAATGACGTCAGGTTTTTAGAGCTGGTAATTAGTTTTGAAATTAAACACATATTAATGTTTCTCTTCCACACAAACTATTGTGCAGGACAATATCACTTTGTGTTGTGTATACAGTCTATGCCCAGTATAGAGGAGGCGACAGAGCTCAGCGCCTCAGAACTTGATGGAGAGTCCAAAGAAGAAGAGTCTCCGTGTACGTCAAGCAGTGTCTTGGGGGACCAGAAAGTGTCCTTCTCTGCTCTCCTTGCTGTCCTCTGTCCCAAAGTCACCAAGATGAAAGCTGACTACCTTCCTCCAGGCTGCCTGACCAAGGAGAAGCGCTCTGAGATGGTATAATACCCCTATGAAAGTTCAAACAGGGCTGGGATAGTTAAATAAATGGTTGATTTAATTCGGGAAAGAAATGGTTGACTAAATATAGAAAACATGTAATTCCCAAGTACACTAAAGCTAAGCATAATTATTATCCATTATTAAAATTAAACTCATGGTAATAATGTTTATCTCTGATAGTACCTGGTGCATATATTCAGAGAGCTGGGCTACAAGCCTGAGGACTGCATCCCCTTCTCTGTTCTCTGTCAGCATCCTTTCACCCAGATCCTGATGGAGACCTCAAAACAACACCAGCTTGTAGTAAGTCTCTGTGTAGATTAATGTTTGTTATTTGTTTTCTAGTAAAGTGTGCATTAGATGAGAATCCAGAATAGCACAGTGCTTATTCTCTGCTGCTATGACCAGTCACACATACATACATTTATGTGACAAACCTACATGAGGATTCATCTTTGATTTCCGTGTCCCTCTCCACTGTTTGTATCTGTTCTTTCTTGTCTTTCACCTTTATCTGTCAAATTCCTCTCTCTGTCTCTTAGAACATTCATAGAGTGCTACTGCCCAGGCAGGATGAAGGAGAAGGGTCAAGATGAAGGAGAAGAGTCAGGATGAAGGAGAAGAGTCAAGATGAAGGAGAAGAGTCAGGATGAAGGAGAAGAGTCAAGATGAAGGAGAAGAGTCAATACCTCTTTCACTATGAAAGATGTTGCTTCAGCTATTCTGAAGTATTTTCATTACTTTATGTTCAAAATGTTTGCTGAAATGCATTGTTTACTTCAGTATTGAATAAAATAAAATGTTGATGATTTTATTTTGATGATTTTATGGATCTAAGGTAGGTACAGGTGTCACAACAAATATAAAATATCATATGCTTTCTTATACTAGACATTTTAGATATAATAAATAAGGATTAGGGATTTCTTCTGTCAACTTCTAGACCACAGACACATCTAGATGAATCTTTACTCTGGGCTCCAATGGACATGAAATATAAATGTATTTTGGACACTCTTCCAGTGCTGCCAAAATCTTGACTGTCTAATCGGTGAGTAGTGGAGTAGTGATTACTAAGGTGCTGTTTGTTAGTTGTGTTGGACAAGTTCACTGTAAATTTTTGTTTAGAGATGAATAAGCACCTCCTTGACTGGTGAGATACAATTTGTGAATTTAAGTATGTATTTAGTATTTAAGTATTGTAAGTAAGTAAGTAATTAAGTATGTATTTGTATATAAATGTGTATTAAATGCAAATTTAGATGGTATGTTGTTAACAGCAAGCCATATGTTCAGATAGCACTGTCAAGTCAAGTCAGGTTTATGTGTAGATTTCTACCCACCCCTTTAAAATGCTGTTGGCAATGTTTCGGTCCGCATTGTTTAAACCCAACCCATCAGACAGATGGTTCTCACCATCTCTGTACAACACCCAACATCTCACGTATTTTTTTGTTAATCCCGGGACCATGGTAGACAAAACAGCCTGCTGCAGGCGGTGTTCCATGCTCTTCCTGTGCTGGCAATTGTTTGGAGACCAGTTTGATAATGTGGTGCTGAAGGCAGGAACAAAAGGACTTGGCCTCACCATCAAACCCACACACATCACCAGGGAACTGCTCAGCTCTATTATTCAAACACTCATACAGGACGTCAGGTATGAGGATGGCACTTGTGCATCTAATTAACACTGCTTTCCCTTCCTTTATTTACGCTAATGTATTTCTCACCAATACACAAAAAATAAAGATCCTGAGTCAATCAATAACTGATCTTTAGCTTTAACAGTTCAAAATTAGCTTACCCTAAATTTTGGATGTTTCCTGTTAACTTGAGTTTGCTGGATCTTGAGGTGACAGCTTTCAGGTCCACGGGGGGTCCTCCTGTCTCTAATGAACTGAGGTGGAGGTGAGACAAATTTGATCAGTTTCAAATGGCCAGTCATCTTCTCCAGGTCCCGAGTGATCAATCTGAGATCCCAATTCTTTTTGTAGCTTGCAGTTTGTAGCTGAAATTTAAGACACTCACCGATACACAAAAATAAGGATTCGAGAGAGAATCGATCAGTTGGTCCTTAAAGATTTTGTTGTTTTTAATATTGCAAGAGGAACAGTTCTACAAATGCACAAGACAGTCTGCAGAAAATGTTCAGAGTGGGGCAGACCCACGCTGATTCTTATACACTTATAGGAGTATTCTTTCCTTACGTTTTTTCATCACCAAACTGTCACAGTGAAGTGTACTAAGTAAAACCAAACAGTGTATATAAGGCACACATTGTTCTACTTAAAAAACTTTTGAGAATGTTACTAAGATTAAACATGGCTATATACTGTATGGCTATAGGAAAGAACACTCAAGCATGTGATGCAAATGTTCCATTGCACTCATTTCCTAGGTTCAAGTCTTCAGCTTTGTCCCTTAGCAGGATCCACAAATCCATCCGGTGCCTCCAGCCCTCCGACTCACCCAGTGGGTGGTGCACATCCTGCACAGTGGCGGTGGAACTTATTTAAGGCCGACTGAGACTTACTGTTGGAACAAGTATAGCATGGATGAACATGCACTAAGCATTTTCACCATTATGCCTCTTGATGTTGTGTTTTCATTCATATTTATATTTATATTTATTAATGAACGAACTAAACTGCTAAACAGTTAGTTTAGCAGTTGGCAGCCCTAATGACCAAGTGTTTCCAGTTGTCACCATTAAATGTGTCATTTGTATAGTATTAAAATAAAAGGCAATGTTTGGAACATAAAGGAGGATTATAATATGACAATTGTGAATTTTGACCACGTCTGTAATATTGTGAAATTTTTATTTAGTAATAATGTTTTCCCCTTATTACCATTTTACATTAATTTTAGTATATTACTACAGGTGATTACCTGGCTGTTACTTGTAATTATGTGATATTCTTACCTCCAAGAAGATATTCTTACCTCCCCCACTCTTCCAACAGTCCAGTAGGTGGCAGAAATGTACTTACAAGCTGGATAAATTTCCATGTTTTCATCCTGCTGTGTATTTGTTTGTTTTGGCCAGAGCAGCACCTCTTAATCACATCTTAATCACAATTAAAGTAATCAAATGAAGGCAGAGCAGTAAAAAGAACAACACTTGTCTCTTAATTGTAGAAAGTAAGTAAGTAATGTGCAAGTGCCTCATATTGTACTCAAGTACTCAGTGTTTCCTTGTCTGTTCTCTTGTTTCCTCACCTTGTCTCTTGTTTCCTCATCCGTTCTCTTGTTTCCTGCAGCACTAACTAGCTTCAGTCTCACTTGGTCGTCTCCTTGAAACCTGTGAAACTCTGTGATCTAGCGGTGAAATCTAAGAACAGCACGTTGATGTCACAGGCCAAATGTGAACTAGAATAAAAGATACTGTATACATCAAGTAATTAATCTGTCTTCAGCAGTAAAATATTTTTTTTAAATTTCTAATCAAAACCACGTTAAATTGAGTTCTTCAAAATTGTAAAATAGCTAAAGGGGAAAAAAGCTAAATCTCCATAAAGATATTTTATATGGAGAAGAGGAAAGGAGGGGACTGAGAAACCGGGGGAAATAATTATGTCTTCCACGTTGAACAAAAAGTTTTAATTCTGAAAAAGTTATCCTAGTCAGACATCATCAGCGCCGACAATGGGAACTAGTAGATAATCTGTTGACGTGTATCTGTCTGTCTGTGTTTCGCAAAATACATATAACTGTGCTGGCCATTCACTGTGTGAAGGCAAAGAGGGGAAACTTTTATTTTGAAGATTTCGATGCGAACTTAATTGGTAGATAGAGATACTAGCCAATCATAAGCAAGGGGGTGCTGAACACATCGCTGATAACACTGAGTGGTAAATGTGTTTTGTTTTGTCGAAAATGAAATAATATTTTTTTAAACACGAAAAAAAATAACTGTTTCTGATTTCTGTCTGTATCAAATGTACCTGAAAAACACACCCTCTGAAATTGTGATGGGCGTTTTTCATTATTGTATGGCGGCGGACAGACTATTCATTAATATAATTGACAGATTAATCAAGACGTCAATAACACTACTTATATATTATATATTTCTGGACACAAACGCCGTGTTACAAACGCCATTGAGTTGCAACATGGGAAATGTAGGATTCAGTGTTTTGGTAACTTGACCTTAGCAAAGCAGGAAATCTTTCTGCTGCTTTTATTTTGACATTATATATTTTAAAGCAGTCTTTTGCACGTCCCCCCACTTTAATTGAAGTGTAACGCCTTTGTGAGTGAAGAAAATAAAAGTATTCAGGAGTACTGTTTTCATTTACTGTGTATAGTTCCTCCCTAAAATCAACAAAAATAATAACATACATAAAAATCTTTTTTTAAGATTAACTGAGAAGGCTGTCGGTTAACCAGGAGATACCTCCCCAGCTTTGGTATGTAGCATCGCAACATCGCCCTCTTTTGCTCCGGACATCAAATGACATGTCTGCTTTTGTCAACGACAGCCGAGCAGAGTCAGACAGTCGTTTCGTTTGGTTTGCCTGTGGTGCTAGCCAGCCAGCAACAACCAACCGCCTGAATGTAGATCCGCATGGGCTACTACTACTCTATCTCTCCAAATAACCCAGCGGAATCATAAGATAAGGATCCCAGGATGGTCTTAGTGCATGTCGGATATCTGGTTCTTCCTGTATTCGGCTCAGTAAGAAACAGAGGTACGGTATTAATATTCATATCGATCCAAAACATGTGCCCTGTTTATCTTAATATTCACTGCAGCTGTTGGCTAGCTAGCTCGAGCTTAGCCCCTGGGTTAGCTCGCGTTAGCTAGGTTAAAACTAACGGTCAAATTATTCGCGAATTTACCCGTGACGTTATTCTGCTTTAATTTGTATTAATTGCGCATTCATATAAAGCACCGAATAATGTAGTTTGCCGTGTGTATTTGAGCCAAATTGAAAACAAATACCGCCGCTAAGGATAAGCTAACTGGCTCGTTGGCTCAGGCTATAGCTTGGGACTGAAACATTCCTCACAAAGGATTGCACATGCACGGGGCGTGCGGTCCAAGATACCTGGCGTAAAAACAACACATTCCTGCATAGCCAGCCGTGGTGAACAGTCGTAATGCGAGATGCATTTTATTCGTGCGGCTTTTTTCTCCGTAACATTACGATTCATTGCAATTTTAGCCCCGAGGTGTTATCGTTTATTTGCACTGTAAAAATACCGCAAAATAGACGTAGCCTTTCCAGCCAGTCAGCTTATCTGTGCCTGGATGATGTCATTTGAAGATCACCTTCTTCTGCTAGCGCTCTTCGTTTTTTTCCACCGTGATTTTTAGCAATTATTATCCATGTCAATTGGCCAAAGCACTAATCGATACATGGCCAAATGCCCGGGCGGCGTGGACTTCCCGAGCCATCAACGTTATCAGTCGCCTTTTCTATTATTTGCTAATTGGCAATTCAGCAGCTGTTTGTTTGAAGCTGCCGGATTGCAAAAAAAAAAAAAAAAAAAGACCCGAGTATGCGGTCACAGCTAAACAATGATAAAGCTACAGTGTAACATTAATTTCATAACAGTGGCGTCAGTGATTTCATTGTGCTTTTATTTCTGTTCTTATTTCCCTGTTTCATAGTATGGAGGCTGGCTCTACATTCTGCATTTATCAGATCTTTGTCGTCCCCCCCATTGTGTAGCTAATGATCATCTGCTGCTGTGTGGTGTGGCGTGGCCTCTGCCTGTTCTCTGCATTTAGCTGTATTGTGAATCCCTTCTTCATTTCCTCTTTCCATCAGAAGACGACATTGGTATTAAAAAAAAGCACCCCCCGCCCCCCCTTCCCAAGATGTATTCAGTCATAGACTTTCCATGTTAAGCAGACTAAAACAATAGCTAACACCTAGAACAGAGCACCTTTTTGTCTTTTTTCTGTCAAGTTGCTGTAGCACTGAGTAAACGTTATTAGCTCCTTTTTTTTAGATATCAGTTGAATGTCATTGTGTACCTCCCATCCAGTCTTGATAGACAACATGCTGTAAATTCCTGTAAAGTGGATACATTTTGCATGATCTTAAATACTGCACTGCATTGTTGAACACCAGAATTTGGCTCATCTTCCTTCTCTTCACACAAGGTGCAATGTACACGATTAAAGTGACCTACAATTGAGCAAAAAAAAACAACAAAACAAAACGGGAAAAACAACACAAGCATGCAAATTGGAACCACATGCATGCTATTTTATTGAACTCAGCATTTCAGCAAATGCTGCCATGTGATCACTTGAAATGTCTGAAGGTACACTGCACCTGCACACAACAACCTGCCATAACTGTCTCCATTTTTGTGTAATCCTTTTGTTCCCTTTGCAAATTTCAAGCTTCGAATCACACTGAATTGTCAGGGCGGTTTGCTCCTTATGGGCGAATGAAATTTATTAAAAAGCAAAAACATGCTCACTGGTGGTTCATCACTCCTCAATTTCCCCCACTAACATAAGGCCAAAATGCTATCCATTTCACAGGGATGCCTATTTTCCTGCACTGCTAAAGAGATCCTCTATTAGTAATAACGTCTTTATTGTTTGGTTGTGGTCTCTCTTTACCTTTTGTTCTGGTAATAGTACTTTCAATGCATGGTCACATTTATGATTCATAATTTTTTGTTTTTTGTTTTTTCTACATTGACTAGTGAAAATCCAATGTAATCTTTCTGTAGTAAAGATGTACCCTGCTGTACTGGAATCATGTGCTGTAGCCAACACGTCTGCTCATTGGATGCTGCTTTTGTTCTTTTTAACCCTATATGGAGCATGGTGGGCCTTGCCTTCAGTCTATGTTGTTTATTTTTGTTGCATGGATTTATACTATTATTACAAACAAACAAAGAAAGAAAACACAAATTCCACATATACTAATATTTTTCAATAAAGAATATAGTGTTTTTCCTAACCTTCAGTGTGCTTCTTGCTGATTTCCATTTATTGTCCTCCCTCTCCCTTGTCCCTACCTGCCCCCCCCCTCCCCTCCCCTCCCCTCCCCCCTCCCTCCCCTCCTTCCCCTCCACCCTCCCACCCACCTCCTTCTCCCGCTGTGACAAAGATAGACAATTTCCACGCTTCCTCCATCACAGGGCCTGAATGAGTCTATCTGCTGTCATTCATGGTGATCGTTTTCACTGAGACGCTTGAAAAAGCAGTGTGCTACTTACAGTCTAGACTTGAGCCTTTGACCCACGGCAGCAAGGTCACCTCCTGTCTGCCCGGCTGCACTGCCGACTTGTCGAGCTGAAAATATTGCTGGAAAGTCATACTGCTTATCTTCCCTGGGTGTGTTTTAATCCCGTACTGCCTTTTTCAAGCGTACTCCAAGTAAATGCAATGTAGACTTTGCCTAATTCTTCATGATTTTTAAAAAGGTTTCCACTGTTTACATCAGAGTTTGTCATGTCTTTTACACTTTCAGAGCAGATAAAACTTAAAGCTCGTACTGGAATTTTGAACCTTTTCTCAGAACCGCACAATTTCAGTCTCTAAACTGGTAGGTTACTGTAAAATTCATTCCATTAGCTTCTGCCAGTTGGACATAACAGAGCACAGTATATTGAATCCTGCTTTCACTGCAGGCCTGCAGTCTGGCTTCCTTTGGCCAGGATTTCCTTAAAAGTTTCCAATCAAAGCTAAATTTGTTTTTGCAATTTCTCAGCCTTTCCCTAAGCTAAAGCTTAAGCTTAAACCCGGCATTAAAACCATATTGCACCAAGGCACAAGGAGGCCTGTCTTTTTCTCCCTGTTGAGTCTCTACAGCAGTCTGTTCACTGCAGTTGCCAAATAGCTGTGGTTGGAGAGAATAAAAAAAGCATTTAAGCTATTTCCTCTCAACTCCTGAATGTTCACATGGGAGGAGGAGGAGAAGAAGAAGTAGAGCTGTGCTGTATGTCTAAGACACAAAGATACAATAGGTTTCAGTGGAGCATAGTAGCATAATGTAAATTTATTGTCTGGTTTCATTTTTAAGAAGGAAGGACTTGTTCTTTATGGTTATATAGATAGAGACTTGGCACTTAAACAGTTTAATGTATCTTAAAGACAGCCAGGTACTGAAGGTTTTACTGGGTGCACTGACCCACTGTCAGCTGCAGAATTTACAAGGCCTGAGCCATGTTGAAGACTGATAATAGATAATAGATTTCACCTGCTCTTAAACAGTTTGCTTGTCTGTGACTCAGAAGACCAAGCGTTGATCCAGAAGTCGGAAATGCACTTAAAGAAATGAAAGCTTGAATTTTGTGTGCAGGACCAAAAATGGTTGTCATGTTCATGGTACTTGTGGTAACCGTCATTTTCCCACCCCCACAGAAGTATTTTTCACCCTAGGTAAGAGGTAGGGCTTCATTAACATGCTATATCACACACACAGTGACACCACATTTCACCCACAATTAATTCCAGCTAATCTCTCCCCTCAGGTGCCTGACAACTTCTCCTTATCCTCCACAGGATCCCATTTCAACCGGCAACAGCAACAGCAGCAGCAGCAGCAGCACAGCCATGCTACCTCTTGCCGGCACTTCCAGTTAGGTCCTCAGGCGCCGCTGCCCATGGACTTCCCCATGCCCCACCCAGGGCAGCCACAGTCAGGCATTAACCCCCACCTGGCCCCTCCCGGCCACCAGCATGGCCCTCCGCTCCACCCGCCCCTCAACCCCTTGCCCGCTCAGTTCCAGGACATCCCTGCCCCACCCTTCCTACCTCAGGCATTACACCAGCAATACCTCCTCCAGCAGCAGATCCTCGAGGCCCAGCACCGACACATCCTGCCACCCTCCAGGTACCCACACAGGTTTGCAGGGAAATTTAAAAGATGAAGGCGAAATGTCTGTCTTCCTTTGTCTCCAGTTCCTCTTATGGTCATATATTGTGGTTTATGAACATCTTTAGGGACTCTAAAGATTTTGCAGTGGCGTCATATTTAGGAATATTTGCATTATAAGATCTTTGTCCCCCAAGATTCTTTCAAATGATTTGGTTATTTGTCTTAGCAGACGCACCCCAGAGAGAGTTCCTCACCAGCCCCACAGACTGCGGCCTGGCTACGAGTTTGCCCCCCCTCTTCATGTTCCTCCTCAGCCAGTGGTCCAGCAGCCTCGCTACCTGGCCGAGGGCACAGACTGGTAAGCAATGTATCTCTTCTAACATCGTATACAGAGGAAAAAGGCATGAGCTACTTTTTATTTGTTACATTACTGTGATGTAAGTTTTAGATTTCATATCAACAAATCTTTCCTAAGTCGCACAAAATGTAATAGTCATTTTCATAACACTGATTTAAAAAAAAATTGTAGATAGATTTCGTGAGTTCACATCTTACAACAGGTAACATTAATACATAAAGAGTTTCTTTTGCACAGTCTACAGGGCTACAAAGGCACGCCATACCAGATACTTTTATCCAGTGATGCAGGATTTTCACGGGGGGTAAAAAGGAGGTAGAGCTACCCATAGCAGAAGTTTGACGTTAATTACAAGTTATGCTTTGTAATACTGCAGAGAAATAATGGTAAAAAAATAAACAATGAGAAAAATCTCAAACAACAAAAACATTGAACTAAAAAGTGAATATTAAGATATAGGAATTTAGAGAAGTTTGGAGATTGTATGAGGAGTCGATGGATACTTGATTAAGATTAAGTAATTGTTGAAGGAATCTTAATGAAAAAACTGATGCATATCTTGAGACTAGTAGAAACACAACGAGAGCAATGGGGAAAAATAAATGTTAATGCATTTCCCAAATAGGATATTTTATGGCTACTTTTATAAATTGATGTTGCAAATCTCTGGCCAATGAAAATCTGAGTGACTAAAATAAACAACGGATTGGAGTTTCTGTATTTTAAATGAGTTGATCTTACTCTACGATCTTTCCTCCATGACACTGCAGAAGTAGCCCCTGCAGTACAAATACCCCTTGTTAGGAAACGCTGGCCTGAGTAGAGCTGTTGTCATGAAGAGCCGCTGTGGCGTGGAGAAAACAAAGGACAGTTTGCCAGACGCACCGTGAAATAATGACTTGCATGACATTGACTGACTTGTTTTTTGGTTTCTATCCAGGGATCTAAGTGTAGATGCCGGGCTGCCCCCTCACCAGTATCACATCCATCCGTTGCCGCAGCACTATCAGCACTACTTGACCTCTCCTAGGATGCACCACTTCCCTAGAAACAATGCCTCAACACAAGTGGTGAGTCCCCTCTGCCTCACTGCAATCAATCATGTCTGTCTGGATGAACTCAGGTTCTCCTCTGGGTTTGGAGAGTAATCTTGATACCCAACAACTGTGGGATGACCTGTGTTTTTTGTTGTTTTTTTTGAATTTCCGCCTCAAAGCTGACGCTAGCGTCTTTTATTTGTCATCTTCCAGGTTGTCCATGAGATCAGAAACTACCCATATCCCCAGTTGCACTTGCTGGCTCTGCAGAGTCTCAACCCCTCCCGCCACGCGTCTGCTGTTAGAGAGAGCTACGAGGTTTGCGTTGCTTCCTTCTCTCCTCAGCAGACACACACACAAGCCGGGACTCATTTATCATTGTTTCCTCTGTGACCAATGCTCTGGACATGCTTGAGTGTGTAACTGATTGTCTTATTTCCAATTACTCTGGCTTCCAGATGCCTCAAATGGTCCAACCGTCTTTAATGTCATGATATTTGTTTTCATTTGAATAAAATGCAGTTGTGTGCTGAGAGGCTCTTTCCTGTTCCTCGAAGGACCAATTATTTTACTTTTTATCAAAGTATTGCACACTTCACATCTGTCTTTTGCATTTGAATATTTTATTATACAAATGTTAAGTTTGCTGATCTCTGCAGGCAAATAACAGAGCTTGTGTCTGATTTTTACCTGAAAGATTTAAAGTCCATATGTTGTTTCCTTTTGAAGGAGCTTCTGCAGCTGGAGGACAGACTGGGCAGTGTAAACCGTGGAGCGGTCCAAACCACCATAGAGAGATTCACTTTTCCCCATAAGTACAAAAAGGTAAAATTAGCCCCCCCCCCCCTTTTTTTTTTTTTAACCTTTTAGCTGAGAGATAGATCTTTTTGATGTGGTCTGGTTCAGATGAAACACTGGGCGAGAAATTAGCTGAGCTGGATGTGAAAGAGGAGAACGGAAAAAAAAAAAGGGGAGCGAGGGGTCCAAAGGATCAAAGAGGGAAGACGAGAGGGGGAAGAGGGTCACGACTCTAGCAGTAGTTCAAAGGTCAGACTAATTTCCGTTAGCAGATTAGCGAGACAGGTCTGCATTGGGCACAATCCGAGGCGGGGGATGACTCATCCAGCTGTCTGCAGATATGTGCGTGGAATGAATTTAAAAAAGCGTCTACACTGAATATGACCCAAATACTGTCAGATCATTTGGTACATCGTGAGTGGGAAGAAGTAATTGAGTCTTTTCCATCTGATGTCTATTTTCTTTCTAGGAAGCATGATTAGGTGATTCTTTCCTTCTTGCCTGGGCTGACTCAGAGACACTCTTGGCACAAACATAACAGCTTCGAACACACTGCTGCACGACACACTTTAATAATTTAAATCTCTCTGCAGAGAATACCCCAGGACCTGAAGATGTGTCTGGATGATGAGGAGCTGGACACCGATGAGAAGTGCACCATCTGTCTGTCAATGCTGGAAGATGGAGAGGATGTCAGGTACAACCATACACTGTTTTATTTTTTTAAAGGGGTAAATGCAGATGTGAGATAGTTTCTCTCCTCATTTGTCTTACCTGTTCTGGTCCTCTGTTATATGCACCTTTTAGCAATTCTTAAGTACTAGTATGCCAATCTTGGTCTGTCATTTTGTTGGTCAGCCTGTCCAAATCTTTAGTCCAGACTAAAATATGTCATTAACTTGTGAATTACTTATGAATCCTACTAACCTTGATGATTTGACCTTGTCCTCTAGTGGCACCAGCAGGTTGATATTTGTGGTTTGGAGTGAAATGTATGGGGCGCCAAAAATTAATACATATTGTAAACAGTGCCAAATACTCCATGACAACATAGCATTGGTTTTTCAGTGTAATTAAATCCAGATTTAATCGGTATGATCTTATATTGTCAATGCATGATTGATACGATGTGAATACTGCATTAGTCTTGTTCTACGGAGGATTATTTAGGCAAGCATGTTTCTTTCCTGGTGAGGTTTTAGAGACAGACCTTATGGAATGTCTCATTTGTCCATAATATTTGTTTTTACATCCAGCCTCTACAATGCAGTGGACTTAGGCACAGTGTTGTGACCAAAATGTACTCTTAAGCTTGTTTGGGGAAAGCTGGTTGAGGTCTTGCATCTATCCAGACAACATTTTCCTTGCTGTTTTACACCTCAAGGAAATGTTTTCTAATTTCTATATATTCACAACGCTTTCCTTCAGAAAGGATACACAGTCAGAGTCTGAGCAGTCTTTAACCATAGATTGGTTCTACCATGTCAGTTCAAAGCGTCGTGTTTGAAAATCCTATCACAGGACTTCTTCCAGCACCTCATCTTGAAAATGCCACCTGAAGGCAACATTAGCATTTCACAAAATCTTATGATGTGTGTCCAGTATTGTGATCTGTTTGGCGAAGTGACAGTTATTTTACTGTGTGGAGAAGAAAAAGGGAATGAAGAAGAACAAAGAAGGTGAAAGCTACAGGGTTTACAGGGCCTGGTTGTATTTTAAATTTAAGAAAACTGAGCAATGATACCATGATAGTTTGGTTATGCTTGATTATTTATCATTCAAGATGTTTCAAAACAACTGCGAGGGGAGCACATGGAAAAAGGCACATGCATTTTGGTCTGTTCACAATCTACATTTAAATGCTTCTTGAGTGATTTGATACAAGTAGACAGCTCTAAATACATGGTCGCACCTAAAACACACACAAATCCGTCCGCCAACTCTGTAACAAAGAACAAATGTGGATTTTTAGCAGCGTTGCAGATTCCCCACAGATAAAAATCAAATGCGAGTTGTGAAGAGAAATTCGATCACAAGAAGTCACTTGAGACGCATTCTGATGTCAAATGTGAACCACAGTCAGACAACTGGATCTATTCTAGACACAATCTGGATACCGAGAATGACAGCGCTCATAAATCACATGCGCATCGAAGATTTAAAAGTCTTAAAGTTGGCGTAACTAAGCAGAGTGCCCACAGCTGTTTCCTCCAGCTGTTTAGAAGTGTCTCTTTTCTATTTCTATTCTATCTGTTCAGTTTATTGACAACATAACAGTGCATCTATAAAATACAATAGGCTATATTCCACTTGATGAATAAAGTCCTGGATTTCCAACATTTATTAAGATGGACATGGAATTCAATGTCTGACATTGGCATTAAAAATCAACTAAAAACTGCAGAAAATTGAATCAGAAAAACAAATCAGGCAAGGGCTGCAACAAACTATTGTTTTCTTTTAATCTGCAGAATATTTTCTTGATTAATCTGACTCTTATCGATGAAATTTCTAAAAAATAAATACTAAATGCCTAGGATTATCCAGGGTTGAAAAGTTGACATATTTAAGTTTTTTGTGCAGTCAACAGATATTTAACTAACTAATCATTCTGTGGAACGGTAACTCCTCTAAATACTTACAGATGAATTTTCTGTTCATTTAATCCGCCAATCTTTCAGATTCGAACTCTAAGACAGGCAAGACGAATCCATGTAATGTATAACAAAGATGAAAATGCAAATTTCAATTTCAAATTTCAAAGTAAGACTTAAAAACTATAGATCACATTGTAGTCTTAGAAATCGCATCATAAACAAAACATTTTGGGCAGACAATTGTCGTATTTTCAAGCTAAATGAACTGCTCGATTAAAAAAAAACAAAACAAACAATTTTATTATCTGAAAAATGCATTGTCACAAAGCTGACTGTTTTTCTTCTCTGTCATGTAGTTGACATTTTGGTTTATGTAGGCTTTTCAAAGCACACTGATGTCTTCAAGCCAAGCCAATTTATTTTTAAAATACTAACCGTGTCTCTCTTGTGTCTAGGAGATTACCCTGCATGCACCTCTTCCACCAGGCGTGTGTGGACCAGTGGCTGGCTACCAGCAGGAAATGCCCCATCTGCAGAGTGGACATTGAGACCCAACTGACCCCCGACAGTTGATAGCTCCTGTCGACTCCTGCAGCTTTGGATCTGGTCTTGTTAATTCTCCATTGCCTCCCTCCGGGGGAAGCTCTGCCAAACACCCCCTCTTCCCCTCTGCATCACTCAACAAGCCTGCCTTCTGAGACGGCTGTGACAGAGGGATCAACAAAGCACACTCACCTACAACACAACGAGGGATTGGGGGTTGATGCATTGATAGGTGGCTGGACTGAAGGTTGGTTAAATGGACTTGCTGGATGTAAAAGGTAGGAGCGGACATGTATGGACAGATGTGCTGAGGCTTCACATGAGTCCGTGCACCCTGTGTACATTTCTCCATACAGCCACCAAGAGAGGACATTGTAACCCACCAACCTCCCCGGCTCAGTGTGGTGTATTCAGGCCATTTCTCTGCCACTAGATCTAAACCCTCCCCCCACCCCCCCAGGCCTGTGAAAAATCCTTTAAGCTGCACTCTGCCCAAGCCCTCAGCACATCTGTACAGAACATTATCAAATGATTAGCATGAGGTTGTTTGGTGTGAACTCTTGTAGCTGAACGCTTGTGGTTTAATGGAGTATAGTACTGAAAAAGTATTTACAGAGTAACAATGTTGTGTAGCAAGCAAAAGCCTTTTGAGAAATATGTTTGTGAAAAATAAACCTGCAGAGAGGGTCACTGCAGCTCTAACGAGAGAGAATATTCAGTGTGTTAAATCATAGGTAATGAGGAAAGAGCTAGTTGTGTAAAAAGGCCAAAAATCCCTCTTTCTTGTCTAACATGGTTTTTGGATTTACAGTTAGTAGATGCCATCAGAGTTGATGCTAAACCCGCTAACTGCAGGCATGGCTTCCAGTGATCTGTGTAGTGTCGTAGTGGGGCCTCTATAATCTAGAGCAGAGGCCTCAGATGTGCATGCTGTATGGCAGGCTTGGGCTGTGTCGTTAATATTGTGGAGCAGTAGAAACAGGGACTGTGTCTGTGCATGTGAACCGTATACTATGACGATCCCACTCATTCATAGAGGAGGACAAGAATGCACCGAATACCCCATTTCCAACCCCCCCCCCCCCGACTCATCTCGAGTTAGACCAAAGTTGCCCTTAGACACTGATCTCGGACCAATGTAGCATTTCTCTCCTGATGTTCGAGGTTAGGATTCAAAGAGCTGCTAGTAGATCCGTGTCTAACTGCAACTCCTCTCTGTTGCCTCGCTCATGGCATGATCATGACATGAGAGGCCGGCATGGGCTTGAGGATGCAGTGCCTGAGTCTTGCCATCAGAGTGAATAAAATCTGACATTTGTATTACCTATTACCGGAACCTTATTGCCTATTGAACAAGCACATGTGATTTCTATATACAGTGAATCGCCTCTGTTGTGTATCGGCTCCTTTTCATTTCAATCTAAGTTGCTCCCACTGTTTGATAAAAAAAGACTGTGTCTGGTGTTACAGGGAAAATACAAACTAGTTTGCCTGTGATATGTGCTAGAATGTGTATGATTGTCTCCACCCCCCTCCCCCATGGTAGTAGTGTATGGTATTGCTAGAACAACTGTGATACGTTCAGTGATAGAAGCCGTTTTCTCTATATCATGCATGAACCATGTCGGCGTAGTTCACTTGAAGGAGGGTGAAAGGGAGAAAAAGCCATCCATTTGAAAATACCAAACAATTGTTCTTAACATAAATTTTTATTTTAATTGTCGTTTTTTTTTTCTTTCTTTCCTGCCATTTGTTTTCTTTTCCTTTTTACTTGTAATTGTTTTTGTTGCTCACATGCCAATCTGGACATGGTACTAATATGCCGAGTCCTTGTCCATTTTAACCATAGTGAAGAAAAAGCTGCAATGCTGCAAACATATTTATTGTTGTTATAATGTAGCTTGTGTTTTGTAAATGCACTATAATATGGAGTTGCCTGATTTTTGGTTTGGTGGTGTGGGTTCTTCTTGTCCTAGATTTTGTTTCAGTTCAGTTACAAGTATTTTCATGCTTCCTTGTGTATTATTGGAGGGTAACTTGACTGTTTGTGTTGCATTTTTTTTTCTTTTGTATGAAACCTCCATCCAAAAAACTACAGATGGATGAAAATGGAGGTTTGCTAGTTCACATAGAATGCTGTGATTAAAGATGCCTTAAGTATTTAACAATCATTATTTATTACTAACTGTAGCTAGCTAGCTATCGTGGTGGAATATTTAATGTCTCTATCTCATAACTTTGCAATTTAATCAATATATTTATTTAAAATAACACAAAATATTAAAAAAAAGAATACCTCATTATGCATTGGTCGGTGGGGATGCTTTTGCATGCCGTCTGTGTTTTCTTTTTCAGAGGAGAAAAAAATGAAACGTGTTGAAAAATTGACTTGGGGGGTGTTTCCCTACACATTTTCTAGCCAGCATGGTGCTGTTGATCTGGATTACATTCCATTCATGTCACGTCTTGATTTTGCTTTTCAACATTTTTTTTTGTGTTTTAAATATCATCCCTGCTTTGATCTAAAACAGACGACGGGGCACAAACCCCTTTCAGTCTTATTACGGCTCCACAATTAGCTTGCTTTTGTTATATGATACTGCTTTGTTTCCCATAATCAGTCATATTTGAGTTTCATTATTTTTATGTTCTGTTTTGTTTTTGACCATGTTCATGATATTCCATCATATCTGGATCTCAATTTAGTGCTTATTATTTTAGGACCCACATAATGAGCTGTATTATTTGTTCTTATGTATCGCTGGCAAATGCTTTGTGTGGGATTTTGGGAAGTATCTAACATGCTAACTTGAGCCATTGGTCTTATTGAGCAAATTTCTGGTGTACTGTGGTTATACAATAGATAGCGTGTTTTACACCTGGGTATAATAAGCTAACTACGTTTTCGGTGTGCATTTCTTATTAATACTCTACTAATCCTGCAAATTATTATAACATATATTGGATTGGAATGACGCTGGCTGGTCTTACTATTATTATTTCATTTCGTGCTCTCACTGGCCTTACCCCATGTCCTCCACAGTGTACCCCATTACTCCAGAGCGAACTGGACAGTAGCCATAGTATTAACTCAAGCTGATGAACCGGAATGAACAGTAGAACTTAAAGCACAAGCTTTTTAATGCATGTCCTTCTCAGGTTTTCCTATGTGTATGTGGGAGTAGCTCTGTAGATGTGTTTAATATGATGCTGTACCTTCTTGAATATTTCAGATGTTTCTTTGCTGCTGAAAAAATGTTGATTATTAACCTGCCAGTGAAAAAGGGAAGTGGCCATCTTTGTACAACACACTGCTGTTTTGCTGTAACCGCGCAATGTTTTATGATCTTGAGTATTTTATAGAAAAGTAGAAGTATGTATCAATAATATGAAAGCAATAGCTAAATCATAATGAAGAATAACATGATCAGTGAATATTGTGGAAAATCTTTAGATTCACTCTGGGTGGATTTTGTACTGTATTTATTACTAATGATGATGCAAAAAGTTGCATAGCTTAACCCAAACTGTTCTGTCTCTTTTTTATTTATTGTCTTGTATATGATCTTTTTGTATGTGTTTTTCAAATAAACTGCCTAAAATGCTGACAACTAATCTGATTTGTGGTGTTAGTTGGCGTCTTATTATGGTAAAGCAAACTCTATAGAGCTGTCAACACAAACACACTAGCCAATATTAGCCTATTACAGATATATATATCTGTTAAGTAACAAGAAATTGCAGTACAGAAATGCTACATACTGCATGTTTGAGATCATTTAGAAACATAATTCTTTGTCCAATTTTAAATAATAATGAAAAATGAATACCGGTCAATTTTATTTGTGAAAATCGATGTGATATTTTGCAAAACCTGTACATATTAGACACAATCATTAAAATCTAGTATAGTTTATTTGTCATTTTAACAGCGTGAACATGCTCAAAACCTCCTTTGACTAATTCAAAGGGAAAATGTAAAGGTAATTTAGCTGTGGGGCCTTCTTTTCCACCTGAAGGTGTCAAGTGACTGCCATTAATATGTAGACGCGTGGTGTGTGAACTGGCTGGTGAACTGACTTAACCTAGACATAATTAAGAAGAAGGCTAAACAAAGAACTGAGAGAGAACAATTTAAGACTGAATGTTTATTGTGATGGGTGGTCTGCTTTGGGTAATATTCAGGTCTGTTTATTTTGCAAACTGTACAAGAAAAGGTGGTAGGAAATGGCTTTTTCTGAAGTGAGACGCGGAGCAACCTAAATCATTGGCACAAAATAAAAAAACAAAACACTTGCGTTAACCGTTACATAAAAGTTACATTCAGGTCTGTTAATTTAACACTTTTCCTCACAAAGCTTGTCTAACATTCATTAAAAAAACAAACGGCCGACCAAAAAGGCTCTAAAGGAATGCTCATCCACTCCATTTGTTTCATGCGTCCTCCTCCTTAGCATCTTGGGTAGAGCACTCGACGA
The DNA here is from genome assembly GCA_023373845.1 of Nibea coibor. NCBI lineage: Eukaryota > Metazoa > Chordata > Actinopteri > Sciaenidae > Nibea > Nibea coibor. Next base: position 9,610,598 of record CM041737.1, on the reverse strand, counting down.
ATCTGCCTGTCGGCCTTATAAGCGTCAAGCCACTTTCCACACGGGAAAATGGTGGTAACTGAGTTGGCTGTATTGGTGATTTCAACACACTCCAAAAACCACCCACAGCTGGAGCTGGTGCTGTCGTGCTCTACTTTGACCCTCAGTAGCTCCCCAAGGTCCAGCATCTCCAGAACAAAGCGGTCCGCTCGCCCTCGTTCAAAAAGGTTGCGGAACTTCTGTCGCAGTTGACGCTGGCCCGAGTCGCCGTTGACACCATAAAGGGTGATGAAAACATTGGCATCTGTGCCAGCCCCGCTGACATCCCCGGTAATGACGATGATTTCATACTTGACGGGGACCAGGTTGCGGACTTTGCTCGCGAAACTCTCAACCGACTTGAAGCATTCAAATGTCAGGAACTGGTCCTTTTTGGCTGAGAGGGGGATTTGTGCATCACAGTGGAAGAAAAACCTAAACAGGAGGGAACACATCGACGCCATCAACGTGACATATTTATATAACATAATGTAGGATGTATGAGATTCCACTCACTTGTTTCCCAGCTCCATCTCAGTCACCACCACCTCCATAACGTGCCAGTGAGCCTCGTTCTTCACTTTCTTTCCGTCTTTGGTTATGTGGCCAACGCAGATGCCGGCAATCTCCCCCACGTGCTTGGACGAGAACTCAAACCTGTCGGTGGCACCGCTGTGAAAGGGCAAACGAATGTTACAACTAGTGGCAGTGTTTGTGCACAGTTTGATTCTGATAAATTCAGTGGTCTGCCAGATAAGTTTTTCCTTTTGTGTGCCTCATGGGATTCGCTCTCCTGAGAGCTGAGACTTGGAGAACAGAAAGTGAAGCTAAAGATAAAAGAGGAGATTACATAAAACCACATCATAGGGTTTTTACTGTGAGCTGGGGCACCTAGATTCTCTTTGAAGACCTACCATAAGAACTTCTTCTTCTTATTCTCCAGGACAAACTCCTTGGAACGAGCTTTCCTTCCTTCCAACACTATCCAGGCGTTTTCAGTGGTGGAGGCGTCGTCTGTGTTTGCAGTTGTTGTGGCAATTTCATATTCTGTGGCAATGCGGAGAGACAGAGATTGTCACACCACAATCGTTTCACATTTTACAAATGGTTGTAATTAGCTGCAAGTCATTCATTTCCGACAATTAGAGAGCTTGTAATTATGGCCCTAGACTTCCGTTTTTACTAACTGGTTTTGTCACTGAGGTCCACAGTGTCGTTGTTGGCACAGGCCAGCTCTCTTATGATCTGCCTATCATCTTCATTTTTAGCCAACCAGCGGTCACAGGGGAACCTAAAGACCTCGTCCATGGTCTCATCTTTCACATCAATGTACTCCAGGTGCCAACCAGCAGCAGGGCCTGTTTACAGCAAGAGTAACAACAAAGTCCATTAGGGTTTTATCTTCCAGTGCATACTCCCGTCTACAGAAATAGTTCAACATTTTGGGAAACATGCTCCTTATGGTGAAAGTTCTTTAATAACTCTGTGAATACAAGTGAAATGCGATTTTCTCACATTTAACAGGAACAATTTGACAACAACAGCAGCAAAATTATTTATGAATGCAATGATTTCACCTCGTGTAACTCACTATTTGACAACTCGCAAAACCAAAACACATTTAAATCTGCTGAGATTGTAGCTTTGAAATACACCAAGACAAATCATCACTATCACTGTGATATATGTTCGTTGTGCTGCTTTAGGAAACAAAGATCTGCCTAGTTGCTGTTCTTTCCTCCTCACCTTTGTTGTCGTGCCACACTCGGACTTTGGACAGTTCGCCGAGACTGAGCATGTCAGGAAATTTGAACACATCTTTCATTTTACGCTCAAACTTATTCCTGTTGGAGCTCTCCTTCAGCGGCAGCATCCCGGTGTCCCCGTATTCTCCAAACACCATCAAAAACACGTTGGCATCAGTGCCGGCATCTAAAATATTAAAAGAAAAAACATGAAAAATGAGAGTGCTACTATGACACTGGGTTTAACATGGTTACTAATTAGTATTAGATTGTTGAGGCCATTACGTGAATAAACTGTAAAACCTACTGCTGACATCACTAGTCTGGACTGTGATTGTGTAGGATGTCTTCTCCACCATCTCTTCGTCATCTACCACAGCTGCCAGTTCGCACACTTTGGTCCTCTTTGGCCCTTTTGTCTTTGACAGCCAGTTCTCATAGGTAAACAGATACACCTCATCTGTGGTCAGGTTCCGCATCAGGATCTAAAAGCATTTGCCATCATCAACATCACTTGAGCTAATTTCTTGTTTTGCGCAGCTCCCTCTGGAGCCACAGGCTTTAAACAACAATTTTCACATTATGCAGTAGTACGCCCCAAGACCTGGAAACAGACTTTGATGTGTAAAATCACATTTCTCCTTGGAAAAGATCTAGCAGGTGAAATTTAAGCCTGTTGATTTCACAGACAAAAATGTGGCCATTGTTACAGCTTAGGCATCCTTTGTCAAATACTGTATTTTGATAGGGGTTACAAAAAAATGATGTCCACATAGATAATAAACCTAGCAGTCTTTACCCTGTCAAGAAACCAGTCAGGTCGACTTCCAGTGCCATCAATCCAAATTCTGATCTTCTTCAGAGGAGCAATATCATCTATCTCCAGAGTGAATGTGTCTTCTTGGCCTCTTTCAAACCTAAATGATGGAAACAACATATATGTATATATATAAAATGTTAACTATCTAGCTACAGCCAGGAGCTGTTAGCTTGACCTGCTAACCCGGCTCTGTCCAAAAGTAACAAAATCCATCATCTCTAAATCTTCCTGACTCACACGTAAACTCTTCTTTTTTTTGGCCATTTACATACAACGGAAAGAAGGGAACACGTCATTGACCTTTTAAGTTGTTATGGTGAATAGTTCCTGATATACATATTAAGCAATATTTTCATTTATTTTGACTCATGCTTCTGGCTTCACAATGAATGAAAGTCCAATATTTTATTTTAGCTCTGTTTTTGGTCTCTACCAACTAATTGGTAAATAAAATTTTTATCAGTTATTTAGCTGATAAAATTCTCCACTGTGCTCATCAGTTACTTGCCAACTGTGTCTGTCTACTGCTTGGTGCTGAGCAGATAGTACAGCAGAGCCTTTTCTCGCTAAACAATGAGCTGAAACTCCATGAAGGCGAGGGGATAATTATCTTGTAATTATCTGTAGCTTCATTACTGTGAGTTACCCTGTCATTTGATAGATATCAATTATAAGACTCTGACTCTCGGCAGAGTGCATTTCTCCAGACATAGAGCTATTCCTTGAATGAAAAGTGATCAGTTTAATCAGGTGACACTTGGAGGACTTACCTGTCCTCATTTTTGGGCAACAGCATTTCCTCTGTGCTCCCATTGGCTCCGTACACCATCATGTAAATATTAGTATCAGTTCCTGCATACTGAGTGTCACCTGTGACAACTGTTGCTGAATAAACAACCTACAATATAGAGTAAAAAAAAACAAAAACAAGGATAAATAAGAGATAATTCTGTTTCTATACAACTGAATGTTTTTCATGCCTTCATATTTGTGACTCACTTTGCGTATAATGTTGATCGTGCTAGAGTCCAGCACATTGAACAGTCTGGCAGTCAGACCATCTCCCCTGTCTTTAGCCAGCCAGCACTTACATGGAAAGATGTACTTGATACCTTTGGTTGGCACGGCAACCGCCAGCTCATCCACCAACCAGCAGCTCTCTGGTGTGACACCGTTATGGCCAAGCTGAGGAAGAGACGGAGGGAGGAAAGAGGAGGGGGGAGGCAAGAGGGAGAGAAAGAGGGGGAAGGCACAACTGAGAATTGATACATAATTTCTGTTTTGTTTGATCTAGGTACCAGGAGGCATGGCTAGAATTAATTATTGCTGAGCTAGAATAGAGCTATTTAAATTTTTTAAAATCAGTGCATGCGAGGAGGCAGCAGAGACGAGACTGTTTCACAGATTTAGCAGCAGAGACGGTCTTAGATTCTCACTTCCACCCTCTTGATCTCTCCTACGTCAGTCGCGTAACACACAAAGTGCTCCATGGTGCCAGCTACGAAGGCTTGCTTTCCCGGGGGCAGGTCCAGCCACAGTCGGTCTGTCTCCACGTCATTGGGGCCGATGATAATTATATAGACCCTGGCTGTAGTGGTGGCATCGCGTTCTATCCCCGTGGATAAGGTGAAGTGATAGGGAATGACTGGGTGGAATAGAGGAATTGATTAAAGTCATCATCATTATTCAGTTAAAGAAATAATAGCGAGCAGACTTATTTGGTTCCTTGCCAAGGGTTAGATGAGCAAAACTCTTATGTCTGTACAGGGAGCAGGTAGCCTACCTCGTCTGTGGGCAACAAAATGCCCTACCAGCACTTCTAAAGCTCACTTAATAACATGTTATATCTTGTTAGGCGTCTTGTGTCACCGTGAGATATTACTTGTGGCCACTGAAATAGATATCCAGTATAATAGACATTATCATCTGCAAAAACATGAATAGTTGTTTTTACACATTTCTGTTTGGTATTAAACAAACAAGATTAATAAGTGAGCTTTTTCTGTTTGTGGTTTTGTTAGCAGGAGAGTTGTTTCTCCTTGTTTCCAGTCAAACATCTGGCTATTCATATTTAATGTAGACATGGGAGTGGTATCGATCTTCTCATATAACTCCCACAGTGTTGAACTATTTCTTTAATTTAGGCTAAAATGTTCAAAGTTTAGAGTACAAAAGTGCAAACAGGAGAGCAGACAGTAGAACAGTTTTGTGCCCTTACTTGGACCCTCCTCTGCCACTGCTGCTTTTTTCTTCTTTTTCTTCTTGTTGGCATTTCTGTCCAGCCCCAGTTTGGCCTGAGCCATCTTCTTGGAATTGGGATCAATGTTTCTTTCACCTTCATACCCCTGAAGCAGACACAGAACAGACAAATAATGTACCCACTTCCTTTTTGTAACAAATTGTACCGCAGCGGCAGCAGCTGACATGAATTCAAATACAAAGCACAGAGTAGTATGGCACTCTCTGTAGCCATAACTCAAGTTTAACAAACCTTGACAAAGAAGGTTCGCTCTATGCGTCTGTCCTCTTTCTTCTTCGACAGCCAGCGCTCGCACAGGAACATGTACACCTCTTCTGTGTCCTCATCCAGCACTTCCACCTGATCCAGGTACCAATCGGCTGCTATGTTGGTGTTGTCATGACGAATACGAATCTTATACACTTGGCCCAAGTCCACAGCCTGAATAGTGAACTTGTCCACCTAAGATGCAAAAAGAATATAACACCTGTAGACACCAGCAGTCACATGACATAAAGTATCACGGCTTTCCATACCATGCCTCTCTCAAACTTGTTCTTGTTGGTCTCAGATCTGGCGAGTTTGCGTTCTCCTGTGTCTCCCAGGTCTCCGCAGATGGTGAGGAAAACGTTGGCATCGGTTCCCGCTCCATACATATCACCTGTCCGTACTGACACCTTGTACGTGTGAACTGTGATGGAAGAAAGACTTAATCATGCATTCAGTAGACATATAAATTGTTTTATCACAAATTTGTAATTATTTATGACTGAATCAGAAAACCGACATGACATATCATCACCTTTTAAGTTGATATAGTGAACACTGGTTTCTGATTTACACATCCAGCGTTAGTCATTTGAATCAGAATCAGTAGATGGAGTCAGTAGTTCCTATATTAATATAACATAACATATAGGGATTGGTGTTTTTGGCCATCTGGTGTAAATTGAGTACAATATTCTTTCTCTTTGAGCTTAGTTTTTGGTCTCTACCAACTCCTGAAGAAAGGATCTGGCTATCTTAGTTGCTAAATGAAGCACTATGTTCACCAGCTAGTCAATAACTGTGTCTGCTTGCTGTTTGGTGCTGAGCAGGTAGCATACACTGTGTTTTTTTTTTTTTTGTTTTGTTTTTTTTACTATTTCCCTAAAAAGATAGCGTCCTTCTGCACTCTAAAACAATGCTACAAATGCTATGAAGTTGCATCAAATCCTGAAAGTTGAAAAAATGATAAAATCCATAAAACTAGGGGGAGCTGCAGATTTTAATTTATCACTGAGTACCCACTCTCACATTGTTTTTAGATTGTTTTCAATTAATTTCATATAATATATGATAAGAAGCAATTATACTGTGGCTCTAAAAGTATATAGAGTGTAAGCATTCTGTATCAGTACTCATTATGCAGAAAAACACCCTGTGAGAGTCATTTTATGTGTAGTGGAGTGTAGTTCCTCTAGGTGGAGCTAACTTTAGTTATTTTAATAACTGTTAGTTAGTTAGCATCACATCTTCTAAATTAATTCTATATTTTGTATGTAATATTTGTGGTATGTGGCAAAAATGAAATGACTGGAAATACTTAGTGTTAAACTGAGTACTAGTACCTCAAATTTGCACCGTTTGTATCATTGTACAGTGTGTGAGTAAATGTACTTAGTTACATTCCACCACGGACATCAGAGTAAACCTACTCTCCAAGGCGTCCTCCACCTCTGTTTCAGTCACTTTCAGCTTCCCATCCCTGAGGAGTTTCTTTGTGATGATGTCCGAGGGGACCAGCTCTCTCACAGTCTCCCCATCATCTTCAGACCTGGCTAGCCAGGCCTCGCATGGGAAAATGGTCGTCTCTGAACCCTGCCATTAAATACAAACATATCCCCAAACTGGGCCAGGCTGTGTCGGTGTGACACTGAAAGAAAGTCTATCTGACTGAGATGTGTGAGCCAAAAGGCGTTGCATTATTAATCTGTTAATAATTTAATGAGGGCACAGACACGGAAACTCTTAATGATGCACTTATCTACGCAGGTGTAATTTCAAGTGGATTTTTACTACCTTTCCTTTCCTGAGCTGTCGTCTGATCTCGACCCTGTCGAGGTGCCATCCTGGGTTGATGCCTTTGTTATCGTGTCCTATCCTGATTTTCTCTAGGACGTCACCAATATCCTCCAGCTGAGAAAAGAAAACACAGTGTCTACAGAGCTGCAGCCACTGCCTTCAAGGATGTACAATCCAAATCCACTCACCTCCACAATAAACATGTCCTCAGCGCCCCTCTCAAAGTACAGGCGTCTCTCTCTCTCATTGACGCACAGGTATTTCTGCTGTGTGCACACTCCCTTTTGTCCATACAAGGCTATGAACACATCAGCGTCTGTTCCCGCACCGAACAAATCACTGGTGTACACCTTTATCTCATAAGGCACAACTGGAAAATTAGAGGAGAAGGCAGATTTGTTTGTTTGACACAAGACGGAAGATATAAATCCACAATATATTTCACATGGTCTAACTTAGAGAGCTGAAAAGTCTTTGTGAAAAATCTTTGTGTATCTTTTCATAGAATGTAAATTGTAATTTGTACTACAGGAGGTCTGTACTACTTTTTATGCAGGACTTTATCACTTTATTGGCATTGGCATTAATGCTCTGGGAATTTACATTTTGTAAGACCTCAGTAATTCATTCCACCAAAATGAATGTGAAATATTTTATGTACTGTGCAGACACGTTTTGCTCAACTGTTATTATTTGCTGCTCTTCTTCTGATAATAAAGTTTGTATGCAAAATATATTATGCTCCAATAAAATAAAATAATTGGTAACTGCTTTTTTGTTTTTTTTTTTAGGTTTGCTACCAAGAATAAGATTGTAGTGAGTGAGTGGAACTGAACATAGGTACGGTCTTTGACCTTACGTTAATTAACAATGTTATTTGTTAAAACTGAAAATAAAACTAGCTGACATGAACGCAACAGTATCAACGAATCCAGCATTGTAATATGGACTCTTTCATGCGTAAGCCAAGAAACAGAGTCCTGTTGCTGTGGTGAAATTTAGACGGCTGGCCGCCATATAATCCAAGAGTCAATGATCTAACAAGCACCCTCCTGCGGATGGAGTGCTTTAAATACATTTTACTGCTAATGCTTCCACGCTTTTATTTGAGTAGTCGATTTAGCATGAAGCACTTTTGCAGAAAGATTTCTCAATCGGTGCATTTCCCATTTCACTAATGGATTTGAGCACTTCTTTAAATGCTCTTCACTCACATGGCATGTAGAATTCAGTCTGTAATTCAGCAGGATAGAGATCCCTCACAGTCAAACCATCATCTTCTGCTTTATCCAGCCAGCGGCCACATGGGAAGCGTAGCCTCTGACCCTGTGAGGGGGCGTCAACCTCGACCCAGTCCAAGAACCAACCAGATGACCCCCCTGATGGTGCAAAAATCAGTTCAATCATGTTATTCAGTATATTTGCTTATTTCAGTGTGATTTCTTTCGGTCTGCAGAGCCTTTTCTTTCCCGACCTGCGCTGTCGTGTCCAATTCGAAGCTTCTCCAGGTCACCCAGGTCCACCGCCTCCACAGTGAACTCATTGATCATCCCCTGTTCAAACTTATTTTTATAGTTCTTGCAAGCCTTTAGGTTGACGATCCCTGTGGGATTAATTCACATTGGTATAAGACTACAACATACAGCACAAGGTTGCCAGGATGCCAGTGAATTATTGTACCTGTGTCATCGTTTTCACCAAATAAGATGGCAAAGACATTGGCATCAGTTCCGGCATAGTCCTTGTCTCCAGTTTTTACTTTGAGAGTGTAAGTAGTAGACATGGCTGAAAGATACATTTAAGAAGTCAGTACTTTAATCCTTTTCATCTTCACACTAATACATGAGTCCCCCTCGTCTACACCTGCATGTTTCACCAGCGCTCAGATAAATACTTGAACAGGAAGCTCTTTTATCTAGTCTCTACTAAAACATGAGCCATCTTTGAAACTGTGTTACATTTCTGCTCGAGCCCCAGAGTTGCTGAGCCGTCCTCATCGTCATCATTGTTCATGAAGGCCTCATCCACAGGAACCAGCTCTCTTGCTATCTGTCCGTCATCCTCATCGACTGCCAGCCAGCGGTTACAGGGGAAATAGTAGCTAAAGACCCAAGAAATACCTCTGATCAGCTCAACTCAAAAATGACAAGGTGTTACATAATTTCAGTTGTATAATTACATCAAATCTGTTTAAAGCACACAGCGATAATAACTGTATGTTGGTGTCACGTACGTGGTATCGTCCTTTGTGTCCACTATCTCAACGCGATCGAGGTACCAAGCTGAATTAGAGTTAGTGTTGTCATGACGGATTCGTAGCTTCTTCAGAGGACCCAGATCGACAGCGGCCACACTGAAAACATCCTCCTGAAAAAATACACAGCAACAAGAGACACCACACTGTTAGACAGTACTTTTTTGGGGGGGCTTTTTGCTTTAAAAGTTCAAAGTGAAGATAAACAGGGAAAAAAAAAAACAGTGGGAAAACATGCAGCAGTAAAAGTATCAATACTACAGCTCAATAATAAAAGTTCTGTTTTGTTTTTGTCTTGCAACGTGTCCAAATGCAACAGTAACAGTATTGTGCATCCAGTGAGTTATCTGTTTAAACTGATTCATCTGCCGTGGATGAGAAAGCATTCCTGTCACCGACTGACAAAAAAGCTATTGTTGCTTTTGATCCGCAGGAAGAAATGGACCTAATTGTCTGTAGATGAGTTTTGTGTTCCTACAGAGCCAGGGGTAATGTAGAGGTTAATAATTCACAGGTTTGGATTAAGTAATGAGTAAAAGTAGGACAGGTTCAATGACACAGAGGACTCATAGCTCCTCAGTCACAGCTGGCTTGCCTGCGGGAGAACTTGTAATCCTACCAGAATACACTCCTGCCCACACCTCGGTGCAATGCTCATGTTGCATGTTGAGTCTCTGACTAACTGCTAGTTAATTTTCAACAGGACACCCTTCCAAGAAAGAGTTTTTTTTGCACTTGAGATCTATTTCTTCTCTTGTCAGCTGGGAAATTACTTAACAGGCAGTTGTTTTATCCTGGTTTATGTGTCTAAATTAATAGAAGAATAATTGTACCCAGCCTAACATGAATGTGTTTTATATATGTTCTGTAAATACAGCTCCCTAAATCTTACACACTGGACTTAAAAAGTAGTGGTCATCTCTTTGTTTAACCCATCATACCTGGCCGCGCTCAAATTTGTTGAGATTGTTAGAGTTCTTCAAATAGCGCTCTCCGGTGTCTCCTCTTTCACCGTAAATATTGATGAATACGTTGGCGTCTGTCCCGGCACCCATCATGTCACCAGTGAAGACACACACTTCATAGGTGTTGACTGTCGGACAATACAAAGGGATGAATTACTAACACACTCTTTAACCTGTCACATACGTCAGCCAGGAGACTGTGTCAAATCAAACCGCATGTCCAGAGCCTCAACACCGAGGTTGAAGATGTAAACATGCAAAATACAAATACAGCAAATAAGCAATTCTATCTCTTCATGTCAGTGTGTATAATGTATTTATACGTGCATCTGTGGCCTTTAAGAACTTACAAGTAGGTAGAGGTGGCACAGAAGACAGAAAGTGTATTATTTAATAACACTGAAGACAATGGGTTAGGGTTAATAAAGGCTTATTAACGGTATATATTTACAATATTAAAATCAACTTAATCAACTTAAATCAACTATAATCCGCTCCAACAAACAGACTTTTAATCTTATTTTAAGATTTTTAAAAATCTTGTTTTGAGATTTTAAGACTTCAAAAAAAGCTGCTGGAAAGTCTTGTGACAAAAAATACAACTGTTGTTAATTATACTAATACGAAGGCCATTGCAGTAATACTGATGTATTTGAAATGGCACATTTATTCTTCACTGGGAGCAGGAAACAGAGCTACACTATCTAAAACAAACCCCAGGGTGAGAGGATTCATCGCATTATATCGTCATAACATAAAAGACCAAAGAAGTTGGGCGACAAGATGAGGGAATATTATGTTAATGCACACAAATTATGTGCAACGTGTGCTTGAGCCAGCTCTTGTCCTCAATTTCATCTGGTGCCTGCATGTGTCTTCTTCTGTGAATACCTGATTATGTACACTATGTGGATACTGTTTAAAGAAGGTATTCACGCAACAGTGAATTAAGTTATTCGTCTCTTTTTCTCTCATTTTGGCCTTAGCAGTTATCACAGTTGCTTCAGATATTTAAAACTGCTTTTGGTGCATTTTCCATTGTGCAGTATACAGATAGTGACAGGTTACACTATGTCTATGGCAAATATTTGAAGCGATCTGCTCGGCTTTACGCTTCTCTCTACAACACTACACTTAGTTGTATTTATTTCATACTTTCCCCATCTTCTGCGTCCTCAGGCAGAAGCTCCACCACCAGCTCGCCATCCTCCTCTCCCGAGGCCAGCCAGCGCGAACAGGGGAAATGGTAAGTCACCACCACTTCCCTCATCTCCTCTCCATCCTCGTCCTCGTCGTCTTCATCTTTCTTCTTTTTCTTCTTCTTTTTCTTGTCCTCCTTTTTCTTCTCCTTGGGCACCATGGCCATAATTAGATGTTTGACATCCACTGTCTCCAGGAACCACCCGGATCCGATCCCTGAGCCATCATGGCCGATTCGGATTTTGTAGATCTTCCCCAATTCTTTGGCCTCTATCTGGGGAACAGTTGGAATATAACATCTAGACATTTTCTTTCTTTGGCGTTTGGATTTAATGACTGAGATGCATTTTGGATCCAAAAACAATGCAAGATTTGATACCATGTATATTTCTGTGGCATCCCTCTCATAGTTGTTGGATCTGCTTTCGAGCGTGATTATCTCCGACTTCCCCTTCTCCCCGTACATCTGGATGAACACTCTGGCGTTGGTGCCAGCATATGTCACATCTCCAGTCACCACCGTTACCTCGTAGTTTATCACTGGAAAATACAGATTGATGGACACACATCTAGATTTTAAAATACCGCCTTAGTGTGAGAGAATAGCGTGAGAGCGTGAGAACGTTGCCTACGTTGTTCCATGTCCAGGATCTCGCTCGGGTAAATCTCCACCTGTGTCTTGCCGTCAGCCTCATCCTCATCCAGCCAGCGGTGACTCGGGAACATGTAATGTTTTCCATGGACTGGAACCATAATCTGAACGCTGTCTAAGAACCAGCCGGCACGCATGCCTATATTGGTGTGGCCAATCATCATGCGGTTAATCTGGAATGAAAATGGATGATACAATTTAAAGACATGCTTATAAAATACAATAAAATAGGACAAAGTCATTTATATATTTCTTTACAGTTGTTTATGTATTACTTTAAATTTGGATATGCAGAGTACAAAATTAATGATGGCAATCTTCCGTAACTGCTTGAATGTAATTACATGATGTCATCATCATGTGGTCCAAAGAACCTTGTTAGCAAATGTTTTTTAATATGGGTGATCCTAAAATCTTTGATTTTGTGCCTTGGATAAATGATTTCTAAAACTTCCCATAGCACTTTCAACATCAAATGGGAGAAATCAACACATGGTTTTGCCTCTGCCGTGTCACCTGTCCAATATCATAGGTTTCCACCGTGAAGATGTCAATGCGACCCGTTTCAAAATAGTTCCCCAGGTTGTTGGCGGAGACCAGCAGCATCATCTTACAGGTGTCGCCTTTCTCTCCGTAGAGCTTGACAAACACGTTGGAGTCTGAGCTTCCTCCAGGAATGTCACCTGTCTTCACTGCGATGTGATAGTTAGTGTCTGACACAGACACACAAATGAAAGCATTAGCATCAGGGGGAGTTTAAATGCAACTGTTCAGGTAATCAGGATCGCTCTAACTTACTGTAAAGACGCTGTCCATCTGCAAACGGCACCAACTCTCTAACAATCTGTCCATCATCTTCGTTGCGGTCTAGCCACCTGCACGGCACATTTAATGAACAAAACCCTCATCTATTACATGCACACAACAAAACCTGTTGCTGGAATTCAGCTTGTTTCTGTATTCACACTGAGATGAAGGCACCTGTTGCAAGGGAACTCTATGGCTTCGGCCTCCGCCTGTCCCTCCTCTCTTACAATCACTTTATCAAGGAACCAGCCGCAGCCTCCACCTTTGCCATCATGTCCAATTCTCACCCTGCGGACCTGCCCAAGGTTTACTGACTCAATTATGAACTCATCCATCTGGAAAGACAAAAAAAAAATACAGTGGGGGTTATCACATTTTGATCCCTTTCTATTGCACATGTCAAAGAGACTGCAGTATTTGTGCTGCAGATACAGTATGACAAGCACATTACAGTCTTCCCATCAGGACATCCATTGGGCAAGCTCCATCAAGAGTTAATGCTTGATTATCAGCGTAAAGTCCTTTATCAGTCTGAACACATCATTTAAATTTATCATCAGGATTGGTGATTAGCTCCAGTGTGCGAAAGAGAAAACAAGAAATGTAATGTTTCTTAACTGGATGGAGAAAGATGAAAGACGAAGAGTGAGAGGACAAAGAATAGACAAGTTTTCTTTCAAAAATTCCACTGAGCTCTACATCTAATACAAAATATACCCACATTTGCTTTCTCGAACTTGTTGACGTTGTTTTTGCAGTTGACCAGCCATCGATCTCCGCTGTCCCCTTTGTCTCCAATCAGATTGAGAAAAACAGATGCATCTGTACCGCTGCCGCCGATAGTACCCGTGCATACTGTCACTCTGTATTTGATGACTGCAGACCAAAATAACATGATTAAATCGGGTTGTATATGCCTCTATCTTTGGTTGCTCAAGGTGAATTCAGGTTCATATACATACTGATCAGCGGCTCAGAGATTAGGTCTCCAGTGGCAGGGAGCTCCCTAACAACCTCGTTATCATCTTCATTTGTGTCCAGCCAGCGCTCACAAATAAAGGTGTACTTCTCCTTTGTTAACGTCTTCATGATAGTTGCCTAATTGGAGAGACACAATGATGGAGAGCTTGTTTGATGTGATATGTGAGGGGACTATTATTCATTCAAGTGTTTAAACACTGAACTTGAATACTGAATTTCGTCTAAAGTACCTAAAAATGCCTTGTGGTTGAATATAATATTTAAACCTGAGGGTTGCCATGTCTGTTACGAGAATACAAAACTGTCTTATTATCCTTGTTTTGATGTTAAATAGCTTGCCTACAAACCTGCATATTTAGGGATATAAAATCACAGTAATATTAGCTGTCACTTAATGGCAGAATTCATGTGAGCAAATTACAACCCAAGCTTAAGATTGTATAATGTTTAGTAATTATTTTCTATACCTTACTGAGATGCCATCCTGCAAATGGATTTCTCTTCTCGTGCCAGATACGAAGCTTGTTCAGCTTCCCCAAATCAGGCAGCTCAACCTGTGAGATCCCGTCAAAATAAAAGATTCCTATGAAGCTTCATTGTCTGTATAATCTATTTCTGAGTGTAGTATTAAAATATGAAACTTACCATAAACCTGTCCACCTGTCCCTGTTCAAAATTATCTGTTTTGTTGTCCAGTCTGATCTCATCACTCTTGCCCTTATCTCCATAAACCTGGAAGGAGATATCTGCATCGGTTCCTGCACTGGGCAGGTCCGACGTCCAGATCCACAAGGACCAGGGGTGCTCTGAGGAGAACCGAATCGTCATCTTTGATTTAGGAGCGCATGGTTCATTAGATCCTAAAACATAACTGGTGTCCCATTATCTTCATGATTTGTTTGTGACTGAGAGGTAAGTGTAGTTCCTCCCCTGGGCTGTCTGTATTGAGTTTAATATGTGTTTTTTATTAATATTACGATTTATCATATTTATCAACATTGCATTCCCTCATTTTTGCATGTTAAAACGATTTTCGCGGGAGAAATCATCATGTTGAAGACAGTGACTGCAGCGAATTGCAAGTGTGTGATGGTGAACAGAAATGAAGTGAGGCAGTAACTGAAAACTCTCTTTCCAAATCTGTGCGGACGACTCACTACAACAATTACAAGTACAGAGGGGGTAGACTGCCTGCTGAGGCATTATGTAAATGTTTGAAAAAAAAGGTGTTTCGAATGTTTCACAGGGTTTCAATAATATGTGAAAACGACAGCATTAACCACTGCTGCTCACTAGCCGTAATTACTGATGTTCAACTCACTCTTCTGTCTCTTCTGCCTGAGTGAAACCATCTCATAGAGATCTCTCTCTATCAGCCCGTCTCCCTCCTTCTCATCCAGCCATTTACAACACGGGAAGGTCTGCTCTATCCCTGTGAACGGACAGTACACCACCACCTGTGAGAAAGAAAAAAAAAGATCAACTCAGCTGAATGAACTCGCAGTAAATGACCAGATGGCAGTGCCTGTATGAGCGCGTCCGTGTTCATTCACCTTATCGCAGTACCACCCAGAACTGACTCCGTCATTGTCGTGTCCAATGGTGACTCTGCTGATGGGACTGAGGAGTGCGGAAATCTCAACATTAAAGATGTCTGTCAGGCCCCGCTCAAATTTTCCTCCCACCAAAAACACCTGAATCGTAAACATTGAGGAAAAGACTTAATCATATTCATATTCAGTTGATATCCAGTTACAGTTACTTTAATTAATGCAGTATGAAAACATCTTTTGAAGACAAACATTTCTTACTGTTACAGACAGCCGTTCCTTCTCTAAATGAAGTCCAAGGTCTTTATCTACTTGAACTAGCTCACTACAACTGCCGCAGCCATTGTTCTTTAAATGAAGTGCAAGTTGCCTGCTCTGTTCTTGTATACGGTATCTTGTCATTACCTTGCCACTGTTCTTCAAGCCTTTTGAGCCATGCATCACAATGTGGATCTTGGAGTTGGTCCCAGCACCTCGGATGTTTCCTGTCACAATCTGGACGTTGTATACAATACCTGGTGGGTACAGTTACATGTAAGGCTATCAGAGGCCCCGCCAGCGGGTCGCTATGGTTCACAGCATGCATACTCCCTCAAGGAGCCGAGCAGGAACAAGATCAACCAGATCCAAACATTGATAGTCCTACTCAAGAATTAATGATCACACAGCGAGGCTCTTTCAAGCTGAAGAGAAAACACATGACTTTTTGGACTGAATAATAACGTATAAAAACAGCAAATGATCTGCCCCTTGGTAATAGAAATGTTATTGTTTTATAAATGATCCATTGTGCAATATTGTTTCATACCAGGCAAGCTGAAAATGACTACTAATGACAAAGAGGTTTCCTTTGGAGAAATTAAAAGAATAAAACGTAAATTACGTAAAGTAGTTTTTTGAGGCTCATAAAAACATTCCATCCTCACCTGTGGGCTGGCTCCCACCCACCAGAATGTCTCTCTGAATCTTCCCATCATCCTCATCAGTGGCAAACCAACGGTCGACTGGAAATTCATACAGTGTTTTGTTTCCCAGATCATCCACAATCACCTGTGTGAACACGAAAAACAGGACAATGAGAACACAATCGTAACCATTAAGTACACCTGCTGTTAAAAGTATAATAATAACATAATAATACATCTGAATATCATCACAATCAATGTTAACTTGTACAGCAGCACAAACAACTGCAAACTGGAATCTAAAGCAGGCTCATTACTCTCGTCACTGCTGATCTTTGGTGTCAGTCTGTGCTGCAGCCACCAACAAATCAAGCAACTCGTCTGTCTGTTTGCTGTAAGTCAATTCCTTAATGGGGTATGGTTTTCCTTTACACAGAGGGTAGAATGACGACATGTGTGTGTGTGTGTGTGTGTGTGTGTGTGTGTGTGTGTGTGTGTGTGTGTGTGCATCTGTTTGAATGAACTCATCTCTCAGATGTGAGCAGTGTATGCACTGCAGGAGCAGGGACACCAGTCTCAGATGAGAAGACTGAGTGGAACTAATAGGATCACATGTCTTAAGTACCTCAGAGCAGAGGCAGAACTGAGCAGAATGACATACAGTGAAGTGACACAATGAAGTGAAGTTTTGTTTCAAGATATGGTACTGTAAAAGCGTTACACGTTACACATGATGTAACACATGTTATTCTTTAGTTACCTCTATTAAGTATTGATGAAAGGGCACTGATGTCATATGCTTCAAATAAAATAAAAAAAACTAAAGAAACACACCAAACATCTGTCTTGTCTGTATGTTTCTTACCTTGTCCACAAACCATCCTGCTGAAGAGCCTTTGTTATTGTGGCCAATGGTGATCTTCCTCACTTTGCCCAAGTTCGGCGCTTCGATGGTGAACTTGTCCTCTGAGCCCTTTTCAAAGTTATCTTTGTCATTGTCAAGTCGCTTTTCACCTAAAAATAACAAAAACGGGTGGAAAATAATTCAGCGCATCAAAACTGGCACTCGCTTTGGTTGGTTTGGTTAAAGGTTTATTATTTGAGCGCATCCAATACGAGATGAACGTGTCGCCTGCTGTGCTGCAATTTACCCGAGTCTCCAAACTCCCCAAAGATATTGATGAAGACGTCCGCATCTGTTCCGCTGCCTTTTATATCGGCGGTGAAAACAGTCACTACATACTTATTATCTGGAAAATTAAGACCAAAGGAAAAAAAAAAAAGCAAACTCTTATACAAAAACTTCAAAACAGTATGTTAAGCACAACCACTGAATAAAAAAACGGTTCAGGCTGATGAACCGTATGTTACAAATACAAAAAAAAAAGGTATTTGTTACATACAGCTGGGATTAAATGTAATAAACTTATAGGCTCTGTTTATACATACATTTGGGCATTTCCATGGGATCCATGGTACCCAGCAGGTCTCTGACAAAAAGGCAATCTCCCTCCACTTTACTGAGCCAGTTGTTGCATGCAAAGTAGAACCTCAGGTGAGGCCTGATCACATCTGTCACCACCACTCTGTCCAGAAACCAGCTGGCGCTCATTCCGGTGTTGTCATGCTCAATCCTGAATTAACAGAAAAATCATTTCCAGGTAAAATAAGCCTCATTCTTCTTGTAAACGTATTGAAGGATGGAAAAAAAAATCCATTTCAATCTAATGCAAGGTCAACTGTGTTTGGTCAAGCTTGAACTAAAAGCTTTTCATACCATTTCCTGTGCTTTACTAAGAATTACTCACCAGTGTGGAAATAAAACAGTCTTGTATTGATTCTAACATACCTTATCTTTTTGATAGCTCCAACATTGTGAGTTCTAATTCTGAACACATCGGTTTTGGCCCTTTCGAATGCTGTGCGACTCCTGAAATCACAAAAATGGTTAACATTCGAGAGCTATCCTTAATTTCGCCCTGTTTTCACACATTAAGCTATTGGCTACGAAATAAATGCAAAAAGAATTAAATGAAAAAAAATGTTAAGTAAACTGAGGAAAATAAAGCATTCCCCGTTCACTCCTGATACATAACGTAACATCACCATCACAAAAGCATGCAGAAAAATCCATGCGAGCAAAATGATTGTAGTAAACACCAAAACCGGGGCACACAGTTACACCACCACAACTGCGTGAAGGTATAAATACCTCTTTTCTGTGCTGTTGAAGAGGAGGGGGGGGGGGGAAACAGACCGTTTTAGTTCAAGCACAAGAACCTGCTCAATCAAATATGAGGTCTAACTGACTTAGGCTGTGACTGAGGCGTCTGGCTAGTCCAGTGTAATAAATAAGTTAAATCTTAGACCTCTCTCTGATCTTTTGAGAGGACTTACTTGCTAGCCAGGTGGACTTTGGGAGTGATGCCATACTCTCCAAAGAGAGTGACAAACACGTTGGCGTCAGTGCCTGCTCCTCGCTCGTCGCCAGTGATGGTCACCACCTCATACACTGGAGGGTTCAGTGATACAAAAGGAAGTGTGTTTTAGGAGGAAGATGCACTGTGCGATTACAACGGGTATCGCGACTTCATACATGAAGCTGGATAGGTGCGGCAAAAGAACAAGTAACGGTCCAGTCTGTACTGTAACAGACTGAATCATGATTTATTCATCAATATTGAGGAAGAGCTGATATCATTAAAGATTTTTATTTATGGGCTGGGGTCAGAAGAAATAGAATTTTTAATATCCTTTGTGCAGTAACTGTTTAATAACCATAAATGAGAGATACTGATTGTAATGTACTTTACAAAACAGTTATGAATGTCTCTTACACACTGGAACTTTAAGAGTTTTCTAATTTTATTTTCTGAAAAACTAAAACATTCTCTCTTCCATTAAAAATGTAACTCATAAATGGACGTTGCAGAAATAAAGGAGAACTTGTTTGTGTGCAGTTTAATCATGTTTATCATACTACGATAGGTTTAGTTATCTTTGACGTGTGTGAGGACCTGTTAAGTATGACCTTACAATCAACAGAGGGATCCAAAAGGGAACTTTAGAGGGCCGTGAAGCTACGATGTGGAACCACCCTGTGCAAACATTACTGTGTAACAGGTGTCATATATCTGTAGGTTGAAGATAACATACGGACAATACGTGGATGCCACTTCACTTGGTGTAAAGTTACCATGAGTATCAAACCAACATATGGACACATTAGTGCTGAGTGACTCAAATTCCTGGAATTACAATTAAGGATTCACCTCGCCTCGGATGTCATCCCTCAAACAAGACTTACATCAAATTAATGACATGATAACATGCTCTCGCCATAAAGAGTATTTTAATTCTTCCACAGCTTAGTTTACATTTTGCAGTTACCTTTCTTTTTGTGGTACTCATCCTCGTAGTTCTCCACCATTTCTGACTCGTAGTTGCGAAGCTCATTCTCATAGATCGCGACATAATTTTCGACCTTCTTCTTCTTGCCCTTTGTCTTCTTGGTGTCTTCGTCACTGTCGTCCCTCACGGAGCCTTTCTTCTTGTTTTTCTTTGTCTTTTTCCCTTCATCTTCATCAGCTTCTTCGTCTGAGTCCCTCTTGGATTTCTTTTTCCCCATCTTGTCTTTGACTGAGGACTTCTTTGATCCTGTCTTAGTGGCCTCAATCACATCGGGGAGTTTTTCTCCTCTCTTCTTACTCCTGGAGTCACTGTTGTTATCCTCATTATCAGTATTCTGTGAGTTGTTGCTCAACTCATCCCCGCTCTCCTCTTTGCTTTTCTTCTTTTTATTCTTGACCTTTTCTTTATTTTTCCCCTTTTTCTCAGTGCTCCTCACATCAGGCCCTGATGTGTCAGAATTGTATCCTTCTTCATCGCTGTCTTTAAACTTCTTCTTCTTCTTCTTCTTCAATCTCCCAGCATCCTCTGACTCACTAACCTGCTTACCTTTCTTTTTGGGCTTTGGTTCCTGATCCTCTGAGTCCTCGTCCTCGTCATCCACATCTTTGGTTTCTTCCTCCGCGCTCTGTCTTGTTTTTTTCTTTTTTGTGGGCATCTTTAATTTATTTACTACCGTCCTTGTAACTGTAACCGATTCCTGTGTGTTCCGGTGAAACTTGATTAAACTGACCCGTGAGTCTGCTGGAGTGACCTGCTGGCAGCTGACCGGCCCGAGTTAAAACTCACAGTTGGCTGTTTGGCATGAGGCTGCGGGAAGCCCCTCTCTGCTGGTTATCCTGACCTACAACAGCAGCAGATGCTCTGACCTCATTAAAAATGATTATCTGCATGTTGTCACCTGACCAGAGGAAGGAACCCTCCCTGGGAGTAAAGAGCTTCTAGAAAATTCCAGAAAGGTGTTGCAGGATTTCCCCTTTCACACAGCAACACTGTCGAAACTTTGCTGGATACTTCTTTACATCTGAGTGATGATGGACAGAATGAAAAGTACATGCAAACACAACTAGGGGCTGCAGCTGATTATGATGACATCTAAACAAGCTAATGTATGAGGGCGCATGTGAACTGTGAAGGACAGCAGAGTAAACCTACAGAAAACACAACCCGGCTCTCATGTTTGTTTCGTTAATCACTTAGTCATGAGCTACATACTAACACATCCAACTGGCACAACCGTGGCATCACCCAGTAAGTAATGTTTCGGGCCATCTTTAACTGTGGTTTCATCTCCACCATCCCCTATCTCTGATGCTTGGCTTTCCTCACCAACTGACCATTTATAATTAACTATCTTTGCTGTTTTTAGCTAGCGGGTAGTATACTCTTGTTATCTGACCTAAACAGCTTGCATCAATGAGCCCAGTTTGTCACCTGGCTTCATCCTCAGCACCTTGTATTCCACTCCATGATTCCATCTCTCGTGCCAACTCTAGCGGAAAAGTCAGAACTAATTGCGTTTTGTGATTTCACAAAGGACTACTATGCAGGAATGCTGCGACATTTTCACACACTGGGACTTATTCATTTATATATATGCAAAATATTACTTAGATGCTAAATCAAATTTGGTTTCATGAAACACTGGCCAATTTTGATCTTAATTAAATGAGTGATGTCTGTGTGTGGGGCTACACGGGGTCTGTCTTCAGGTCATTGGAGGGAGAGTGCTAGGTCCTGTCTTGCGCTGTAAGAGGACACTGAACTGAGTCACACAGCAGCTGTATGTTTGTGTTTAGGAAAGCAGATGCCTTTCTCATCATTACTATGGTAACTGAGGTCAGGGGATAGGGCTGTTTCACTTCATAGACGCAACAGATAGGTAGATAGAAGCCTCTACAGAGCTATATAACAATGCTAGACCAAGGATAAACATATTTCTTTGTTTGTAGACTAATTATCAAATCAAATACTTGATACAGTGAGTACACTGAGTATGATGAGCCAGTGAGGACAGCTTCTTTGGAACTGAGGCAGCATGCATGTTGATGAAACCTTCCTTCCTCCATGAGCTTCAAAGTTTCAATAAACCTTTCGGTATAAAACGTCCTCTCCACTTACTGAACTGACCATGGATGATAGCATATAAAAGAGAAATTAAAATAATAATAAGAAACAATGATAATATTAAATACAATAAGCTCGAGCACATGGGTTTATGTTTAAAAATACCTATATTTGTATTAAATATTATCGTCTATAAAAGCTTTTTTAAGGAATGTGTTTTTCTGCATTTTCTTAGACAGCCAGGTCTTCATCGATTTTGCATGCAAATGGTCTGAGGAAGTTCTCAATTTATTTGAAAAAATATAGATAAATATTAATACATCGCGGATTTGTGCGTACACATTGGATGGATGGATATATGAGGCCCATTGTGTGGGCCAATCTGTATTCCAACATGCTGTGGGTTTTAGTCACTGTTCTGGCCAAGCAGACGAATGTAAAGTCACGAAAATACCTTCAAGCATGTAGATCACCCCCCATGATAAACAAACACAAGCAGTTAGTCAGGGCGGTGAGACTCATCCACATCCAAAATGACAAAACAGAAACTTCCATCAAATAAAACCTGGCTCGTGGCGCAGACTACTTGTTGAGCAGACTATGTATTTGACCACATCTGGTGTACTGCACTGCCCCCTCGTGGTTGCACCTATGACACAACTCCCGCTTCTCCCATCTTCTCCCATTGCTGCTCTGTTTGACCTTTTCTTTACCCAGCGGAGGAGGAAGTATCCGTATCTCATTATGCAGAAAGGCACATTTCAGAATAATTATATTACTGTATTAGAATTATGATGCATTATGTGCACATTATTTTAATGTTGCAGCTGGTAAAGGATGGGACTTTTATTTATTATTTAAGGGATTACATAAATTGCTTGTAAATTTCACCCTCGGCATCTCTAAAGTCTTGTTTCAATCCATAATAATCAAGAAAATGACTAATAATATCATTTGTGACTTGCACATGTAAAACCAGCAATAAATTGCAACAGACATGTGCCTGTTTTATTATGATGAGTCCAAGGTACAGGACAAGAATCAAACATTGTAGCAGAATAAGCCTTTTAAATATGTTGCAAATCATATATAGGTTTATGTGATGCTATTTTCCATATTCCTCGTGACCCTCTTTCCTTTCCAAAGTTATGTTCATAGATATTCTGAAGTACAGTTACAACCTGCGTGGTCAAAGATGTGATCATCTTCTTACTCCTCTCAGTTTTGATGGTTTTCTCTGATATGTGGAAACACCTCACATGATGATTCACATGAACCCAACAACACTGCCTCACAATAAATGGTATCACTTTAAATGTCTGAGTGTTTCATTTATTGTAACATTTATTCAGATGAGATCATTTTTGTTGAATTGTTGTAAGACAGACAAATTATAACACCTAGGTTCTCTGAGTAAAGAGACTTCACTCTGTTACATATTCCATGTGACACCGTTGCGTGTCAGGGGACGTGGATACTTCTTTAGGACGCACCAACTTGCTTGGTCACGCCCTGTGCTTTACCTATGAAGCACCTGTTCTGGCGACATACCAACCAGGTCAAGCCCTGGCAAGACGCAAAGGAAAATGACAAGAGGCAGGATGCATGCTGGGTTTTTTCAGGAGACAGGGCCACGACTGGAACAGTGCCGGAAAGGGGAAAGATAAATATGACTGTGTAACACTTTGAGATTAAGAAAATTGATCTTAATTTAAATTAAGATAACTGTTTGGAAATAAGCTTAAGAGGCCAAAACAGATTTTTGTACCAGGCTGTAAACGTGTATATTTCTGCTGTGAACTCTTAATATGGGCACTTATGGAGGTTGAAATGTTGTAGCCAGTAGTTTTTTTGCACCTTTGCATTGGCTTGATTTTGAAGCCACAGAATTTTTTTACATTTTGAGGTAAACCAGTGAAAATGTCTCTGTACAAATGAGAAAAATCTTCTGCAGGTTTGTAATTTTGTGCGTAAGCTTCATTAAGGCCAGCAGAGGGAGACACCTTCTTTTACATTCGGATTCAAAGCGTGTGTTATTGCATTCAGCAGACAGAGGATGAGCACCAGTTGCATCATTCAGACCAGTTTTATTAACAGCACCAAAGCTGCTTCCAGTTTTTCATGGATTTTCACCAAAAGCCTATTTCTTCTCAGCTGATGGATACGCTTCCATGCAAGTCTAAACACAAAGACATTCAAGAAGAACAAAAATAAAAACACCGTAGGCGTTTTTACACACAGAATACAATAGTAGTAGATTTGGAAATTGTGACTACTGTTCACTGCAAAATAAGGCTTCGCTCTTTTATTCTTCTTCTGTCTGGGAAGAAGTGTTTTTGTCTCCACGTTCAGCAATGTTTCCTTTGGCTCTACTGCAGTGGCATGATGTATTCAGCCACAATGAATCCCTGCATGCTCTTCCT
The DNA here is from genome assembly GCA_023373845.1 of Nibea coibor. Lineage (NCBI taxonomy): Eukaryota > Metazoa > Chordata > Actinopteri > Sciaenidae > Nibea > Nibea coibor. The sequence goes on along the minus strand of CM041737.1, from coordinate 9,586,500 downwards.
CTTCCTTGTCCTCATCTTCCTCCTTCTGTTTCCCTCACCCTTCCTCTCCCTCTCCCTTTCTGTCTTTGCCTGTCTCTTTGCAGTGCTACATTACCACTAATTTGTCCACTCAGTTTTAATTTGGAGCAATTTATCTGGTAACGTTTGCACCTGCGAGGGCCACTGTGGCCAAGTGTAGTGTTTTATTACCGGTATGTTGTAAGTTATGATTAAAGTCTGATTCAAGAGCCAGAAATCTTTAAGTGTTTTTGCAGATTGTGGTTAAGTGTGGTTCCTCAGTTTTGGGTCATTTCATGTGTCAGATTCCTCTGTTATTTTTATTCGCCTAAAACTGCCTTGTTGCTGTTTAGTTACGTCATCACGATGCACACAAGAAACGAATCCTTTAACTGTTTTTGCAGACGTGTTTGTGTTCCAAAGAGTAGATTAAAATGGATCACCAAATCAATTTGGAGACACAGCTGTTATATAACATGACAAAACCTGTTAGACTAAAGGCAGTAATGAGTCTCAAACCTGCCGAGGTGAAAAAGGGAGAACAGCTGATGCCCACTGCCCTGTTCTGTAACCTTTCTCGTGGACACAAGTTAGGTCAGGAGATCGACGTGTTTGGAAGATGCATATCAGGGAGGCGTGCAGGAAAAGGACTTTGGAGATGTTTTCAACTTCTTTCAGATTCTAAGGGAACATTTTAGACTACAGAAGAGCAGATAGGCTGTCGTGGGTGTAAGTGTCCATAGGGGATAGATACCGGACTTCACTCGCAATATTTATCTTTCATTTCTTTGAACATAGATTCAAAGGATTTAAATCTCAAAGCTTGAGATGAACTCATTATCATTGTAGATTGCTCAGCCAGCTAAAGGACACTGAACACTCAAACTATTCTTGTCCTTTCCTTTTCGGTTCACCAGAATCATCTGTAGGTTACCACTGAAACCTAAAATGTTTACAGGTTCACTGATTTTGTGGACATTATACAAGTTATTTTGTGTAATTTTAAAGGTAAAATTAGATAAGACTTAGGGGCTTTACGGTCTGTAGAAATTAAATTTAATAGGCATAACAATGTATTCATTACTGTATAATCACCTAAAGAAAAACAATCTTTATTTTTTTTGTTACCTGAGAATGAGCTTTTTAAATAAACCTGTGATGAATAAAATGTACTTCAAAATCTCTTTAACCGCATGCAAGAAAACATTTAAAATAATAAACACTTTCCGTTACTAGCCAACAATTAAAAATACAATTAAACATTGACGGTTCAATAACACTATGTTAGAGGGCCAAAAAGATTACAAAGGCGAGTCTGTTTGTTCAACAAAAAGAAGTGTGTGAGGGCGTCATAAGATGTTGCAGAGCCGATGAATGTTACGGGTTGATATCAATCGAGGGGCAATATGTAAGAATAATACCACTTGTCGCGAGTCACTTCTTCTTTGTTCTCATGTTGGACATCTTCTCTCAGACCAACATGAGTGCAAAGAAGTAAAGAGAAGGGCGGAGGTGGTTGGGATAAAGATGCTGTTAGCCAACAGGGACTGCTCCTGCTTCAGCAGCTCTGGAAAGAGATGGTAGGGGCAGAGCCACGTCAGATTCTGCTCTGATCCGAAAACCATTTAGGGAAGAGAGCTCAGTTTATTTTTTTGGGACCTTTGGGATTAAAATGTCACTCTCAACCTGTCTACTTAAGCATTTAAGTTGTTTGCCTGTCAACTTGCAGACTTTTACAAATTGCCATAATGATGTAGTCCCTCTGATGTCTTTTCGATCCAGTGATTGTAATCAAAACACAGCAAAACTCTGTTTATTCTGAGTTCATGCTGCTGTAATGTAAGCTACTCACGTGAATAACCACAAATAACTACTTGGCATTACTGTTTGGAAAGTTCACTTTACATTTGCGGAAACTGCAAGATTTATTGCGTGGGTGACTGCAAGCAAGCTTGAAGAGTGTCATCGCATTGAGGATTTAAGGAGGTGAAATGCTGCCCGTTGGGTTTTTTTTTTAGAGCATGCGGTCAGGAATTACAAATCTTTAAACGTCTGAATCAGCAGTCTACTAAAGCATTTAGCCCTCAGAGCTTATCTCAAATATCACACCTATGAACAATTTAGAGCCTCTCATAAACTTAAAAAGAAGACAAAAAAGAAGCACTACTGTGTCAAGAGGGGTAAGCAGGTATAAATAAATGTACAATCTGTTTTATAAATGATAAGAGCAGTCCTGTGCAGGAATGTACAAACTGTTCACCAGGTAATGTGCATAAATTCACAGTATGTAGAACAAAGTTTTGTGTATCTGAAATGATCTGAAATTAACCAAACTAACTGGCTCTGATTTTAGAGATATAAACATCAAGCAATGATGTAAACTCCAATGGGAGGTTGACATGTCCCCTACATTTGAAGCTGACTTCAGATACTCTCCTAGCTTTTAGATTATAAGCTTTAATTGGTTTCCCAAAGCTATAAATGTTTATTTTCTATCCCATCCAGAAGGAACTTCATGATAACATAGCTGCGGCTACGCGACACAAAAGACACTCGGCGAGGATTCTCAAAACAAACACGGTGGAGGGTCTTACAGTTCACAAAGGATGCACAGGAGGAAATGAAGAGGAAATGGATTGTCACAGCAGGATACGTGAGGGAAACCGTCACTGTCATGTCGCTCTGCCAAAAGTCCGTGATTGTGGTCAAATTATGTTATGACAAAGGGATAAGATTGTGGTGAAACCTAAACACGGATTTATTTGACGGGGCCGAGGTGGTTCATCCCCGATCACAGTGAGTTGTGTGGTGCTTACGTAACACAGACAGAGGTCATCGGTAGTATTAAATCTGGGGTCAACAGGTGACATTGTGAAAAGGGAGAGAGCTTATTTAAGGTGCTGCGTCAGCATGAATCTTCCCTGCAGAAGTGCCCTTGAGCAAGGCACCAAGGTCACAAAACCACAGACATATCTTTCTTCAGTCTCAGCTCTCTCACTTGAACAATTTTGAAACATAGGCCTTGTGCGGTCCTGCAACTTGTGACTGTTAGTAGTAGCCACTGCCAATAAAAGCCTCTACCACCCCTTCATGGGAATGTTGCTGTTGTTGTATTTTTTTTTACAGCATACCAAGATAAAGCCCAAGTTTATACTTCTCATTTCTCTGCAGAAAACATTTGTTTTACATCTGGCACATATTGTTTTTTTCTGACATTGATTTAAGAAAAGTTAGATTTTACACTTATAAAAGCCTGATAACAGTACCATGAGTGTATGTCCACTAAGTACAACATGTTAGCAAATTGCATTAACAACACTGGACAAGCAAAGCAAACTAATTTCAAACTGTAGCCAAGGCAGAGGAGATGGAGATGACAGGGGTTATCACTGTGTAGCCTGTGATTTGTTTAATGAAACACCCAAAGCATCATTTCTCAAGTTTTGCAGACCTCAGAAAATGCCTTTCCTCTGACATTTTAATAAAGGGACAATCAAAATTAAAAGAACGAACCATCAGAATGCTTACCTAGTCTAACCCTCACTCTTTTTAATGGTACTTTAAAATGTTTCTTTAACCTGACAAGACGTCTAGTCACAGCCAGAGGAACTGGAGGAATTTGATCATTGAATTGTGGGACTGCTTCACAAACCTTATTGACTTAAACAAAAAAAAAAAGAAAACAATAAGTTTGGGTGCCTCGCTACCTCATCTGGCTGAGCATGTGCCCCATGTACCAAGGGTAAGTCCTTACCGCAGCAGCCTGTGTTTAGTTCCAACTTGAGGCCCTTTGCTGCGTGTTTTCTCTTCATCTTCCTGCCTATCTGCAGACGCACTATCAAGTAAAGATCTCTTTCAAACTTCTATTTTATCACTGTCTTATCAACCTTCTTTGTGAACTTCCTGTTATGTTTTAGTTTCTAATTAAACTGATAAAGATTTGGGCACTTCAAGGGGATACATTTCTCAAAAGCTCTATGTCAGCAGTCCCAGTGTAAAAGTGGAGTTAGTTTTTTCACTCTTTTAGACGTTTTTTATCACTAAAGGCTGTCCCTGGCGAAGCATTTCAGAAACCAACAATATATTTTGTGCCTTGATATAGATCTTGACCACCCTTATCCACACTCTCATCATAATTTTGTGTGATTCATATATAGAATTTGCCACAACTTGAGTCACAAGTTCCTGCAAGTGCTCTCTTTGCATGTCTCATACGACTGCTGCAAAGATCATTTTTTATGTCTGCTGCTTGAAAACAGCCTGCATCTTGTCAGTTATGCCTCTGAGCTAATAGCACGCATGGGAACCTCTTGTGAAAGGTACGGTATACTGGATACACATGATTTAGTGGAGGGGTCACTTAGGCTACCGAGATAAAAACAACAGCGCCGGGCCATAAATCAGATACTTCACGTCAGTCTGAAATTTTTATGAACTCATTGACTTCAAAAGGGCAAGAAATGCTTCTGTGTATTTAATAAGCAGATCATTCAGAATACTCTGCTGCTGTTAATCATAAAAATGTGTGTTTTTGCATGCTTCAATAGGGGTTTAAAAAGGCATTGTCTGTAGGTTTCTCAGGTTTCTTCCTTTTCTTCTTTTCACCTCACCAAAGGCATTGAGACGCCGTCCTCATTTCCACTCCCCAGACCAGGGCCACTAATTGTCGTGTGGCATGGATCTTCATGAATGTAAGTGCTTTACCAGTGCTTTACTGGGAACAGAGAACAAGGGTGCGTACTTTCAAACACTATATCAGATGTCGCCTCCTAGTGCACTTCCAGCAGGCAAGAAAGTACCAAAGATGTGACAATGTGAAGGGTTGCAGATGTGGAGTGGAGTCTGTTTCTGTTACGCTCTGTACCACCCGTAGATAAATAATTCCCAAATACAACAATTTCCCTATAAGGAAACGTGAGACTTGCATAATTCTTCCCTTAAAGCTACTTCAAAATAAATTCATTATGTCCGACGTATGTTGTCTCCAGTATAGATTGCACCTTTTTTTTATTACCTCCCTGTATCATACTCTGTTCCATATAATGCTCTCCCATGAGCAGAAACAGGCTTTGTGAGCTAAACAGACTGACTCACATGCCCCGGCCTTAGCCATTTCATTGTGAAAAGGTACTAATTATTTCCCAGAAATGAAATGAAACAGGATCCACAGATATTTCAGCCTGAATATGCTCTGTCAGATCAAAGTGCCGTTGTCTTAAATGTTCATGTCTTGTTCAACAAATAACAGGAAAGTTGAGAAGAAGGCATCGCAAACCTGCTCGGGAACACTGATCAATGACTGTTAACTCACTTGTACCGACACCAGTCTCTAATTAACCATCAGTGAGATTAAGTGTACTGCTGCTCTAACAGCTGGTGCAAATTTACTTGTATTCATGTGTTTTATTAAGTTACCTCAGCATCAGCTATGGGTTAGAATTTGTTATAAATTGTTTATTTCACTGCTGTTTGTCCAGCCTGATTTACTGTGAGAACCTGAACTGTTACTACTAATACAATTACTAAAAGGTGCAGAGTCGGGTAGCGGCTATCTTGTTTCAGATAAAGAATTAAATGTGCATTAAGATATGAGGCCTCTATTTTCAGAGTAAGGCAGACATGGAACATAATATTCATAACTATGTTTCCATGCACATATAATCACCTTTTTGTTTTCTTACTTTAAAATGAGCCCTTTATATCTATAGTGGGAATGGGTCCTCTTTCAGTCCACCATGTTGAAACGCCGTGTTTCTACAGTAGCCCACAAGAGAAAAACAAATACTGTCTCTAGACACGGCCTTTCAAGTGTTATCTTTACTTTAGGCTAGGAAGGCATGAGTGATGTGAGGAGAATGCAATGCAGCGATTACACCGCTAGATGCAACTCCTACACACTGGACTGATAAACATAAGCAGCTTTGAATGTCATGTATACAGTCTGTACAACTAACAATACATTCGTGACAGTTTTTCAGGTAAAACCTGAGCTTATTTTGTCTAAAATTGAGCAAAAAGGACCCGAAAATGACTCTACACACGATTTTAAAGACCCCATGATTTGCTTCCAGCTCATATAGCATGTGATTAATGAATCGGTTCGATACGTTAGTCACCGCTAACGCTGGCACACGGAGGAGCTGAGCTTGAGTTATGAGGTGCTGAGATCTTAAAACACATCGGGACGTAAGCAGCATTAAAGCCATCAACATTGTTTCAGAGCACAATCTGTAAGAAAACCTCAGAGTGAGTCGCAGTAACGCGATCCCCAGGCAGAGCAGCAGCTAAACCCACAGCATATGGAGAAGCACTGCGGTCAAGTTAACCTGTGTTGAAACAGACTGTTAATGGTGCGGAGAAAGGGAAATTCTACTCGGCATGTAATAAATGATTGCATGGGGTAATGATTATTTGAGGAACGAAGGAGAAGCATAGTTATATTAGGTAGCTGTCAAAAAAAACAAAAAAAAAACAAAACATGCTGAGTGCTCTGAGAATCACTGACTGAGGAGCAGTGTTGGCAGGGAGAGCAGTGCGAGCTGGGAAATGGCGCTGGCTTCCAGTATGTGTGTGATCACATGACTTTCTGTTGGAACACCTCTCCGTGGACCTGAAACCGTACGGTTAAACAGTTTACCGTTACATTTTGTACTCAGATCTGATACAAACAAGGTTGTGTCTTTCTTCTAACATGACATTTAAAGATTAAAGACATATATGTATCTGCACACGCTCGTCATAAGTTAGATGAGAAGAGAGATACCACCCGCATGTGGTTTCCTGAAATTTGAAGGTATTACTGGAGCTGGCCAAGAAATAGTCTGGCACAAAAACCGCTGGAACGTGATACAGTTTTTGTGCAGCTTCAACAAAGAAACGTTATAAACGATAAAATGTCGAAATAAGTACGCTTTAAGTGCCACATTGTTTCATTTAAGTTGTGTGATCCCCTTCTTTTATGATTTTACCATTCTTGTTCTTCATATGATCTCTGATTTTGAACCCAGAGTGTGGGTGGTACACAGCAAATGCCAGCTGACTCACTGATTTCGAGTGTTAATTTTTCATTTGGACCTGCAGCCCGTTTCCTCAGTAATACGTAGTTTGTACACACAATAAAAGGATTATTTTCTTTGGAGGGTTATGGATAATACTGGATGGATTATAAATCAGTGAGCTGTAAACCACCTGAGATTATTTGACCTACTTGAACTGTGGAAAATGCTTTGATAAATGTGACAAACACACACACATGCAGTGACTCACACACATCAGCATTATAACCAGATGCTGTAATACGTTCATTGTTATTGGATACATGCACACACACGATGCACTTCCTGGAAAAAAAAAATGCTTTGTTGCAGAATTGATTTTTGTTTGAAAACTAATTCACCTACCATTATAAATATGTTAAGACATGTAGCATACATTTATTTAAATATCCGTATGTCTCTGTCTGTTCGGCTTGTTGTCTGACGGGTCATCTCGTGTGGTTAAGTTTTTCCTAGTTGCTCGGGCTTTATATAACAGCAGAGATCAAAGCTACCAATTAGCCGCTGATTTCATGGGAACTTTGCTTTTTTTTCTCTGCTTTAAAATCTTTGAAATAAGTCGCTCTACATATACTGTATATTTGTGCGGGATTTAACAGAGTCAGGAGGGTGATTAATTCCTAGCCTGGAGCTGTTCACACTGCTGTCCTCTGTACCAGACTGAACACAGCAGGTCAGGCTGCACTGAGCTGGACTGCAACAAGTTATCAGAATCAAACACGGATGCGATAATAAAGCATGAGTTTATCTGTTTCACTAATTTTGGATTTTGTTGCAGTGTTGTGGCCATGTCTCAGATTTCCAGCTTCAATTAAACCTCACCGAATAGTTGAATTAAAATATTGTATATTTGAATGAATGGGAGTCCGCTGCCTCTCGCCCAGTCTCAGGATGGACAGATGGATGGATGGATGGTATATAGTTAAGAACACACGATTGTGCTGTAGCTACTTGTTGCCCTGTTAATGCAGTTAAAATTTAACCCAAATCACAAAAATCATGTTTCTTATTTACTTGTAGTGATGTCTACACATTCCACATGCTGAGATATTGGCTCTGACATTTTTGCAGTGACCTTGAAGGAACACTTTAGAAATGTTTTGAATAACCCTGATTTCCAAAAAGTTGGGATGCTGTGTAAAAGATAAATGAAAACAGAAATATATATTTTTTTTGTAAAATATACACACATTTTGATCCCTTCTGTTTTTATTTACATTTTATACAGCATCCAAACTTTTTTTTTTTGGGGGGGGGGGGGGGGGGGGGTCTGGGTTGTATTTTCATCAAGTAAAAATTGTCAAAGTCTGTGCAGCATTGACCATGATATACTGGATCATGGTCCAAAAATAAGGATCCAATAACTTTTCCATAATGCAACTCAGTAGCATTCTTCATCAGCCTTTCTCTGCCTGGTAAGATGCCCAGATATGCTGTCAGACTTCAGATCTCTCTCGATTTAGTGTAAACACTGTACAACTTCAGAAACTGGTACAGACTGAGTAGCACTCTTTGTGATGAGTAAACTGATCTTCATATGCCGAGCTTGTTATGAAAATGCCACAGAGCTGGTTGATCGGGATAGCCGACAGACGTCATTAGTTTCTACAAAAAAAATAAAAATAAAAAAATAACAGATCTATTGGGTAACAGCAGCAGCAGAAAAACATAAGACCGTCTTCTTGTTACGTGAGAAAATAGATTTTTGTTATTTACGTGAAGCAGCGTTCAAACATATCACCGAACAAGGCCTCATTGTGCTGATAGTACTTTAGTACTAAGATCATATTGCTTCATGAGACAAAGGAGGATCTTTGCAGTAATGTGAGAAAAAAAAACACTGTCGGGAATCATGTTTTCATACCTTTCATTCCTTATTTTCCATCATGCAAAGGAAAGACCCACGGGTTCTTCTACTACTGTAAGACGTAAGTTTATCAGTTCCTGGATCATTTCTGCTTTGGTTCTGGCATATTGACACACTGGGATTGTCTAGTGTCCTTTTCAACTGCGGGTGACAGCAGACGCGGAGGAGCAGCAGGTGTTTTCTGCTGTTTATCAATGAGCACAGAGGGGACAGGGTGCGTCACTGAAGGACACTGCTGATGTAAAGCAGCTTCAAAGGTTTCCTCCACTGTGGCACCCGCATTCATGTCAAATTGCATATGACTGAAGATCCTCTTATCCAGTCTTAACATATCCAACCAAACAGCCCCCATTTACTAGATAAGACTTGCATTAGACTTGTTCAAAGGGGTCAGAGAGGCCGTTCTGCGGATCATTTGTTCTGGATGTGAATGTACACCTGTTCACATGGATGGTAAATATCAGCGTCATTGGTTGTCCATTTATACATCTAATTAGGTACAGCAGACTCTGCTGAGAACAAAGAGGATCAAATTGCTGAGAGGTGAAGGGTTTGTTCTATGCATCAGTGTGTCCCACTACTGTTCAACCTCATTTTTTAGAGTTTAATTTAATTAATGTGCGTCGTTCCCAGAGTCTGGAGGATACTCTGACACTCTCGCCTTTTAGGCGTCTCGGAAACGTGTTTGCTCAAGCCACTGCGTTGTTTGTTTAAGCTTAATTGAAATGAACTGGAGCCTTAGATTGTGTTTATTGTTTCAGGAAAGAATCTCTCTCTCGACCAGGTCTACTTCCTGAGACCCTGAATTTTTTTTTTCTTTTTTTCTATCAGACTAAACCTCTCTCTGATTTTCGCTGTTTGTGTGCGTGTCTGGCATTTGATACATGACCAAGAACAGGTTATTGGGGTCGGAAGAGTGGTAGCCTGCTCTTCTGAAGGTCATTTGTCTGTGCTAATAGGGGTCATGAGATAGAAAATGGAAAAAAAAAAAAGAGTGTGAGAAACTTGGTGCTTACGTTATTAACTTCCGCTTTATATTGACAGCATATGACGATAAGTCAAAGGCCATATTTCCTGTGAAATGATAGCGTGAGTGTTAATTTACAGCTGCATTATAAAATGTACACATTTGTATTCCTGAACACACAGAAGTTTTTATCAGCTTACAGATATAGAAAGTGGCACAACAGCAAATAAAAAAAACAATGTTGAACTTTATGCCTAGAGATTTAACTCTACATTACAATACAAAGAAAATACAAAATAAAGTGCATAATTTAATGACCGGATTAAAAAATAAATTAAAGACAATGTTTAATAGGCTCAAACTCTACCTTCATTTAACTATTATTACACTGTATAATTGTGAGGAGCATGATCCTCAGTATCTATGTACATGAACAAGCTTGTCTAAAATTAACAGCAACACGAGAAACAAGAAAAGCAAGAACGTAATCCTTGACATTAAGCAACAATCTGGAACCGATTTAATAACAGGGGGTAAGGAGGTAGACTGTGTGCTTCAAAAGCTGCTGAAATTAAGACACAAAGCTTATTTGAGTGGAAAGGCTAAAAAAAAAAGCGAGAGTTCAAAAGTTCAGTCTATTTTAAAGAGGTACGAGAGCCGCTAAAGGTGTCAGAATAACGTGAAAGGGGGAATTCTGCCATCGGAACAAACGCAATGCAGAAAAGGAACCTAGAAATCTGAGTCATCCGTCCTTGTTTGACATAAGAATGACCTCTGCAAAAATGGGTTTTTAAATTTAGCGCACATAACGTCATATTTGCCTAATTGACACAAGAGGCAAAACAATTAGTCAGATCCTCGAAAACTATTTTGATCAACGATTCATTGTATGTGCTGCTTTCAAGCAAAACTGCCAGACTACCTGCTATAACAGTTATTTCCGATTCTCTCTATATCATTGTGAAGTGACTATAGTTTAGTTTTGGACTGCTGCTTTGACAAAACGAACAACTGATGAGAAGATGGCACCTTGAGTTTTGAGAAATTGATGTCGATGTTTGTCACAATTTTCTGACATTTGGACGGAACGATTCAGCAGTTAGTGAGAAAGTCAAAACAATCATTAGTTGCAGCCCTAACTGGTACAAAATAAGTAAGTAAGCTGTCTAGTTATTTCAGCCTGAAAATAGTGCTTTATGAGCATGAGTATGTTAATACAGTACTCCTTTAAGGCGGACAATACCCTTAGAGTAGTGATTAATAATTAGAACCTTCTCCTAGAGAAGAATATTCTTTTTATAATTATAATTTAGAAAACTGATTTCTTCCAGAGAGGTGTGTTGAAATATGTTCATCTTGATGCTTCACATTTGTCCACTGATTTAAATCGTATTTGCTGTAGCTGCGGAAAAATGCTCAACATTCCCAGTCAGATTTAAATAGTTTGGTATTAATAACTACAGCGCAGGAATCTTTGTACCCTCATTGTACGGTGGAAAAGTTTTCATAATTTGAGATGGCATATTTGTGTGTATTCCAGGGCTGAGGAACAAAAAAGTCGGTGTTCACCACATAATAATACTGCACTGTACGTTAGTCATGGAACCGACACAACATGTCCTTCAAGAAGCCCTGTACAGGAGTGTGTTTAACCAATCGATCCTTACAATGGCAGCACACATGCCCATGATTACTCACAAGGATCGCGTTCAATCATTTTCATTGTGTGACTCAAATGTCCTGATACCGCTGGCTTCATCTGGTTTACAGTTAAGGTTCCCACAATGACTGAACAAAGTAGCTGAAATTCCTGCAAGAATATCTTTTCCATCAGTGACACTTGAGCCATAAAGAAATGGGTCGTCTCTGTTTGAACATCTATTTTTGGGCGAAATGACAAAATCTGCTTACACGGCCACAGATAGTCATCGCCTTGAGGTAGCTGGGTGCTGAAACAGAGAACACAGGACGATAAAGCTCAGAGCACTTCAAGTCACAAGAAGACTTTCTTTTATGTGGCGTCCTGCATTTTTAGAGGTTTCAACTTCTGGAGAAATCATTCAGCAGACTATCTGTCTATCTCAGGGCAAACTGAGAAGTTTCACCTGATTCAGATGCATTTCTCTTCCACTGTCTCGTTGCTCAATGACACCTGCAGTGCTGTGTCTTTTGGGCATGGCAGAGCTGAGAGGTCTTTGCTGACATTTGTCCCTTCTCTATGTGACTCAACGCTGCCCTGCTCAGAATAAGAAACTTGCGAGTTTCTGACTGATGAATGTTGGGAACCAGAAAGTCTTTTTGATGGATGACAGCTTCCTGGGTACCTCTCGCATCCCTCTGGCAGGTAGAGGAAGGTTTGGGAGGTGCTGGTGGCATCTCGGAAGTTGTTGGAAACCAGAGAGTCCCGTTTAGAGATGACAGAGGAAAGTTGATGAGCATCTATGCAGTGGAAGTTTCCCTGTCTTTGTTGCCCCCGTGCTCCTATCTTGCAAAATAAGCACTTGATGTTCTCAATGAGCTTAAGAAGAACAGCCTTGCGGAGCAGGATGTAGATCCAGGGGTCAAGAATAGGGTTGAAGGAGGCGAAACGTATCGCTCGTAGATCAGGGTTTTTGTCCAACCGCAGCTCCACTGGAGTCTTATACAGCTGATTCAAAAACACCTGAGCCTGCAAAGGAAGAGAGAATACAGGCTGAGCAGATGTTAAATGTTTCAAACTTTGTGTGACTGTGCAGCTGTGCGTGTGCATGTGTGCGTGTTTCTGAGAAGAAGAGTGAGAAATACACAAATAAGAGATGTGGAACAATGGAGCAAGAAAAGAAAAAGAGCGAGGGGGGTAAAGGGAGTAATTCAATACCAATGGATTTAGATCAGCTTGCATGAGCACATTGTTCCAAGTACAAAAAAAGCAACATTTCTGCTAAAAGAATCATGCGTAAAGCGTGCGTAATGGATTGAATGAGCAAGATGACAGTAGCAGAGCGTCTGCTTTCAAAAAAAGGGAAAATAAAAGTTACTTAGGAGAAAGGAGAATACATTTTAAGGTTGCTTTCAGATCACCCACTTGGTCAAGTGAATGACCAAAGTAATTTTATGTACAACGTAATGGACATTTGGGCCAAAATGAGCCGTGCGTAAAGCCTGCTATGGATAGAAATAACGCACAGGGACCGTAGAAAAGGAAAACTTACAACAAGTGGGATGGAGCAGATAAGTATCACTGCCGAGGTGAATATGAGGAGAATAACCATCTGAATTTCTGCCCCGGCCAGTCGCCCAAAGCTGCGCCCTCTCCTCCGCGGGTCCAAGTTGCGCCCCAGATCGGTTCCTAGCGACATCCTGCGCACGAAACGCCGGTGCATCCGGATCAAAGCCACGCACACCAGCACATTACAGATAACAGTGGCTAGAATAAGAAGAGAACTGAACCCCGCATACATGTAGGAGTAGGCGGCATCGCTGGTCTTATTGCTCCTCCACTCTAAAAAACACCAGGTTTGGGGGTACTGCTTCTTCACCTGTCCAAAGCCGATAATAGGCAGCGCGCAGAAAAGCGCGTTGGAGATGTAGATCGCTAGGAGAGTCAAACCCGCCAGTTTTTGGTCCACATAGTCATTGTAGAAATAAGCGTGGTTTATGGCAATGTACCTCTCCACCGACATGGCACAGATGATACTGAGCCCAGCCAGAGAGAAGAAAAGCATGGTGAACCCGAAGTACTGGCACAGCGGGTCCTCTCCGGGCCACGATCCTTTCACGTAAGTGGCGATGGTGACGGGACTGGCCAGCAGTGTGCCAAGGAGGTCCGTGACTGCCAGCCCACACACCAGGGTGTAAAACGTGCTTTCTTTCTGTTCCTTGCGAGATTTACAAAGAACCACGATGGCGATGACATTCCCAACCACCCCGAAAATGAACATAATAGACGGGATGGTCGGGACCATGGTTCTCCCTGTCATCGATTGATTATTCATTGTTATGTCCTTCCTTCAAGACGAGTCAAACAACTTTTCTTAACGCCAGTATGTCCAGTCCAGAGCAGGAAAGTTGTTTGCAATTGAAAGAAGCCAGGAAAACATTGTCAGAACCAGAAAAAAACAGTTTTCTCTTTATCTTAAAACCAACTTCTAAAACACGACCATCTCCCGGCAGAGCATCATGTGGCTGCTGCTGTGGTATTACTATGTGGTAGATCTAGATCAGAGCTAGCTTTCTTTGCAAGACAAGCAGATTTCACTCACCAGGACACAGATAAAAGCAGCCAACAGACACCAGTGACTTCACTGAAATGACTCTCTGCCTTCAAGCTTCCTCCTGCAGGGTTCAGTCCCTCCCCTTCATGCACTTCACGGCTCCCATCAGCTGTTCAGGCTGGTGCAGGAAAGGCCTTGGACATATTTTGTGACACAAATCGTGTACAACATGGTTAAATATCATGAGGTCAAAGTAAAGTTAGATACATTCTCCTTATTTTTTATTTAAAAAAAAGGGCAAGTTGATAGTGTTTACATTATATGTTGGGCAAATATTTGAGGCTTGTACTTTTACTCCATATATGGTGCCCAAAAATATTAATGTCACTTAAAAAGTGACATGAAACAAATGTAGAATAACCAAAAAGAAACTTGATGGGCAGAATCAGTATAAAAACATAAAAACCTATAAAACATGAAAATATAATCTAAGACATATGTATATAGATAGTTAGATAGATAGAAGTTAAACTGAATTCCTGATGATCGCCTCATAACAGGATTGATTTGGAATCAGGATTTCTCTTCCTCTATCTTAGTCTGATCCATAATTATGGATAAAAAATCAACAAAATGTCAGTCTATTTAATTATTCTCAGGTCTAATGTAATGATCAGTCCACTAAATGTCATGAAAATCGAACAGTCAATGTTTTGTAAAAATCACAAGCATTCATCGTCAAGGAAGTATTGTGTTTCACAGTAAGCTTGAAGAGACTGTTTCTATGATTCATTGGTTCTAAGAGCATTTTAACAAGACATTAATATTCAGTCGTCTAGGACATTTTGTTTCAAACAAAACACACGCAGGTGACTACGGTATAATTTAATTTGTGGCCATCAGTTATGACAGAGCAAATAAACGCAATGTCCTGCTGAGGAACTGTGATGACACGATGTGCACATGTAGAAAAACCAATGTGGGACCAGAGAAACTAAAAAACTACATAACTGTATTGAAACAGTTAATGATCCAACATTAGTATTGTTGAAATAAAATATAATGTTGCACCTCAGTTGGCAAGCGAAGAAGGATGACTTCAATGGAAGCTCTTAACTATGGAGACAGGGTTAGGGGTGGTTAGGATTAAATCACTAAAGTTCTCAACAGCACAGAAAAAAATGCAGTAAAATATGTTAATGGACCTGAACCTGATCACGACACCATCACCTTACAGGTCCTAGCGCACCACTGAGTCCCAAAACTTGCCCCTGCTGAGTTGCATTGGAAAACAACCATATGAGAACACACAGCAACCTGTATGACCTGCTTCAAAACACTCACACCCACTGCTTTCCATGTACGCCTGTAACCAGCATCACAGACAGTTTATTACTTTCACAGCGTGAGGTGCGTTTCACTCATGTCATGGTTTTTGTTGTTATACATCGGCCTGACATTCTCTTGTTTTTGTCCTGTTAAGCTGCCAAAAAGATTGCCCACCCTTGGCTCAGTTGAAATTTCCAGTGAAACAAATGCAATGAACGCCCGAGTGGCTAAAATATTCATGTTCCTTATGAACTGCTATACGCACGCAATATGATAGTTCTCAATCAGGACTTACTTTGACACACAAACAAGGGCTCTGGTTTTTTGGTTACCTACTGAGTGAAGTGAATGAAGTGTTCGTGGGTTAGCCAATAAGCAGTCTCTGCATTGGTCCTGCGTTGTTGACCAGGTGTTGCTGTAGCTGCTTTGACGCACATGGGGGGTTTAAGTTTGCTGCCCGCTGTTGTGCAAAACATTCTCAAATTGTTGTGAAATGCTGCTAATAACTAGATAAGCTCTACGTTTTTTTGTGACCATTCGAGTTAATGCATAAAACATGAATATTGCCATTAAGTGCGTCCCTGCAGATCATGATAACTTGCTAATACTTTCATAAAAGGGTGTACAGGACGGTGAGCATAAGCAGCCATTCTCAGTGTGACAACCATTTTGTTTCACTTGTGGTTGGCGGGTGGCCAAGCCTCACAATGTTTCCATGAAGGTCAAGGGAAAGAGTGAAAGGGCATAGCAGTCATTTTTTGATTATTTGACCATTGCCCAGCTCTGCCACCAACATCAAGAAGCTCTGGTGGGTGGGTTTCAGCAGCGCTGACGATGTCAGTAGTGGCTGGAGCTTGTCTGTTGTCTGTGTGTGATGTTTCATAACCCTGTGCTAACTATCTGACAGATCATTTGTGAAAAAAGCGGTGTGGTTTTAAACCTTTTAATAAGTTGAATGAGTGTAGAATCTTAGTGCAGATCTACCCAAATGAAAAAAAAAACAACCTCCCCCTCCCCTTAGCTAGACTGCGACTGCTGTCACAGAACATGTTGAACTCAGGAACCGAGACCCTGAGCCGGCCTGACGTCATCCCGCCAGGCTGACCCTGTGCTCTTGTTTTCTTTGTGGCCAATTTCTGGCATTTATTTAGACGCAGAAAAGGGGGAAACCCGCTGCGCGATGGGCGTAGTATAGCCTTGAGAAAATAATATTTTCTTAAGCATACCATTCATATGTAGACGTATGCCCTGTCAAAACTTTGAACAGCTGTTATGCAACGTGATTGTGTGTATACCCCGCTGAGCGTATATATAAAAATGATCTCAGCCTCCTGTTGAGTGTTTCTGTCCGTTTTAAAGCCTCACAGAATGTTCTGTAAGTAGATTGTAAAGATTAAGCTCCTCATGAATGTGCTTTTCCTGGATTTGTTTGTCGAAGTCAGATAACCTGCAGCGTGGTCACGCTGCAAACTCAGAGTAATGACCACCAGCACTGCTGAAAGAATCAATTTATCAGTAAATACGACTCCAGCTTACGTTCTGTTGATAGACAATCACGGCTGAGCGGGTCTTTCTGTTTGTAGTGTAAAGAAAGCAAAGAAAAAAACAACATTGCATTTTTTCTGGGCTTTAATTCCTGTGCCAAACAATTACTGCATTGTGTCTTGGAAGGGATTTGTTGTTGTCACTATAGAATCCAATGTCCTCAAAGTAGTGCCAATTGATGGAAAACACTCCATAATTGTTCTCCTGTGATAGCTGATAGGGATTTGACTTTGTTTCTTAAAACAAGAGGGACAATTACGTTGAAGGGGAGAAACTTGCAATGCAATTATAGGTGTGTGCGGTGCACAGTGCCACAGTATTTAGGTGTAGCTCTGGATGATTTCCCTTGCAACAATGCATCTGTGTTTTGGTTTAATGCGAGGGTTAAGCCTATGATTTATCGACCTGACATTACAGTTTGCCACAGGCCTTTTTGTTTAGAAAAGGAACAGCTACCTATAGAGTTAAACATGGTTTCTGTGGACAAGTACAAACACAGTCAGTAGTTCATGGGATGGGTCAAAGAAAACTGCCTTCATTCCAGGTGTAATTATTCTGGATGTGTGCCGGTATGCACGCACACACCCACACCTGTCATAACTGACAAAACAGACTCTGTCACTGCTTAATGAAATATTGTTTATTCGCTTGATTGCAGAGAGTTAAACAAAAATGATTAGCATCACTGGAGCTAGCAGTTGGTTAGCTTAGCTTAGCATAAAAACTGAAAACAGGGGCAAACAGCTAGCCCGGCTATACCCAAAAATAACAAAATCTGCCTTACAGCACCTCTTAAGTTGAGTAATACACATATTATATCTTATTTGTTTTATCTGTACAAAAACCGTAGACTTTGAAGAAGTTGCTGGTCCAGTCTTTATGCTAAGCTAAGCTGTTGGCTCCAGCTACACGTTTACAGACAGTGGTATCAATATTGATTTAACTCATAAAGGACAAAAGCATGTTTCCCACAATGTCAAACTAGTCATTTAAAAAAAAAAAACAACTTTCAATCTCCAGTTTCAAACTGTTTTTTCATATTGCATTGAAACAAATGAAAACAAGTAGTAGTATGCAAAAATACTCATACATTTATATACATTTTAAAAATCCAAAACAAAACAACCTCGACATTCTCTAGGAAATGTTCAGCAGTAAAGTGTATGTAATAGCAGTGAAAACAATTCAGATATGCACAAACATTGGTCTGGTCATTTGAAGATTTGATTTGATTTGCGAGTAAAGTCAATACAAGTCTGACAAGAGCACTTGTTTTCATGACCCTTGACCCTCAAACCAGACCCAAAATATTTGTCTATATTGATATTTTGAGCATTTTGAGCATCAGTTTATACTATATAAATATATAGTATATACTATACTATACACTTTATATCAGACTGACTATCATCTGTGTAGTCAACGGTCTCGCCTTTAGTCTGGGATTCCCATCATTAGCCCAGGTGTTGGGGTTGTTGTCCTTGAGAACACTCTGCCTGCGGCCTGTTTTTTTAAATGTAAAGTTTAGAGAGTTTGGATGTGTTTATTCTTGAGTC
The DNA here is from genome assembly GCA_023373845.1 of Nibea coibor. Lineage (NCBI taxonomy): Eukaryota > Metazoa > Chordata > Actinopteri > Sciaenidae > Nibea > Nibea coibor. Next base: position 9,567,991 of record CM041737.1, on the reverse strand, counting down.
TGGTAGATTTATAGATAACATCCGTATGTGATCTCAGTCAGCATAACAAAGCTGCAGTGCAGAGAATCAGATGTAAACTGTTTGATCTGGCATCAAGTTTGACATGTGATGCCAGCATGAAAACAGAAACACTTTGTCTGTTTTTAAAATCATTCACTGTAGGCATCTGAGTCATGACTCGTGACTCATGGATTTGTTTAGACTGTTGATGGTGCTATGAAATGTAATTATATCTCCTCTGTATCTAGTGATTATATAGATTCACACTGTATATATGACATTGAATGATCTCAGCATAAAACATCCATCTAATGTCAACATCTCTGTTCATACAGTGAGGACAGTTTACCCATGGGGCTGTGTGACAACAATGTAAAAGCTGGCTCAAGTTAAAGATACAAATAATGTTACATTCAACTTTACACAATCATTTTCCAGACCTTGTAGCAGGATGCTTTATCCCTAAAGAGCGCATGACTCATATAGCAACGGTTAAACAGCAACATTATGGGAGGTTGCTTTAAAAGTGTTAATTTATCCAAACAGTTCAGATTCTTTGGAAAAAATGAGGGTCCCTCATCACTGCATGTGGCTGCAAGTGTAACACTGGTGGTTAGATATTACTGTGGTAATCATTAACAGGGAGAGAAAGTCCGAACAACATTATGGACATTTACAGCTAATCTTTACATGACCAGGAGACTCGAGCTGCCCATTAGAGCACAATGGAAAAGGATGTTACATCGCTGATCATGCATAAATTAAGGAAAATGAAGTAAACTCACTGCCAAAGGGGGCCAAAGCCAAACAAACGAGCCAAACATGACCAACACTCCTCGTTTAATCAGCTCATTTATAGTCTTAAAGCTTCTGTGGCTCATTTAAACTGCTGCATCAGCTCACTGAAATGGAAGCAGGTAAATAGAAACCTGCACTTTCATTCAGATTACTGATATACATGTCAACAAAAAAGGAGCGTTTCCTATTTAACCTCAGTGCTACACCTTTTCCCGGTTAAACTCCTGCTAGCAATCCCCCCACGTTCCCATCATTCGGCGTGAGGGAAAAATGAGGACGGTTTTCTTTGGGTGGGTGTATTTTTCTTCTTTTCTGCTTTGCGTTCATCAGGCCAGCAGGACAGCTGTGATACATCTTTCCAAACACTTGCTAAACACTCAGACATGCGTTGTATCCACATCACCTCAGTGTTGGGTCAATACCGTTTCACAAAGCTTTGTTTATAAAATGTGACAAAAGGGCACTGAGTGGTCAGAGGTTGAGAGAGATACTGGAAATGGCTATCGGTATCAGAGTATCAAATATCCTAAGAGGGTCATGTTTGCACAGGAGGTATTTGTTCGTCAGTATCAGCATGTCCACCACATGCCCGGAAAAATCCATTTACAGACTCAACTGAATATTTTAGATCAACAGCAAGATCCATAAAATGTCGCAAATAACATAAAATGCAATAATTCTGCACTTCATTTTGTATGGCAGTCTTATAATGCCAGTTGTTTCACATCAAACTCTTCCCTCACACCTCATGTCAGAACCAGGTGCCACATCCAACCATTTCCGTCACTTTCTGACACGGGAAACCAGAGAATGACGTTCAGGCTGACTTCTCACAGCGACTGGCGAGGTGCGTGGAGGGTTCGAACTTCTCTCTCAAGCTCTCTTTTTGCATTAGCTGCATAATGAACGCAGACAACTTTAAAATAAAAAACTAAAAATTGTTGTCAGATAACAGCCCATGCATTCTGAGACTGCTTCACGGGCAACGTGTTTGTCCTGTTTTGCTCTCAACATGGATTGTTGCTACCAAAGCCCACTCAAATGTGATCGTTCAATACTATTCGGGCCACGGACGCCAACCAGAATGCTTCCCTTTGCTTCCCTTAGAGATTCTTCATTCATATACATTATTGTGCAATATTATTGCTATTATGTTTCTGCGGCAGCGATGCAAACATTTGAAGAGGCTGACAATGTTATATATATATGAGCTAATGATGACAAAGTACCAGCCAAATGAATCCGACAGCAAATAAATCCAATTTCTAATTACCACTGCACAGCTGTCTAATTTATTACTGTTTAATATGTGAGCAATTTAACAATGTCAGGCCACACATACCCTCGAAGCAGACAGATGGACAAATGAAACATTATTTGTTTTTTTTCTTATCTCTATAAAATGTTAAATATGAAGCCGCTGACCTTGATGAATAATGAAAGATTAATAAACTGGTTTCTCTGCCGAGACTTTGGCCAAGAGCAACACGACCTGCGGCATCTTATCCTGTAATCTGCTTTACGGAACAGGACAGACATTTCAGATATAAATTATGCTTACAAATCAAAAATAAGTATTGAATCCTGTTGACTTAACATAATTTGTGTTTTCATGATGGGCATAAACAGCAGCCACAGGAAGATAAAAAAAAGCTCTGCTACAAGTGGTAAAAATGTGAGAGTCAGTCGTTTAGCAGAAGGTACTGTTCAGTGTGAATAGTACGTACTAAAGCTTAAAGATTATACGAGGGGATGTGCTGGCTTTATTGTAAATTCTCTTACCGGCTAGAAGTTTCCTGTTAGAAACGCACGAGCAGCTGTTCCAAGATAAAATCTATCTAATGTATCACCTTTGCTCTTGCAGATTCTGTATTTACATACATCAAATAACCCATGACACAGTTCCCCTTCAAACCTCCACGAAAACACACATGGATCGTTTAAAACACTTAAAATGCTCTGGGCATCAGATCCCAGTGATGTGGATGCCAAACTTCCTGACCTTTTTCCTTCATCACATCTCACCTGACTGGCTTCATCAGCAGTGTTAGCACACCCGACACTTGCTCAAATAGCCGAAAACGAAGGTCCAAAAACCTTCTGTGGCAACAGCGAGAAATGCAAACATTTGTGTTATTTTTAAACCGGTGATTTTGAACCGAGCCTGAGGAAGAGGAGCTGACGGGGAATGATGGACGACCCATTTTTATTGCACTTATCAGTTAATTCATTGTCTACAGCTCTGACACAGCTCAGGCTTTATCGGTGAGAGATAAGCATTACACTAAATAATGGCCTGAGGTTTTGTAGATGTACTTTTCTTCATCATGAATACATTTAAAAAACACATATGTAGCATTATCCAGAGGTTCAACCCAACCCTTTACTGACACAGCAAGAAAAGTAGCTGCACCGAAAAGTGACGTGTGTTCGTGTCTCCGAGGTCTGACCAATCTCCTCATCACGGAGTGATATGCCCATTGATAGGACCTGAGATTGTATTAGCTTATATTTGAGTTTTTTTTTAATGAGCAAATGACAGAATCAACACTACAGGAAGGTGGGAAAAAACAATACGTCAGTATTGTCTTTGAATTGAGTATATTTGTGTAGGCAAAGCCTGAGCTGGAGTATTCCTTGGTGCAATAGCAGAAAAGTTATTCATCCGTGAACATAGATGCTGAAGTTTAGTTTGCTGCTGTAAATACTGGAGAACCGACTTCAAATCAGTCCACAGCCGAAAACAGACCCCAACAAATATACTGCACACATGTCGCAGTGACGTTGCAAGCTGATATCTGGCCATTTGAAATTAAAGGTTTGTGAAATGCAGTTTAAAAACTTTCCAGTCTGCATTTATTAAACAGCATTTAAATCCAGTGTCAGATTGGATGCGTTATGTTTTCATTTAGTGGTGTCCACACTGTAAGCACTGAGTTGTACCGAGTGGAGTTTTGATCTGATTTGTTTCAAATATCCTGTAAAAAAACAACTTACAGACTCAATTCCAGTAGGTTTGTATCATTAACACCTCCAGAAGATATTTTTAAGGGCATAATTGTATTTATAAGGCATGTGTTAGGAAACAGTGACTGAGTGAAGAGCTGCTCTCAGCAGCCAGTAAGGAGTCTTAGATTCACAATGGTTCTTGTTTTAAGCATTTTGTGTCGCGCATTCATCCTGGACCGCATACCAGGCAGTTTCCCAAGATCATGCTCTGAATACTGAATAGCTGCAACATAATGTGGAATGAATGCATTATATGCTCTACCACAACAACATTTTCTTCTCCAAAGATCTATTATCTTATCTTTCTGCGCAGCCAAAACAAACCAGGGTTTATCCTGTCTGACATTTAGCGCGGGCAGCATTAACTGATGCTGCACTCTCATGTTGATATTTCGACTTTTTAACAAACGTGTGAAAGTGTACTTTGTGCCAGTTCGTACAGATATCAGGATAATAATATAATATAGATTTTCCTTTGCGATCAGAAAGGTCCGTAGTCATAAATGCATTCCTTTCCATGGAAAGAATGATTTTTTTCCAGACTATCAGCAACTTCGTCCGTGCAATACTTCTTTCAATCCCCCCGCGAGAAAACTAAAGATGCTACTGACAGACAAACACACAGACACAGACAGACAACAGCAGGCACAGAGGAAAAGGAGTGGGAGGATGTGATCTCTCTCCAGCTTTCCCCTCTTTTTGATGACATGACGTCACCTGACCATCAGGCCTAACAATTGATGTGTGCCTACACCCCAATAATGACATCATCCCATAGTCCACAACAGAAGAGCAATAAACGTGAGACACAATTTCTGATTCAAATGAAAAGAAGAATCAAATTTTGTTTTGACAGTATATTTATATTGGCCCTAATCTATGACAGAGCAGTACTTACATCACATAAGTGCACAATAATTAACATATACAAAAGAGATGACAAACATGTTGACACAATTTTAGAGACGTTAAACTCCTATTATCTCCTAAGTACACACACTTTTAATGTACATACTTCTTGGACAGTTCAGCGATCTTGATTCAACTCCATCCTTGATCCTCTACGCCTGCTGGGCTGCAGCCTTGGCAGCTAACCGCTCTTGTTTTTCCTGCTCGGCCTTCTCCCTCATCTCTTTCTCTCTCCGGATGAGCTGCCTCTTCTCAGCCTCCCAGGCCTGTATCTGACTTTCATACTGCTCCAAGTCGGGTTTCTCCGCGGCCGCGAGGTTTTGCTGGGCCAGAACGGTGACTAAAGCCTGGAAGGAGGCAGAGTCCACATTGCCTTGAGACTCCAGCTGGCTGGTCAGTTCCTGAAGAAGCAAGCAAACAAAAACAAGTTGAAGCGCCCGACAGTGACCTCAGCGCTGCATGTAAATGACTTGGGCGAAACCCTCCAAATCAGTGAACTAGTCATTACATTTCAAAATCAAGTTTCTCTGAAAACATTCTTAAATCCCCAAAAGAGATGAATTATCTTGAGTCACACTATGAAAACATTAAGGTTTGTTTCTGATGAAGAAATGAGTTCATGTTTCATTTCTGCTCATGAACGCCTTTAAAAGTGTGTTACTGCTTAGAAATGTTGGCACAGTTTACCCTTTGTGTTGCCTTAGTATGTTCAGATATTAAAAGCCTGACTGCCACATGACTTATTAAATACACAAACATTACTGCCAACTAACACACTAACTAATCAGATATTACACATATTAACCTACAATAACTAATCACAGTTTTTGATCCAACCGATAGTTTCACACTATTCCACTGATCAACATGCGGCGGTAATATGTCAAGGAAGAAGGCAGCCGGCTAGTAAATATGGATCAAAGTGCTGTATGAGGAAGGAAAATGCGTTAAACGTGTTTGCGAGACCTCAAGGACACAAACTTCACATACTGTTGAGTGAGTAACACTGAATGTCAACACTCCATGGAGCTGGTAGAGTGGTGGAAACACTCAGGCAATAAATTAATTTATTTCAATCAGCGATCAGAGAGCCCTAATAAAACCTCTGAGTCAAATCATTAAACAGCCATTTGAAAAAAAAAATATATATATATATATCGTCGTAGACAACTAACACCCACCTTGAATCGGCTGGCATACTGAGAGAGCTTAGCCTGTTCAGCCTGATCGTCTTCATCTACGGTGTTTTCCTTCTTGTCCTCTTCACCTCCCGACTCCTCTCCGGAGTCCGAGTCTGAGGTGGAAGACAGTTCCTGCAGCAGGTCATTCACGTAGTCCAGCTGCAGAGTGGCGACAATGAATGTGAGGTATGCGGAAAGAAAGAGCAGCTGTTGCTACATGAAACATCTTTTTTTAATTACTTGAAAGAAGTGACATTGTGATATTTCTAAGAGGATCCGTTTCCTTATTCAAAGATTAGCTAACAGGCGTGTCATGATAAAAGAGGCTGAACACCTCACCTGACAGCTCACCTCTTAATCTTAGGACGAGGTAACATTAACTGTGACCTGAGGCATCGGTTACCAGCGCCTTCATTTCAGATGTAATATTTCCTCTCCGTCCTACGGTGTCATCTGCTCTATCTGCATTATTGCCGTGATGCCGTCTGACACGGGCCATTTAGTTCCCGTTGCATTGATTCTCGCAGACATCTTCGCTGCTCCAGGCTACTCAAAATCTCATTAAACGCGGACAAAGCTGAACTATTGAACTGGACAGCGCAGGCCGGATGAGAGGCGCTGCGCCCGGCTGTGTGTCTGTGTGCATATATGTAAAAATAACAACAATGTGACAGCATGTGTGTTCAGTCTCAGGAGATGAAGACGGTCTGTGTCACACACCCCACCTGGAAAGTAACAGCAGTCTCTACAGCATGCGTGTGTGTGTGTCTGTGTGTGTGAGAAATCAGAGCCGTACTCAATAAACTTTGATTTTAAACACAAAATCCTGTTCAAAAGGAAGTTTAATCCAGATTCATTTCACAGCAGCAGTCTAACGCTTTGGGAGATCTGTTCATTTGACTTTAAACCCACAGTCAGTGAAGAATATCGGTAACAAAAGCCCAGATGAGGGCAGCGAGGAATGCTGTTTGGCACGGCAGGCCCAATTGTATATCTCGTAGACTGTACGGTGTGGTCGTGTTTGCTGCCACCGGTGTTGTGTGTGCCTGCATTGTAAATTAATTTGTCAATAATGAGGTGGATAAGTGCAGGAGCCCTGCAAGCCATCACTAAAGAAGAATTCCTCTGCTCTTACCGTGTCTTTGGACAGCTTGACATCACCAGAAGCAGCCTTCTCCATGACCGCCAGCGCTCGGCCCAGATAGCCATGACCCCAGAAGAGAGGCATTCCTTTGAACACCGCGTGTATGCCCTTTAACATCTCTACCTTTCCTGGACGTGGAAGGACGAGGAGGAGAATAAATGAGACAAGCACCCTAATGAAAGAGCACTGGGCGAATCAATCACAATAAAATTAAAAAAAATAATCAAAATAGCACTGTGGGGGAAGAAACCCACCTAAGAGAGCATTGCCAAGAAGCTGAGCGCTGAGGCCAACGGCGTTGTCTTGTTTCAGTCCACACATTAGCAGCGACGCACCCAAAGCTCGCTCTTCCGCCACCTGAACACAGCGAGAAACAAGCGTGAGCGTTTCATGTGGAAGCACACTTGTTACTCCTGGTGTGTTTTAGCTAGTGTCAGGAAGTTGATCATTTCAGTGCAGTGCCGTGTGAGGTACTGCATTTCTAAGCATTAGAATATCGTAGGATCATTTGTTTTCGTAACACCTCCGTGTCGAGGTTGCTGCATTTTCACTTACAGTGAGCTGTGGTCTGGTTGCTAGGTAACTACCCAGTGCGTACAGAGATAGGATCTGCGTGGAGGGAAGGTCGAAGGCCTCCTGAAGCATCACTTCTTCAACCACAGAGCACGAACCTATACAATTACAACAAACATCATCATTACTTCCTTTTCACTTTCATTTATATTTGTAAGGCTACGATAAGTACTGATTCTCAAAAATAAAATAAAATAACTTTTTTGTTCAGCTACAAAGGCTCCATCATAGCTAATATTAGCGAGTTCATAATACAGCAACACTTTCAGAAAATTCGAAACTGTTATGCCGTCACACCACGGCAGAAGAACAGGGCCGGTCTTGTGACAGAAATGTTGCGTTTATGTTTTTGACTTCGCCAAGTCCGTTTTCACTGTGTTGTGTCAAATTTTTCAGCTGCGCCTGAATACACACTTTGTTTCACTAGTGAGTATTTGCAGCAGCACAACAGTGTACGTAGGGACTGACTACTATGTTTAAGTAGCAACATGTCACTAAATGTCACAGTGTGGTCCACTGATGTGTTAAAAAAAAAAAAAAGCTTTGTGGCACAGAAGAATATGATTTAATAATCAGGACTTTAGGTTGCTCAGGCAGTGGAATAAACTCAGTGTTGGCTTTGATTGACTTATGGGATTTGCTAACAATGTAAAACAAACGGTAGTGCCAGATTTATCCTTAAAAGTAATGAAACAAAAATCAGATTTGAGTTACAATATTGACAGCATACAAGGACTGCACAAACTGCGTGTCAACATTGTAATGCCAACTATGTACCTCGACTGAAAAACACTGAATTGTTTAACGTCTAATGTTATTACAGAAAAATAATCAAGCCTCCCCTTCACCTCTGTCTTTTGCAAACAAGGAAATAAAATGTTTAAAATCTGATTTTAGTGATGTGACAGACTGCTCTGACCCTTGGCAATCTTCAAAGTCAACAAGTATGCGTTTTTGGACGTACTTCAGCATTTCAGCCCTTCTGAATCTAAATGTGTGACTGAAAACTTGAAAAGTCTTACTTTTAAAATCTCCATCCTTAAGGTATGAATCTATGAGAAGATTGAAGGTGAAGTCATTTGGGAATATTCCATACTGGACCTGCAAACACAAACAGATTTTGTAGGTTTGCATCACATGTATAGTATGAATTGTTTATCCTACACAAAATGGGACAGACGGTGTAGATCACATTCAATAATACAACAGCTGATTCCCAATGCATCTCTGACATGTAAATTGACACCAGTCAAAACAACAACACATACTGACTCAGCATGCTCCGTTTACCTCACTGTAAACACGCCATAGGCTTGCGGACGTCTCTGCTGTTGCAATAATTCAGTGATTCCGAGATACTACAACTCATTTAGGAACAGTACACGTGCCGGGCTGAAAGCGCCAAACATGTTTGACATTATGTGTGCTGATTACATAAGTTTGAAAGTACATCTGGGTGGTTCAGATCGGATCTGTGATCACTCACTGTCAGATAAACTGCAGTCATCAGCCCTGATCAGGAGCCTCTGATCAGATTTCCTTCCTGATTATAAAGATAGGCCTCCTTCACGTTCACCAGAGTGTCTTCTACGTTTGAGCCTGTATCTCGTTTATTGACATAATACTAAATGGAGCCATGATAATGTGTTGTGTACCTTGTTTTTAAGTGTGTACAGGGCCTTTTCCCTGGCTCCATATTTCAGACACTGTCTGATCCAGCTGTGAATGGTCCAGTCTCTCAGGTACCAACAGTTTGGACTGTGACGAAACCTGGACAGAATAAAATGACAAGATAGCTGTGATAAAGAGAACATACGTGACCACATTTGAATGTCACCGATGAATTATGTGCGGCTGAACAAACAGAAGAGCGAAGAGCAAATCTGAGATCCCGGTCTGAAAATCAAGAGTTCAAACACATCCAAAACACGTATTAACAATAATAATTAGCATTTACAAATGTCCCAAAATGGAAAGGTAAATCTTGTAATCACTTGAATGGGTGCAGATTCCAGAGGAAGGAGTAAACAGGAAAGGTCTGGAGTTGCCCCGAACAAAGAAAAGCATGTGACTCAGCACAAACCAAAACAGACAAACTAAACAGACAATTCATTCCAAGAAAAGCACAAAACTTGGTACGACAAAAAAATTAAAAAGGAAGCAGCAGAAATCAGACAAGAAACGAGGATCCAGAAACTGATGCAGAGAAGAAAGAAGGAGAAATCATTCCTCGTACTTGTAAAGGTAGTACTCCGCTTGACTGACTTCCTCTTGAGATGAAATGTTGTCAACAAACTGAAACACAGACAGGAAACACTTTTTGATTTGTCAGTTACGCCAACAAATAGAAAATACAGGTGGTTTAAATCTAGATACAGCTTACCCGTGATATAGTCAGAGAGCTAACTGGAAGATTCCTGTCATACACCTTGTCCATAGTGTTGGCCAGGACAGCTGTAAGTTAAGACATCAACATCAATAAGAATAATTCACAGTTGATCAGGTAATTAACTATTCAGGGTGCCTTACAGTTTGATGTGTCATTGTGATCCACCTGACCTAGACGAAGCACTACCAAATGACAATAAAGTCCAAATCACCATTTAAAACTTTTCAAAGCCGACGCGTCACGTATGTATCCAACACAGGGAGGCAGTGTAGACTGCAGCCTCATGGTTATTCATCAGTGCACCACGACACTGCAGTCTACACTGCCACCCTGTGTTGATGAAGCGTTCATACAACACAACTACACTTTTTATTTTTTTTTTAAAACAGTAACCTGCCATAAATACTTGAATATCTATGCGACATGCAGGCCTGAGCAGATGACCAACTACTACTACGATTTTGTAATTTTATGACGATAATGCATTCATTTATTGCATTGATGTATAAAATAATATTTCATAAGTGTTTGTTCTGCAATTTGAGCAAAAATGACAGAGGGTAGGTGTCACGTTCAGTTTTTGTTTAGAAATGAAGGGACGGATGGACGGATGGATGATGCAATGCTCCTTTTCCTGCTTTGTCGCTGTTGGCTTAAGTTGCCCTGAAAATCCAACTCTTCACTAACTTGTCGACTGCAAATATCAGAAACACTCTGACTGATCCCAAACGGTGATGTTACACGCCTAGCTGGTACCAAAAAAAAAAAAAAAAAGTACAGGTCGATATCCGGCCTTAGATTACAGCACTCCCAATTTAGGAGATTCATCTTTTACAATGAATACTTTAAGACAAATAAAAGTCATATTTGCTACAGAAAGTTCCCTCTACAGTCTCTACTGTATCTATAACATGTATAACACTTTATCTGGACTTTGGGAGGAAACCCATCCAGGCAGAGGAAGAACACGAAGGGGGTTTGAACCCAAGCTGCTCTGTTATTACATTATCATCATAAGCTGGACTGTTCCTCCAAATGTAACATGTGAATGTGAGCACGGTCTGAACTCTTACCCAGGTTTTGAGGGTCTTTCTCTCTCGCCTCCCACAGTTTGGTGTCCGTGTAAGCTGCTGAGAGCAGCCATCTCCTGGCTGCAGAGACAGTCAACCAGGTCACGTAGAGACAAACACTTTACATCGTTTTAAGCAAACAGCAGACTAATAACTGTGCCGCACATCATAACATGCACCGCGGACATTTAGCCCTTCCTGCCCAAAACATCCAGATAAGGACAATGAGGACCAGAGAAATAGAAGATAAACAAAGAAATCAAATCGAATAAGAGCAAAAGTTTCTCGGAGACAGATATAAGATGTGTTTACCGGAGACAGACGGAGAGAAACATTTAACTTTGACTGCTGCTGTCACACACCGCTTCCACACGGAGGCTGCCATCTTTGGACGATACCATCTCTTACCCGGGGGAGGGGTGTGTGTGCCGTTTCTGCTTCCTCCTCTTCTTTTGGTTTCACGTCGGGCGGATTGTACTCATTGACTTTGAAGGTGCATACCGCCACCTGCTGCACCGGAGTATGCAGTACCAAACGTAGGCCTACATACAACGCTGCTGAGATTACATTTTGAAATTTGATTTTTTTTCAAAAGTTCAAATGTATCTTAAAGATTTATTTAAAGATTTATCGATTTGTCGTTCTTCTTCGTTGTGCCCGAAGCAAAACGCGGCACAGCTGGACCTTTCTGAGCGAAGTCTGCATGTGTACGTACTTATTATCATAAGTGGAAAAGAAGAAACATTTAGCCTAAATTCTTCTAAAACATCACACATTCAATCATCTTTATAGTAATATAGTACCATCTTTGTATGTATTCATAATTAATAAATAATATGTGTTTATCTTTCTTAGTCGAAGTTGCTATCGGGTTTATTAGCATCAGTAAAACACATGACTTGCCTGGCGTGAAATTGAATTAAATTAGAATAGTTAAATCTTCAGAGTCAGACACTAGATGGCAGTATTGGATAGATAGATAGATAGATAGATAGATAGAGAGATAGATTGATAGATAGATAGATAGATAGATAGATAGATAGATAGATAGATAGATAGATAGATAGATAGATAGGTGTGCATTCAGTCAGTGACTGGCAGTCGAGGAGACAGGCAGACATTTAAAGTCTTGAAAAGTTCCAGTGTTACATACTCATCATCCTGGATGACCGCTTCCTGAAGCTTGTCAGGACATCAAGTTTGTCTGTTCATGTTTCAAACATTGCAGACAATCCCTAAAACAGTAACAGACCCTCAAAACGAAGCAAGGGGGATGACAGGACAATAAGTTGGAAAATGAGCAGTTCATTGTAAACGGGTTTATTTGGGCCGTTGACCTGTTGTCCTCTCCCTTCCTCTATGTTTTTGTTGTTACGTTCTACAGAAGTTACAGCCCTTGCCTATAATTACAGTCTGCTGCTTGGCTGTGGGTCAAAGGAGGTGACAGGTTGAGACTAGGGTGGGACAATTTTGTTGAACAAAACGTGGAAGAATTTTAGCACCATCTTTTTCTCCCTCGCTAGCAAAACAGGAAGCTCTTACCCGAGCTGCACAAGAGAGAACTGACAGGAAGTAAACATTTCTATGTACGAGACTGGATACAATTATCTTTTCAGGAATATAGTGAATGGAGTCTGTATTCTCTATTCTCTTCCATGTTAACTTATTGTTATGATTTGTTGCTACACTATTGTATCCTCTTGTTGGTATTCTACAAAATGTGGATCTTGCAAGAGCCAATACTTGTGTACAATCAATTTACATTAAAAATCCTATCTTACACTTCCTCCCATACTATTCGTCATACATATAAAGAGGTATTAGTTTGTGGATGTGGTTCAGTGATGCAAAGAAACCAGAAGTATTTGTTTTTCCCATCTCAGTTGTATAATTCAGCCATAGCATCATGTAGCATATATGACACTAAGTACGTGAGAGAGAGCAAGTGGCACAAAAACGGCAGTGTAGAGAATGAGGTATTATCCCATTAGGAAAGATATGTATGTATTTATGTGTGTATGTATGATGGACAGTACAATCAACAGCCATAAAAAAAAATCTTTTTTCAACACGTTTTAAGGAATAAAATGTTTAAAAAAAATCAGGCTATGAATGAGATATGACAAAAAGTCCCGTATAAGTATTGAACGTACATAAAAATAAAACTTGAAGGTTTGTCGTCAGAGTATGAGGAAAAAAACTTGCACAAAAAACAAGATTTTGTGCAATGACATCATCCATTTTGGCAGACAGTTGAATGGCGAATGATTTAATGCTAATTGGTGCATACAGACATACAGTAAATAGAAAAGCGTAACCATTTAAACACTTTAATGTGTATTTTAAGTGTTTCCTTTCCACTAGTTTGAAAGATGAAGATGTTAGGTTAGGAAACTAGCTCACGAAACAATAATGTCAAAAAATTATGTTTTTGCCTGAAGGATCTAACTTTTTTAAACTTCTGCTTGTGTACCCTAATTCGCTTATTTAAACATGCACCACTGCTACTATAATGTTCATTTTAAAGGGAATGAGGATGGGCACCACCCTGTCATATATAACCCGGCATCTCCTTGTGTAGCCTAAAATAAGTCTGTGCTACTACAGGAGACTAGATAAAAGAAAGTGAAGGTGTCCAACTAGTATTTTAATCACTGATTCATCTGCAAGTTATTTTTGATGTATAGCTTTATCATACGGTCTATAAGAGAGTGAAAAAGAAGAAAAGTCTAACAGTTTACACTGCTGTTCAAGGCCACCCACAGTATGCATTAACGATATAAATGTGTAACATTAACTTTATTTCTAAGGTCTTGTTTTGTTTAATCCCAAAGTTGGAGTGCTTTTAATCAGCTCCGTGCAGCTTCTAAAATCACTGATTCATAAACTGTGATTTGTCCTTTTCCTAACGAGACACTATCTTGTCATCTTGTCATGATTATGATAAGTGCGTTGCTTTTCATTGCAAAGCAGAACATCAACCGTTTCGCACCACGAGTCATTTTCCCACTTCACGAGTGTTTACCTGTCTGTGTCTCGGTGATCATTTAATTCTCATGGTTTCCACAGTTTCAGTTCATCAAACTTGCACAGGAGAGATAGAATTACTTCACGAAAACAGCTTCTTTCATTTGGTTTCTGAGCTGCGATCAGTTATATATGTTGTTCCTCAGAGATTGCACAATATGATGCTGCTGAACGGCGCTGATTCTAGACAGGAGGCAAACACTGCATCCACTCACTGTGGTTTGCCTCCGAGCCAGCGGTTGGGATTGAAACGTGTAGGTGAGGAAAGGAAAGGAGAGGAGGATGTGAGAACTTCCTCAAACTGTTTGCAGTTTCGCCCTTCAGGACACGGTGGTCGTCACTGGTAGAAATAGAGAAGCTGCTGTTCTGCATTTCATCTGACAAGAAATGACTCGATGTTTACCTGAACTGGCATGATAAAGTGAGATATAACGTGATGCCCTAGCCCAAAAATGTTTTATTACAGCGTGGATTAAAACAGTAAACATCAGTGTTTGGTGAGTTACTTTCTAATAGCTAAATGTGAGATATCCCATGTAATGCACTGTCTAATAATGCATCTTTGTGTCATGCAAAACAGTCTATATGTAGCCTTTCGTGTCAGTAGTATTTCTGTTTTCAGTGGAGCTTCTGCAATGAGCAGAAACAATGCTTTATTCTGAGTCATACAGACATATGAAGCCTTTGTCTGGGACACCCACTGTGTCCGTCACTACTGTTTGATCACAACCTAAAAGAGAGAAGGGGAGAGGTGTTTTCTCTTCCTCTTCCTCTGCTTTGAAAGAGAAGCAGGAGGAGAAAGGCAAGCTTTTTGAAACTCACAGCAATCATCTCTGGCTTGGTAAAATCAGACGGAGAGGACTTGACGTTTAATACCTGGGCTTATATTCTTTCAAAGCGGTTATAAGGATGTTTATGCGCTGTCTAAAACACAAACTGCGGGTTCTTTACACAGGTTCATGCATTCAAGCTTTTATTTTTGTATTTATCTAGCACAATCATATTCAGGTGACCGCCATTACACTGCCATACAATCAAAACACAACCATACCACAAAAGTGATCTAAAAAGGCATATAGATAAAAAATAAAAGAAAAAATCTAAACATTAGACATAAAAAGAACAAAAATCACAGTTTATTTCAAAGACAATCGACTGATTTGAGAAACTCAAGCTTTGCCACGTCTGTATCCGTCAAAAACTACATTATTACACCCAAGACTACTCACAATTAAACAAAAGGAATAACAAAAATACCCCAAAACATGCACAATGGTTTGAGCAACAACACATTTTTGATTGTAAATCACAGATGTACACAAAAAAGACAGTGGCAGTTTAAGCAAAATTGCATATCTGAGTCAGTATTGCAGAATGATTTGTAAAATAAATCTTATTAAATACATTTTTGCATTCTATTTACAAAAAGCTACAACATAATCAAAGTTTTCTCACTCTCACACGCGCATTAAACCTCTGTCAGTGACTAATTAATCAGTGTATGATATGTTCTGTACATGCATTATGCTTCACAGCTTTGTATTTCACTTGCTCTGGTAATAAACATGATATGAACTTTCAGCTCTCTTGTGCCACTATACCACCACTATACTAGACCACATCTTATATAATCAGTTTTATTTTAAGACCTACACACTTTCCTCTCTCCTCAGGGGCGTGTCTCCTGAACATCCTCTCCATTTTCCTGTCAAAAAATATCTGCCTTGCCTAAAACCTGCATCTTTATCTCATTCATCAACTCATTGCTTGTCTTCTTCTTCATCCTGTGGATCCATAGCTTCCATAAATCGACCTGTCTCTGGTCTGCTCTGGTTCCTCTCTGCTGGGTCACATAACTCATCCACGTACTGTTTGTCTTGCTCTGGCTCATCTGGCTCTCGGTGATGATCTTCTAGCTCAGAATCATCTGAGTCATAACCATATGACTGTCTACGACCTGTCTCGTGGCGGTACACCTGATCACCTAGCTCTAAATCAGATTCATATGCCATCTCAGATGTCTCTTCTGATTGTAAGAGATGCATCTTGTCAACTCTGGGATCTACAGAGTTTCCCCCTGCTGCTGACTCCCTCTCATATGTCTGTTCATCTAAATCTTGCTGATACGTTTGTTTCTGCTTCTCCTCTGGCCGTAGTTCACCCGGAGACCCCTGCTCCCTCTCCTCCAGCTCGTGTTGGTCCACCTCAGGGCTGTACTGACTCCTTCTGTACAAGCTCTCCTCATCCTCCTCCTGACCTGAGCTACCAGGGACGCTCTCGCCATCAGACTGGGAGAGGCGTAGGTTGGGCAGGCCCGGGGACTTCTGGGAAAGGTCAAATGGCTCCTCCTGGCTGAAGTGGGTGAGGAGGCCCATAGGGGTGGACAGACAGAATCGTCCTCTTTGCCTAAACACTGGAATCAGATAAATGATTAATTATATCAACTAACCATTGCGGGTTAAACACATACAGCATCCATGTTCTGTGTGTACCTACATCTTTCATCCAGGCCTCTGTCCATGACGCCGTGTTTGACCTTCAGGTGTCTGGTGAGGTTTCCCTTCAGTGTGAACTTGCTCGGGCAGTAAAGGCATTTGAAGGGTTTGCTGTCTGAGTGGAGATGCATGTGGCCCATTAGGTTGTGCATCCTGTTGAACTCCTTCCCACAAAGCTGAAAGACAAGGGAGAGAAGTGTAAGGCAAGTTTCCATTAACCGAAATCCAGTCATTTTTGCTGATTATTGACAGTAATATATGCATTTTGAATGGCTGATTCCTGCCATTTCAGCTGCAGTGAACTGTCATTTTTACAGTTTTGGCAAGAAATACAGTAATGTGTGTTAATTAGTGTGCCTCATTGGGTGTTGGCAGGTGTATTTTGTTTGGAGAGAGTCCAAACAAAATGCAAAATTTACCCAAACAAAATTTCAGGCTAACTTCAAATCAGGCTAACTGTTTCCATCTGTTTCCAGTGTTCAGCAAAAGCTAGGCTAACTAGCGACTGGCTTAAACTACATATTTATTTATGTTTTATTGTGGGAGTAGTATCTTTCATCAAATTCTCACCAAATCTAGAAGCATCCCTTTGTCATAAAAGTATCGATACCACAAGAAAACTCCTGCATTCAACAGATATATTTTTAACAGTTCTTCTCACTCTCAAACGCGCATTAAACCTCTGTCAGTGACTAATTAATCAGTGTATGATATGTTCTATACATACATCTCTTGAGTATGGAAACTAAAAGCACTTGTTTTATTCATTTGCATACTGTTAAGTCAGCAACAGATTATATTTCAAAGGCTGATCATATGTTCTTTAAGTGAATATCAATTTTAAAATCAGAAAAATGCAGCTGGTTGAGAAAAATGTACAAATATACCCTCTTAATTGCATTAAACTGCAGTACTTGAGTAAATATATTCATTTACTTTCCAGCACTGGCTGCAGTAAACACTATTTGAGGATATAAAAACAATAGGCCAACACCATCCACCTATTATTTTTCTTTCTCTGCCAAACCCTCTTTGTTAGATGACTAATTTTTGCAGAATGACGAGTTGTAGAGGTACACGTAATCATGAATGAATGTGCAGACGTTCAGATATACATAGACACGAACACACCCTTTTTCCCTCCTTCTATCCTTGTTTTCCTCTTTGTCTTCCCCCCTCTCTCTCACTCCCTGACACACACACACAAGAAAAACAGAAAGAGAGAGAGAGAGGAAGCAACATCGAGACAGGGCCAGGAGGAGAACAGGGAAGGGCAACTCCTGCGCTGTCCTTCCTCTGCATTCTTTTTTATTAGGGTGGTCCTTTCCTTCAGGAGGAGAGAGGGACTGTAAACTGTCCAAGAGGACCGTGAGAAAACAGGAAGCTCCCTCCAGCAGCAGAGAAAGCGAGATGAAATCTATTTGAGGGCCCTGTTCTCCGGGGAGGCTGGGGGGCCATTGTTAGAGAGGCAGTTTGTGCGGCGATATCCTTCCTATGGACAAGGAGGGACCTACTGCCAAAAGCCTCTCTGCTATCTGGTCATCGTCTCAGTCCTCATACCAAAGCACCAAGCTCCAAACAGACAGTCCAAAAAAAGGGGAAATCCTTTAATAGCAGCTACCACCAAATACTACAATTTTGGTGTGTTGAAATACGCATTGGTTTATTTAGTTGACAGTAAAACACCTGGATGCCTCTATTAAAACACCCTGAAGCAAAAGGAGTTAACATTTCTGATATAGTATCTTCGCTTCAATGCCACTCTTATGTTTGACACTAAATGTCAAGCTAGAGCCAACTGAAGCAGGTTAGCTTAGCATAGCACAAAGACAGGAAACAAGAAGGAAACAGCTAGCCATTGTGGTTAGGCTTAGGCTCAAAGGCAACTTATACAGGAAACATGGTTTGGGTTACAACTACTATCTTGTTAAGGTTACGGTATCTCTGTTGTCATGGTTACAACAGTACCCACCTGGTTATGGGTAGGAAACGGTTGTGGCGCTGACATGTTAAATTTGACCAACCTTGCATTTATAGGGCTTGATGTCGGAGTGGACAATCATGTGAGCCTTGAGAGTCTGTTTTTGGACAAAACTCTTGAAGCACATGTGGCATTGGTAGGCCCGTATGTTGGTGTGGATGAGGACATGGCGCTTCATGTTGGCCAAAAGAGTGAATTCACGCCCACAGATGCGACACTTGTGCTCCTTCACCCCCTGAAGAACAAGAGAATGTGGAAAATGTGGTGTAAAAAATGTGGCTAACAAACCAATAAGATCACATTGAACTGAATCATTTTGTGGGGATCTCAAAGTTGTAGAATCTGTATAAAATCATACCAGAAATTTAAAAAAACTCATTTGATGAAAAGGTGCAGTCATAAAGTCTTGGTCTTCAATTTCACTCAGTGTGAACATGATACTACTTCAATTAAGACTTTGGACAAGCTCATACAGTATATTAATATATAATCCTGCAAATCAGTGTGGAATTGGGTGGTGTTTCCAACCCAAAGAGGAAATAAAATATGAAAAACGGATATTTGGGGGTTAAATAGCTTCAGGAGACAGACTTTAAGCGGAAACTGCCATGTGATAGCTGCCAAAACAACCTGTTAGGCTGGTGTCCAACATCTTTAAGCCACCACCACCATCCAAAATCTGAATTAATGGAAATGTCTTTATGTGACAGCAAAACTGATAACTCTGTTTGATGCCAAAAATCCATGCTTTTGCTTCCATCCTCTGTAAAAAAACAAAAACAAAAACAAACACTGACAAATGCTGCATCTTTTCTCTTTGTCCTCTTCACTAAACCTACTTTGTGAGTGAGCGTGTGCTGCTTCAGGTGATGTGACTGGATGAACTCCATCCCACACTCGCTGCAGATGTACGGTCTGATGTCTTTGTGTTTCATCATGTGGTTCTGAAGCTGGCTGGGGTACTGGAAAGTCTTTTGGCACTCTGCACACCTACAGGGACAACAGGTACACAGTCTTTATGGAGCCAAATAGAGAACTGAAACGTTAAAGCAGTAGTTCAACATTTTGGGAAACATACTTTACTTTCTTGCAGAGAATTAAACGCCAAGGTTGATACAGTACCATTCTTATTTATATACGGTAAATATGACGCAACAGCTAGCAAACGGTTAGTTTGACTTAGAACAAAAAACAGGGAGAAACAACTAGATCTAATTAAATATAATGTGGTATTCAGAGGTGCTCATAGACAGAATTTGGTACTGCCATCTTTATGCTAAGCTCAGCTAACTAGCCGCTAACTCTTGTATTTAGTGTAGCGAATGGTACCAGTCTTCTTCTATCTCTCTCTCCCTATAATGTCAAACAATTGCATTAAGAGCACAATCATTATTTCTGCAAAGGCTCACCTGTACAGGGTGGGGCCACGATGGGCGGTCAGGTGCCTCTTCAGCTGGGCCAGTGTGGGGAAGTCCAGACCACACTCCACACATACGTTCTCCTGGCCTTTCTCATGTTTCAACTCATGGGCGCGCAGCTCACTGGGGTAAGCAAAACCTCGACCGCACACACTGCAGCTGAGGGACCAGAGAACGTGTGTGAACGTGGGTGAAGGATAAAAACGACTGAAAATAAAAATCAGAAACTATACTACAAATACATACCTGTATGGCTTCACATCACTGTGCTGCATCATGTGTCTCTTCAGGTGGCTGGTCTGAGTGAAGGCCTTGTGGCACACCTGACACTTGTGGGGCCTCATGCCCTGGTGGGTGAGCAGATGTGTGTGGAGGTGACTCAGCTGCTTAAACAGTTTCCCACACAGGTGGCATCCATGTGGCTTAATGCCGTTGTGACCCAGGATGTGCGTGACAAGGTTGTATTTGGAGGTGTATGATTTCTCACACATGCGACACTTCCATCTCTTCTGATCTCCTCCCACGTCTACATAGTAACTGTCGTCCACGTGGATGTTGAGACCAAGCTTTTCAGCACTGGTTGTCCCACCACGAGGAGGTCCATCGCGGCTGTGATGCCTGGGGCGAAGGTCCTCTCTTGGGTAGAAAGAACCAGGAGAGAGGTGCATGACAGGGCCGGGCATGAAGAAGGGGTACGGGAGGAGGCCGTGGTGGAGAGATGGGAAGTAAGGAGGGTGGAGGAGGAGAGGAGAGGGAGGCCAAACAGGGGAAGGACTGAGAGGCTCCTGTTTCACCTGCACTGGTAGATTCATACCTGGTGATCTGTGATGAAGCTGCAGTCTGTTTAGTTCGATCATACCAGGGATGGGCTTAGGTGACAGGGGAGGAATGGGGTGAGGTCGGAGAGAGAAGGGAATGTGGGAGAGATCCACTGTCTTCTTGCTCATGCTTTCTTCTGCCTCCTCGGCTCCTCTGTCAGGAGATTCACCTCCTGGGGCGTCCATTTTGAAAGGAGTTCTTTTGCGCTTTTGGGATCCTTCCTTTTGGGCATAACCAGGGCCAAGCATGGGAAAGAAAGCAGGTGGGCTGAACGCACTGTATGTGTCTCTGCTGGGTGATATGCTGGGGTATCGGGGAGGGGAGAATTTTTGGGGCTTAATATAGAGCGGTGGTGGGCTTAGGTAGAAAATGTGCTGGGATGCCGGTTTTAGCTCATCTCTGAGAGGAGGACTTCTTGCTGGTGAGAAATTCATCCTGTCTGTTTCCATGTTATTTCTGCGTGAGAAAGAGTACAAGTTAAATGTCCTTAGTTACAACCCTGAAGTATTTACATCGTTCGCACACACATCAAAGTATGTGAAAAAACGTGAAAAAAACACACCCAAGTCTTAGAATGACGCATCAGAGGTCCAGTTGCATTGTGGGTAATATAGATGCAAGGTTTTGACAAGAAAGGAGATAAAAACGTCAAAATCACTCACTCTTCTGTTGCATCATTTTTGGATCATTTTTTTCCTTTAAAATGTCCGTCACGACTCTCGAGTTTGAGTGCAATGCTTATACGCTGTATATGAGTATATATAAATGTCCTGCATTCAACACCAAACTTAAGCAAAAGTATAAAAGTATTATCAACGAAGTACTTCAAAAGAAGTTCCTCATGAATGATGTGTCACTATGACAGCATTAGATTTATTTTTATTCATTTTACTGTTGTAGCTGGTGACAGCGAAGCTTGTTTAACGGTTTCGTGCACAGTTACTTGACAGAAAGTCTCAACGAAACAAAGAAAAAAAACAAAGAGTCTGCTATACAAATTTGTATTCAATTTCTGGACTGGATCAGTTATTTAAATCTATATATAATCCTGTTTATAGTCTTAATGTCTCTACAGTGGAAGTGCTAAAACTTTGTGGGCAAGTTAGAAATCACTGATTTAACAACATATTGCATTTTGTAAGTTCCTCATATTCATTTTGCATAAAATCTTGGTCTGAAAAGTAAGTATGTAAGTCTAGCTATTAAATAAATAAAGTGAAAAGTACAACATTTCCCCTCTGAGATGTGGTGGTGAATAAAGTACCTGAAATTGTACAGTACAGTACTCGAGTAAATGCACTCTCCACTACTCCACTCTCCATTACTTTCCACCTCAGCTCAGCTATACTTGCAGCCTCCTCAAAACAGACACATCATTTGTAGAAAAAAAATGACAAAAGCACATCCAATGGCTCTGTCTGGTTTCTATTTATGATATGAAACTGTTTCTCGGAAGGTTTCTCTGGAAGGAATGTAACTGGGCACACACACATACATACAGCGTCGACACCCACACATTTTAGTTTTCAACCTGAAACCTTTCACTTCTTCCTTTCTCACAGATCTCCACCTCTCCTGAAATTAGGAAGTTATCTGTGAAATGTTCACCTCTACCTCCTGCTCACTTTTCGCTTCTCCGTGTCTTTTTTTTTTTCTCTGCTCTGTTCATCTTTTTTTTTTTTTTTCTTGCACTGATGGCCAGGAAGAACTTCCCCTTTTCTCTTCCACTGATAAACTTACATGATGGTTTTAATCTGTATCTCAGTGAGCACAGCCTGCAGCCTGAGTTTCAGTGAATAACATAGTAGTGGCATAAAACTGTGATTGGTTAAGCTGTCATATAGCTATAAAACCATCTCCACTGCAGTTTTGTGCATGCGTAAGTATAGACAATGGTCACGGGTGAAACGAAGGTGATAACTCAGAGCGGAACTGTCTTACTTCTGCATGACATCAGATTGTGCTATGCAATGTTGTATGTATCTATTCCTGTAAATAGCTCTGTGCTTATCATAAGAAACTGATGAGATCCATATCAATCTGCTGTAGCAGGACCACAAGTTCTACTTTATTGTGGAACATTGGCTGTTGCAGAAGCAGAAAATAGTCCTCCTATAAAATACGCATATTACCATATTTTAGGGTGCACATGATTTTTAAATAATATTTTCATTGTTTGGTTGAAAAATGTCGAACAATACATAAAAATACTTGGTACAATTTTCTAAAACACAAGGGGACACCTCAAGGGGACAGTTCTCATATTTCTCAACAATTCTCATAGTTTAGAAGGTGAAATGAGAAAATGTTTTAGTATTTCTGCTTGAAAAACGATGCTGATCAATTAATTTTGTTTAGTTTCAGCTCCTAATATATGCATGCAGAAGTTATGTTCAAAAGACAATGACAAGAGGAGTGGATGATAAAGTTCAGCGCACCAATTTCAGATAAATTCACAAAATGACGTTTATTCCGCAAAAACTAGAAAAAAGGAAAACTGCAACACACGCTCTAAATAATTCAAATACCCATTACACATGAACACCTGGATGTAAATTTGTGTTCTGTGATGGATAGAAAAGTCATCCCTCTCTCTCCAGTGTTCAGATGCATACTGAAATGTCAATGATTCCCTTTCAGCCAGTTTCAAATGCACTCCTGGATGTGATCCTGTTATTTTATTCTCTTCCACCTCTTCCAAAGTTGCTCTGTGCAGAGACCCCAGCCTGTACTTTGCCACACCATGCATTCCAAACAATCCATTAAAAGCGAAGCCCCTCCTCAAATGCCAGTCAGTGCCATGTAAGAGTGTGTTTGTGTGAGGCTGCAGGGAAGTCTGTGTGTGTGTAACTTACCAGCTGAGTGTAGCAGAGTGTGTTTTCTGTGATGCTGTGGCTGAAGTGCTTCTCGTAGCTGCTGCTCTTGTACCTGTACCTGCGTTCTCTCCCTCCTGCTCGCACTGCAACTCTCCTGACAATGAGCCGCCCGTCCACGGATAGCATTTGAAGTGACTTAAGAAAGAGAACAGGAACAATCACTTTGTTCTCATTTTTCAGATGAGTACCTTCGGAGAGAAGGAAGGAAGGGAGGGGAGAGGAAGTCAACAAGCCTAGTGCCTTCCTGCAGAAAAATAAGGAAACACTAGATAGACATCTCCATTTCTCTATGAAATAGGGATTTGCACAGCTTTTGGAGGAACGCAGGGAGGCGAGATCTGATGTTGCACAAGAAAACAATGCACTTTGAATGTTTAACAGCTGTGAAATGATGTGCTCTGATGATCTCAGATGTTAAGAATGACTGATTTCAGAATGAATAAAATCCTGAATATTTTCAGTTGTAATATGAAAAAGATTTTAACCTTGCGATCAGCGCTTAAAGTATTTTGTTTAAACACATTTTAGGCCTTTGAGGTTCCAGCAGACCATAATCATTTATGGGAAGTGCGTATTATCTATCATGCAGAGGATGTGCACAACATTAACACTCTCATACTGTAATGCAATCCAGCAGAAAAGCCCTGCAACAAACACAGACACTGTTCAGCTTTCAAATCAAAGACAAATAGTTTTTGGTGCCTTGTTTTTAGTGTTATTATAATGGATTGCACAGTGTTGCATAATAGGTATTCCTGTTACTTTGTCCCTCTCCTGCAGAATCGCGACACATGAAAACAGTAACACAATAAAAAATGAATGCGTAAATTAAATTAAATGTGTCAACACAGCCACTAGGAGGTAAGAGTGGCTCATTGTCTGAGTGACAGTCCAGTTTCCGCCACAATTGCAGCTTGTCTTATTTATCTCTATTCGGTGACTTGAGCTGGGTTTTATGATCCGTCTGCGGGTGTGACATTCAAATGACTGTCCACGTCTCAGTGTCCTGCTAGAAGTTAGTGAGCAAAGACGACGTTATCAACTTGCTTTTAATTGAGATGAGGTGGCACTTAGTGGTTCAGCAGGGAGCTGCAGTAATTGAGCTCATATCATTGAAACCGTGAAACCGTCTTTTATGGGCTGTGGCCGATCATTAACCGTCTTAATTAGCTCATGAGACCAATCAACCTCAGACCTGGACAATGTGTGCGTCAATTCCTGTAAGGAATTAAGTATTTTATTAATAGAAAGGAAAATGGTGTGCGTGTGTGTGTGTGTGTGTGTGTGTGTGTGTGTGTGTGTGTGTGTGTGTGTGTGTGTGAATGCCTTCTCATCATTGTTGCGTTTGTTTACAAACATCCAAACTCTAGTTCCGAGCCAACATGGCGGCTCAGCAGGCCGAGGTTCAGGCACAGACTTCCCCTCATGACTTTTGAAATGGTCTGGACTTTTGAAAAGACACTTGAAGAAGAAAAACCCGAACCCTCTGAGCTCCGAGCAATTCATAGAGCCGTCAAGGGTTAACATAGATTTCCTTCTTTTAATAAAAGCAGATCAAAGTTGTACTACGCACATGTTCATTCATGCTCTGAATAATTTCATCTCCCCATTCTCCTCCTGACCTCTCTGACTTTCCTGTCGTCTATAAAATGCACGGTCACGCAGCATGAGCCCTTCTATAATGATCCTCAATAGCAAAAAGCAAAGCAGGCCACAGAAATGGCTGGCCCTTTGACCCCGCCTGCCCAGTGGTCAGCTTCATCTCCAGAGGTGACAGTAACTAAAACGGGCTCATTAAGGATCTCTAAGTGGCTTTTGGGTTTCTGTGTCACTCTCAAAGGAACCTCTGGAAGTATATAAGGCATGGCTGAGGCACCAAGAACAGAAGAAGCATCTAGGAGCATCTGAAACGAGCACTTGAACTCTACTGTTCATCAAGAACAACAAGTGAGTTTTGTTTCTGCAGATTTATACACCTTTGTATCTTTTGTTCTGTATGTTTGGGTACTAACTGGTTTCACCTTTCCATCTTTCTGTCAATCTCTCAGCAGAAATGACTGGAGCTGCCGTATCCGTGTGCCTACTTTTTGTCTTGTCTGTATGTTCAGCGTGTTACATCTCTAACTGTCCTATCGGTGGGAAGAGATCCATCATGGATGCACCACTGCGCAAGGTGAGCTTCTTTTACAAATCTTTGATTTAACTTCCTTTGTGAAGTTTTAAACTCAGACACAGAAGTGTGACAAATGTTTGCTAGAGTCTAGTCCATTTTATCTCTATAGCCCCAAATCACATTTTACAGAGGGATTTTTTTCATCTGAACAGCACACACGATACGCCTTTGACTGGGATGAAAAAAGGAAGAAGAGCAACGGAGGAGGCATCTCTCTTTAATGCAATAGATTAATAAAGAGAGTAGATGCTGAAAAACATCCACATAAATAACTAATAACTAGTAAAATTATAAACAGCCATTGGCTACATGTCAAAGTACCTTCACCACCAATTGCAGAAATAATCAAATAGCCGAGTTTAGGCTGAAAGAGGCTAAAGAATCTGAAAATCTTAAATCAACTTCAGAACGTTAACTAATACTCTATACCACTGCTTCCCATTAGGGGTCGCCAGAATTTCAGAATTTCATGGGGGAGTCACAGGGCTGTCTATACAGACGGCAAATGTCAAAGCATTTCATTCATTTCTGTGAAAAAGGAATGTAACACAAACTATTGTGTTCACCATTTGGGTGGATTGTACAGTTGATCAGTTGTTCTACTGTTATTGTGATGCATTGAATATAATATGGAATATCGATAAAAATCTGTGATTTAGTGAGGTATTTTCAGTTTACTCAGTGTTAGAAAAGGAGTCTCTTGAGGAAAAAGTTAATACATACGTTAATACATTCTAAATATCACCAATAATCAGCAGTCGTTTTCTCCACCAGTGCATGTCTTGCGGCCCCGGAGACAGGGGCCGCTGCTTCGGCCCCAGCATCTGTTGCGGGGAGGGCCTCGGCTGCCTGCTGGGATCCCCAGAAACAGCTCACTGTGTTGAGGAAAACTACCTGCTCACCCCCTGCCAGGCAGGAGGCAGATCCTGCGGATCTGAAGGGGGACGCTGCGCTGCCTCAGGACTTTGCTGCGATGCAGGTCAGAAATTATATTCAGTATTCAGATCATTACAAGTAAAAATAGCAATACCACTCTCTTAGAATACACCCTGAGAAGTAAAAGTACAGTTCAAATCTATACGCAAATTGCTCAAAATTTACATTCTCAAGTACACGTACCGTGAATTATTCTTAAGTAAACATAGTTACTTTCCTCCACATGAGGGTGATTTATATGATTGTCTAGTATCTTTTTATTCTAATACAGACTTTGATTTAGCTCATTGTAATGTAATGTTAATGTGATTATATCTAATACATTATTTTACTGAGATAATTAGAAGCTCCATTCCTATTTAAACTGTTAGATCTCTAACTTGTGTAAAGTGCAGTTGAACAAGTAGCATACTGTGTCTTTGCTTCTTCGGTCACTGTAATCTTTGTTAAGAAAAGGTTCATGGTTACTGGGTCACAAAACCTGATAACGGCATGTCGTAAAGTGTCTTTGCAATAACGGATAACCATATTCTTTGGAATAATATTTATTTATTGCCAAAACCCTACCACAGAAAGCTGCACCACAGACCAATCCTGCCTTATTGAGGAGGAAGGGGACGATCAAACCAGCCAGTTCGAGGGCAGCGACCCCGGTGACATCATCCTCAGGCTCCTGCATCTGGCTGGTCACACATCTCCTCATCGAATGCACCAATGAACTGCTCCCGACGCCAAGTTCTCATGGGAAACTCTTCAGACGTAGAGACAAAATGGGTCTTGTAGTTGTAGTTCATATAGTTGTGTTTCTCTGTTTGTCATCATTACTCTGATTTTGCTCTTTCCCCTGGAGCACTTCTGTAGAGTGCCTTTGTCAATATATTTTTATGTATGAAAATAGGGATGAATACTGACAGTGGTCATCCAGATATCTGCATGTTGAAATAAAGTTTTGAGAGAGTATAAAGTGTCGTATTTTTCTTTGGAGAATGCTGCAATATAAGTTTCAACACACTACGTTTCAAAATCATTAGAAAACAAGTCAGCGTAAACCTTATCAGGCCGCATTGTTACATTGACGAGTGTACAAAGCTCGCAGCCGTCTTTATCTTTGAGATGTTCAGCTTTGCATAATCCTGTGACAGACCTGCACATGATGCTATGTGTGTTTTTTCGTGGAACGTCCAGTGACTCAATCACTGTTGCAACAGTTACAGTTATCTTGGACAGTAGTCACCTTTGATCCACTTTCTGTGAGCGTGCCTCATGGCCGAACCATAAGTTCTCGATCGGTGATCGGGGTGAATGGCAGATAAATTAATAATAAGCGCAGCAGATGAAAGAAAGCTAACACTGATAAGAGATTATTAAAAGTCTGCTTGATCTAATTTTTTTCTCCTATCATGATCTTATCCCTTTTTTTGTTCAGCATATCACGGGTAGATCATCTGAGTAAAGTACTTCGCTAATCAAATGTAGAGTGTAGTTCATACTGTGGAAGTAACAGTGGACTCAAGCAGGACACACATGGACACAAAAGACAAATGGTGGAAAACAGTGAGAAAAACGATAAAAAGAAGGAACAGAAATCGAGAGGCCAAAGGGTGGAGGATGGAGGAAGAAAGAAAGCTGCAAACTCAAACATGACAGCAACAGCATGTTCAGTCAGCAGTTTTTTGGGGTGCGATTCATATAGTGTCATCATATGTCAGTGTGTGACTTTCAACATCATTACATACATTTTCTATGCAAAGATCATGAGACCTCAGAATGTATTATTGTTTACCGCTCTGAATCAAATCAAGGGTTACCTAACTTTAGTTTGATCACCCTGTACCTCTTTTATCTCTGTCTTATCTGTGGTGGATCATCTGAGAAGTGGGCTGGAGCTGCCTTAATTGTAGACACCTGTAGTTAATGATTGTTGGGCTGGAGTTGGAAAGTATAAAAAGGCAGATTGCCACTTCTCCCTTTACCTTCGCTGTCTGTCACCATGTCTTTCTCTGGAAAATACCAGCTGGAGTCTCAGGAGAACTTTGAGCCTTTCATGAAGGCCATTGGTAGGCTTTCAGCTTTCTTGCATGCATCTTAGACTGCTGACTTCGAGAGTATTTTGGACTTTTGTTTTTGCAATCCAACATGGTTATCTGACTTGTCTGCCAGGAAGGAAATGCGACATTACTTGTAATGGCTTCTTAACAGTTGTTTTTGTGTCTAAGGTCTTCCTGATGAACTCATCCAGAAAGGCAAAGACCTCAAGAGCATCTCTGAGATTGAGGAGAATGGTGACAACTTCAAAGTGACGGTCACTACTGGCTCTAAGGTCCTCATCAACACTTTCACCATTGGAAAGGAGTCAGAGCTGGAGACTCTCACTGGAGAGAAGGTCAAGGTAAGCCACAACAAGCAACGAAACTCATGGCTCACCAGGAACCTAAAACTGTAACTGCTGCTCAACTTTATCTTGTCCCTACTTCAAGGGGGTGGTTCAGCGTGATGGCAACAAGCTGAGGGTCTCCCTGAAGGGAATCGAGTCTGTCACAGAACTGGTGGATGGGAACACAATTGTTAATGTGAGTAGACGAAATGTTTTGTAACTTCATTGATTCAATGGCTAAAATAAACATGTTTCTAATGTGGAGTTGTCTCTTCCACAGACTATGACACTCGGTGGCATTGTATACAAGAGGACCAGCAAACGCATGTAAATGTCTACACTTGGGATAATTAAAAACATGAAAGGCAGAACTGTCTTGGTTTCTTTAAAGTTAGTTCTGAATGTGAGATGGGCTTAATTCATTTCCAACCTGCAGAGTAGCTGTCTGTAGTTGGCGCATGCATTTGTAAATGATCTACTAGAACATCATGAGGGCCACCAAAATGTGTTTTGGAATTGAGAACTAGGTAAAGGTCACTCCTGACGACAGGGATGTAGACTGAACTGAGCGACAGGCCCTTCTAAAGGTGCAAAAGCAATTTGTTGAAATTGCTCCTGTGGCTCCTTACTTTCTCAACACAGTAGCAGTGTAGTCATGGGGCTTAAATGATTGTGGCTTTTGGAGAACGGAAAGGGGGAAACATGTATTTCTCAACCTCAATGGCATTAAAAGAAATGACTTGACTGCAGGACCACTCAATGGACAGAAGAGGGAGTTGTACTCATTGTTTGGAACACTATACTGGATAGTGACAGTCTCACCGCAAGCTGGTGGCTTAAACTATAGCTTAAGACCATCGTATAGGTCTGTCAATACTAACAGCAGTTATGTACAGCTTAAAACTAAATGAAACTTTATTTGGCAATGAGAACCTTTTTTGCTTGGCTTTTCAGTGTTCCACCTACATTGTGCAAACTTGGTATCTTGCCTTGCACAGCACTAAAGGGAATAACGCATTCCCTGAGGCAAAACAATTCAAGATAGCAATTTATTTCAAACTTATCTTAATGAAATAACTGAGCACCTTATGTGTGCAGGCAATTGATATAAAAAGCTGGAGGCATCTTTGGAGATCAGAATTTGACCTTATCCAGGGTAAAGATTAGACCATATATTACCTGATATGTAACAAGAACTATAATTGGACAATCTTGCATTAAACTTAAACAATTGGCTTTCATGTAAGATTAAAATGCACAAAATCTGATGTTAGAGCTGGGCAGTAGGAATTTCTGAAGTTTAAAAAAAGATTAATTTTTGTAATTCGGTTGGATTTAATGAAAACAAAATGCAAAAGTTTGACATTTTAATGAAAAGTAACTACAAAAATGTGACTAAATGAGTAGCCTCGCACACACAACACTCAAAACGGTAAACAATAGGGTTTGGGTTTCTTGATAGTTGAATGACTGCTGTCCTTTTGATTACTTCTTCCGGTGGAAGAGATTCTTGACTCCCTCCTCCATGGCTCTGGGTTCATGCATCATGGCCATTGGTTTGTTCTTGAGAGCAGCATCCCTCATACTGTGGTAGACATACTCATTCTGCTTGAACATCCTCAGCTCCATTTCTGTCTGCATGCGCATCGCCTGTGGAAATATCAGGAAGCATCTAAAGTCACTTTGTATCAGAGTGGTATCTAAATTTAAAAAGGTAATCTTTAGGTGCACACCAGAGCTAAGTGTTTTGCCCATTTCTCACTGCAGATCAAATTCAGAATTCAAAATGACTTTTTAGCAAAGCCAAAGGAAAGTTTAGCATGATTTTGGCATGAGGTTTTTACCTCCAAGTCCTTCGTGATGGGGTGTGTTGGGCCGTGGGTGACCATGAGAATGCCATAGGCCTTGCAGATCATCCCGTGGCCAACCTCTATCTCCCCAGCTTGCCAGTGAGTCACTCCTGCTCGCATAGCAGACATACCGAGAGCTGCATTGTTGGGGTGGTACAGTTTCCTGTCAGGGGAAGAGATTTTATGTAAGTTTTCACACTGAAGATTTGGAATGAATGTGATGTATAATGCTCATAGTGATCACAGACAGCTCAGTATCTTTGTACTCACATGTATCCATCCACCATTTTGCGGGAGTAGTCCGCAGCATCGTTAAAGTACTGCAGGTAGGCTTGCACCTCGCTTAACGTGCTCCATATCCTCAGCTGGTAGATGTGAGTGTCAGCCAAAATTGGCTCGGTTTTCTCTACGCACTCCTTGCAGATTTTTACCACCTGAAGAGAAAAAAAATGGAAAGTGGAATCTTTAAAACCAAAGAAGGAGCACAGAGTGTTGGTAAGATGGAGGAAGTCTTGAATTCTGTTGTAGGATAAGCGACTTAATCATGTTTAAATTTTAGCGTTATAGGTAAATCGATACCGTACATCATGGTAGTCGGCATTTAATCGAGCCTTGTCCATCTTCTCCAGCATTTGGAAACAGAAATCTGTTGCCTCTTTCACCTGCTCCTCTGGGGGCTAAGGGTTAAAGATAGGAGACATTGATCACATTTTTAAAAGTTGCAACACTGATAAAGTTTAAACACACTGACAACAAAGTACACCACTGAGTTGTCTTTATTTTTAAAGGCAACTCAGGTTGTCCACAAAGGTGAAGACCTGATTATTTTTATCTTAAGAAGACCTTTAACCTGCTGAATAGGCCCTCTGCATGAAGGTGTATTTCACTAGGAACAAATATTTACTCTCTGTATGTAATTAAAAGACCATTCTTAGTTTTTTATTGTTTTGTTTTGTTTTTATTGAGCATATCATAAGATAGAAACTTCGTAAACTTTTTTTCTTTGCGGATACACCCTGACACGTGCTATTTATAACTGCTGACCCATACATACAATCTAGACGGGAATGGTAGCGCCTCGTGCTTCACAGATTAAGATAATGTCAAGCCGTATCATTCAAGGCCATTCAGTTATCTTTTTATGGTGTATCATACATCGATTTACACAGTTCAGAGTAATAAATGAAAAATTGTTTTGTAATTGGTATTGATAGTTGGATATAAGTGATACAATATGACATTAAAAAGATAGATGATAAATGATAATTCCTGTTATTATTTGGCAAAACATTAAAATACTGCCATGAAGTCATTGAAGTGACTGAGTAGATGCAGTTTACTTTTCTCTACGGCCACTTTTTTCAAACGCACGTGTGAATGCATGCACGTACAATCTGTCGGGAGTTATCTCTGCTTAAAATAGTCACTGTGGCTCTGCTTCTCATGTTCCCTGTCTGCTCTTATCACCCATCCACTCTGAACTAAATGTAGTGACAGGGTTTGGTCCTTTCTGCCTTATAGAAATATAACGTATAAAATATATCCTCACATTCATCAATACAGGCGAACATTTCGACAAAACACAAACCTTGACTCCGTCCACTTCCTTTCCCCCCATCTTCAAGTCATCTTTGAGCCGGTTCTTGCAGTGCTCACATGTGCAGTCAAAGAAGTACTGTGTTTTCAGCAGTCTTTGTCTCTCTTCTGACAAATTCAAGTAGTCCACGTATGCGATTGTCAGCTCCTCTCCCTCTGCGATCTTACCCAGAGAACGGATCTCAATCCTGAGGAGGAGAAACACAGTTAGATACAAGCGGATATGCGGATAACGCATTCATTTCACTTACAGTTTTAGACTGATGGTGAAACCCTGTTCCATAGAGTGGCTTTCAGTACAGTCAATCCAGCTGAATGGTTGAAGGATTGAAGGAGTGTAAATGGGAATATTGTTTTAATCTGGTGTTACATGGTGTTACAAGTGAACTAGAAGAAATCTGTTATAAATGGGAGAAGCTACGAATACACTCTGACACGGCAAACTGTGTTGGTATGATGGACAGACACAATCATACATGGACAATCACACAAAGTGAAAAACCAGCAGCCCGTGAGCAAAACTTTGTGTGGACAAGACAAACAGTTAATAAATAACGTCTGGTTGAGGAATTAGCTTTCGGAAGGTGATAAGCGATGTGCAGAGGGGAAACAATACCAGCTTTTTGTTATACTAAATAAGCCAAATGAAGGTTAAAGCATTCACGTGTAGCATGGTGACATATTGACTTGTTTTCTATAACAGACAGAGTGGAAGGGAGGGTGGCAGTTATGTGTAATGATCTGTTGATTAAGCTTTAAATGTCATAGAGTCAATGGTGCTCTGAAAATAACACTTAAAAAAGGCTCGAGGTTGAGGTAACGCACCTCCGTTGAGAATGAAACATAGTATTCACAGCCGATTGACTGAAAGACAAACAGGAAGCAGTTTTACACCAAACCTGACACATAACACATTCACACACAATACACAACAGCAAGTAAGCACAAACACACACACACACACACACACACACAAACATTTTACATTTTTAATCACATTCAATTTCAGGTGAATGCAAACCAGATTTTTTGAAAGGACAAATATATCACTAGAGTAGGACTGCTTTCACCTGTTCCTCTCTACTTACTTGCCGTGGTTGAGGATCACGGTGCAGTTTGGCCAGCAGTCATGATTCACTAGACACAAATTGGGGAAAAGACCGACTCCAACTGCCTGAAGGCCCCTCTGGTCGCTGACAGTGAAACCGTTACAGTTAACCTGGACACAAACAGAAATATTCGTGTGAACACAAATAACGTTGTTTGTCTTTCCATTATTTCACAGCTTCAATATATCCTCCAATAAAAAAAGGGCAACGTGGCTTCATCAAACCTGTTTATATTTCTCACTGTAGTGGATAAAATCATCTCAAGATGAGAAAGAGGATGTAGAAATATTTTGGCTGAATTTGAGTCAGTAGATGGGTAGTGGGTTCATTAAAGCCTCGTCACCGATAAATATGTTACATGGTCTGGACTGCAGACAAAGTTTCCACTATCTGGCAATTGCAGTTTTTCTTTTTGTGAGTTATTTCCTAGAACATCCATTGTTTATTACGGACAGCGGCATTTCTGTGCTTAACATATCTGGATGTGTTGTAAAGCACAGAATTTCACAGACAAATATGATTTGTGAATAGTGTTTCTCTATAATCTGGTGCTGTGTGCTAGCTGTCAGTCAGGTATTAAATTAGATTAATTGGTAATTAATTGGTACAAGTCATGTTGTAAAGGCAGGTATGAAGGAGTTTACTACTGGTATTTACTTTGCTTTGTCAGCCGCTGCTGGTGGTAAACATGCAAATACTTTTAGGAGTTGACAGAAACAGCTGAACACATTGTTTTGGTCATTCATTGAAGACTTAGCCAAAAAAAGGGAAATGTGTGATGGCCAGTAAAGAGATCACACATATAAACGCACCACTCCAAAGATATGTGAGATAACGTCAATCGTGTGCTGTTTGCTGGTACGGGGCCAGTAGTCCAGGAAGTTGTGGATGTCCACTTTAAACTCCTTCAACTCATCCTCTTGCATGTCAGTGATGTGGTCCTCTAGTTCATCCAGTGTGGTCAGCTGCATGTCAGATACCACGTACCCCTCCTTGTCAATACGCCACATGATGCGGGCCACCAAACTGATGACATAAAAGAACAATGATAGATGACAAGATGATAGATGACTTCAAGGACCGTGAGAAAATCAGACACATATCATCTCATGACAAATTTCAAGGACTTACAGACCCTGACCTTGATGCAACTACTGTTTACACAGCATATCTGTATTTTTGTGAAGACGGAACTGATGCATCTCACAAAGAACCTCTGCACACAGCAGCAGAATAACAAAAATGACAAATCAGGTAACACCTTTCTATTTTCCTTTTCCTCCCACTTACCGGATGTTCTCATTTGGTATTTTGCCATAGGCTTTGATGGCACTACATTCTTGCTTGTGTTCAGCCCAGCCAGCACGCTGACAGGTTCGGTCACAGTAATGGGCAAATTTGCACTGGCCGCATCTCTGTAGCTTGTCTTGTCTTCGGAAACAGCTGTGGCAAATACGTTCTGCTAGACTGCAGAAGAAGACAGGAAATGGAAAAAGGAACAATATTATGATTTATACATTACAGCAAACGTATATTGTAGATATAATAGGCTGAGAGATGGAAGTATAACATATAATATTCACCTTACTGGAGGCTATTTTTGACCTTTTACCTGTATTTTTTTTTTTTACCAGTTTAAAAGTTTCTTTTTCTGAAGAAATCTATTCTTTCTTAGATCATATCATCACTAAATATTCTTAACTCAGTGTTCCCATACTGCTTTCACATTCTTTATGAGCTAATTGAAGTAGTTTGACAAAAGCTAGTCAGTAGGGCCTTGAGTTGAGATTAGTTGGTAACTATAAAAGCTATAAAAATGGCTGGGATTGTGAGTACTTCTAAAATAGTCATGAGGTTTTCACAATTCAAAGATATAAACCCTTTCCTGTCACAACTTTGGCCAGCACACCTGGTTAGTTTATGTCACAGTTATCAAGTCTAAAATGGGTGACTTTTGTTTCTGATTGTTCAAGATAAACAAGCTGGGATTCCCCCCCCCCCCCCCGCAATCCTGATAAAGATAAGCAGTTGCAGAAAATGGATGCATGGCTTGATCTTTCATGTCACCAGCACTTATTTAGTTGCAGTTATCCCCTGAAAATGAGCTGTCTGCGTTAGTTGCTACCGTGAAATTACATAAGCATGACAACGCACATATGGTAAAGAATACAGCACACTCGTGTCAGTATCAAACCACAGTAAAATCAGACCTTGCAAGCAGGAAAATGTATTATATTGTGGATTCATTGTAAACCTGGAGAAAAAAATGACACAGATAGATAGATAGATATAATCTTGAACTGCCCAGACATCCCCATAATGACCACATCTGAATACACCCCTCACCAATGAGTGTCCTCAACCACAATTAACATCATTTCCTTACCTGTCAAACACAACAGCTGCGAAACTGGGCTCAGAAAAAATCACATCTCCGGCCCAAAACTCCTTGGTAGCCTTCAGACCCCTCCCCTTTCCAGGTGAGTCAAATATTGCCACGTTCTCCATGGTAGCTGCACAGGTTCCTGAGATGCTGGTGAACGGCGAGTAAGTGGTGAACGGAAGAGTGTTTCAGTGGCAGAGAGAAGCTAAATACAGCGATAGGGTGGTTGTGGACCAATGGACCAATCTGGGCTCCCTGTGTTCCTCAATGACAACTGCACATTCCACACCTAAGGTACTAAAATAGCCATCCACATCTTGAACTGTACCAACAGGCACAGAAAATGGGTTGGTGGCGTTTGTCCCAGTATGATTTCTCGCTGAGGAAAACAAATGAATGACTTGGTTTAATGACTTTCTTATCTAGAAGAAAGGCCACTGAATCCCATTGTTATTCTCTCAAATTTTTTCATTTATTTAAATTTATGGTCAGATTTTATGTTTTTTTTTAAAGTTCCCCCACACCCAACCATGATTTGGTAGGTGTCTGCTCCCAAAGGGTTATTTTTGGCCCTCAGCTGCTGTTGTCTATCAGGAGTCTGTGGTGAAGCTGGACAGCTGCGAGAAGTTTGACAGGAACAGAGCTGATCTATCTCTCTCTACCTTGTTCTAGTGCTTTCTCTAACTCTCTCTCTCTCTCTCTCTCTCTCTCTCTCTCTCTCTCTCTCTCTCTCTCTCTCTCTCATTCATCATATAAACACATTCTCACATTTTCATCCAAACGTTTGCTGTGTGGGGCAGTGCTTCACAGACCGAATATTAGCCAGTGTCTACAAACCTCAGTTTGTTAACCTTTTACAAACCCTATAACTTTCTAGGTTTCAGTGGTATCCTCTGCCATGTATGGCACACAGATTATTTTGATCATTTCCAATTTGGGCATTTCCAATGCATAGCAATACAAAAAATGAGGGCTGCCATGGAATATGCATTTGACACTTTATTTATATGCTGATTAAAAAACATCTACAAAAGCCAGGGGGCATAGTAAAAAGAATAAGATTGACAATGAGATTTTTGTCTTACAAAAACAGTACACTAAGCTGGGATTGACAGGAAGTTGATGTGAAAAAGTCATGGAAAAGGATCACTAGCCTGTCACGTCATCCGAAACTAGATGCCCCCCCCCCACAGACCAGCACAGATGCACACATGTGGTTGAAAATTGTCCCCAGTTCTTAATTCCCTTCAGCTGTTCTCCTGTGACTCCCCTGTGTAGGCTAAGTCACTACTACTTTTATTACCTGCCTATACGCCCTCAGGCGACCAGATGAAGTGGCAACAGCAATAATTTCAGTATACAGCTTAACACAATTTGCCGCACACAATAGAGCAAACAACAAAACTGGCTACAACATACAACTTTTCAAAGCAGTCATTGAAAGGTCTGTGTCATGTTGATGAACAGTTAGAGGTTAAAGGAGGCCAAACTTTGTCAAAGCACAACAGTCATTTCTCGATGCACGATTATATTCACATATCTTTTTAAAAAATCATGTAATTGTTGGATTTAAGATCATCATGTAACTAACACATTAACATACACAATTAACAGAAGAAGACAACAGAAATCAATTGAAATCATTATTAATAATGAAATCATTTAAAGGATCTGAATCAGAATCTCTGGATCTGAATCTCTACATAGATCTTTCCTTACTTTTAGAAAAATAAATAACATGATAACATGGAGTGACAGTTTACATGTCAATGTCACACATAACCAAAAGCACAGCAAATGAGCTATCAAAAACAATTTGATAACATAACAGCAAGCAAGAGACATTCACAAACTTTGAGGCCTTCAGACAGAACATTTATAAAATCCAATAACAACAGTACAAAGTTATTGTATTTTATATATTGTACTATAATTACACAGTAATTTTGTATCTGTTCTCTGTTGTTGCATTTGTTTGTATCTGTTTCGTACTCTTTCTTTAAGAGAACAGCAGCCAAGTGCATTGCACCTGAAATAAGTACAGGAGTCTCATGCATTGATTATCTTTTTAATTTAATTCTGGCTCACAGTGATATCACGCTGTGAAGAAGTCAACATGAGTACCTGAGGGGAATTCATTGTCCAGAAGGAGCTTCATTAGTTTGGCTGCAGACTCCTGGCATGGGAACAAATGATATTTAGCACCCGTTAACCTCTGAATATGCTTCTGCATCTCTGTGTCCATAGGACCTGAGGGAAACCAGAAGGATTTGTGGGTTAGAAAAATATCATGTCCTGCCTTTTGTGCTCTATAATCAATGTAACTCAAAATGTAACTCAAAATACCAATATTTATAGTGATGGTTATTGTGTGTGTATCAGACCATTATTAATATTCATATTCAGTTCACTTAAGCATCACTGTATATTATGATTAGTCTAACATTTGGCGAGGAGACAACATTTGAAAGCTAGCTTTTTGTCAAACACCAGCACATTTACAGCGATGCTGATTATAGTTAAATAAATATAAAACACATAAATGTTTTCAATACACCTCATCTCCTATGAATATTGTTACAGCACTGCTTTACTACAGCATAAATGTTTATATTAATACACCCCTGGTCAATATATAAAGTTGTATATACCTGGTGAGTAGCTGAGTACTTTGACATTTGGCTCCTCCTCAGCCAGCACATTGAACATCATTTTTCTGGCTGCTTTGCCAGTGCAGTACAACACCCAGGATGGTAAGGCCTGCAGTGCAAACACTGAGGAGAGATTAACTACGCTCCATCGCAGGCCTGGTCTGCGTGGAAATGCCTGCAGCATTCCTGCCGTCAGCACCAGAGCAGAGCTAACGTTGAGGGTCAGATAGGAATTCACCTTATCAAGGTCAGTGAAACTCGGAAACTGTGAGATGTCACCCAAAGAACCTAGAAGCAGACAGGGAGGATGGATTGGTGTGTGGAAGAAGGTGAAAAGTTATTATGACAAAGGGAATAACACTTGAGATGACGACATGAGAGGTCAGCATGCAAAATCAGCATTGGTTAGGCTACTTAATTACAGATTTCAACAAAGAAAGTCATTGAACACTCACCGGCATTGTTGATAAGAAGCACATGATCCATTTCATTTACAGCTTCTTGCTTTGCCGCCATGACTGTTTCGTGCACTCCCTCTCTTGTGCTCAGATCAACAGCTACGCAGCAAACCACGATCTGCTGCTCTTCAGTGAAGCTCTGCAGTTCCAGCTTCAGCTCCTGCAGCAGGGACTCAGACCGAGCCACCAGCAAGAGGACAGAGCCAGCCTTCAGCAAGTGGGACACCTCGATGGACACGAGAGATTTGTTTGTTTGGTTGGCTTTTTAAAGATATTTTTTTCCAACAAGTTTATCACTTACTTCATGTGCCAGCGCACGTCCAAATCCCTTTGAGGCTCCTGTGATAATACAGATGCTCCGGCCCAGAGTTCTGGGGTTTTCAGAGTGAATTTCTGTCATCCTGTCAAATTTTCTCTGGTCAGTGAAAAATATGCAAAACAATGTAAAATGAGGATTACAGCTAACGTGAAATGAGAGGACAAGAGCTTGCTTTTGTCAGCTTGTGAGACATATGTGAACGCCGAGCTGCTTTTATACCACTGCATGAGCATGGCAGAACTAATGCATTTCATGTGCTCTACCACTCAACGCGCTTTTACATTAATACTGGCTGCCATGCTCATCAGTTTGGCAGCTAATCGATTACTGATGGAGGGGCCTTTGTGAGCAATTTGGAATTCGTTTGGATCAAACCACCAATTATCTGATTAGTGGATGAGCCGCTCTGCCTCCTAAACCCCCGGAGCCACAGTGGCCCAGAGTGTGCCACATTAGTAAATGGAATAACTACACATTTGAAGGATTAAAAGTGTTTTGTACAATAATGAAATTGATCCCAGGCCTCAAAGCCCACCAGCGGTTCAAAGCTCCTGTGCTAGCTGTGTAAACAACTACACAGCTCACAATCCGGGCACAGCTAACAAGCTAACTAGCTAACAGCAGCAGGCAGAGAGGAAACTCTGAATCACAGAAAGTCAAGAGAGACAGAGAGAGAGAGAGAGAGAGAGAGAGCAGCTTAAAGGATATCATGAGAGAAAATGAACCATGAACTGCATGCTCATAAGATCTAGCCTCTATCCAAAGTCCTAAGTTACCATAAAATGGGAGAAGTCTTGTGCCATTAAATATAGCAGACCCTCTGTCACATGCACTGCGGGGTCTTGCCAGGAAGAGACAAAGAGATAATGTACACTCAAGCTCCATAGTGGCCTGAGGGAACCAGGGGAGACAGGAGACAAGAGGAGGGAGACACGCTGAAGGAGAGAGGAGTGCAGACGAGACAGGAAGAAAAAAAATTAAAACGTCAATAGTTGTCCTTTAAGGAAAAAAAATCTATGCTTAGGTTTTTCTAGGCGTTTCTATCTGCTTTGTGTAGCAGAGTGATTCTTCATCAAGTTAGTGCAATCATTGGGTGGTTTCAGAGAGTTGCAAGGGATATCATTGAAATTTAAGTGATATATGTGTTTAAATCTAAATCACAAGTCAAAACAGCACTAAATTTAGCTGAATTATAAAAGGTGCAAGCGGTAAAATGAAGAGCCATTTTGGAGCTGAAAGAACTAAAAAGAGCCAGAATTATATGTTCAGCAATTTTGCAGCTTTGTCCCACTCCCAGTACACGTGGCCAGAACATGGACACTACTGCCCCCTCATGGACGATCAAGGATATGTCACAAATGAAGAGCCTCCTCTTCAGAGATTTACCAGTTTAATAGTATGTTTAAAAAAAAAGAAAAAGAAAAGCAAATGTAGACATCACACTACCCGATCATACAGTACTAACTGGGTAAAACTGGGTTGGGGTTGAGGAATTAAGTGCATATCAAATTCAGATACAATACACGGTCCTAAAGTCCTGTATTCAAAGTACTCAATGCATGTCCACTGTGACTATTGTATTTGATATCATTAGATTATTATGACTATGCGTTAATGTAAAAACTGATTTTACTGTTGCAGGTGGTTGTAGCAGAGCTCAGTTTCAATTGTTATATATAGTACTGCTGAATATTTTCATTATGTATTATTATGCTGATTATTTCTTTTGTAAAAATTCTGAAAATTACAGGTACCCCAAACCCAAAGTGATACTTTGATAGTTGTTGAATTGTTGCTGAAGTCAAAGGTCAATGTTGAGGTCAGGAGGGAAGAAAGTGTCTGATGTCTTATACTGTAATATTTATTGACACTTGGCCAAGGAGAAATAGAGACACTCTCAAAGTAAATCAGAAGTGCCTGAGTCAGTCTCACATTCTGCCCAACTCAGGTGGACAGACTTTAAACCCCAAGATAACACAACAAATTGTACAGACCCAGAAATCGTCAGAGAGAATGTATTTACCTATGTTTGTTACTGTCAGCACATTCTAGTCTGGAGACACTGATGTCTGTTTATGTTGAAGAAACATCAACAGCATGCTATCTATTATGTCTAAGGAAGGCAACATAAGGTCTCTTCAACGCTGGCCACCACAGTGTTGAGATAGTCTGGCATCTGCTGTTCCCAATCAAAGCCAAACAGCTACTACTGCTGAGGACCTCAAGGCCCACACGTGACCTCCTGTAACCTAAGGATAGAAATATCCTAATATCTTAGTAATAAGATTAATGAAGGCTGCCTTCCGTGGCCTGTACGTTCCTCTTCCAACCAAAGCCCTGATGTTATATATGCTTTTTACTGGCATTACCTGGACATTTAAACCAAGCAACTGATGTTCTTAGTTACACCTGTGCTTTTTGTTTCTTTTTTGGAAACATTAAACTGCCTGATATCAACTCCCTCCGTTACACACATAACCTTGATGTCTTTGAATTTAGGAATTCTCTCTAAACTCTCTAAAATTTAAAATCCAGTGGCCATCCTACCCTGGAGTTTTAGATTCACTTGCTTTGTGAGCTTGTGTCTTGGATGTTACCCTCCAATCCTGCAGGGGGCACACTGGTTTTCCTCACCACTTCAGGAGGGGAAGAAAATAATGAGCAGAAATTAAAAAAAAAAAAAAAAAAACCTGTAGAGAAAAAGAGGAGGAGCAGGAGGAGATAATAACCATGAAGATACAAAGGTTTTTTTTAGTGAGAATGCTGAAAGAAAACATAACGGTAATCAAACAAAGAGTAGAAACCATAGCAGGAAGTGAAGTGAAGCTTAAATCAACAATAGAGAAGTAAATCTAGTTTTCTCCAGTGGAGGGCAGAGGAGTGTATTTCACAAAAGAGAAGAGGTACATTGCAAAGTAGTTGTAGTTTTTCAGTATTGGTGTGTTTTCTTGTTGACACAAAGCTATAATATATTTGTGTGTGTGTGCGTGTGTTCATAATAATATGGCTTATTGTATTAAAAGGTCACACAGAAATATAGCAGAGCTTAAAGAAAGATGACAATTACTAGTGGATGTGAAACGTATCGCTCATACTGAAATCTACAGTTCCTTTGAGCTTTACAGAGTATCTTTGTTCTCTTTCAGCTTATTGTTTTGGTTTTACAGGCTGTGGCGTTAATGCTTTGATCTGGTTCAGCCTCACTGCTCTCATACACATTGTTCCCAGATGCAGCAAGCAACAAAACTCTGTATGCTACGTGTGCTACCTGTACTAAGTTGTCAAGTAGCTAATCTCTGTAAATAGACCACTGCATCTGAATGCAGAATCTGTAAGGGAAGGGCCAAGACTTCACGTTTCAATCATTTCTTCATTGTTTCAGTGTTTCTCATCATTCACGTATTGCTAGTCTTGGCCCGGACATCCATCATTTTGTTTTCCAGATATCTGCTGGCGACACCGAAACACTGGCCATTGTCCACCCGAGGCTAAATGGTCATCAGACATCAACTAGCTAGATAAGATTGTGGAGGATTTAGCAACTGAAGAGACAGACCTCAGGGAGGAGTTGGTAGAGACCAAAACAGAGCAAAAAGAGAGTGAATACTAGTGTTAATTTCCGTGGACATAAAACTTTAAATGAATGATGAACACCGCTCACTGCAACAGCTTTATTTTGTGATAAATAGCTTGGTGAGCTATTAAGTGAATTGATTGTTTTTTTTTATGTTTTTGAATAATTTATGTTCCGTATCACATCTATCAGTTCTTTCTTCAAAATGGGTGAAGCTGTCATCATTGATGGGTGACCCAAACCTAAATGCCAACATACCCGAGCAGCAAATCAACTGTAAAGCAGAGCATGACCATTAAAAACACAACACTTTTCTACAATTGGGGAGTTATTGAGACGCTGTGGGCACAAAGGCATT
The DNA here is from genome assembly GCA_023373845.1 of Nibea coibor. Lineage (NCBI taxonomy): Eukaryota > Metazoa > Chordata > Actinopteri > Sciaenidae > Nibea > Nibea coibor. The sequence continues at coordinate 9,524,521 of CM041737.1, read as the reverse complement.
CATTAAAACAAGCGCTGGTGATTCATCCAGCATCGCTGCTCTTCTCCTCTCGCATCCACCTCCATGCATCCGGACTGTATATGACTCTATAGGCTTTTCCCGAGGGAGAGCACTGGATTTATGCCAAAAGGGGGCGTTTGTATCATGCAGCCAGAGGGGCGGGACCAGAGGTGGGTGTGTGTCTCTCAGCTGATGCGCGTATCAACCGACCGACTCCATCATCAGCATCCGACGCTGACAGCGGTCGAAGACAGCATCCCTAATATTACCGACCCACGGTAACATCGCAGGATAATTCAGAGCCCGGCCGACCTCGACTGACGCTGCTGTCTTATGACAATATTGTTTATTCAGGCTGCCATCTTACAAACCGCCGAGCTGCAAAATAGTGAGTAGCCTTTGATGATGGACCGCCAGGATGCTACAATCGGTAAATCAAAGCTACTGTCGTCAATGTCAATGACGCTGTGTATATTAATGGAGATGTATTCCTTTTTTTCTGTTCGGCGAGGGTCGTGCGTTTGTTTCTTGTCACGGGGCCTAGCGAGTAATTGTTTGGGAGCGCAGTCGATTCAGGGCTTGATGCGGATGCTGCTAAAGCCGCCCTTGCCGCCCAGGGATGCAGAGAAAAAGGGAGAGAGAGGGGGAGTCGTGAGGGGAGGGGAATGAGGCAGAGCAGCAGATAGATAGGCAGTGTATTTTACTACTACTACTATTCATCCAAGTGGAAGTAAACCTCTAGTAAATGGGCTGAGGAGGGGAGGTGCACTGGTCTATCTATCTATCTATCTATCTATCTATCTATCTATCTATCTATCTATCTATCTATCTATCTAGTATGCTACTGTATGGTTTTGGTGCTGTGAATCTTCATACAGTGTGTGTATACTGCTCTGGGTTGCCAGTTTAATAGGTACACCTGTCTAATACAACAGTCCTCCAGTAAACTGTTTTATTGTGTTTAGTTGCTGATTTTGTTTGGTGATCGTTTCTGTTTTGCACTGGAAGGTGCTCCTCTCAGTGTTTTTTGGACATGTGCGGACGGCTAACAGGAATTTAAAGGAAGGAGTTGTAAGCACCGCGCAAGAGAGAGTCTGCTCTCGTCGATAGAGAAGTTACATGTTACGAAATACTAGAAACTCCTCTGAGTAAAATGTAAAGCATCTACACGGCCTACTACAGCCTAAATATATATACATATAAAGTCAGTTTCTACTTCATCAGGTGCACCATGCTAATAATAATTCAGATAAAAGACTCACTGCACTAAATGCTTTGTTCATTCAATTTTATTGTTCTTTTGCGGGCTGTAGTTTGTGGTGCTGTACTCTATTACTCTAAGTGCTCTAAGTGTTTCTAATATTTTGTCCTCTCCCTTTATATCAACAAGGGTAGAGGTGAGACTTCTATACTGCCCCAGAAATATACCTAAGCTCAGTTAGCTTGCGATTAAACACACATTTGTGTCAGAATTTGGACCATGGAACATAATATTAACAGAGAGAATAGTAATTAGTAAAGTTATATTTGTAATTTCAATTAGTAGGACAAAACCATAAGTTTAGAAAAAAAAAACAGTATAGCTATAATGGGTGTATATTACTGAACAAAATTTCAGAGTTAATCAAAGTAACACCAAGAAACCGCCACACAGACAACCTCTGGCCTTAACGGTCGCCCACTTTGCCCAATGGGTAATCCAGCCATGCTACAACACAATAAATACAACAGCACCACAAATTACAGCCTCCAAACTGAGTGTAAAGTTCAACCAGCACCTCTCTTAAACAGTTTTAACTAAAACCGAACATTTTAAACTTCATAGAATTTATTGCAGGACTGTTGCATAAGATTGTATTGATTTTAGCTAGGTATACCTAATAAATTGGCCACTGAATGTATGCTGAGTGGAACCATGAGATGGTGACAAAGCTCTTTAGGCCATAGTTTGTGGTATTTTTGTGTTTGATTGTGCTGCACTTCAATGCAAGCTGTTCCAGTTTGTAAAACAATCCAATACACCACCAACAACCAGAAACAAGTTACCACAGCCTTAAAGTTAATAATGTCTTATTCAGAGTTCGGAGACCACACATCCCCTTAAAACACCCTAAAAACATAGTAAACATTGTTTTATTTGTATTGACACTTTATGACTTTTCCTAATTTTACGAGCATTGGCAATACTTAACACAGCACTACCTCCAATCCAAATCCCAAATCATCTGTTTGGATTTCTGTTCAATGCTCTTATGGGAAGTTTGACCCCTCTCAGCTGTCCCTAAATGTGAGATATTACACCATAAATTTGTTTGTCTCTGTGCATTAATTTTTGGCAACTAAAATGAGTAAAGATTTGTTAAAGGGCGGCCCATACATGATAAATCATGTTTTCTTGGTTGCTGTAGTAGCAATGCTTTACTGCTATGTACGCATTTTGTCACCTTCATTAAATGTGTAAGCCTAGTTTGTAGCAGTGAAAAGTGTTACTTCTTAAATAGTTTAATTCATAAAAAATAATAATTATATATAAAGGAATTATTATTTTTATTATCTGTAGAACACAATGAGGAAGTAGCGCAAGAACATTTCAGCGAAACAAAAGGGTTAAAGTAATATCTATAGGATATTATAGATAACTGAACGTCATAAGTTTCACATTTTTATTGCAGGGCTGTTGTTTTGTGTTGTATTACAGTTGTTTTACGTAGGTGTTCTTGTATTTGACTCCATAGCAAATACAAAAAAAACCCTATTCATCCAGCATCCCTTAACTTAGGCAAACAAAAGAGTCAAAAATCCCTCAATCTTTCCTACAAAGTGTATACGTAACAAACAGACAGTAAAAGTGATTTTATCATTTAACTCCTGGACAAGTTTTATTTTTATTTATTCATACTTTCACTGTACACATAATTGTCCAGGCCTATCTGTCTGACCTTTTTCATTTTTATCATGGTGGGAGGACTACGCTGCCCCTGTGTGTGGGTTGGAATCTATTCTGCATTAACTATTATTGTATAACTAGTCATTATGCAATTACAATATTGTATAACTCTTTCGTTTTTCTGTGTTCCTCTAGTGTGTGTGCCCCCACTACCTGCATTAGGTTGTGATGACCCACACTACTTCCAAATGTATCTGTGACCCTCCCCAATCCTGACTCCTAACCTCTAATCCCTGACCTTTGACCCCCACTATGGGCAGTGTTGGCAGTGGGGTGGCAGGAGAGCAGGAGTTTGCCATGAAGTCAGTGGGCACGAGGACCACCCTGCCCCGGGCCCCTCCTCTCTCTCGCCGTTGCCCTGCCGACCGCAGCTGCAGTGCAGAGCGGCTGCCCCGCCCCCCAGCGACTATATCTGACGGGACGGCTTCTAGCGATGAACGAGGGAGTGTTAGTATCGGGACTGGGACCTGTACCGGAACTGACCGGCCCACCGAAACAGCCTCCTCCACCAACACTGAATGTACCATGACAGCCCCGTCCAACAACAACCAGTTGGAGTGTGGCAACGGAGCAGGCAGGCGGGAGAGGGAGTGGGAGAGGGAGCGGGAGAGGCAGCGAGAAAGGGGGAGAGACAGGGATCGGGACCGAGACTGGGACCGAGAGAGGTTAGAGAGGGAGCGAGAGAGGGAGAGGAACCGGGAGAGGGAGCGAGAACGAGTGGAGAGGGAGAGGCTGGAGCGGGAGAGGGAGCGGGAGAGGGAGAGAGCCAGGGAGAGGGAAAGAGAAAGAATTGAGAGAGAGAAGATAGAAAGGGAGAGGGAGCGAGAGAGGGAAAGGGAGAGGGAGAGGGAAAGAGAGAGGCTGGAGAATGAAAGGATGGAAAGAGAGAGAGAGAGGGAATTGCAGGCTGCAGGTTTGGATGTTTGTGGGAACATTGTGGGTCGAGGAGCAAACGAGAAGAACGGCGTTGGCATGAACCAACACCATCACCGAGAGATGGCAGCTGCTAGAACTGACAACGAGAACAATCCAGGCAGCCATAACCCACCAAACCACAACCCACCCAAGATCCTGCCAGTGTCGGGGAAACTGGAGCAGGTACTTCAAGACTGAGGACAGTGTTTCTCAACCTGGGGGTCAGCACCCTCAAAGGGGGTTGTAAAATTTCTCGGGGTAGGAAATAATGAAAAATCAAAAATCTGCCACACAAAAATCTGTTTACTTTTCTGACTTTTAGCAAATCTTTGCCTTTTTTATTGTTGAAAGTTTAGTTTTGCCTCTTTGGGCCCTTATAAGTGCTTGAAATTAAACAATCTGAGAACAATATAACAAGGGGTTACAAGCAGAAAAGTTTTGGACACTGCTGATTCAGAGGACCAGGGTGGAAAATGTATTTACACTCACGTACACATCATACCTCCTTTCCGCATTGGCTGTAGAGTGACTCCTTCCTGGTACGCCTTTGAAAGTACAAATAAACCCAAAGAGGGACATTTTACTAAAAAGACTGTAACTTTGGAAGATACCAACATTATTTTTTTGAGTCACACAGAAAGGGACAGCCAGTATGGATAGGAGGAATGATTATAGCCATCAATAAGTCTTCATGAACATGCAAGTATTGTATTAAGATAAAACTCACCCTTTAAAATCATCTGGGATATAATGTCTTGAAGGATTAACGTCCCTCGGAAACAGACCAAATGCATTTCAAAGGTGTTCTAAATCTTTCATAGTATGTATAATGCTTGTCTCATACACTCTTATTATGCTTAACACATCACTTTTTTTTTTTTTCATTGAAACGTATACTACTGTGTACTTTTGTCTGAGAGCTCCATAAATATGCTATTTCTCCTGCCATCTTTTCCTCCTTCCCCCATCTCTTTTGCAGGCGATGCAGAACAACTCAGGCCTCGTTCGTCCCTCTGCCTTCAAGCCGGTGGTTCCCAAGAGCTTCCACTCCATGCAGAACCTGGTGGGCCAGGCAGGAGGGGCTGGGGGCGAGGGCAAGACTGAGGCAAGGAGTGAAGGGTTCAGTGAGAGCAGAGGAGGCAGGAGAGGCAGGGACGGAGCAGGAGGAGAATCAGGAGAGGTCCCAGAGGCCCTGCTCCTGGACCAGGACAGCCCAGTGAGAGTCAGCAGAAGTGAGGGCGGGGGAAATGGTAATGAAGTGGTACAGGGAGGGATGTCTGACTCAGGGAGGAACTCCCTGACCAGCCTGCCTACCTATACGGGCTCTGGGTCTGGTTGTGGGCCCCCAGCAGTCATTGGGCCTCTCAGTGCTTCCACCAGCCACATCAACAGGTTGGGCATGGTTGGGGCAGCTGCTGGTCTGGACAAGCTTGAAAAGCCTGGATACCAGGTAAGACCACCATCCATACTCCATGTAGTTTAGCACTTAATGCACTTAGCTGTTATAATCTTTAATGTATCATGTTGTGGTCCTTCCCTCCAGAATGGGCTCAGTGCCTCAGACAGTGGCCGGTCCTCCTCAGGAAAAAGCTCCTCGTCCTATCAGAGGCTGAGCCACCTGAGTGACGCTCCAGCACCTCTGCGCCCCTCCCCTTCATCTGACGACATCATCCAGGACCTTGAGGACCGCTTGTGGGAGAAAGAGCAAGAGGTCAGAGGCCACTCACAAATGTCTGGTGTGCAGTTGTTTAGTACACCAGTAAAAAGCACCCAGGTGTTGTTTCCCTAGGTGTTGAGATCTCTGCTTAAAACATTTCTTCAGCCACCCCAATACAGTGAAGATGCACAAAAATTTCATTTGCGGTGCTCAAAACACTGTAAAATCAAATTCAGCAGCAACATCTCTTTCCAGAAACAGACTCCTGTATAATGCACAGAACTCCAAGGCACCCAGGTAGCTCACCTGGTATTGCTCCATGTGACAAGGCTTATGAGTCCTTACTGCAGCAGCATGGGTTTGACTCCAACCTGTGACCCTTTGCTGCATGTCAACCCCCTCTGGATAAAAAACCCACAAAAAATAATCCACAGAACTTACTGCCACGTTTTTTATTGTCATCCACAACGGCGTCTGGGAATTATCTGAGACACTTTTAATGTATATTGCCAATGCCATAATAAGCAGCCCAAAAATGTAATTCACCTCCATTATATGGAGATGGCACAAAATCTCACCCACACTACAAAGCCTCAGCACATAAAATGCAAGATTCAAGTTGCAGTATGTTGTCACATCTCAAAGTGTTGATGTCGGGCAGATCACTGGTATAGGATGACAAAAGGTTTGACAAAAAAGGACATTTGTATTTGCTTCAAATATCTGAGATATAAACCTTCACATTTAACAAATTTTGGGTTTGTACGCTTCATACGTTTTTTCTGTCACGTTGTATCTTGAAGCAGTTTGATGTTGTTGTTTTTGGCTGCTGACTCATTCTTGAGAGTTCCACATGTTGCTGTCCAAGTTGGATTTATTTTACCTTTACAGTTTTGTGGCCTGATTCCTCATTTTTTTCCACCAGGTGCAGCATATGCGCAGAAACCTGGACCAAAGTGAGGCAGCAATCATTCAGGTGTTTGAGGAGAAGCAACGTGTCTGGGAGCGACAGATGGACGAGCTGAGACAGAACTATGCCTCTCGCCTGCAGCAGGTGACCTCACTGCATATTTTGATCCAAGTAAAATATTGTGGAGGATACGTGGTACAGTGGTTAAGTGGTTAGCACCGTCACCTGTGTTTGAACCTGCCAGCTGGTTAGGGCCCTCCCGTGTGTGTGTTCTCCTTATGTTTTAAGCTAGCTTCCTTCCACAGCCCAAAGACATGCAGGTTAATAGGTGACTCTAAATTAAATGTGAATGTGAGAATGAATGGTTGTTTGTGTCTATGTGTCAGCCCTGTGATGAACTGATGATCTGTTGAATGTGTACCCTGCCTTTGGCCCATTGTCAGCTGGGATGGGCTCTAGCCCTCTACAGTGGTTACAGATTATGGATGAATAAATATCATCAGGATGCTACTGCACTTTATTTTTCTTAACTTGAGTCCAAGTGCAACTTGTGTGGGATCTTGGAAGTGTAAATAATAAAGCATGTGGTCAAAATCTGATACAATTTCTAGGTGGTAAATACATTTTAAAATTTGAATTAAAAGTTTAAGAAACTGTAAGTTAACCAGTCCCATTCTGGGCCCTTTTAAACTAATGTTGTAGACATGGACAAAGGAAAATGCAGCATTACCTGAAAGGAATTCAGAACAAATCAGATCAAAACACTTAATGGATTATAGACATATTACTGCAGAATCAATATCATCAAATCTTACACTGAATTATGTCTACAGGTTACCCGTCGTGCTCAGCGCTCCCAGACTGCCCTGCAGGCCCAGATCAGCCGTCTGTCCCAGGACAAGAGGAGGCTCCAGGAGGAGATGGCAGCTCTGTTGGCCCAGAGAGAGGAGCTGGAGAGAAAGTGTCTGGATTACAGGAAGGAGCAGGCTGACATCTTGCCTCGTCTGGAGGAGACCAAGTGGGAGGTGAGATATGAGTATATGAGTTGGTGCGCTTGACTAGTTCAGAAAAATGTTATCGGGGTTGCCTCATGGTAGACTGAGCAGTGAAGCACTGAGTACGGGTGCGTGCGAAGCTGCTTATATCTGTTAAGTATGTGTGTACAAGCACTTGTATAAAATGGGATAGGGATATAATTCACTGCAATCCCTGTAAACTAACTCACTCGCTCGCATTTTTCTCATGGCAGGTGTGTCAGAAAGCAGGAGAGATCTCCCTGCTGAAGCAGCAGCTGAGGGAGAGTCAGGCTGAAGTGACCCAGCGAGCTGGAGAGATGGTGGCCCTGAGAGGTCAACTGAAGGAACTCAATGCCCAGTTGAGGGAGCGGGAAGAGGCCATGCTCGGCCTGAAAGACTCTTATAGCACCAAAAGTCTGGAGCTGGAGAAGTGTGAGGGAGAACTGAGGAGGACTCTGTCAGAGGTAGGTTTTCAGTTACGCTTTAATTAAGAGAAGAGAGATTATTACTAACAATTCAATAAAACAGACTCTAAATATAATTTTAAAATGTACTATTATTCATGTTTATCAGATTTCTGAAGGGCCTCATAGTATCCTACAATATATACAATTTATACTACTATATAGATCATTAAAAAATACTTTTAAGTGTCTCACTTGTTTTATATAGGAGTTTATATTATATTTATTATATATTATGGGTGGCATGGTGGTGCAGTGGTTAGCACTGTCGCCTCACAGCGTGGGTTCACTCCAGTTAAGTTCATGTCCAAAGATATGAACTGTTATTTGTTGTCAGTTGTTTGTCTCTGTATGTGCCCTGTGATAAGCTAGCGACCTGTCTAGGGTGTACCCTGCCTCTTGCCCAAAGTCAGCTGGGATAGGCTCCAGCCCCACCATGACCCTGATAAGGATAAGTGGTTACAGATAATGGAAGGATGGATATATTATATTATAGTTGCACAAAAACCTGTGCCAGCCTATTGTCTAGTTCCAGTATGTTTGCTTACATTATAAATCACTGAATGGTAAACAGTAACCAGGAACAAAAGAGAAATACTGTAGTTTTTTTTTTTTTTTTGCCAGTTTGACCTACGTATACCGTCAAAACAAGCCTTATTTATGTACGGTCATCTGAGCTGTACATTCTTACAGTAGAAACTGTCTGACTAAACATGTATCTCCCTCAGCTATGTTACAAAACAGTGGTCATACATCTCCCCAAAATGCACGAAACTTACCACAAGCTATAAGACGTAAGGCTTACATTATTCTAGGCATATGATGGAAGTATTAGGCCTGTGGTTGTAGGGCATGGTTGACTTTATTAAGGCTTTAGAGGCGTCTATGACAAGAGCAGCACAATGTTTATTGCTATCCAAAGCAGTCAAATTATATTTTACAACAAGTGGGATTGCAGGATTGGGATGCTTACCACTAAATCTAGGTTGCCTAGTGTTTAATCCTCGAAATCCTTCAGAGGGATTCCAAAAACTTGGCAAGGGGGCTTGGACAAATTGTGGATTTGGCAACACTATATATTCAGCAGCAACATTTTTTTTATTTTTGTATGATATGAGCTCATAATCAGCTCACACATATATAATATGTATATATACGGTGTATTCCAGGGGGCAGCAAGTTTATGACTAAGTGCATTGCTCTTCCACTATCCATCATCCATCTATTAGTCTCACCTGATTCAAATGACGTGTGCAACAGATGGCAGTACAATCACCTGTCACTGCTGCTAACAGCTGCACAATCTCGTGCGTAGGGGCACACATGTGCATGCCTGCAGTCATGAATTTACGGTATATATAATAAACACAGCTGGATGTCTGTTTATTAAATGTTATTTTCCTTTCTACAGGTGTCCATTCTCAGAGAGAAGCTGGGCGTATTTGAGGCAGAGGTGCTTAGCTTAAAGCGGGCTCTAAATGAAGCAAGCAGAGGAGCAGAAGTTGTTATGAGCCCTAACTTAGCTGCTGCAGGGCTGTTGCCACCTTGGGGTGTTGTACACTGTCCACGTAACCCCACTGAGCCCTCAGCTAACTCACTTACCCCCACATCTGACACCCTGCTGAGTCTTCAGAGTGATGAAGCGAAAGCCCAAAGGCAGGAAGCTCAAAGACAGGAGAGGCAGCAGCGTGAAGAAGCTCAGTGGCGAGACGCGCAGCAGCGGCAAGACGGCCACATGCCACAGGACATGCGAATGCGTCAGGATTCCCAAATCCGACCAGAGGCGCAACTCCGTCAGGAAGCGCATCACCGCCATGAGGCCCAACTACGCCAAGATGCACAGCTGCGTCAAGAGGTGCAGCTCCGGCAGGAGGCCCAACTGCGGCAGGAGGCCCATCTCCGCCAGGAGGCTCAGCTCTGCCATGAGGCCCAAATGCGCCAAGAAGCCCAACTACGCCACGAGGCCCAACTCTGCCAGGAAGTGCAACTTCGCCAGGACGCCCACCAACCCCAGCGAGCCCAGGAGGGTCACTGGGATGAGGCGGGGGAGTTGCGAAGACAGCTAGAGCAGCTACAGGCCGCTCTGCGCCTGGAGAGGCAGCAAAGGGAACGTCAGGCCCTCAACTTTGACCAGGAGCGACACACCTGGCAGGACGAGAAGGAACGGGTTTTGAAATACCAGGCACAGCTGCAGCTCAGCTATGTAGAAACGCTGCAGAAGAACCAAGCTCTGGAAAAACGCATGAGCCAGTTGGGAGCCAAACCAACCACAGCGTCCACCACCACCACTATTACCACCACAACCACCACCTCCCCCACCTCCTCAAATTCTCCACCTCCACCACCACCAGCCCTCTCACCTCTGTCTCCTCAGCCCCTGCCCTCCATCTCTGGCCCCATCGCCCTCACCATCTCCCCACCTTGTGAAGACCAGAAGGGCCCTCCTTCTCTCCACCAGCTTGCCCCTCCCTGGGCAGGACCCTCGCGCCTGGAGAGGATAGAGTCCACTGAGATATAGAGACAGCTCCATGAAACTATTTGTCCCGTTCAACACACTCGCAGTGTCAAGGCCTCTCACACAACAGCATAACAGCATAGAGTAAAACATTTCAGTCTACAATAGAATAAACCGGTACAGTCTGACATACTTTTCAAAGCAACTATAGACACTAAACAGCGACAAAGGCCAAGTGCAAAATACGTCATCAGTAACAAGCAGATAAGCCGAACAGGAAGTTGAACTACATTCGGGTTATCAAGTATTTTTCAACCTCGCGAGCAGCCTGTCTCTAACTAGTTGCACACTACTACATCCTACATAATCAGTGTTCATGAAAAGTGTGCCACACTGATGGATGGCAGAAAAACAAAATTTGAAATGACAATGTTTAGATTACAGCACTAATACAGGGGTTATGTCATTCCCATGCTAGAAAAGGACCAAGACAATCAGGGATATTGTCAGAAATTATGAACAAGAATATTATGCGGTATTTATTCATTGTAAGTCTGTGTCACTGGTTATGTAAAAGTAGAATTAGTGGTCAGAGTGTGTGATGTTATCTTGCATTTTTGGCCAGAGAGCGCCTTACTCCATTCTTTCCAGCATGTATAAGAGAATAACTAATGCTGGGAATAGATGAAAAAAAAAGGAAAATCAAGAGTGTGATTATTATTTTTAGTGCTTTAATTATAATATCAGCAAACCAATTACACAACATTATTACACTCAGCTGGACCATTTCATTTAAATCCCAGCAGATATCGACGTCACACAGACTGATTCTCGATTCAGTTTTCAAGTCATTTCATGCGCAGGATCCAACATGCATGAGCCATTTAAATATATCATGAAGACCAACAGAGTTTATATTTTCTACAAATTGAATTAAATAGATATGTTTAGCAGATAATCAACCCCAACTGAGTATATGTTTTAAGACATGGGAGAACCTGGTTCGCCTTCACTGCAGCTCGTCTGTGGTGACTAAAAACAAACGCTAGAGGTCATGAGAGAGCTTTCACAACTCAAATTTCTTCTCACTGAGCTGCAAAGGAGAATGTGAAAGGAAGCACACAATTTGAATTTAGCTATTATGATAATTGTGTCATTCACTTTGTGCATTTACAGCCAAGAAATCTGAGAAATCAGTCAGTATCCCCAAAGTTAAAACAAAATTTATAGAATGTATGATATACTAGAAAGAAATACTTATAATAGTTATAGATTGTAAATGTGTGTTTGGAGTGTGCGAGCGTGAGAGAGAGTGGGCGCGCGCATGTGTGTATACATATGAAAAGCTTCAGCTTATGAGATTGAGGATAGAGGGACTAGTGGCAATACAGCAAGTGAAGATATATTAAGAGCAAAGGATTTTTTGGGGGGGAGGGGGGCTTTAAGTACAGTAAGATGTACATCAAAGCTTGACACAAGGGCAGTGAGACTGAAAATTCAAGCTGAGGGAGTCTGTATATCGTAGAAAACTCTACTTTCTTCTGTATAGACAAAGCAGGGGAGAAGGAAGTAAAAAAAAAAACAGAAAAGTGGAGTCTGCCTCTTTAAAGGGAGCATTCAGGCTAACTGCACTATGTAGTGTCCTACACACAAGTTATGATGTACAGTAGACTCAGATGTGAATATCATGGCTTTTATATGTGTTGTTTATGCCAGCATACAAAGATGTTGCTCAAGAATATTAACTTATCTCTAAGGTATTACATAGTATTATCATCTTTATTACTGTTATTATATTATGGTGAACTGACAGAGAAAATATGTGCCATTTGAGCTTTTCTTTATGTGTTTTTTTTTTTTTTTAACTGTGTAGATAGCCTATTGGCCTACCATAATGGTGCAATCATAGCAACCCTGTCCAAAAAATGATGTTCCTTTTGATGTAGGTGATAAATGTAGTTACAGTATTGCATTGTTTAGAGAACAAAATGCTACCAATTTTATACATGTTTCCAATTTATTGTTTGCATTTATGTTATTAGTACTGTTCTGGCTTGATTAAAAACCACCCCTTTGTTAAAATTCAACAGAACCAATAAAGATATGTGAATAATTCAGCACTTTTTTGTCACTGAGCAACTCATTTGTCCTGTGGTTAAGATTTGATCACAACAATCAGCTTCGAAAAGAGTGACCAGCGGACAAGGCTATTCTGGGCACATATATTTTAGCACAGTGGATCCCAACACGGGGTGACGAGCTGAGCAACAAGATAAATAACATATTTCTGCTGCACAAAATTAGGTTTCTTTTTTCAAACTTCATAACTGCTTTTTCTCTTGCTTTTTCTACATGTATTGTTACAGCAATCTAACTCCTTACTCCTCCTACAATCCTCTAAAAAGTAAAAAAGGATTTTTACTGTAACTTGTGGTTGAAGATAATATTCAGATCCTCTATGTAAACCACGCACGTAGAATACTCCATTACAAGTAAAAGTATTATCAGGGAAACATCAAAAGTATGCAGAATGGTTTCTGTTATTACATTATAAAATATCATTATTATTATTACTATTATTGAATCCTTATAGCTGTAATTAGTAATTGGACTTTCACAATTAATTTAATAATGAAGTTCTTCTCTGGGAACAGCATACATCCTTCTATGGTGTCCTTGAAAGTTGATCTTTATGTGGAGGAGGAGATACAGTACCTGTGTGGATGTCTCAAATGTAATAGAGGAGGTCAAGTGAAATCTATGAAAGGTCAAAGGGCTTCCAGGGGGCATTTAAACTGTGCAAAGGTAAAGAACACATCATGTCAGCGGTCAAACAATTCAATGAAGGCTATTCTTAGAAAACTTACTCAACACCTGTTGCGTCACATTTGACGCTGACGAAACTCGCGATAACAAATATGAAGCGTGTCCCTTCTCGGCTGCCCTAGTTGTACCGGCTAGGCTAGTCGGTGGCTAGTAGCTTTTAGCTACTGCCTTCTAAAGTTTCTCAGAGGAGCCAAAGCAGCCAAGTCTGTCAACGACAAAACAAAGTAAGCCGAGGCTGCTTTACATTACTAAGCTAATGAGAACACTGTCAGGCTTGCTAAGCATTAGCAGTGTTAGCCAACATCATATTGCTACCTACGTTTGAATACACCTGTGTTAGCACACAGTTAGCTCGGATACGTTAGCTTTGAAATATAATACACAGTGTGTGTGTAATTTATATCTGCAGAGCCAGTATATGTTATATACGTAATCCGTCATATTCTTAATGAAACGTAACGTTATTTTTGTCATCTCCAGTAGTTGGATAATAAATTGGCCGTTATACGAAGCATTGAACTGAGTTAAGAGGTTCAGCTAACGTTAAATTAATTTTATGAACCATAATAGATTAATAGTTTAGTCCATAAAAAAATCATAAAATAATGGAAAAATTGCTATTAAGTACCCAGAGCTCGGTGATGTATTCAGGGTGGTATTTTTGTATGTGAACTTAACTAATAAATGACAATCGACTAACCTCTTAATTGACTAGCCTAATTGTCTTAACTCGTGTGTTCATTTTCAATATATCAGTCATTTAGTCCATAAAAATGTTTACGTAACCTCTTTAGTAAGAGGTGAAAGATCTTCATTTATTCAGTTGACAGTGATGTGAAACAGAGAAACCAAAAAAATTCCTGTGATAAAATACTTAATTGTTCCAGATCCAGTGTGTAAGATTTAGAAGTATTTGGCAGGAATGGGATATACGCCCACTACCTGTACAGATGATTTCTAGAACCTGAACCACACTTTGAGCTCAGAACACAAGACTATGAAAGCCACACGTTTGAGCTTATGGACTACATAATATTGTTCAATAAAATAACTTGATGAAGTTCTACTTACAAATGAATCTGTTGAAATGTTTTGCTGGATATCAAAATCCAAATGGATATCTGCTTTTGATCAATCAAACAATCATGATTGATTGATTGGCTATGATACCGTTTGTTTAAATTACCCCCAATTTTCAGTTAATTCCCATAAATTTCCATAATTCCCATGGAGTGTCTGATTTGAAATATTTCCAAAATTCCCAATCTTAAGTTTCCAGAAAATTTCCACCCCTGTGCAACCCTTATTTTCACTGAAAGACCAGATGCCATTTACTCCTTCCTTTTATGATTATATAACTTGTATGACTGTATGTACTTGAATTCAACATTGAATGCCTACGCCAATCAGACAGAAAGTCATTAAAGTCGTTTTGTTATGAGGTCAAAGGTCATGTGAACTAATAGGTGGAAACGCAACAAAAATGTGGTTACCTTCTAATAATGTAGGACAGCGTGGTGTACCAGGCTGAGGCTGTGCTGAACAGTTGTATGTATTTAGCCTTGACTTATTAGCTGCCGCAATGAACAAATATGGCTAAAATCAATTTGTTTCTCCGCAGGTTGACGAACATGGTTGTGAATCTCTGTCTGCCACACTTTAATACAACAGTTCATTGCAACAAGGTGCGAAACATTTCATGGACCTGACTCATCATGTTATCTTCCTCAAGCTAATTTTTTTATTTGTCATAAACTTTCTTGTCAGTTCAAAATACAAAACAGTTATTTAGCATATAAAACAAGCTAAACGCTTGTTTTCTACATTCAAGTAGTGTCTTATAACAGCACCACTCACTTTATTTTACCTTTTTAAAAAGTAAAATAGACGAACAGGAAGAATACAGACAGTACTGAGGTGACGGACAGAGCTGTGATAATAGAGAGGCTGAGGGATAAAGGGGTGTGTGGGAGACCGAATCACAACTGACCTTGCTGTGTTCTTTTTGTTGGTTATTTCTAATCGGATCATGGCTGTATTTTCTCCATACTTGGAATGAATGATGTTCTCCTTTATAGTTACTTTTTTTTATTGGTCTTCTTCCACACCATATTGGGGATCGTCTTATATTGTCACCTCTCCTTCCATGTGACGTTAGCATTTCATGTACATATTATTTAGTCTTGACTGGAGTGTAATGCTCTGAGACACATTTCTAATAACTGAACAGAAATATAACAATACCAATATAACACAGAATATAACAACATGCCTAAAATTAACAAATTAACATGTTTGTAGTAAACTGATTTAACTAGTTACATGAGGTCATGTATACTACCTAATTTCTTAAAATGATGTTAACCATTCTGATGACATTTGTGCATTGTGTCCTGTCTCTGTGCTGCGTGTTGTCCATTAAAGTGAAATGTATGAATGTAAGTACCTGTTTGATTTGTTTTTCAACTGCAGCTGTGTGCAGATGGCTACGATGTCACAAACCTCGTGTCATCCGACCCTGCTCTTCGGAGGCGGGGCTTCAAGCTGGAATACTTCCTACGTCCACCCGTGCAGGTAACTTTGTGCTTTCGTGCCCCTTTTTTAAAAGATACTTTCCTGTTGCCTCACACATGAAAAGGTCAGAGTCTGGTCAGCGATAGATTGCTGTGGACACTGCCAAGGAGCCTCACCTCCTTTTCATTTGGATAATTAAATATTTCAAACAAGAGTTTGTGAAATGTGCATGAGGTCAGGCTGTTTACCGCGCGATTACAACGAGCCATTCACAGATGTGTTTAATGGTTTTGTAGTCTCGATAATATTGTTTCACATTTAAGTTCCAAACACCCTCTCTTTAATGCTGCCTCCTTAATGCTAACATCCAATCTTAATACTCTACATTTGGCCATATAGTTATTAAAGTAATCTAATATTTTCCCTCTATTTCTCTCAGGTGACGTTGAAGTTTGGCTTCCAGGTGGAGCTTTGCAGGGTGGACGTTGAGCTGTGGCCATGGGGTATGGACCGAGGACAGGCCTGCAAGAGACTGGAGATCAGCACCAGCTCTGATCGGCTACCCTCCCAGAATCTTCATCAGGCAGGCCGCAAACTAACTCTGCAGAATGAACAAGTGCAGATGCAGGTAAAGGACCAAAATGAACAGAACAGAGAAAAACGACAAAAGCATGGCAGTAAGTCTCGCCACACTAACGGCCACCAGTGGAGTCTGCAGGCCCAACAGTGGGGAGAAGAGGCTCCATGCGGGCCTCAAAAAAGGGCTCATGTGTTCAAGTGTCAGTCAAACACTGAATCCGATAATCCTGAACCAGAGTTTAAACTGGTAGGTAGTTGCGAACTTAGGGAGGAGACCCCAGTCTGTTTCACGCGTTCAAATTTTCAACCCCGGCCCCCATTCCCCTCGCCACCTTCTCCACAACCTGCACACTGTCGGAAAGAAGAGCTGCGGAGCCGAGGTCTGCTCTCATTAGGGGCTGTGACACAACTTCGTGTGACTTTGCCATTTGGCGGTGCGGCATCTGCTCTGGGGCTCAAAGCTTTGGTCGTATGGGGACAACCTGCACGCTGCTGCCCTCCGGAAGAAGTGGAGACAATTAAAAGAGTCCATGAGGCCAGTCAGAGACAGATGCCACGGCCTGTACTGTTTGCCTCTTCCATCAGCCAACCAAAACCACCACCGCAGGCCGCCACACCTCCAAGGTACGTAGTAAAAGCAGTCCTATAAAAAATGTAGTGTCTGTTTAATCTAATTCCCATTGTAGGGAGCTTAATAATAAAAGATAATTTTACAATGTTGATAATTATCTGTTGGTTTTTTATCTGACTCCAGCAATGTTTCTATCCCAGAGGAGTTCCTTGACCCAATAACCCAGGAGATAATGATGCTCCCCATGCTACTGCCCAGTGGTGTGTCAGTGGACAACACCACACTAGAGGAGCACCAGAAGAGGGAAGCCACTTGGGGTCGACCCCCAAATGACCCCTTCACTGGTGTCCCGTTTACTTCGTCCTCCCAGCCTCTTCCGAACCCCCAACTGAAAAGCCGAATTGACCGCTTTCTCCTGCAAAAGGGGATGATTAGGAGGGACGGGATGTTGGGGAGGCAGGGGGAAGGAGAGAATCCACAGGCCTCTAGACTTATATCCACCAAGGTAGATGGACAGTCCCAGAATTCTCCATGTCTCAGTAAAAACTCAGCAAACCACACCGTTACAGAAAAAACTGCACAAATAGAAGAAACTGGAGCAGGACATTCATCAGATAATGGGAACACACCGAACACATCAGACTGCCAGCCTCGAACCACAAGTAGTAACTCAGAATTAGAGAGAAGGAAGAAACGAGATGCAAGTGAAATTTACAAAGACTCAACAGAAGAGTCCACAGCTGAGAAACAACCACTACCTCAAACAAAGAGACCAAGAGACGATGCAGTATCAGGTAGGTTCAGTATGTTCAGTAAGATCCTAAAGCAAATATCTACTGTTTTTTTTTTTCTTTCCTCCTGTCAGTTGTGTTGATTCACCATTTTTTCTTCAGTCCCCAGCTGCAGCTCTCATGAGCAGCGTTTGTCAGCAAGTCTCGATGAGGCACTCTTCTCTGCCCTGCGGGGACGCCCATCCTTCACATCAAACCTGTCCCAGCAGAGATTAGTTATACCTGCCTCTGAATCACCAAAGACCTCACACGGTTGTATGCCAAGTATGCCAACAGGTAAGATTTTGTTCCACTGAACCGTAGAAATACTCCACCCGATATCTTTTGAGTGTCAACACATATCTCCCTCAGTATATTTTGTAAAAGGTGGCAACTGTAGTCAGTTTAGTTTTATGGTAGTGCCATCAATGTCTTCAAACACAGCAAATAAAACAACCCGATTTTCATGGACACTGCCTTTGTGTCAGACCACACATACACTCCTTTTGATTTTCGGTTTGTACACACTTCAGCACACACAGTTAACACTGCGAATGTAAACATCCATACAAATCCATCAACTATCCAATTAATTTTCCCTCACATTTCTTTGCCAGGCGAGAAGATGTGTTCTGCGTGCTGCGGCTCGGTGTCTGTTTACTCTAAGTCTGCATCATCCATCTACCGTCTAACCTGCGGTCACTTGCTCTGCCATTCCTGTCTACGGAGGGACTCGCAACCGCCAAACTCTGTCACCAGATCAACATCCAATCACATCTTTTGTCCTGCCTGCCGAAGCCGTACACCACGCAGTGACATCGTACGTGTGCATCACTGACCGATGCTCTAAAAGGCAGACCTACGCAATCAAAGCCTGTGAATAAAGGAGGGCTGTTCTCAAGGTGAAGGTGGATGTGTTGCTTTAGTGTTGTGACAGTCTTAACGTGGACAAAAAAATGTTTAGAGCTCAAGGTTACAGATCCTACACAGATTATCTTTATAAATTCTTCTTTGACGCCACCTCCATCCCCGCCTTTAATATGCAGAATGTCTTCTCAGGTGTACCGTACTGTATGTATGATGGTTGACGGATTATATAATAGCTAAAACTTCATTATTCATCCTGTTTTGTATCATTTTGTGTTCCCATACGAGGTTAGTACCGTGTCTAGCACTGAATTATTTTTCTTAACATTTTCTCAGACATTTTCTTCTAATGTTACAACATCGGATCACAGAGTCCTGTTTCCACAGTTTTCTACAGTCATAGAAAGGACATCACTGAAAGCAAGGACCTTAAAACATAGTCTTGTTCTCTTCTTGTCCACCCCCTCTCCCTGTCTTAGCCTTTTCATCATGCATTGCAAGCGTAGTGCAGCCTTGGTTCAGCAGCCAAAGAAAAGGTTGGCAGACATAAGTACTGAGAGCAAGAGGCCAGAAGAATAAAAGTGGAAATTGAGTTGACCCAAGGCTATGTGGCCATTGTGAAGAAACATTCACCTCTTTACACACCCTACACTCTTGTATAGGGTGTGTTGTGTTAAGCAGGTAAATACAGGCAGAAAATATAATGATCAGGACATTATGGAAGTGGTTATTACATTTTTGATGTTGTAATATTAACCTGATTAAACCTGAATTATCACGTTGTTGAGCAGTATTAAAAAGCTGAATTTCTTTTCTATTTTCTTTTCTTTCTATTTTGAGTGTCTTTAAATTAAATCTGTGCACAGTGTTTTCCCAGAGCGTCCTTGCTTCATCCTAAATGACCTTCTATGAGTTATTGCATGTACAAAAGGGTTACAAAGTCAGAAAAAAACAGTTATTATTGGGCTTCTCAATCACAAACAGGATCATTTATATGCCGGTTTCCCTGACAACATTAAGCTTAACTAAGGTCATGATCCTATATCCGCTCTGTGAGCACAAAGACTGGAGTCAGTTGTTTTGCATGTGAAATGAAGACGCGAGCTTCACTGTTTCAGGTACAAGTGGTCGACGAAGCACTTAAGTTACACTATCAGGCTGTGTATTGGAGTGCTATTAACAACTGCCTCTACTTGTGAATTGACTGATTATACACTGAATCTTTATGCTCTCCAGTCTGAAGCTTGTTCTGCTTTATACGTGATAGAAATGTAAATCCTCCCTCAGACTGATTATTTCAGCATTTTTTTATTATTGTTTATCTGAAGGTTTATCACAGTTTTTAGAAAACTGATTTTTTTTTTTTTTTGTGAAACTTCATTTGATATTATCATTGAGTACGATAATGTAAAATAAGGCTTTGTTTTGTATTCATTGAAGGATCACGCTTGAATGCTGTGATTCTAATTAAAGGACTCCTTCACAGCGTAACCTGCTTTCTCTGATGCTCAGTTTTGCCATTTATCTGTTTACCTGTTAATCAGCATCACATCAGCTAATAGGTGAGATACAACCCCGAGCATGCAACAAGACACTGGACAGAATAGCGAACTGCAGATATTTCTGTTTATTTGAAATGCTAATCTTGTTGTGCTCATTAATACTTTTAAATCGCATCGGGAGGATAATTTGTGCGACCCCGAGGTTGTCATGATGACGGCGCAGTCGGAGGCAAACATATCTGTACCTGCCGTGATGAGCAGTGATTAGTTTGACAGCTGAATTGTGCATGATCACCATGAAATGTTCTTAATCAGCGTGCTCATTGCAGCAAATCGAATTAGTTGCCAATGTTGGTGCCATTTCTGGTGCGAGTCCTCCTGCCAGTCCACCTGCGAGGCTGAAATTATTCAGAAAAGTTACTCCAAATAAGTGTGGCGCAGTCTTGAATACAGAAAAGGCATCTTCTGTTGCCATTTCTGTTTTTCTTTCGTAGATTTGTTAGATGGCACACATCTGATGCAGAGCCACATCTGCTGCGACCTCTCGCACACTCCACGCGCACGGCGGTGGCCTTCGGTGCCTTCGGGTGCGCATGCATGTGGAGAGCAGAACTGCACGACACTGACGTCAGATACGAGTGTCAGTCGTATTGTCAGATCATGTCCATCTGCTTATAAGTGAGGAATCGACCGGGACATCAGTCAGACATCCACCCAGGCGGAGGACATTAACAGGTGCGCGGCGCTCATCCACAAACCAGCAACGATGCCTCACTCCTTGTTCCCTCTGTGCGTCCTGGGACTCCTCGCCCTCTCCTCCGCCTGTTACATCCAGAACTGCCCCCGAGGAGGGAAAAGAGCGCTGCCGGAGACTGGGATCAGACAGGTGAGGACCAATGTCCTTTCTGCCTTCTTTTGGGAAAATCATCTTTGATTTTCGAATTGAATATTTTCTAAGTTGCCTTTGAGGCGGCTCTGATAATATTTCTAAAGTTAGTATCTATGTGAAATAGGGAAATGTCAGTGTGTAAAATCTTCCTGAGATGAAATTTATTAGAATTGGCTTAGTGATTTTGGTTCAGATACATAAAAAATAACCCAGTCATTTTATTTAAATTGAACATAAGATGGAAAGGGACATAATAACAGCCACTTAGGATACTTAAGTTGTATATTCTGGACAAGGTTTTTCCCAAAATATAGTAGCCAATAGGCCATATTTAAAAAAAAAAATTTCAGGAGCATAAAACTAGATAAACATCTAAAAAAAAGTATGTGATAAGCTTAAAAGGGGAACAAAAATGTATTATGTTGTATGTATATGCATTTCAGGTGTTTTTATATTCTTTTTATTCTCCTGATTTCTTGTGTAGAGGTAATCTGTACTGTATAGACTGAAATTATGCAACCATTTACTATCCAGTCTTTTTTAAAATTATTTAAATTATTTCAGCTAATCCTATTCCCATTATCAACACTGTTTGAATATGAGAGGGAAAAGTGAAAGTCCCATCTGAAGATGGAAATGAAATGCTCTGTCAGAGAAATAAATGTAACCATGCTCCATAAAATAATGAACCTGATTTATAGCATCTGATTAATACTTAAATTTATCCAATTCTCCAGTGCATGTCTTGTGGCCCCAGAGACAGGGGCCGCTGCTTCGGACCCAGCATCTGCTGTGGGGAAGGCCTAGGCTGCCTGCTAGGCTCCCCAGAATCCGCTCACTGTGTGGAGGAGAACTACATGCTTACCCCCTGCCAGGCAGGAGGGAGACCCTGTGGCTCTGAAGGAGGACGCTGCGCTGTTTCAGGACTCTGCTGTAACTCAGGTACATTCTGTTTTGATTGTATATGACTGGCAGAAAAGTAGATGCGGTAGGAACTGGTCTATGAGCACAGTTTGGAGAAACTTATTTTGCTTTCCTCCCCCCCAGAGAGTTGCGCAGTGGACTCTGACTGCCTGGGAGAGGCCGAGGCCTCGGATCCAGCCGACAGTTCTGCTGTTAACTCACCGGCAGAGCTGCTGATGCGTCTGCTGCATGTGGCCACCAGAGGACAGACTGAGTACTGATGCTGTTGTCTGCGGAGCTTCCTCTGCTTCTCAAAAACCCTGGAGGTGCAGAATGGAGATCACCCCTGTTCCACTAAAAGCCTTGAGATTTAAACCCTGTACCAATAAAATGCCAAGTCAAACTTTCTTCTCTCTTAACCCCTACTGTTGTGATATTTTTGTATCTGTAAAGACAGAATGAGAACTATCTTCAACTTAAGTAATTGGCCATTTTCACTGGGGCAGAGAAATCATAATAATGGGTATGCAAAAAGTAGATTTCATGTTTGGTCCCACCGTACGAATGTATATAGTAATGCACATACTGTAAACAAAATTTTATTCTATATGAAGGGACATAACATGCCTCAGAGCTCCATTTCAAATAAGTCGAGTTATAACAGAAAACACTGTAAATAAGCCAGAGAGTCAACATTAAGGTTCCAATAGACTACCATGTTCAACCGCTGAATGATCATATTAGAGCATTAACCTTTTGTGTAGTAGAATATTGTTGTATATTGAAAATGGGAGAAAAATACAGATATCACTGCCAAAAAAAAACCATCTGCTGTCTGTTTTCATATTTCCAGAGCTAAAACTAATTACACCTTTCACAGGTGAGTCACTGATGAAACCCTTTTATCTTCTGCCTGCTTCTCAATGTACCGTTGCCAAGCATAGACGACAGCACTGACAGTTATTCTAGTTCAATCACTTTCGTTTAAGCTGTCATATTTCCAGATGGGTGCCGCCGTTTACAGCAAGCTGAAAGTGATGTTAGCAATGATATGATCGTTAAGAAGGGACAACAAAGGATGGACAGTTTTAAGAAGATTCAGAGTTTTACGGTAGATCGAATGGTGGTTTTTATAAATCATTTCTCCAGCACAAGCATTAGTTGGAATCAGTCCAATACCTTTCACTCATCTCCTTCAAGAACACAGCTTCCTCCATTGTGTATCAGCATGTCCAATTGGCGTGGATTAAAGACGTTAAAAATCCGGTCGTCCTTTTATGAGTGATTGACGACTGATGCCAGGAATGTTTGCGATGGCGGTTTGTCTGAAATGTGTTTCAGATCCAGCTGGAACAGGTAGCCAGACCTCCCAGATATTGACATTTATTTGTTTCGACTGATTCAATTTGTGTTTCTTTACTTTGAAAACCGTAATGACTACCTGACAGTGCTTTACATCTGTTTTCCTTATTCCCACGCATAAAATAATTAGACCTTTAACAGATGATTCACTGATAAAACTTGGTGATCTTTCACTTGCAAAGCAGAGACAACTGAGTCAGCTATAATAATTTGTGTTGCGTAATCAGTTTCACGTCAAGACTCTTATTTCCAGAAGACACTGTTTGTCTGGATGCCACCGTTTACAGCAAACTAAAATTAACATTAACACTGATATGAGGGTCAAGAATGGATGCCAAAGGCTTGACAGCTTTAAGGAGATTCGGTGTTGTAAGGTAGATTGCAAGAATGAAAAGCTCCACGTGTCCTGGATCCCATCCCACCTTGTCAAGAACCGTCTAGCCTCTGTCGCAATCTGCAACATTACTTAAACCCCAGATCCCCACACACTCACTGCCACACTGTTCTTAGCGGATCTTATGCAAGATTCTCCAGCGTTTATCCTTTGGACCTCCTGTTGCCGACCCTGCCTGTTCTGGACTCCCTTCTTTCCACTTCTATTTCCTGGTAAAAGGGGGTTGAACCCATGCAGTTGGGGCATTCCCACTTGTCACTAGAAGAACGTAAGCATCATCACCTGACCTCTGCCTCTACTCAAAGTGGCCATTTCCTTACCAGTTGTCCAGCAAGAGGCAAGGCTCATCAGTGAGTGGGGGAGTCCTGACGAGTCACATCCCGACCAGCCACCTGCTGGGGGTTGTTACCCACCAGACAACCCCTGTTCATATGCTGATTTCTGGCAATCACCATGAGACTCTGCAGTTCCGCATCCTGTCATCACCCCTGCAGCTATTGGTCCTGGGTTTTTCCTGGCAGCTCTGCCATAACCCCCAACTGGTCCACAGGGGCTATCCTGGGGTGGAGCCCCTCCTGTCACCCTGTCTTCACCTATCTCCAGTTCTGCCCCTGACTTGTCACTGTTGCCCACTGAATACCAGGACATCCAGGAAGTGTTCAGAAAAGCAAAAGTCACATCTCTCCACCTCACCACCTCTAAAGCCACCTCATGATATATGTACAGATGTAAAGATTGAACAAATGTAATAAAACACGTTAATCAGTTTCTTCCCTTGTAAACTTTCCTTGACGTGTATCAACATCGATGAACGATATTACAGTCAATCAATTACAATATTCTTTCTTTCTTTCTTTCTTTCTTTCTTTCTTTCTTTCTTTCTTTCTTTCTTTCTTTCTTTCTTTCCACAGGTGGTTTTATTTGTGGCTTTTGACTGTTATCACATGATCAGCTTTCCCAGAATCAAATAAACGTCCAAACAGTCAATCTGTCATTCATGCTACCAGTGCAATTCCCCTCGGGGACAGTTTTATTTTTTTATTTTTTTTCCCCCAGTAATTGTATTGTACAGTTTGCACGCTCAGTTCGATTGCCCAACATGCAGCACAGGTTTGCCAGCCACACCCGAGGACACAATGAATGTGAAATGTTGTTTTTACCAGGTAGCTGCAGGTAATTGCAGCAAGTGTTAGGTCAACATGTACTTTTATCAGTGTGGATTCATTTATGTCAACAAAGCCTTTATCGATAGCTGCAGTCCTTTGCTCTACAAATATTTATAAACTATGTTGCCAACTGTCGGGTTTCATTTGTCCATATCTGGAAGTTATCAGCCCTTCCTTCCACAAATTCATGTGTTTGAACGCAGGCCCTCTGGTTGATGGATTGTTTGTGTCATCATTATTCAGCCTTAAACTAGTAACACATAATAATTTGTCTCCAAACTTTTAACATAAAATGTGTTATGTCTTATTTCTCCTATTTCCCTTTGCTTAAGCTGACTCTTGGCCATAATTTGTTTCCTACTGATCTTAATTGGTTAAACTTTATTGCTATGACTCTGGGTGTGGAATTTCCCTAGGTGTCATCTATCAATCAAATAAGAGCTAGCCAAAAGAGAGTGGTTATTAAACCTGTTGGAGCCTGTGTGAGAAACGCATGCCTGTGCCACATACTCATCCAGAATTTCAAAATGAAAGTTACTATTGTTTTCATAAGACTTGTAATGGTAATTATTTCACACACAGACACACACACACACACGCACACACACACACACACACACACACACACACACACTTTCTTCCATAGGTGTGGAGGGGTGTGTGTTTGTGTGTGTGTTCACTCCCGGTATATAAAGAGCAAGGACACATTTCCTACCATCATTCACTCTGCCATCATGGATCTGAAAGTTGCGCTTGTGATTGTCTGTCTGTGCGCTTTGGCCATCACCTCGACCGAAGGTAACTATCATGACGAATTCTCATGTTTTTTTTTGTTTGTCTGAGGATGAGTAATGTTCATGCACAAAAATGAGTATACATACAGAGATGTTTAGATTTTTTTTTTTTTTATGGTGCAAACAGATGAAAATGTTTTTGCGCATTTCTGCTCATATTAACCAAAGAAGTTTAAACGAGTAAGTGCGTGTGTAATTTTGCCGCTGTTGCAGCTGCTTATTGATTTAACCCAACTGCCGTTTAGTTTTACAACATGTAATTAGAGGGATGACGTGAAACCTGTTTCAGCATGTGTCAGATTAGTTTAACTGACATCATTCTGTCATCCTGCAGTCACCATTGTGCAATACAAAACCTTCAGAGCTGTTTATGGCATCCAACATTGATGTTCAACTTTAGATTTCCTTCTGTTCTGTTATTATCTTTGAAAAAAGCCAGTCCATATATTGAAGTATATTGTGCTCTAGAGAAAATGGTGAACCTCTGACATTGTTTTGTTCAACTTAAATAGTAACAGGATAATTTTTCAGCCCCGAAAAAAAAATGGTTGGCTGACACAGAGGCACAATTAGTCTTAAAGAAATTTAATAATCTCATTTGTTTGTAGACTTTCCTGTGTGTCCTGGTGTCTATGTTTTTCTCACATTTGTAAAATTGGTCTTCCCACGTTGCAGCCGGCATCCCAAAATGCTGCATCAAAACAAAAAAGCACATCCCTAAACAAGTGCTGATGAACGTTCAAAGATGGGATGTGCAGCAAAGCACTGGTGCCTGTGACATCCCTGCACTCATGTAAGTCATGCTTCATTTTCCTAGTGTCTCCTACATACTATCTAAACTTAGCGGGGTGCTAGCAATAATCATAAACTGCTCAGCCATAAGGATGTTTGCAACACAATGCTTTACCTGTAATTTATGGCCACATGTAGGTCGGTGGTGTATTTGTTGAGATGTAATTTCCTTTTCTCGTGGGTCCACAGACTACATGTAAAGAACATGGGGAGGCCCATATGTGCTCATCCCAAGTGGATGGAAGTCGTGCTCAGCCGTCAGTGGAAGATGAAGAACAACAAGCGCAGAGCAACTTAACTGAGCTGTGAAATCAACATTTTCACAAACTTCGTCTTGTCTTGTTTTCTACTGCTGGTGTTTCAGGAGTTTGTGTCATACAGGAGCTCTAATGTTTGTTCTTCTTTTTATTGATTATACAATATATCCAGATTAACTCTGTATGTGTACTACATTTATACAGTGATTGATGGTAACTAAGTATATTTACTGTGCCAAACTAAGAAAAGAAAGAAAAGAAAACAATATAAGGAATAAAGGAATACATATGAATAAAATTAGGCAGGAACTAATAGTTCTGTACATAGTCTAACATAGAGGTTTTACCTATGTTCATAAGTTAGTATATGTTCATGAGTTATAAGTTAATGTTTTTAACTTTGAGTACTTTTTTATTCATGTGACTTTCACCTCGATCACTTCCACCACATTTATACAAAAATGTGAAAAAATAAAATCTCTATAAAATATGATTTCTGTCTTGTTTCTCCTTTCTTTTATTTTTGTTGACCACCACTACAGGTCAAAATATTGTAGACCTCAACGACCTGCTTGAGCGTTGCTTGTTTTCTGGCTATACAAAGAGTCAAAAACTACCAACCTGCTGATAAATCAACCATCTTGGTATCTAGGACACCCATGAATATTATGCTAAGACTGAATTTAATTTATATATACACATTTTTTTATTATTTATTATTAATTTATATTTGTAAGACGTTTTCACAAGTGTTTGGTCTTTGTGATAACGGCTTTGTCCAACCACAAGAGTACGAGACTCCAGAACACTCAAAGACTATTGAGAAATCTATAAATGTAAGTCTAAATCGCTATACTATAGAAACGAAAATAAAATGCACTTGAACTTTCCTTGTTCAGTCTTGCCCTCTGATTGTCAAAATCCTGACCTCCACTCCCTCCTCCTATGACTAATCGCACAGAGACAAGCTGCTACTCACAGCAAAAGCAATAAAACCTGAAACGCACTTCACTAAGATGATTTATTTGGTTTCATTCCAAAGTGAGAGATGGAGACAAAGAGGGGAAAGGACACGAATACATTTTTCCTGTTACTGAGTTTTACATCTTTTTAAATGTGGTCATTTTGCTTTCATGTTCTTAATTAAGTATTGTACTTAATAACATTTGTATATAGATAGATATATAGATATAGATTGGAGATATTTTTATACACACATACATTTTGTCAACCTCCTCTTGAGTTTGGAGCTTTTAGTCATTGTAAAGTTATAAAGATCATATCCAAAAACGTAAATAAAATATCTGGTGATATTACTATTTAGTAGGCATGCTTGCCTGCTAAATACTAAAGGTGATACTAAATATTAAGGGTGACACAGTCTTGTTTGTTTCTCAGCATCTTTTCTGCTGCTGACATCTTGGAGTGTGAAAAAAAGAGTCTGGAATCCTTTTTGACTACTACTATTATTTAGTTTATTACACTAATCTAAATAATAGTGTTTATGAAACCAGGTTTCTTTCTTTTCTTGATTAAGCAACTTTCTCTTGATCGTGCATTCAGCGAACAGTGAAAACCAACATGTGAATCATCCATGGCTGAAAGAAAGTGAGGAGCCACAAAATGCTGAGACTGCTTTTAGTGTTCTGCAGCGTATAACATTCAATACAGAAAAGAGGAAAACATACGACAAAAAACATAAAAAAAAACATACATGCAAAATGAAGTTGGAAAATCCTTCAGGCAGCACCCGACGTTTCTACGTTCCAGGTTTTATTTGTGGATTAATCAGTTCCTTTTATATAAATAAAGTGAGTCCTACTCACGGTTATACAGTAATTTTGGACTTGGGTAAAATCTTCTAATAATCTCAGTAATCCACGGCATCACTGCTCCATTTCCAGTCACCAACATTGAGGCATTAATCAGTTTAACACAGCTCTTAGGGTTATGAATAACTCATCTCTTCCAAACGGCAGGAAACCACCTCCAGTAAGTTACAGTAAGCTGTCCTTTGAGTGACAGAGGCTCTTAAAACAAGCAGTAATACCTGCTCATATGTCTCCTCAAGTTAGAGCAAGTTTCTCCTCTGCACGTACTCAAAGCCTGTTCATTATTGTCACTTTGCTCTGCGGAAAGATTTAAACATCTCATAACGTTTACCAAAAAGTTCTTAGCTTGTACCGTGCCAGTAACATTTTCATTTCAGAGATATCAGCGACAGAAAAGACATTGAGAGACAAACAAGACTGTATCAGATAGAGCCACAGCAAAAGTTACCATAACACACAAAAACACGTCACAGATGCTGACAGCTTAATCTGTTTGAATTTTTCTCCGGGCACTGATTCATCAGCACTGAAGCAGCCTCAAAGAGGGATAATTTATGTTAATAACTTAACTAATACTATGAATTATTACCCACAGCTTTAATGTGAATTAAATAGAATAGAATAGATAGCCAACATATTACAGTCGAGCAAGCTTTCACAAGTAACAAACTGCTACAGTGCAGCTTAAGAGGACAGTGCTTGTGGTTTGAAGCCACTTCTTCAGTACTCCAGGTTTCCTTTTGCACAACGACTAGAGAAGTTTGATGTAATAGCACCCTCTCGTGGAAGGCTGATCAGTGCACATGCAAATCGTTTGACTCCGGTTTTGCATGAAAAATACTAGGGCAACATAGAACATACAGAGAACTATCGTGTACATGAATAGGTTCATGAGCACAGAGATAGACATAAAGATAGAAACAGGTGTGCATGTACTCTACTCTACATCTCCAGGGATCTTTTTTTTTTTTGACATTTTATCACATTTAACCTTTTTGCGCGTTCGGGTTAGGGTTAGGTTCACCAAGGTGATTGTGTTCATGGCAAGCTGAACAGACAATGGTTCTTTGATAATGTCCTTGGCGCAGCTATCAGGGAGCCTCACATTCCTCTGCAAGACGCATCACATGCCGCAGCACAAGTACTTCCTCCTTAAAGAGTTTCACTCAGGAAACTGGCTCCAAAATGAAGCATGGTCCTACTTGCTTTGGTAAATCTTATCTTCAGTGCTCTACAAACACCCCATAAAGGATTCATAATAATCAGCACGTGTCAGCAAAGTGGTTGCCATATGTAAGAGTTTCTATCAAAGGTATGCAAACACATTCATCCTCACGGGCCCAACCGTGAACCAACTCCCTCACCACCAGTGTGTCTCTCATCAATAAATGAATGAAGAACTAAAACTAGAAATGAGTCAAGAAAGTTACTTTTATTGTTCCAAATAAAGATAAATAAACCAGACATGATGGGAAGGGCATTAGTTGTTATTAGTAACCTATCGAAATAGAGTTTGAGGAAAGATTTCTAGACGAGCCAAACAATAAAGCAACACGTGGGGAAGATGAATGAAGCGCCACGCATCGCGACGTTATTCTGGTGCCTGAACCGCTGCACGCGACCGTGCGTCTCGTAGTAGGCGGGTCTTGCAGCTCTGTGGTCGCGCTAATAATTGTCACTTCCTGTGTGAATGACCACTGCGCTCGTGTTCCCGCCCACTTGTACTCATCCAGATTTTCCCCAGCGGAGGGAGGCTGCTTCCACAGAACCAGGAACTGCTAGAACACTTCCACAAACTCCGACAGGTGTCTTTTCTAGCCTACTTGACGATGTCTGCCAAAGCCGGCCAAGAACCAGCTGAACACTCCGGACAACTCAAGTTCCTCTCCGCTGCGTTTTACGCCGGCAGCTCGTTTCTTATTACGGTGGTGAATAAAACGGTACTGACGAGCTACAGGTATGTGGCGACTTGTCGCGCTGGCTGCCATCGAGTTAGTCGTATGCTGTCAACACAACTGCTACCGATCATGTTATTACAATATCGCACCTGAGCCTCTTCTGCTGGTTGCGCTTCACAGGTTTCCCTCTTATATGTGCCTGGGAATTGGCCAGGTAAGTTGTCCAGGTGTGGGTGTGTTTTTTTTTTTTTTTCTGTACGCACATCATTTGATGCTGACTTTTTTTTGTTTGTTTTTTTCAGATGATCACCACACTTGTTGTCCTTTACGCCGCCAAAATGAACAAATCAGTCCAGTTTCAAGACTTTGACAGGAGTATTCTCTTAAAAGTATGCATTTCTCTTTTTTTCCCCGAACAATGTTCTGTATTTTTATTTAGCTGCACTCTGTTTTCCAAGCTGACATATGATTTCATTGTCTTCCAGATTTTCCCTCTCCCTCTGCTGTACGTTGGAAACCATATAACGGGGCTGGCGAGCACGAAGAAACTCAGGTTTAACCTGTTTAGTTTGGCGTTCTCCTCTCATGTTCACAGGTGTGCTCACAGTACTCATCCGTCTTTGTCTTTCACAGTTTACCCATGTTCACAGTGTTACGCAAATTTACCATATTGATGACAATGATCTTGGAGATATACATACTAAGGTAAGACATATCGATTATATTTTATATTACTGATTTGTGTTGACCTCGTGACATAACTGTTCTGAAACTGTACTGTATGTTACATAACATCACATGCATCTGCTGCAGAGCTTTATCATCGGTTTATGAGTGGGGTTAAACAATAAGAGCTTTTGGTTTGCATCTGATTGTTTTTTTTTTTTTCCAGGAAAACATTTCCTAAGCGCCTCGTGTACAGCATTGTGGCCATCGTTTTTGGTGCCATGGTTGCTGCGAGGTCTGTGTGTCAATGTTGAATTGTGCTTGATTATAGATTGCTCAGGAATTGAAGCAAGTGCGGACAAACCCTTGTGTCTTCCCTCCATCCTTTCCCTCTCCTCTAGCTCTGACCTGGCGTTTGATGTGGAGGCGTACGCCTTCATCTTGCTCAATGATGCCTTCACTGCTGCCAGCAGTGTGTACACTAAAAAGAAGCTTGGCATGGAGGTGACTTTCCTCTGCACATTCTGCATGAACACAAAAGGGACATAAAGGGACAAATGATATGATTATAAACGATTGTATTACTGCACTATTACTGAGGATTAAATTTGTTTTCTCCATTCTGAATACTTTGAACATGCAAAGTTCAAAGTTTTCAAAGTATTTGCTAAACAATAATATCTGTCTTTTTAGGTTTGTTGCATAAGCTTGGCTATGACTTATCTGGCTATATTTGATCTAATATTTCTCTTTTTTTAGGGCCTTGGGAAGTATGGTGTGTTATTTTACAATGCACTGATCATCATCATCCCTACTTTCTTGGCAAGTGCATTTACTGGAGATTTACATCAGGTACACACAGTGAATGTGATCCGTTGTATTCATCCTGTGTATCTGTGCCCAAATCTGTCTGATCGCTTTGTGCGTTTTGATCCACAGGCAGCCACATTTAAGGACTGGGTTGAAGCCACGTTTATTCTTTGTTTCTTTGTGTCCTGCATCATGGGGTATGTCACTGTCACTGAGTTCAAACCACTCAGTTACGACCTCTCAAAATCATTCTTCCATTACTGCCTCAACTTACCCATTTTTTAAGTCCTCTTCTGTTTCTTCAGGTTTGTGCTGATGTATTCCATAGTCCTGTGCAGCTATTATAACTCAGCACTTACTACAACAGTAGTGGGAGCAATAAAGGTAAGAACACACACTGTCTTTGGACTAGAAAGCACACACAGTGCATATTTCTGCCAAGGTTGCACGACCATCCAAATTCATTATTTTGATAATAGACAATATTTATCATATAAAAACTTAACATGTTTGGTCTCCTTGGTGAAGGTAACTATGTTTTGCCACATGTATTAACTGTCCACTTTTGTACTAACAAGATCATCACTAATCTATATTAAACTTTTCTTAAGAACGTTGCAGTAGCCTATATTGGCATCTTTGTAGGTGGAGACTATCTGTTTTCTTGGACGAACTTCCTAGGTCTCACTATCTGGTAAGAATTTATCTTAATGTGATCAAACGATGAAACTTGTGAAGCCAAATTAAAACTACATGTACATTTCTTGGTTCATATGAGCAGCGTGGTTATGTGTATAGTTAGAATCATATAAACTATAGCAAAACAAAGATCTACAACATTTAGTTAATATGTTGTAAATGTCTAAAAGTCAGATATGCCAGCTGACTTTGAAGTAAAGCTTGTTGCGTAACACTTGAGCGGTAGCAACAATTCATTTCCATTGCCTAACAATTCATTTTTTTTTATGTTTTGCTTTGCAGTATGTCAGGTGGAGTAGCTTACACGTATCTCACCTTTAACACTAAACCATCTACAAGTAATACAGAAGGAGCACAAGAGCTGAAGATTCACATCACAGAAGATCGAACAAGGACTCACTAACCAAACAGACACTATTTTATTGTTCACCGCTTGGTGGCATTGTCCTGCTCCATATTGGAGCATAATATTGCTTTTTAATATTGTTTTTTTTCTTTAATTCGTTTATAATAAATCAGATGATTTGATTTCCTTGGATATGTTAAAGGTGCAATATATTTGATACCACTGAATGAATAAATCATGAATAAATCAACAAGGAGTACACATGAATTCCGGGTCAGGTTCAGTGAATGTTTATTGAAGACCAACATTTGTATAACAGTGTGGACAGCCTGTCAGAGAAATCTTACCTTTTGAAATGTGTAATAAAATGTCTACCAAGCAAGCTCTATGCATGTGACAAACAGGAAAACTGGGATGTTAGCAGAGGGAAAAACTGAAACTAAAATTCAATGTCAAAGCTCTCCACGAATTGTGCACACTTGATATTCTAACAAACACAATGTGTATATATTAAATGCCACTCTTCTCAAACCACAAAATAGACTAAGGGTTAGAAATGTTTCAAAATATACTATAATTGGGTATACAATAAATCATTTGGTGTTTTGATTATCAACAATTCGCTAGCCTTCCAGTTTCACCGCAACTCCACATGGGTAATTTGTAAATCAAACAGATTCAAACATCACAGCTAGAGTGACAGAGTGACAGGTTGTTGGTGCACGTTTCCCCAAAACAACCAGAGGCAGGGCAATTATGAGAGGCTTTATACAGTGTTGAAGGATGTAGTGTTATAAAAAAAAAAAAAATAAAGATAACCAAAAAAAGAAAAGAAAAAAAAAACAAACACCCACCACTACACAAAGTTTATGAAAAACAGGTGCCATTTTCCTGGACACACACGACAAATTTAATCTTCAGTGCATTGCAAGCTTAATCCAAGACTTAATAGGGGGTGTAAGTGCTTAATCAAAATTTATGAGTTGAAATTTATTCTAAATGTATATTTATAATTTGAAAACTTCAATATTTCCCATCAAAAATGATTCCAGGGACCTCAAACAGTTGAACAAAGTGTAAAATAAAAAATCTGGTGAAATAAATATCACATAATTTAACCTCTGACATGAGATGATGCACCACACACTATGATGCTATGCCCGTATCATAACTGGTCTGGCCACCTTTTAATATAAAAGGTGGCAGACATCATCCATTGCTTAACAAAAAACAAACAAAAAGATTTCTCCCATCTGGTTGGAAAACACATGTAGGCCGGCAGGTTTTACGCGTTTCTTGCATCTATGAGGAAACTGATGTTAAGATGGAAATATGCCATGTACCAAAGGTACTCTGGACCTTTAAGTATTGCTGGATATTCGTTAGTTGTGATATTTAGTTTAGTTAAATCCTGAAGGCAGTATAGTCAGCTTACGGTGGACTTTTCCTGCATGCCATGAGTAGTATCTTAGGATATAGCTATATAGCTATAGCTAGGATATATAGCTGGATATACTTATGTGTACATACTGAGAAAAGCTGTCAAAGTTTGGATTTTCTAAAAGTCTTGTCCTGTCCAGACCTCTGGATTAGGCTTGCAATGATCACCTCTCATTCGCATATAAAAAATGACCATGTTACACGCCAGACTGATCCAGCTCCCCTGACTCGTTTTCATCTCCTTTTCGTACGCCTATGAACACTTCTTGGACTGTCCTCCAAGTGAGGATAAACCTATCCTTTCTCAGTTCGTTCCATGAGCAGTGAAAACTGTGCTTACAATGCTGGAGAACAAAAAACCTCGGGGGCATGATTAGAGGCCATCTGACAGCTGGAATTCAACGTAACATTTCCTACGTTTGACCACACCCTGTATCATTCTGTCCATCTGAGCTTAATCCAGATACACATCACTCATACACGCTCTGTTACACTCACAACTTAAAAAAAAAAACTCGTTACCGTCAAAGTGCAAACAAAACAAATTAAAACATAATAGGTACTCTTTCTTTGCCTTTAGAAGGCACGAGAAAGAGAGACATTCTTCATATTGTCAAATCTACAATTATAGCAGCCTAAAAGGATAAAATGAAAGCTGAGTAAGGTGCTTTAGCTTGTGCCTTCCTGGTGCTGTTGGGGAGGGGGGCTGAGGCAGTAATGGAAGAATCATTTTAGAGTTGCCACAAAGGTGTAATTGAACAATTTGAACTAAATTATAGTGACATACTCCATGATGCTTGTGCATAACACTGATCTCAGGCCAATTCAGCTCTTTCTCAAAGTCTGGTTTTACAACTTGACAGAATAAAACTAAACTAGTCATTGATCTGCGTTTATGCCATTTCTAGCTACAGCACGTACTGCAGGAAGGCGGATTGGGAATGGAGGTATGAGGGGCAGGGGAATGGGAGTCCAGGGTCGGGAAGTGGGTGGGTGTTCAGGCAGACAGGTTGTTGGCCAGCTCAATGAGTGCCAGAGCACCGTGGAGCCGCTCGCGCTGCTCCTGGAGACGGCGCTTGGCGGCACCAACCCCCTGGCTGCCCTTCTCCTCCTCCGCGGCCTCTTCCTCGTCTCCGTTCTCTTCATCAGACTGGAGAAACTCCATTGGATCCTGCTGCTCCTGGTCCTCGGCTCTGGCTTTGCCCTGTGGCTTCACCTTGGTAGTTGTCGGGGCGCGCTGCTCACGGGTTTGCCAGTACCTGCGAGGACAGAGAAGAGGACATTAACATTAAATACACAAT
The DNA here is from genome assembly GCA_023373845.1 of Nibea coibor. Classification (NCBI taxonomy): domain Eukaryota; kingdom Metazoa; phylum Chordata; class Actinopteri; family Sciaenidae; genus Nibea; species Nibea coibor. Next base: position 9,488,979 of record CM041737.1, on the reverse strand, counting down.
GCTATGCAAAACTGTGGTCAGCCCATCTGTTGAGCAGTACGTGAGTCCTGTGTACACTTACTTTGCCAACCACTCTGCCACGGCCTTGTTATCCACAGACTGGGCTTTTCCCAGGCCCTCCTTTGGTTCCTCTCTCTTCAGGCGGGAGAAAGGATGCTTGGGACAGTGACGGTTGGCATGTGTGAAACGATTGCCACATCCTGCAGAAAAGGCAACAGGTATGAATAAAGTCGGAGCCATTAGACGCTATGTTTCTCTGTGATTAGACTAGCTATGATGATGTGTAATGCATGGCCTTTTGTGGTTTGCTTACTACTGTTCTGAAAACACTAGTGAATAACCATGCTATTCTACATTGAAACACAGGGTTGTGTTTATTGGGTACTTTCCAGATTCCAGTTAAAAAGCTGTCACGCTAAAGGAGGCTCACTTCATGCTGTTGGAAAGTACCTAAAGTACCTAAAAGAGATAGGTCAACAAACTTTGTTTTTTCCAGAACAACACTCTTCATAGCATAGTATTTTCCCTAATACACATTTCAAGCCCACCTTTCTCTGAGCAGACAAAGGGTTTCTCCCCAGTGTGCAGCCGCTGGTGCGTTTTCAGCTGACCACTCTGCACAAACGCCTTCCCACAGTTTGGGTAGTCACACAGATAGGGCCTCTCTCCTGTGGGGAAATGGGGATATTGTTCAGATGACAGTATTGTCATTGTTTTGCGATCCAGTCGTTATTCGGCCGTTATTACACGGTGCTGCTCATGATACCCACATTACAGTAGAGCGTGTTTACTTCTTAAGACGTAAGACGATTCAGAGCAGGTACTGGGAGGTCAATAATATTCTGCTTTCACAGACCAGGCTGCGCCCCTTCCTGTCCAGCATATTACTGTTACATCTGGTTTGACAGGTGCTCACATGACCTTCCCTTTTTCTCAAGGAACAGGTCTGTTCGACAATGAGCTCTATATATATATATATATATATTCTCAGCCCTCCTCACCTGTGTGTGTCCTCTTATGAGCCTGAAGAGACTTCTCTCTGGGAAACACTCGGTTGCAGATGTTACAGCGAATGCGGCTAGACGAAGTCTCCCCTTCGCTTATGAGCTCCCGTACGGTGTCAGCCCGTGGACGCCCTCTGCGGATACCATCCTGACAGCAGGAACACACATATACATACATTTTACATTTAGCTAAAGAAACACAATAAAAAAAAGTAAAAAAAAGCTCTGCTTATGTAGTAAGCAGAATTCATATGTCAGGCAGAGCACCAAATGTTTTCATGCTTTTATGATCTAAGGCATTTACAAATGAATCGAGGTCAGAGGAGCCAGCACGTTATGTTAATTATGTTCATACTACCTACACATGTATTCAGTGTAGTGTGGTTTGTGTTTTAAAACAATGCTGTGTGATGTGAATGAGAGCTAACTTGGCTGAGCTCACGTGTTAAGGCTGCAGCAGGATGCACGTTTGTCCATTATTGTTCACATCCGGTTACATTTTTGGCGCGCGACTAGACGTCACGTATGAGCAGCTGCTCCAGAATCAGGAAGTAACTGGGGTTTAAAATCCACCATGTCACACCCTAATGCGCGGGCGATTTTTTTTTTTTTTAAATGACTGTCTCATCTCGGCCATGTTAAGGCCAAACATAATGCCGCCGTTTTAAGCTATGCCATAATAAGAAATATAAGGAGTTCACTTCTAAAGTGTATTATTCTTCCATAACGACCCGGTTTGATAGCTTGCGTGCACTCTAAAAGGTTATTACGGGTAGTTAAACATAGTTTATCTGTTGTTATAACCTATGCGTGTGTGTTATTACTGTGCTGTCAACCGCCTTAAACTACACAGTAATAACCTCAGCTTTTAAATACACTCACAACTTATGCTGTATTCCGTAACGTTGCATGTAAACTTACCCTGATCTGGTCAGGCGAGGGAGCCGTGTCCGCTTCTCTGGCCGTCTGGGTCCCGGTAGGCGAAGAAGCCCCGCTCACTGAGCCCGGGCTCAGAGTCACATTGTGGGCGTTCTCCCCCCATTTCCACGGGTAGACCATGAAGTCGCTGAAACCGGGGCTCGTCGGCGTCAGAGCCTCCGCTTTCCTCGGTTTAATCGGGGTGGTCTTGATGACAGACACCAAAACTCTTTTGGGCGAGTCGTCGCAGAAAATAACGTGCGGGTGCTTGTTATCCGCCATTGTGCGAGTGCCAAAAACTCCGGTGTTGGTCGCAAAAGCAAGCAAAAAGAGTAAATGTTCAAACAGGAATCGATTATTTTAACAATTAAAGTTATAAATAGTGCGCCTTTTCAGTCCGGAGTGAATATGTCCTTCATTTCCAAAGATGAACAGAAAAAGTGTGTCGGATCCGTCCTTCGCTGCAATGTATCCACAAAAGATAAAGCGAGATATGAAGATGATGATAAGTTCCCTTCTTGTCGCAGCGGGTCGTCTGAACTGACCTGTGAGCGCCGCACGAACGTTGTCCCGCGTTGCAAAATCGCGCCCGAGTTGTCCACGAACCAATCCGCTGCGGCGTCCTATCCGCATCGAAACAACCAACCAATGGAAGCAGCAGTACAGAGCCACCTAGCAAGCCCCTGGACCAATAGGCATGAAGGAAGGCGCTCTGCGCGCTATGATTGGCTGAGAAGTTTCCATTGGTTTCCAATGAGATTTAAACACTTGACGCGCGCTCTTGCACACTGACACGAAGTTTGGCCAATGAAGACGAGGAGAGCTCACGCTCAGCCACGACGAAGCCAATGAGAGTGAAGGACGGTTAATTTTACACCGAGGGACAGCAGATGGCTCTTTCCCGCGCTGAAGAGTCTGTTTATGTTATTACATATTCGGTGAGTTTAAAGGGAAAAGAAACGGTGGCCCAGAGGCGCCAAAGTTACGTAATCACGTAAGGGCGGAAATACTTGAACAAAGGGTGTACTGTGTGACAGAGAAGGAACCAGAAAGCAAAAGTTATTTGAAATTTTGTGTGGCAAAATACTGAATTTAACCCCAACTTTTCACCTTTCCATGAAAATCCACCTGGAGCAGTGTTTTTCTTTGTAGAAAAGTATGTTCTGTCTACACATATATGAGCTGGAAATCAAAAGATCAAGACTTTTCATTTATGATGACTTTAACTATAACTGTTTGTTCCACGGGCACCCTTTGAGATTAAATCCAAAATGAGTTTAATTTTAATGTAGAAGTAACTTCTCCATTATATTTTACTGAAATAAAGTTTCAGTTATTCACTGATGCAACAAAGGTCATATTATTGTGTGCCTTTCTCTTACTCATTAAGTGTTATTTATGTATCCTACTGCACTGTACAATGTGTAGTAGATGGTCTAGTGTGCTAAAAGCAAAACCATCCACATTACACAGTACTAAATTAAAATGTTCTGGTGTTATGTTGGTTTTTAGATGATTAATAATCCATGTAAATGTCTTTGCCTTTCACCCTTAATGTTATTGTCTTGTAGTAAACATGCTTGACACTTTTGAGCCAATACACTCCACATTTTGTAGTGTAATACTGACACAGTGAGATCAATATTAATGGAGTTTCTATACATACATTGCACACTGAGTTCATAGGTCGACACCTCAGGCTTGTACTTTCCACTTTGACCACTAGATGAAGCTAAGTTTCATTATTATTTATTACATCCTGACTCATCTTGGAGTGAGAGTGACACAGTTTAATCAGGTTTGAGGTATGTTAATCCAGTTTAGTTTGAATAATGGATCTGAGTATTATGTATGCTACACCCATTCGTTTTTTTTGGTTATTTATCTAAAGATCCATGGAGGGAAATTAAGTTTGTCTAACCAGTGTTTATGTAGAAACCCTGTTTGCACAGATCTACACTGGAGCTGTATACAAAGGACAAGAGTACATTTCGGACTGGCCTTTAGTCTGTCGTTGATTGGCATTAACTGATGCTTGCTGTTTAGCATCTAGTTCTGTGTCATGAAAAGAGTAATCATAACAAATATATGTGTTCCATATTTCCATCCATAAGAGTATGAGTAAATTACACTGGCTTTATATATATATATATATGCTTTGCACACACACACACACACAATTATAGCTACATTGCAGTCATCTGCAGTAATGTATGTTGTACAATTGGGGCACATTTTACGCATGCGTATTGCTGTTAAGTTACGCACTCCTGCACCTGAAAAGTGCCTGATATCACCAGCATTCATCTTCTTAATGGTATAAAGTATTTTACAGCGGTTAGTTATTTTAGTAATTGGGGTTAGCTAACTAGTTTTTATATGACACATGACATTAGCTTGAAAGTGGTAGTGTTTTACGGTATTATTAGATATGTAGCTCTGTTATTTGTCTGCTGTTAGCCAGAATACCCTTTGACTTCGGTCCCTGTGCCAGTTTGAGCAGGACGACCTGACTAAGCAGAGAATAATCCACCACCATTGGCAGAGGACTCCAGTCGAGTCTGTGCAATGAATATTGATTAGTGAACAGCCTATTGATGAGCGCAGGGGCGTGGTGTCACTTGTCTCCACACGTGCAAACATTTAAAAGTGTCGACAAACTCCGGTGGACATTTGTTGGATGCTCACTGGGGCAGTCAAAGTACCGTCCGCAGCTCTTTCCTGTCATAGCTGCGCATGCAAACGGTCGTTTTTTTCCTTCTTTCCTATTTATTATTTGCAAGATATGTCTGAGGAGGGAGTCTCTGTCTGAACTCTGCCATATTTTCTTCACCATACACAGGCTAAAATGCTGCCGGACTCCTACGGTTGCGTTGTGGCGAACAGGTTCGGGAATCTTCTGGATGACGATGCCGACCCGTTTGACTTGCTAAACGAAGTGGAAACGGTGAAGGAGAGAAAGAAAAAGAAGAAGGAGGAGGAGGAGAAGAAAGGCAAACAGAAGAAACATGGTCAGAAGGAATCCCAGAAGGATAGACGCCTCCCTGTCTCGCTGGAGAATCAAGACCCTGCTCCAGGTGAGCTTAACCGCATTACCTACATCATAGTCACACGCCCCAAATCCGAAGTATTCTGGCAGCTGCTACTATTTCCAGATTGCATAGTCCAGCCAAGAGTGATCAGTTTGCTCAGGCTTTGTCAGCTGCTGACGGTGCAAGGTCAGCAAGGCTGCTGAGCACATGTGCATGCTGTCAGGGTGGGGGGGATTATCTAAAGCCAAATGACATTAACTTAATTTTATAGCACATTTTAATTCATGCTTTTATTCCTGATATGAGAACCAGACAGCTACTGATTCAGTAAAGATTCAGACATGTCGTTAACACGTTAAAAGATTAGTGGCCTCTATATCAGTGGTTCCAATGAAGCTTTATTTACCTGTCAAATATCATATCATTGGCATACACATGGGGGAAAAGGGTGACATCAGTCTCGTTCATCAGTCCGTAAGCAGCAGCAGGCACGTCCTGGACCAGTGATGGAGAGCAGATACGGCAGAGAGGAGGTCCAGAGGGGCATGAAGAGAGCTGCCTATGATCGTAGGGCCAACCAAGAGGAGTATCCGCAGGAGTTTTCAATCTCCAGGTGTGTGCTCATGTCTCTCACAAGCTGAAGTTATAACTCTGCACACTGGTTTCCAGAGTCTACACGTGCCTGGTTTGGACCGCACCACAAGTTCATGAGTAACTGAACACGCCCTTGCTTTATTCAAAACATTCACAGGGCTGTGTGACGTAACTGAAATCTCATTATTTTTTCATATCCAGATAACCATTTATATCACAGTTTAGTTTCAGTAGATTCTGTGAATGGGGCACATTAAGAGCCACGTTTTGAGTTATATAGATGACAATAAAATGTACTTTATCATTTGTTCATTCTTTAGAACTATTTGTGCAAATTTTAAATTAAGCATGTAACAAGTATAAAAAATGAACATCTGCAGTTCTCCACCAGCAGGGTTTGAAATATATCTGTTACAGGAATAAACCTAGTTTTGATCTGATTGGTCCCCAGGCCTGCCTATAACGCAGACTCTGACTTCAGGGGCAGAGGGGGGATCAGGGGCAGGAGAGGAGCACGAGGCGGAGGAGGATACACAAGGAACTTTGACAACTTCAACCCAAGGGGCAAGAGGGAGTACGATCGACATAATGGAACGTAAGCCATTTTGTTGATGCAGTAATCCATTTTAAAATGTGCATTTTTAAAAAAAAATTTTTTTTTATTATGGTGTCTTGACAACATTCGTTGACTCACTGCAGAGGTATCTCTCCTGACGAAAAGAGAGGAGGCAGAGGACCCTGGAACTGGGGCAGTGTTGAAGAGGCTGGAAGGTAAGTAAGTGAACTCATTTACAGCATAACAAAGACAACTTGTACACTTTGGACAAAACAGAAACACACCGCTATTGTGACAATGTCCCTTTTGTGAAGTGAATTGGAGGTGACAACTGATGCTCCAGTCAAATCTGAGGAGCCCCAAATGGCTGTGGAGGAAGAGACTCGGTGAGTGGCACACCTTTTTTTTTTTTTTTTTAATTGAACATTATATTAGTACCACATCAGCTGGTACAGTAGCACATTCATCAGTAAAGAGTGACATTTGGCTACACTTGGCAACGGAAAATTTGACTTCCAAGTCAGTCACTCATTTCCACTTGCATGCACGACATCTTTTTGCTGCGTCATTCAAAGTGTGCCTCTCCGTCTGAGCCATTAACATTTATTTCTGTGCGCACATTTGTTGCTCATGATTATCAGGTTGCAGGAAAAAATGTGTCCAAAAAAGGGCTTAGACCTTTTTGCAATGATGCATTTAATGCATCCACTGACCCCTAACACTTCAACATACTGCACCAACAGTGCTGGCATATTGGCAACAAGATTTATAAACCTTTTGACAGTGTCACATTAGATTTTAAAATATAGGAAATGTCAAACAAAAATGGACTGACAGATGTGGTCTGTTCCCATATCACGATAGCGCAATGGAAGAGGACGGAGAGGTGGTGCTCCAGGTTGCCATGGAGATGACCCTGGACGAGTGGAAGGCCATGCAGGAGATAAGTCGTCCCAAAGTGGAGTTTAATATCCGTAAAGCAGAAAACAAGATTCCCTCCAAAGCCAAGGTCATCCACCAGTCAAAGCACCTGGAGGTGAGAATATAAAACACTTGACTGAATTGACATTAGCATGAAGAGCTCGCAGGTAGATGACTTGTGATAACACTGTAAGTGTGTTGTGTTGGTAGTATTGGCTCACTGGAAGTCGTTGATAAATGTGTAAACTAGGCAAAGGGTGAATCACGCTCAGGTCGTCTGTACTGTGCTCTCACGATGACCTAAAAAGCATAACGAGAATTTCGGTCCAGGCTTTTGCAAAGCTTTCCTCTTAGGCAGAATTAGTGGCGGTCAATGGAGATGATGTTGTGCTCTGCTCCATCTATATGCCTTCTGTCTTCAGGGCCTCAAAGGAGGTGTGGAGGACATGGAGGACGATAGCAACTTCCTCCGTAGGTCTGTGAACGACATCACCTCCCTGATGGACATCAATTTCGGGAGCCTTGGACGCCCCAGTCGTCGGGGAAGGGGAGCACGAGGTGGACCCACTAGTCGCCCAGAGAGACCCAAACCCATACTGGAGAGGGTATGTTCTTGTCTCTTGCCTCACCACACTCACTGCAATCTTTGGGGCATAAAATGTAGAGTACACAGGTGGAGGACATGGGTAACCCTTCTTAAATTATATATTGTAACAGAAGATTTGGGCATTTCTAATCCTTTTTTTTTCTAAAAGTATGTTTGACGGGGACATACCACACCAGAAAGCTGATAAGGGAACAGAATATTGGTAAGATTTGAGCTTTGTGTAACATGTTTAGTGTTTCTGTGTTCTCCCAGCAGGAGGATGATCTGGCTCCTAATCCAGATGATCCAGAAGACTTTCCAGCACTATCAACAGGACGATAACTGACTTCACGCATCTTCTATGGGGAATATTGGTTGCACTTGACACTTAAAAAAAGTTAATGTTTCTGCAGTTCTTAAGGTTTGGGGTTTTATTGTATTTGATTTTGTTCTATTGCACTGAAGGCACTGTTGGTATTTGACTCCCAGAGAATAAATGCTTTTGCAAGTTTACCTTGAAAGTTTTTTTTTTTTTCCATTTATTTGCTTTTGGCTCCATTTGTAGGCAATCTTACTGGGGAAAACAGGATAGTGTCTGTGGCTTTGCCTTAAAAACAGCTTAGTTTGGCTTTTGAAGGACTAATGCACTTGAGATAGACCTTGACACAGTCTTAAAATCTTGGTATATTAAGAATATGGTACAAAGACAGAGCCAGAAGGATACTTGGAGTACAATTTATTTAAAAAGTCTGATTCTATACGCTTCAAGCAAATGTCTTCAGTGGATTATGAACATGAGTTAGACAAAGCCCCATTAGGACAATTGACTTATTTCATAGCATGATTCAAACATAGTACAAAATATTTTAAAAATACAAACTGAGTATATCAAATGTTGACATATTTACAATCTTGTAATACAGGAGCTGAAAAGCTTCACAAGTAATGATTTAGAATAGAAGACACGCAAGATATTGGGTACAAATGTGCATGGTATTGTATCTTGTGATGAAATTCTAATAGACCATGTTTATATTACATCCACCAGTAGGTTTGTATTCCTGGTCAGATCCACCTGTCCATCCAAAGTCAAACTGATTCTGCTGTGGTTATGAACCAGTATATCTGCAGCACAGTGCTCACTTTGGAGGAAATGTGTTATGTGGATTCACATGCCAGTCAGATATCTGCAGGTCCAATCTGTTTACTACGACATGCTTCAATAAGTAGAAACAACCAGGCAAAAATGAGAAGTTTGTATCATGATTCTGTGTTAAAAATATAAAAACCAAAGTGCCTTATGGGTAAAATAACTTGTAATCAAAAACAATTTATAAATGATTTACATATCCCATCTTTAAATTTGTTCCAACTTTTTTCTTAGACTTAAAAAAAAACAACTATTGAAAGAGTACAGGTGTGTTGAAGTTGGATTTCATGGTAAAAATTCTTCAGAATTTCCAGATCCTCAGGCTCACCGAAGTAGCGGAGCTCTAGCTTTGGGAATGGAGTGACTAAAGAAGGAAAAAAAAAACAGTTGGTATTAATAGAGAGGTTGATTTCATTTTACATTACACTAATTAGTCAACATTCATTTCATTCATGCAAGCAGTGTTTATGCACATGAATCAGACATGTCTGTGAGACTGCTTATTTGATTGGATAAAAATAGAGAAAACGTAGCAGCAAAGAAAGTGAAGAGGAGACAGGTACCATAGCCTGGAATATCGAACTGATTGCAAAGAGCTGCGAGCTTTACGTCCTCTGGAGACAGTGCGTCTGTTGCATGTAAGAAATATAAAAGAGGGGGGAAAAAGGAAGAGATATAAATATTACAGCACCAGTAAAGGATGCAGACATGGATACAGAATGGGCCAGAGGCAGAAGACACAGTGGGCAGAGTCCAGAGAAGCTATAGCCAGTCATACTCCCCTGTTCTTAAAAAGAACATGCAAGGAAAGCTATAGAAGAAAGCAGTGAGGAGACCGAGGCAGCTGGAGTTTCAAATGGAAACCTGACAGTGATGCATAAGCAGGGTCAGATTTACTTAATGTTAGTTCTGGTTCTATAGTGTTAGTACAACATCTGAGTCAATATGAACTGTGGCTGGGTTGCACCACCTTTATTTTAGATTACAAACAACCACTTAGTTAACTGTATTTGAAATCAACTATGTGGAAGTATTTGGATGTAACTCATAGAAAGGATAAAGCTTTCACCAGTTAATACAATAAAAAATCTTCACCGGAAAATTTTGGATCTGAATTCTGTCCTTGCCATGTTTCATGTCTTTAACAGACATGTTGGCTCGCGCTGCCAGCATAAATCCTAAAACAGTAAATGTTTGTATGTTTTAAAAAAATAAATAAAATGACATGTTAAACATCTTAATGGTCAGATCAAAATGACAAAGTGAGATCTAAATTGAATCTTACTTATTCCTAACTACATTAAAAAGATCAGATTCAAAGAGTTTGTGGAAGAACCACAATTAGATTTTAGAGTTTAAACATTTAATCCTTGTTGTTGCATCCCAGCCTAAGCTCATTAAGTGATTATGATACGTCCACTGTCTTAAAGAGGAGAAAGAGGGAGATCGCGGAGCCTCTGGATTTTGACTGGATTTACACAGGCACCAATGAAATGATCTTTAAACAGATCTGCTCATCCTATGGCTGCCAAAACTGAGGAGAAGCCTTTTAAGCATGACTTTTCCCTGTTTGGACAGCATAGAGAACATCTGTTCGCAGAAAAGCGATTGAAAAACCGAGCTTTCTGTTTGTGTGCAAATGCAGTCCAAGTCTCCATATGGCTCAGAGTGGGTCTGAGGGAGCTTGCCTGCAGGTGGACCTGTGCCATGTTTAAGTTGATGAGAGTGCCTGTGTTGGCTGTGGCACTGGATGTGTCTCTATGGCTGCCACATGGCTCACAACACATTGGGTCTCTGTCGCCAGCCACTACATGCAAGTTGCCTAGGGACCTGACAAGTCTGGTGTGGCACAGGGAGCTGGCAGAGAGAAGGGAAGCTGTTAATTTACTCCACAACGATTCATGGGTGGCTATAGCCTCTTGGTCGCTTTTCATCTGTGTCAACGGCACATACAAACATATCAAAACAGAATTAAATGTACCATACTGCAGTTTTGTTAATGTGACATGAAAATAAATAATTAACTCAGGGCAGGCTTTACAGCGTTTGGGGACAACTGAGCAAAATCTATTTGTCGATAAAGAAGCTGAACCTTCAAGGATGAAGCAAATTGGTGAACGTTGAGTTAACATAACTTGTCAAAATATTGTTCTTTCCCTGTTCTTATTGTTACATTTCCTCATAAATATATTCAGTTAATAGTAATCTATAGACAAGGTTAAATATGTATTTTCCTGCTTACTTACTCCTGATCTCATTTCAAAGCATCTGAGGTCTACCTTGATAAGGTTATCCTTGTCCTGCTCTCCCGTATGATACATCTGGGTTATTATTGAGTCAACAAATGTCAAAGCGTCAGATCCAGCCACTGACCTTCCTCCTATTCCGCTGGCAGGCAGCGAGGTTCTGGTCCTCTTCCTGCTGTCTGAGTGGTCAGACAGAGCCAACGGGTTGACACTGGTCTTACAGCCCTGAACACTGGCCTGCAGGATGACCGTGCTGCAGAGGAAACAAATGTCATTAACTGGTCTGAGTCAATGTTTAATGTCAAAGCACTAATACACACACGAGTGTGCACACTATAATCTTTACCTTAGGGACTGTGATGATGACCTGGTGTGAATCTTATTCTCTTCTTGTCTGTGAAAACACAATTAACACAACGGTAAAACAACATAATCAATCAATTCAGAGACCTGAAAGAAAAAAGGTGACAGGACAGAGTGGAGGCAGAGACTGTATGGAGATGAAGTAGTTCTAAAAAAAAAATAAATCTCATAATGTTAGACTTGTGCACAGATCATTAATGCAGCTTCAGCACCCAGGTAGGATTAGTAAAGCCAAGTACCAGAAGAAGCCACGTGGTGGCACTAAACAACTAGAGGAGGGGCTTGATTTGTCTTTTCATTAAGAAGGCTTCACTTTCTGGTGGAGTTTATATTTAACAGCTGGCACTGCTGTCAACACAATAACTAGCAAAGCATGATGTTTAAAGATGACAAGATGATGGGAACACAGGGACAAAATCATTATGTACAGAAAACGGTAACAAGGACAACGCAGGAGCCTCTGATGGTTTAAAAACTGGCTCTGGTCGTCGGCTTTACGTTTACTGTGCTTGCAGAAAGAATACAAGAGGATGACTGAACAAATTTCTGATTTGGTTTGGGAATTAAAAAGAGACTGGGGTCTCACTTACAGCATTCTCAGTTAGAGCTCCAGAAGGGGGGGCAGGACAGGTTTTTGGGGGGCTGACGGGCGGTAGAACTCATTGAAATCCTAACCCGTCTATACAGAAATGCAGGATGGAAGAAGGGAAGCCATACACAATCCACCACAGGGCAAGGCTACACAGGGAGGAGAGCAGCATGGCTACCAGCCATCTGAAAGGAGGACAAATCCAACAACAAGAGCAAACAGAAAAAAAAGGGGAAAAAAAGGAAGGAGAGACAAGAGACGTCCAGGCAGGACACATAGCCTCTGATGTTCTGCTTTTCCACTGGGACTGGATTAGATGAAATACCTTTCAAAGAGCCGCGCATCCAACAGTGCCAGTCAGCAAGTTTTTGTTATTCACTTGCTCTGATGTGTTAGCAGTTTGCTATGTACTTAGAACTCGACCAATCTCAGAGTATTGAAGTAGATATCAATATTTAAGAGTTAAAAAAAAAACAAAAAAAAAACATGATGATATACTGGCTGATATTCTATTTTTACCCACTGATACCAGCCTGCCAATGTCGGTCGAGCTTTAACAGTTTTACCATTTGTAGGGATGTTTTGTGAACAAAGGTTTGGAGTATCCATCGTCACATTTTGTGCCACAAAAAAAACAAACAAAAAAAAAAAAACGGACCATTTAAAAAGAAGCTGGCAGAGACAGAAACCTGAAGGAGTGAACAAAGCTCAAATGGTACGTGTGCACTGATCCAGTCACAGAAGCAATGGAAAAACAACAGGCAATTGACAATGAACCCGGCCTAACATTAATTACATGTTAGACACACACACAGATCGAACATAGAGGCATGTCCACGCGTGCATGTCCGAGGGTTTCATGCCTGTTGCCATGCATGAAAGAGGCAGAAAAGATGAAACGTTTTCATATAAACCGTCGCGCTTAAATCGTCACTGGAATTTAACATGCGCTTCAGTATTACATAATAAAAACAAACAGTGGAGCCAGATGGTGAAGTTCAGCTGGAGGTTAGATGTTTGTGCAGCAATGCATACACTGATAAAGGCATATGGCCTGAAGTGCAAGCAAATCTCCCTTCTGCCTCGACTCTTTCCTGAGAACGATAAGTACCCATTCTCATCTCATTGTCTCCTCGGAAGCTTACATGTTGCTTTGTATCCTTTGTATTAGGATGAAGATCAGGAGGATTTACCATTCCAACAACACCATTTAAAACCTCTAATTAAAAACGCGTCGGTCAAAGATCACTCCTCCTCTTAAATACTGTTGTCATTTTCCAAAAACACAGCGGTTAAGCGGTTGAGCAGGCTAGTTATATAGGTTACCAATCAATAAGTACTTACTGCAGATCAGAACAAGAAACAAGTTTCCCATACTAACATATTTAAAGTGCCAAGTCACTAGTGCAAGCCAAGCACTAAAACATTCAATTCAACTAATCCAGATCTTCCATAAAACCATGATTAGTTGAATAATTGGTGCTGTTGTTGACAGCAGGCTCAACTTCAGAGCGTCACTGTAACTCAGGGGATATCTTGGATAAGCCTCGATATCAAAGCAGAACAGCTCAGTGTATCCATGAGAGGCAGATAATGAAAAGGCGTATAAATGTATTGCATCCACTAAGTGCATATCCACTTCACACCATAGTCATCCAGAGAAAGAAAGAAAGAAAGAAAGAAAAAAAACAACAGAAACAAAACTTCAAGTCAGCCATACCATTCACTGGCACAGCAACCATTTCTACAGGAAGAGGATGTCAGCTAGAAAGGAAGTGACATGCACTTACCTCCATCATACAAAACCTCACATCCTCTCTCTGTTTTTCCTCTCCCCCACTCTTTCTCTGCCTCTCTCTGCTATCTTTTCAACGGCAGGCAACACATCGGCCACACCGTACCCATGAGGTTGCAGCAGAACACTACCACCTGCCTGACATGGGACAACAAAAGCCAAAGCCATATGGGTACATTGGCAGCGGCCAGTCAACCATCCTCAGCCATGCTGAAACCCAACCTCCCACGGCTTGATTTACACAGGCACAAATGAAGTGGACTTTATTTAGGGAACAACAAGGAAGCGAAGAGTGCAGGCTAGTCAAATTACACTAGTCCAGCTCTTCTCGTGTGCTTGTTTCACACAGAAATACTAGAGACAAAATCAAACCTACTGAGATAAGACACACTGATGCGTTTACATGATGACTTTTCCACACTTTTATTGGCAAGTAAAATAATTGTGATGCCGTTTAATGCGATGCATGTTTTTTTTCCCCTTCTAGATTAAAATCAGTTTCAGATTTCACAACTGCCGAGCAGTGAGAATGTCCTGTCGCTGCATAGCACAGACTTACAGAGAAATACAGACTTTGCTTATTTAAAGTTTAAATATTGATTTACATGCTCCCACATCAGGCATTAGTAGCAGTACTGGGTTGCGGTGACACAATGTCCATTTGCTTACCACCCTGGTGATCTGACATCAGTTCAAATAGATCAAGGTCAGTTTTGTTTCTAACATTCTCCTGCCTTCACTTACAGTCCAACATTGACATGTGACTGTGCTCCCTTCTGCTGAATGTATGCTCTTTGTTCTGAACATTTAAATCTACTGCGCCACATTTCCATTCCTTTATGCAAGTATGGAGCATTGGTATGAGGTGTTATGGATGTTGTACTCGTGTACCTGCAGTCGTCTTCTTTTTTTAAATGTGGCCTAAAATGTAAATTGACTGAGCTTGTTTGCAAAGTCTTCTATTGGCCAAATTACCACAAGGACATGGTTACATAGTGACAAGAAAACTCTATATTGATTTTGCCTTTATAGTTCCCACAACCAGATTAACTGTGTAGTAAAACAAATTTATAATAATTCATAATTTCCACATCTTTTGTGCCTTTCCAAATCCAGCCCTCAACAAAAAGTTTTTTTCTGGAAGATTGTGTATCAGATAACTCCAACCCAGCTGCAGAGCAACTCACTCTATTCTTAATATTTGACCTGCTTCCGACTTATTGTTTATCCTCTTCGCTCACTGATTATAAAGGCAAATAGGATGACTTATATTGCACTTGATCTGCACGTGATGACATTTAAATCAAACCTGAACCTGAAGGAGGACACAGAAACACAGTTATTAAAATATTACAGATAGGGAGGAGGAGATGGAAGCAGCCTAGTTCCTTAACTCTTATAGATAAATTGTCATATTAGAAATGACAGCTGGCTACTCTGAATACACACTGAGGAAAACTCATCAAATGAAAAACAAAAATCCCAGATAAATCTAAGAAAGAAATCTACACTTCCTGGTCATTATGAAATCTAATCAAAAATACTATGTGTGTGTAATGGTCCAAGTGACTGACAAGGAGAGGCACTGTTCATCTTACAGTACTACAACACGTCAGCGTGATGCATGGTGAGACCTGCGGGCCGCCTGGGTACTTACGATAGTGAACCTGAGGACGATCTGGCCTGCCGCTTGCTCTTCAGGGCGCGCAGTTTATCTCCCTGTGTGAGGCCATTCCTCTCCTCTTCATCATTATACTGTAAAATGAACAAAAAGTAATGAGCAGACAGAAGACAATGTCATCTGCTGCAGCAATTTCTCTACCTGAAAGCAAGAGCGTAATTTCAAACTCACCATTTCCATTTCTTCTTTCTTGAGTGCCCTGTTCTTGTTGCTCCCATTGATAGTTATGTCATCCACTCCAGACAGGATCCTGGTCACAGCCATCTTTCCATTCTCTCGTTCATTTAGCATCTTCTCCCGGAAAACGTCTCCCTCTGCCCACAGACTGTTCTGCTTCCTGAAAGAAAAGGCCAACAAAATAAAATGATCTAGAAATACCTGACATTTCAAAAACAGTGAAATTCTGAAAATCCTGCTTCAGTGAACACATACTCTTCAACAAAGTTCTGCTGAGGCCCAATGATGGACCCTGGTCGGCAGATCCGTATCCAGGCGATGGCTTCTGCAGCTGTCAGTCGGTAATGTTTCATCATGTAACAGCCAATCAGAGTACCAGTCCTCCCCAGACCAGCTGAAAAGGGGGAAAGGGGGGGTAAGGTCAATTCTACAAGTAACTGGACTCTGAGGACAGTTTATACAGCCCCAAGTGTGTATAACCAGAATATTTCTTGCTGTGTGAGAAATCTGACCTTTGCAGTGGACAGCAATGGCTCCTTCTGCATTCTCACAAATGTTGAGGAACTTCCTGACGATGGAGTCGTTCGGGGTACTCCCATCCACAAAGAACAGATCGTGGTGCTCAAAGCCAGACTCTGTGAAACGCCTGGCATCATACATCTTCTTATTGAGCCTGATGATAGCGGTGACGTTATGATTTCTGAAGTATGGGATGTAGGCCTCAGGAGCGTGCAGTGGGTACCCTGAGGTAAAAGAAAAAACATTGTTTACAAGGTGTTAAAGTTATTATTATTATTTTTATTATTTTCAAGGATACATCAGAAATCTGTGATACATTTCACGTACCATTCTCTATTTTACTTTTTGGATGAGGCCCACTGAATGCAAGGAACTTTCCTGGAATTATCCAGTTTAAGTCTCCATTTTCTGCTCTCTCGTAGTGCTCGTATTCTTCCACATCAAAGTTGGAGAAGTCGAGCCAGCCGTACTGCAGAGCCTTGTAGATGGTTGAGAGGGAGTTAATTTCATTAGGGGCATGACACAGCAAGCAAGAAAGAAAAATAAATCAATCAGTCTTAAAATGATGTACCTTGTGAATGGCGCGTAGGCAATCAAGGATGTTCAGATTGTACATGCAGGTTCCAAATGAAGCATCTCTGAAACATAAAATATGAATAAATATTTGACCGATTGTCTTTCAAATCATTCTCCAATAAGCAAAATATGATATAGG
Organism: Nibea coibor; assembly: GCA_023373845.1. Taxonomy (NCBI): domain Eukaryota; kingdom Metazoa; phylum Chordata; class Actinopteri; family Sciaenidae; genus Nibea; species Nibea coibor. The sequence goes on along the minus strand of CM041737.1, from coordinate 9,472,133 downwards.
ACGATTATAAATGGCAACGTTGATACTGATACTGCCCAGCCTAAGCTTTATCAAATGATAAATACATGCAGTAATAGCAAAATTGTTACCTGAATGGAATGTATGTTGAATTCCTCGACACCAGCAGACTGTAGGCCTCCTCGGGCATCATGTTAAGATCCATTACCTTTAAATACGAATGCCCAATCAGCATTTACATTGCAATAGAATCTCAAAAGCCAAATGAAACATAAGTGTTTGCACGTCACTTACTGCATAAGAGCCAATTAGGTAGGCAGCGTTGACTTGTTTCTTCTGATCTCCACAGGTATAAAATATGATTTTCTTCCTTGAGAGTGTAATGGACTGCACAAAGACAATGATAAACTGTATGAACTGACGTGATACTTTGATCATTTATTTGACTCACAAATATGATATTAATTGGAGACATTACGGTACTCTATAGTACCAAACAAGGATGGAAATTCCTTATAGATAAGAACTTAAACTCAAATGAAATAAAGGCGGTGGCGGGGTGAAGGCTACTAGTAATAATTTGTACACTAAAAAAGTAGTTTGGGGAATTAACACGAGACAGTTATGCACCAGAGACTTAAATTTAGCTATAAAAATTGACAAGCATTGCTAATTGGTATGTTAAAAACAAAAAAAAAAAAACCCACAACAACATCTATAAACTGACTTATTTTACCTAACTTCTGCAGGCATAAATAGATTTTTATTGAGCCGTTTTGCTTCCCACCCTTTCTTCCAGGAAGTGCAATTAAGAGCAGCGGTTTACTTTACCTTGAGCTTCTTTGTCAGCTTGCAACAGAAGCGATAAAACATGGCCAGGTTAAGGGGACCAAAGTCTGCATAGAAGCTGCAAGAGGGGGAGGGAGGGACAGAGGGAGACAGAAGAAGAAAGAGAGTGTCAGTGGCTATTTATGCAACCAGCTACGGTCTCCGGGGAAGCTTCGCTGGATGGAATCAGCTAGGCTCAGACTGAAACAGAAAAATCACTGACAGAGTGAAAACTATATTTGGAGGTATTTAATGATGTGGTGGGTCAGTCAGAACAGGACAAAATGCTAGCAAAGACAAGGGGTCTTTTTTTTTTTGTACCACTGGCACAAAAAAAAATGACTGTGAAAGGTCAGCCATGTCCTCTGCTGAGGCCAATCTAACAACTGCCCATTGAGGCCATGCCTCCTACTACAAGCTCTGAAACTTTGGCTGTGGCACGGCGTCTTTAGTTGCCTTTCATTTTTAATCCTGTTGTGGTTAGACGGATTTCTTCCACAAAAAAAAATAAAAAAAATAGCAGAAACGGTCAGTCGTGTCTTCTCCTGAGACCAATCTAGCTTGTAACAAGCTCAGAAACCTTGGCTGTGGCAATGTACTTTTATTTGCCTTTCATTTTTAATCCTGCTGTAGACACTCGGACCTCTCCTGACAGCAAAAATAAAGGGAATCGGGTATTACCGTCAACCTTCACGTGACATTTGAGCTACAAAACGTATATAAATAACCCATCTGAATACGTTGAGTAACTTCTGCAAGAGAGAGAGAGAGAGAGAGAGAGAGAGACAGAGAGAGAGATGTCCAAGCCTGGTCACACCAGCACTGTAGGCCCATTTAAAATGCAACCAGCATTTGGGGATACCTGTAATAACTTACTTCTCATATGCCAGCTCTTCATCTATGCAGAAACAGTGTCGTTCGGCTGTGCTCTTGATCTTTTGCTTTAGTATTGCGAAATAAAGTTGATCTGGAGGAGGGAGGGGGGGGTAGGGCGACAAAATGAAGAGGCAGTTAGTTGCTTTTGTCATGCATACACACACACACACACACACACACACACACACACACACACACACTTCTGTTGTCTCTCGTTTCCAGTCCCAAAGCAGACCATCTTTCCCCACAACTTACTTCCTATGTGTCTTTTCTAGCTACTCACCCTTGATAAACTCAATGCATCTTGACGAAACTTCGTCCGAGGTCATCTTGCTCACAGTTTTGAACATGACGTGTTTTCTTTTGCAGACAAATGTACGTGGTTGAGTTTCTTCACGAGGACTTGCGCATGCTGCGTACAACTAACTAATAAATGCGCGCGGAGGTCCAAAAAAAGTTAAAAGCGCCGACTTAAAACTTCGAAGTTACACGAGAAAAACGCTTTTGTGCGTGTTTTTTTTTCCTCTCTTCGGGGGCAATTAAGTTTCCAGTCCAAGAGCGAAGGAGAGTTTCGTGTGCAAGTGCGCACTCTGCTAAAAATGATCTCCACCCGACCCCTCCCCTACGATGTTCCGCGGCACGCTATTGGCTGCGAGAAGTGCAGGGCGGTAGGTGATTGGACGTATGCCCCGCCGGTCAGGCTTTGCTCCACCCACTCCAGTTTAAAGTTCTCCACATAAGACACATGATAGGCCCCGGGAAGGTTGCCCAAGCGGTTGCTAGGACGATCCCTCAGCCAATTCAATTCGTGATTTCCACTTAAACGAACCTCCCTCTCCCAGATTTGATCTGCGCAGGGATGCACGAGAACCAGGAAAGCCCCATAAAAATATGTGAATAGGAACACAGGAGGAGGCTGACAGTGGGCTGGCTGCGATATATATGATAATAATACACCACTCCACCTCTTTATATACATGCATAAGTCACGCGCAGTCCATAAAACGCGATGGTGCAGACAAAGCGACACTCTGGTGGAACTCGTTGCCCTTAAATAAACACCAGCGCAAAGCTGCATTGCTATTATTGCCTATTTTGTGCACAGACCGCGGGGTTAAGTCGACGCAAACCCAGTGCATTGACGGTAAAAGGACAGACGGTGTCGCCATATTAGGTCAAAAGCTGAAGAAGGAGGGAGAAGAAAAAAATCAAAGACTTTCACACACCCTGGTCATTTAAAACGCGGCTCTGTGCATGCGCAGTCAGCCGTGTGAGTCTGCACATATTTGCCAACTAGTCCTAAAGTTGACAGGGTTCATTCTGCAGACCCACTTACCTGTTATCTCAATGTAAATATCAGAGTTTGGCGCCGCCTCTGAGCTGTTGTGAGCTGCACAGCGCTTTTTCCTCGACTCGGCTCGTCTCCTCTCGCTCTTACGCTTCATTTTCTCCTCGGGGCTGCACGGTGGACATTCCCGGGGCAGCTGCCACAGACCTCCTCCTCCTCCGCTTCACAGTGCGGTGGCTTTTTGTTGCTGTGTTACTGTTATTATGGCATGTCTTGCTCCTGCGCTGCTTCTGGTCGGTGTCTGCGTATGTGTGTTGTATATGTGTCAACCGAGGTACAGTTGCCTGCTGCTCTTGCCTCTCTGGTGGTGGTGACGTCTGTGAGCAGGGGCAGGTTTTCTGCTTTCTGAATCCCCTGCATGTGACGTATCAGGATTAGATGTCCAGTGCCCACCCTTCACTGTTCAATTGCAGCAGCTGTACACAGATAACATGCTGGAGATGTAGTTCTAGGTTGCCCAATAGATCCCATTTGGACACGACTGCATTTGGGTGTATGCAAGTAGACAAATGCAGCCAAGAAATAGCAACATGACTTTATTTTTCATGGAGTAAACAGTGTTGATATGAGGTGTGCACATAAATAGAAGACTGCTGTGCAACATCAGTGCAACATGTTATGAAGTGTTCATGAATATGAACCATCTTATTACAAGTACTGGAGCAGGTATATACAGCGTAAGACGTGATGACTCTGATAGAAAAGGTAGAAAATGAAACACCAAAAAAAAAAGTTAATACATACACACTCCTCTTACACAGCTACAAATCACTCCTGCTTTCAGACTACAGACTGTACAAATAAATGTAGGCCACAAACAAATGTACAAACATGTGTATTTCTGCATAATAATCACGGTGATGTGGGGCAAAGCACTCTCAGGAGGCCAGCTGGTTACACATGGATGATCTTCGGCTTATCACTGAAGTCCAGAGTCTGTTGAACTCCGGCGAGCTGCAGCAGCCAGTTAATGGGCATGTGGTCCAGGCGGTTTGTGTCAAAGTGGGAAAAATGAACTTGGGGGCCTGCGTGGGTGAGCAAAAGGGAAAGATACAGTCTGACACAGTGCATACGGATGGATATAAAAACTGAGCATGTACAGAGCGCATTTAGAGAAAGAAAGATAAAGCTTACCTGGTCCTGCAATAATGGCTCCACCCTGCTGATGTAGGTCACCCTGGAAGTCAAATACAGGGCTAGTCATGGCCCTCCATATACTCTTCATTTGTCCCATAAACATACCAGACTTCACGTGGGGACTAGGGCGGGCTAAGTACACACAAACATACAGACACATGCATTTATTCATTAATTACCATCCCGTAATATGCCGGCTTTATCATATCATACGGTTATTGCTTTACCTGAGTCTGTAAATCTTTCCTCTCTCTTCATCCCAAGCTTTTGATAAATGCACCTCTCTGGGTCCACATACATTTCATAGGGATAGCCCGTCAGTGAGCAGAATGGCTAGATGAGTTGCGAAACACATCAGCATAATGGGAACACGTGTGGCAGACTTGACATTATGCACATGGGAAAGTATATAAAACAAAATAATCACCTCTATGTGATGGTGAGCAGACTGACCAATCACAACCAGTCTGATGTCAGCGTCCTGCAGCAACACCCAACAAATCATTTAGATTTACACCTATCCAACAAATCACTAGAGTATTATCTCCAATTTGCATGTCAAGTTTGTCATGTACATCATTTATAACATCATCACACATTGCTGTCCAGGGAGAAGCACGTATATCTAAAAAGTCGACTGTTATCAAGCCCTGTTTTCAGCTTTGCGACAATGTATTTTACAGCTAATCCAAGTTTAAAAAAAAAACAGACTTTATTTAGTTTCCAAGAGACAGGATGGTATGAAAGCTACAATAGAAAAACATTACTATACTTGAATAAATGTGATGAGTTACATTCCACCACTGAAAATCTGAACTATGCATCCTTTTGTTCATTCATAGTCATAAATCTGGACTTACCTCCAGGGCTTCTTTAGGTATTTTGCTCAAGTCTTCCACATATTCTTTACAGCTATAGCACAGGAAGTTCTGTAGGGACACACACACACACACGCACGGTACATACACATATAATATGTTCACAGGCCATAGCATGACTTTTTAAAACTCAGTACGTTGAGCACTCTGTCTTCACCTATGATCTCTGTCAATTCTTCCACTTCCATCATAGCATGGGAAGTTGTTGGGGCATCTGTCCAGCAAGGCTGAAGCTCACCTGTTACCAGATTTGATGCCTTTAACAGAAACATCTTTGGAGGCTCAGTCTACTTTATTTGAACCTCTCGAGATTTTACGAGCGCAACTCCAGGCAGGATAGCCTATGACTCATCAGCAAGATCAAGGCAAACAAAGTTTTCCCCCTACCCGCACGAAAATTATCACCGATTTCCTGTCTTGGTGTAATTTCTTGAACGGGATAGAGACTCCATGCCGGTCGTATATTCTACAGTCCTCGACGTCTTCAAGGGGGATGTCGACAGAAGAGGTTCCGATTTCTCGATTTTCTTTAGTGACTTGCCGAGTTATCGGTGAAAACACTTCAGCCATTTTTTCCTGGGGCTTCCTGAAGTCGCACTGCTATTTTGGGAGGGTGCGTTCAGGGTGGAGTGGTGCTGGTGGCTGGAAATTCACGCCCATATGTCCCGTGCGTGTGTGTGTGTGTGTGAGAGAGAGTGGATGAAAACTTTCCTTTTATTCCATAGGTCTAGTAATAATAGTTAATAGAGCTGTTTGCTGTTTTTAATCATTTCGTTTAATGCAAAAGAGAAACTGAAAGCAGCAGGCTCTGTAGATTTAGGTTGTAACTGATCACATGCAATTAGGATTACTTTACCAGATTACAAAAAACAAGTAAATATAATCACCCCAGATTACGTTACACCTGTGAAATCTAACGTGATCCAATACAACAGCTCTGACATGAATTATACTTCTACTTTATATTAATGATTGCGGTCACAGTGAGTGGTATATAATGAAAGCTATTTCTAATATCAGGGCCATCTCATGTATATGACGACTGCTTGATTGCATTTTTAAATATGGCAATTAAAAAACTCTTTTTTGCTAATCCAGTGGATTATATACAAAACTGGCATGCAATCTGTGTTCAGTAAACACGACTGCTGCAAAATATGCACCGCCAGCCATGACTGCTGCTACTGTACTAGGACGTGCCACTTTTTTGTGCAATGCTTCTGCAAAGCATCCGTTATTTAACTCTGTCTGCAAAAATGCAATCAACCAGGACTGCTGCTATAGTACCAAAACTGATACTATGTGCAATACCCTAGTATCCACTTCTCACTTTCCTCTCACTCTCCATATTTTAAATAGTGTAGTATGTCCTATTTATATAGTACGTTTATGTCTACTTATACAGTGATACTTCTCCTCATACTTGACACAACCTGTTTATGCTTGTAAAGTGTGTAGTACATGTATACATACTTTTCATGCTTCTTTCACTGCTGAGCTGACCAGTTCTTCTCGTCCAACACATTTCATTGTATTGTTGACCCTGTGACAACTGATCTCAAATAATATTAACCATTACTATTATTAACTACTATTAATGTACATTAATAGTTTTGTCTATTTTAATGCTAATACTTAAGTCATTTATATGCTTGAATATAAGCACACACTCTATGCACTTGCTTTTACATGTAACTGCGCATTTCTACCCTGTGCTATTGCTGCTTTTACCTCACGATACAAAACATGCGTACTTCTTCTAACGTCTCCCCGTTACGAATTACGAATCGCCCTGGTCGGCTTCCTTACCGCTACCCTCTCGGTGCGGAAGTGTTGTCCTCAGCTGAAGAGCAGCAGCAGCAGCAGCAGCAGCAGAGCCAGAGCTGCCCCTGTCTGGATAAACACTACGCTGGTTCAGTAGCAGCTTTTCTCGGGTCCGCGTCTTTCCTTGCCGGGACTTGTCAGCGCTCCTCTTGACCGTGCAGCATAACAGTATTATGCGAGCACCGTCCGGTGTGTGGGAGCACCGTGTGAATTGGTGAGAGATGTTTCATGTTGGGCTCTACAGCTAACTTAGCATCTAGTGATGGAGCAGAGCTAGCCTGTCAGAGAGCTGAACTGGGTTAGCAATGGAGCCGTGTCTTTCTCTCTCTCTCTCTCCCTCTCTCTTTCTCTATACGAACGATGTGAATGTGTGGGGCAAACATTAGACACAAAGCTGTCGCTACTTCAGGCAAAACCAAACCCAGCCATCACGTTAGGCTTTTTTTTTGTGTGTGTGTGAATGTGTGTATGCTAAACAAACGGCCACCTGTTCACTGTTTACATCTTTTCATTCGTCGCTTGCTGCTTTCTTGCTGGACTACACTATAGCAGTACTACTAGGCTATACGTGTTTGAACTTGTGACAAGTCATGCATTCATGACACAAGTAATAACACCAGTGTTGGCTTCGACACAGAGATAAACACGGCTCGTTGCTCCTTTTGTGTGCGCTCCACCAAAAGGCTCTACACTTAAACTGTAAATGCAAACTACAGCCGTGTTTCATGCTCATATCAGGCTGGGCACTCTAGTAATGTGTACTACACGGTGAGAAGCGTGTGTAATGGCACTGTCAACGTCTATTTTCAGCATAATGTGTGTTCCCAGCTGTTCAGTATATATAGATCTGCCTTGATCGTCCTTGACTTTATTTTTTCAGGTCTACCTTAACACTAGGCTCATTATCACGAGTCATTATGTTACTGTTGGCTGTAATTGTTCCTCCTGTCCACGCTGGTTGTCAGTGGGGTGATGGAGGACGATGTTTACAGGCTTTGCTCCGTGCAAAAAAAAATGCTTTAGCTGCAGATAATATGAGGCTCCGGCTGTCTGAGCTGTCGAGCAAGTCGAGGTGGTACCCTCTGAAGTTACAGGGTCTTTGGTCTTTGTGTTACTGTCTCTTCAGCTCCGCAAAGTGTCTCTGTACAGGGAGACACAAAGAGAAAATATGCTTTGTTTCATGACTAGCATGGGAGATATTTGTTGTGTGTCTGTATGCATTTTTTTTCAGGTTGCTGTGGCCAAGGAGGTAAAGCGGGTCGTCCACTGATCAGGAGATCGGTGCATTTCTAAGTGTCAGCGGGCAAGATACTGAACCCCAAACTTCTCCTGAAAGCCGCGCCATCGGTGTGTGAATGTGTGTGAATGGCTAGTTCCTCTCTGCTTCGCAGGGCAGCTGCAGCCGTCAGTGTATGAAAGTGTGTAAGAATGTGATGTGTGGCGTAAAAGGGCCTCGAGTGGTCGAAAGACTAGAAAGGTGCTACATAAGTACATTTATCATATTCCAGAGGATATTGTTTGCAGGGGAATTTGGCTGTTCCCTTTCTTTGCTGATGGATGTCTCTACTTATAAAGCAACGTTAACTTTAAAATTGAGCTTTTGCTGGAATGTAAAATAGTTGGAATAGAACATGACGGTTGATTTATTTTCTCCACCACCTTACTAGCCTTAGGTGTTGTCAAGTACTGAAAAGTTAATGAAATGCTTTGTCAGGCCTTAAGTTTAAATATTATTTTTTAAACTTTCCGAATTTTCTGACTCAAGTCAGAACTTCTTCTGTGGTAGCTCTGCTCTGTTTGAGTGTTGTTTTGGTAAAATATTGTTTGTATTTGATAGTCTATTGCTGAAAAATTAATAATAATAATAATAATAATAATAATAATAATAATAATAATAATAATAATGATGAATTGACTGTTATTGTTCTAGAGTTTCCTTGAATCATCTATATGGGCCATCTTCTCTCGAAAAATGGTTACCGCCTGAAGAAGAGGACACGCAAGTTGCATCACAGGAAGAAGAAGAAGAGGAATTGTTTCCTGCAGCTGCCTTGCATGCTCTGCTTCATCGTCCACAGCAACAGCACCGGTCTTGACGACGACAGCGACCACTTGGAGGCTGGGGTCAACGGCAGCGTGTGCCGTCACAACAGCATCACTGGAATAAGTGTGCCTGGTGTAGGTGGAGTTGGCATCGGAGCAGCCGCTGCCTCAAAGCTCGCTGAGCGATACGCGACACTTGCATCTCCCGAGGACTGCTCCAAGTTCCTGTTGTCACCGCGGGAGTTGGCTATCTGGGAGGGCCAAGGGAGGAGCCTTTTATCAGCTGTTCCTGCAAAACTGATTCCACCACCGGCGCTGTTCAGAACCGCTGGGGTGTCTGTGACCGTGCCCATACCTGTACCTGTGCCTGGCTGCACCAGTGACTACACAGAGATGGTAAGGAGCTGCAAGACGAAGAATAAATATGTGTTCTGAGTTTGTCAGACCAAAGAAAGGGGTGTGATTAACCACCCAGCCAAATTTGAGTGGCTACGAATGAAAATATTGAGTTTATGAAATTTTATGAAATTAGGTGTCAAAATCAGGTAAAAATGAGCAGGATTAGAAGTGACTGACACGCGTCCGATGAGTTCAGAAAGTGATATGACTAACGTTGAAACACTACTTACTTATCTCTCTGGGGGGTGCGGGGTTTGCTCAGGGTGGCCTCAGCATGTCATCGAGCCACCCTTTAGGACCGCCCAAAAAATCCTGGACTGAAAAATGTTCACCTCCACATATCGTTCAAAGTCTTTTCACATGTTTTCATCAACTACTCTCCAGCATCTTTAACATGTTATGAAAGAAATCTCGGAATGGCCTTCACACTGACTTTAACTGAATGAGCACAATCTATTTATAATAACATGCAACACAAATAAGCATGTAAATTGCTTGAAATGAACAACAAAAATTATGGGAATTTTATGGGAACACGTGAATCTTCAATGAATAGATAATTCCTGAAAAAACTGGCATAATAACAATATCATGTAAACTCGTATCTCAGCATGCGGGACAGATTGATCCTGTAAATCTGCCAATGGGCAGAAGGTGTAAAATAGACAACACATGTAGTGTCCAAAGTTCTCTGAAGACTAGATGTAACAAAGCTCCAGTGTTTTAAAGCTCAACATTACACAGTAGGTTTTCTGCGTTCTCAAGATGTGATAACAGTTGCGGAAGTCACAAAATCTTCACACTCAAAGCAGGAGTTATTTTTACTCCTTGTTCTATTTTATTCTCATTGAAGGTCCAAGGTCAGGGGTGTTGTTTTGATGTGACGTTTAATAATGTGGCTGGTGTAAGATCCTCTAACTCTGCAGCTGCAGAAAATGAGGTTCCACCTGGCTGATCTGCGTGTCGTTTCTGTGTGCAGGTGTGTAAGAGGAAGTGCTCAGAGGTGCAGAGGTGCACCCCGTGTAAGCAGCCGCGCTGCGCCTTCGCTGCCCCCGACGGAGGGCTGGAGAATAGAGGAGTGGGTGGAGGTGGGGGCGAGGCTGCCTCGAACTCTGAAACCGGCCACTGCCACCTTCCCCTCTGTCCACTTCCCTCCTCCTCCGCTTCTTCTTCTTCCTCTGCCTCCTCCTCTTCCTCCTCACCTGCTGATGGCTGCTGCGGGTTGGGTCTCCACGCAGATTTGCCCCACAGTTCAGACTCGTCCCCCTGCTGCCTGCATCATTATGACGACTGCCAACCAAGAAGTTCTGACGCTGCTGACCACTTAAGTATCAACCACCTGCCTTCCTCCATCCTTCTTAAGGTCAGACTTCACCAAGACTTAAAAAAAAAATACTGATGTTTATTCAGATTGATTGGTATTAAAATCCTGAGTCAGAACATGATATTGATAGGAAACCTGCTGTATACTAAGCTTGGAGATGTGTTTGATGTTTTTTAACAACAGCAACATCTGTTGTTGTTGAACAGCTTTTTACTCGACTGGAAACCTGTTTTCTCTTTGTGCATCATATCTTCTCTTGCCTCGTTGCAGGTGCTCTCCCACTTGACAGTGAAGGAGCGCTGCCTGTGTGCCTCTCTGGTGTGTAAGTACTGGAGGGACCTCTGCTTGGACTTCCAGTTCTGGAAGCAAATCGACCTCAGTGGCCTACAACAAGTAAGCAGTGCAGTTTTGTGTCATTAGAGACCTTTAGTCCGGGATTTACTCTTGTCCAGCATGTCTTGTCTCGCTTGGTCACTCCATCCTTTTCTCTTCTTAGCGTCCTCTGCCAATGTCCTCTTTGATTTTGATGTTATGTCCTAGTGCTGGGCAACATGGAAAAAAATCATATATCACAATATGGATTATTTTATATCACGATAACGATATATATCACGATATACCACAATAAAGTATGTTTTCAGTTATTCTCTGAAAAATTTGACATCGTTGGCATCGGGCGCAGGAATAGTCTTGTAGCATAGTTTGCATATGGCCATCTTCTGCTCCGTGTCGGACATCTTGAACCAAAAATGTAACCAAATCACAGACGTACCCCCTCACTCTACTTTCGGCAAAAGTGCTTCTTCTTGGGCTGCTTTCATAGCTGTCTCTGTCTGTTACGACTCCGGGCATGAAACTCCAACCCGTTGCGCCTCCACCGTTCAGCACTCTTGAGTTAAATAACGTAAAGCATGTCGCAAACACGCGTGAGAATCACAGAACGTAAAGCAACGTCATGTCGCAAAACCACAATATGGAGTTTCTTTGCGAAAATGTTTTTTCACTTATATAAACTTAGAGTATTCATAGTGACAAGACAACACTAATAGAATCGTCACAGGCTATTTAATGATGTATTTTCTGTAATAATAAAATTAGGTTAGAAACAATAGAAACGATAGAAGAGATATGGCACGATACTTTGACACTTTTCTATCGTACCCACGATAAGTATCGTCCTATCTCCCAACACTATTATGACCATAGAAGCTGCTGAGCTAGGTTACATTGCCCACTTGCGTAGCTCCAACTCTGGCAAAATACTGGCTCTGTTCCCCGTCTGCATTCCCCTGCACCCCATATATATATATATATATGAAAAAACTATATTCCCCAGTGCTCTGCCTTGCTAACAGCAGCTATAGTTCACGGATTGAACGGAGAATAGTTACTGGCATTACACACTTCTGGTGAGCACATGGTTACATATTTACAATGCAGTCTACCTGATAAAATGTCACTGAAAATGATTTAAAATCTGTTATTTTATCGTAGAAATCTTACACAATGGGGCTTTCTTAGGGTCTTGCCAGCATGACTGATAACTGCTTCACATCAAACTCTCCCTGTTCCCCCAGGTTAACGATGATCTCCTGGTGAAAATAGCCACGCGGAGGCAGAATGTGACAGAGATTAACATCTCGGATTGCAGAGGGGTCCACGACCATGGGGTGTCCTCTTTGGCCTCACATTGTCCAGGCCTGCAGAAGTATACTGCATACCGCTGCAAGCAGCTTGGTGACATGTCCCTGTCTGCCTTGGCTACGCACTGCCCTCTGCTGGTGAAGGTGCATGTGGGCAACCAGGACAAACTAACAGATGAAGCACTCAAGAAGGTAAGCATTCAGAGCCAGTTCAGTGTATAGATCTTCGTATAACTGTGATGCACGTGTCTCATTTTTTCTTTTTATTTCCAAGTGAAAAGCGAAGTAATGCTTCAATTCAGCTAAAGATTTTCACTTCCATCTTAAATATTCTCACTAATTTCTCCTCTAGCTGGGGGAGCACTGCAGCGAGCTGAAAGACATCCACTTGGGTCAGTGCTACAGTATCACAGATGAAGGCATGGTGGCCTTTGCTAGAGGATGCCGTAAACTGCAGAGACTTTACTTGCAAGAGAACAAACTGGTAAGTCCAGCACGCCTGGGCTAATATTTGTGCCTTCCTCTGCTTCCTGCTTCAGGGTTTCTGCTCGTACAGGAGCCCAAATGTCTCTGTGTTTCTGTTTGGCAGTGTGAAAATATAGGCTCTCCATATGCTTCTGTGGTTATAAGAGTACTGCTGGAGCACTGTGGCCCTGTCGTTTGCATTCTCACCCTCCCCCGATGTCGGTTACTGCGATGTTTGAATTCAAGAATTCACACAAGTTTTTCCAATAAACATACCACCAGCTTGAAGGTTTGCCAGGCAACTAATACATTAGATTTATTCATTTATTCTCCTCCTGCGTAACCTTTCTGACTCAGCTATCTTCGAGAACTGGTCGTTCTCTTCCCCGTTTCTTACTCACTTTTGTTTTGACAGACAAATGAATTCAACTGCCACAAGAAACTCCTCATCATTATCATTAACATTTTTTTGGTGGACACAGAAACTCAAGAGCATGATATAAACTTAAAAGATGCAAAACTCAGCGTTACAACATCATTTTCACAGTTATTACACTATAATATGAATTTAGCTCAAATTTCTATCATTAAAAAAATAATTCAGCTTTTAATTCACAGTTTTCTTGTGATGATCTGGTCACATCTTGGACATCTTTAGTGCAGAAATATTTTTTGAAACTACTGTAACTTTTATACTAACACCACATGTTTATAGGCAGATATGAGGATGCGTACATATATTTGTTGACGGCTGGTTTTATTTTATCCGTTATGACCATGGCATGACCTCCCTCCTCCCAAATAAGATTTATCAAGTACGGAAAAAGACAGACCACCTTAAACCACCACTAGATGTCACTGTTTTCCTATGTCTCTAAACATCCTGCCAGCTTTTTTTTTTTTATTAAGGCAGAGCTTGTTGAGTCTAATGCTGAGTTGTGAATTTCTCCAACCACATCTTCTTCTTCTTCTTCTTCTTCTTCTTTATCTTCTTCTTTTTCTTTTAACTACATTTGTCTATTAGTGTTGGGTTCTGATAGAGAAAGAGGACCTAAATAGTCACTTGGCATGTCTGTTTCTCTTTCTTTTATTTAGAGCTTCCTTTTCTTATTAATGCTTTTGCACGTTTTCCTGCTAATATTTCTTTGCAGTCCGTGAGTAATCATGACCTTGATTAATTAGTCTGCCTTAAGTTGTTAACAATAGCTCAGTTTGTTAAAAGCCCATTCATCAACTTAACAGCATATGAAATTAGAGATTACCACTAGGTGAGAGATTAATATTGCTGCTGATAACATTTCAGCGGGGCAGTATCAATTTCAGACAGTCATTTTTCAGATGTGAGATCGTCGCAGTTATTTTAGCTTCCTGTCATTAGGGCGGAGAGAAATGGGCTGAGCTTGTATGGGAATTGTTATGTCTAGGCGCTCTGGTTGCTTGGCCTAAAATTGTCATTAAGTTTGCCAGGAATTAAGACGACCCAGAAACACTTACATTTTTCCACAGAGGCCATTCATTCTCACTGACAGCTTGAAAGACTACCTAAGGCTCTCTCCTTCCAACTTCTCAGGAAAAAGAAACTGATTTTGCTGCTTTGTGGGAAAACGGCTGGAAGCACAGTCTCAGAATGAGTTTGGCTGGATGTGAAAATATACAAATGTGTAACACGACAACATGTTTTTGATATCTTGCTTTTACACTGATTTCGCCATGGATCTCAAACTCTACGGGCTACATTAATGTAATAATTCTAAATATTGTATTACATATGAAGAATTTAATAGGTGACTCAACCATTTGTACTTATCTTATTTCACTCTGGGTCAGCTGTTTATAGACCAACTAAAAGGGTTTGAAGCAGCGTGGAAAAAGGCTTTTCTGAAAGGTGCATGAAAATGAATGGGTGAATGCTTCTGGGACCATTGTTCTCTACATGAACCAAGCCGGGAAACGGCACTGAGATGGGCTTTCTGGTTTTTAGTGTGCTATAAATCGCACCGTCATGGGACAGTATAGTGAAAGCCTCTCCTCTCCTCTCCTCTCCTCTCCTCTCCTCTCCTCTCTTGGCTTTTTCAATGCAAGGATACTGTCTCTGTCTCTCCTAATCAATCACAGATGAGGATGAGCCTTTCACTCACTCTGGTCTGCCCTCTTTTTCTCCTCCTGCAAAATTGAATAATTGAATTGCTGCAGGATGTTTCTGTGTGGTCTTTCGCTCGCCCGCTGCCTTTTTTTCTTTGTCGTGCACACCCACATATATTTTTTTTCTTTCTTCCCTTCCCTCCTTCTTGTCGTAGTTGTGGTTTCAGTTCCATGCTGGAGGGTCTTTTCTCTATGCTCCGACCATATCCAGCTCTGTAGATGGTTACATGCCCTTAAAAAAACAACAAAAACAGCATTAGCAGTAATTCAGCTAATGTTGCTCTGTTGTTTTTGTCTCTCCTGTCTGCATATTATATAGTATTAAACCAAAAAGTTCAAAATCTGGGTTGTTAACTAACTGAAGAAAGTTAACTTTGGCAATCTCAAAGGTTTTGGGGACTTTAAGTGGAGCAGAGATATGTTTGGTGTTCTGCTGCTCACTGTCCCTTTTTAATTGCAAAAGTCAGAGTTAAAGGACAATGCTTAAATTCTTGTCATGATTATCATACTGAAGGGCACGGCAGTTATTTTTTTTAAACAAATGAGTGTTTGAAGTTAGTAATGCAATGCTGGGGAAGTCTCCACCAGTGACTAGTGTCTCCAACTTTTGTTTACAGTTGACAAATTGACGCTTGGTCTTTTATTTCTTGTTAGCCCAGGGCCAAATCAGCCCAGGGCTACAGATAACCCTGGGCTAAGAGTGCGTTTTGTGAAAAGCCGGTGACTCTGGTGTCTGTGCGCCCCACTCCTTTTGACATCTACCCTGCATTCTTTATTGGCGTTCATCCAGTATTTATGCCAGAGTTGGTTATATTGCACCAGTTGCCTTTCAAGGCTTGTTTTCATCTTCTGAAGTGTTTTCTTCTCTCTCCCATTCATATTCCGTTCTCTTCCACCACCTCGAAGGGCAAAGGCTCTGAGAATAGCAAATTCCCCTTTTCCTCATCTCACTTCAATTTGCCGTAGGGGGGAGAGGCAGCCCTGAAAGTTTAATTCTGTCAGTTTCATAGACCAAGTGGTGGACCAACTATAAGCTGCAAAAACCTCTTGTCACCCATCTTTCCAAGTCGGTAACTTTGCTCCAATGTTCCTTTCAATTAAACGCACATCGCAATCTGCAAACAGTTTTTGCTTGGGAAGCACTTTTCTGCTCTCTTTTCCACTCACTTAAAAAAAAAAAAAACTTTATCTGCTCTCCTGTCTTGTTAAAATCAAAGAGTGTGCACTTAATTTTTCTGCAATGTGATGGGAAGATATTTCCACTGGCTCATCTCAAAGACATTGTGTCTGCCTACACACACACACATACACTCACACACTTTCTCCCTCACTCAGGCTCTGATTATTTACAGTTTTAATTAGTGCAAAATGTGGAAATGTAAGTGGAATTGGAGATGACCTAACATAGATTACCATGTGCCCTCAATTTAGGTGTAATTACCACTCTGCATGTACAATCAGAGCTTCCCACCCCTGCTTTCACCACGTTTTCCAGCTCTCTCGCTCTGGCGTTTGGGATTGAATGGATGTGTTTTTCTGTAAAACAACATTAAACCCCGGAAAGGACGGACTGTCAGAGTGAGTGGTGTTTCTTGGACGTCGGTCAGCGAAGGAGGGATCTCCCGCTCTGATTGGCCGCCTGTCCAGCTTGTCAGTAGTCTGGTTTTTGGCTGGCGGGCATGACAGCGAGGCTCCACTGGACCCAATCAAACATAATCGCAGATGAAATTGTATATTGACATTAGCAGATTTAATTAAGCAGATTAGAGGGAGAGCAAAGACAAAGGAAGCGATAATGATAGCTGTCAGTTATTATGGGATAGACCTTTTGACATGAACCAACACACACACACACACAGGCCTAGTTAAAACACTGTAAGCGTCACACACACACACGCGCGCATGAGAGCGGATGAATTGAATAGCTGCCAGCTGGAATCTCCTCTGGAAACTTTGTTCACGTATTTGACTGTAATTAGAGATAAATAGAACCACTCTGACCAGCCACACAAACATAAAACAAACAGTGCATTGTCCATCTCCTCTTCAAGATCTCCCGAATCCCCTCCAGTCTTCATCGATATGAGTTTAGACTTTTCAGAATGTCGAGTGTCAGACGTTGTTTGACGTATTTAGTCAGTTTAACTGCTATGTATAATAGCGCCGGATTATGTCTGTCAGTGTGAGCGAAAGCTCTGCCTCCATCCAGAATTTCCACGCTTTCGTGTCATCAACAAGCTTCTTGAGTTTTCTCTTGTTCTCTTTCTCTCCCTTTGTCCCCGTGGATTTGGGAGCTAGCCATAATGTATGTAGGTAAGGTCAAGATAAAATTTACTGTACCAAAGAGACGGGGATATCTACTGTTGATCTACATTCTGTGCTGCTTAGCGAGAATGCCTAATAAATATTCTTAAATCCTCTTTCCTCTCCTTGCTTTCACTTGGTTTATCCTTTATTTAAAACACGTTATTTCCATGCCTTCCTTCAGTGCTCCTCTTTGTGCTTTTGTTTATTTCTGACTATGTTATTGGAATCTTCTTTGTCATCACATTTTTTTTTTCTTCCTCCAGTTGTGGTTATTGGAGCGGCGAAAGGAACGTTCTGATGAAATGTTGGCACTCTGTTTGGTACCTTGCTTGGAGCTGAAACAATTGGTTGATTAGTCAACTCATTCACTGACAGAAAATGAATTGGCAGCAATTTTGGAAGCGGCTGAAAGTGTTGTGTGTGACCATCGGTTATACTGCAGAGCAGTGTTTTTTACTTTTGCTTCTGTCACTCAAGCCAGCGACTGATATGGATGTAAACAACGCAAAATATAAAAGATTGAAAAAAATTGGCTCTGCCAGTGTTTTATGAGAAAGGAAATGCACTCAACAGGTTTGTTAGACCTCAGTGAATGTATTTTTGTGAGTAACACTTAATATAAACATAACTTTGTTTACTTACAAGAAAACTCTACAGGACAAATAACATCCTACGGCTTCCAGCTTCTTATTGTCAGTGCCGGTTTTTCCTAGATTGCTATGACATTAAACTGAATGCCTCTGTTGATCTTGTACAATCTCCACTTACTCTCTTGTTCTGCAGTCTTAGACCGTGTTCCAGGGTCTTCATTACCTGAGTACAATTTCATATTTTGATGAAATCCATGTGATACAGTCAAAAGAAGCGAGCAAAGCTATGTTCCCACTCATGAAGTCCCAGAAACTAATTTTACGAAGAACCAAAAGTTCCTTCATCCTGTTGTCGTCTATGCTTCCAAACCATAGTCGCGTTTTTGCACGACTCCGCAACACGTCGGTGCATGTGTCATACGTTTTCCTCTGTAACTCTAATGTGTTGGCGTGTTAAAGTGCAACGAACAGAAACAGTTTGTGGAGGCGGATTTTTAAAATCGGCGAGAGAAATAAGATGCTGTAAGCAATCGACCAATCAGTGGCAAGCTCTGAAAGCTCCACGCCAAAAGTTCCTCTTTGGAACGTCCTACCCCGAGACTTGTTGAGGGGTAACATATGGTCCTTGGTCCTCCAAAAATTCCTGGTGCCTGGAGAAGTTTCCTGCTGTGGAAACATCGCAGGTCATCACTGTTTTTTTCAACTGATTCATTTTGGATTTTTGACTGCGGGCCAGACAAAACATTCTATTTGAATATTTCACCTATGGTTCATTTTATATATATATATATATATATATAGGAAAAAAGTATTAAAAAAAAAGAAAAAATATAGAAAAAAAGGCATCTTCATAGTTCAAGTAATAAAGTCTATGAATCGTATTCTGTAAACCTTTTTTTTTTTTCACCATTACCACTGCTTACATTCTCAGTATGTAGTCCAAGCTAACAGCACATTCCTCTCGCCGATATCCTCCTCTTCATTGCTCTTTTGAAGTGCCTTCGTATCGATCTGCGTCCCCAAAAAGCCGCTCTGTGCGTGCGCACGCGTGTGTCTGAGGCGGCTGCCGATCGGCCTTTGCCTGAAGAGTAATCAGATGCATTAATGAGCACTGACTTTAACTCGGACAGCCAGCTGCACTCAGACACCGATTTTGTCGATATGTTCCATTCGCCGTCTGCCCGAGAACAAAACAAGTTTTAAAGGGGAGAGAAAGAAAGGGAAGAAAATGAAAGCACTTTTGGAAATGTGAGACTGAAGTGTGCCTCCAAAGCGATAGCTCACCTCGCTGCAATGTTTTCTTTTCAACATTCGTTACCCTAGGAAAATATTTGGCATCAACGTCAAGCATCTTTTCCATGACTCTATCAATAACAGAGGTGAAATTTCTTTTTTTTATAAAATAAAAAAAGACCTTGGTGTGGAAGAATGCTCTCTTGGATTCTCTGAGTGGCACATAGAAATGTTAAAAAAAAAGAAATAGTGAACTTGTGGGAGAAGAAAACAAAGTCAAGTCAATGACACGCATTATAACTGAGAAGTGGGACTTTGTATTGTTGAATAATGACAGAATGCCAAAAGCGACAGAGTCAGATATCTTTGTTTGACGGAGCTGGAATGAACAGCTGAAGTAGTGAGGCTAGTAGAGGTGCTGGGAACTTCTTTTTGCTGATGTGAAGGGGAGTAGTAGTACTTCATGAAGTGGTAGTTGTTGTAGCCGTAGCAGTTTTTTCCCCAGCAGAAGTTAGATTAAAACTTCTGCGTTTTTATGTATAAACGCATAAAAATGGTTCCATCAATAGTAGCAGCTGTGATCGTGTGAAAAAGTGCTCTCAGAATTTCTGTATTTGTAAACATGCTTCACTTGAATTGCTCCTTGAGGGACAGATAATGTACTTTTGTGCTAAAAAGTGTTAAGCATGTACGGCATCTGACGTGTGTTCTGTTGTAGACGCACCAGTTCAGGTGCGCTTGGTCGACATGCTTGGTTTTCACCTGCAGGGGGTGTAGTAGGACTGGATAAGCACAGGAATACAACAGTGGGCGGTGAGCGGTGAGCAGACTGGGCAGATGAATGCATGTGTTTCTGTTACACTTAGATTGCACATGAAAGGTCCCACATTCCTCGTAAAAAAAAACTTGAGGATATTAATAAATATTTAAGGGATGCAAATCTTTCATTTTCATAACTGCGTATTTCTGTGTGCTTGATGTACCTGCGACAGGTTGTAGAAATAAATATGTACAAATAAATATTCCCTTTTTAAAGTCAGTTTGATTTGGACAAGAAGGATGCTTTGTAACCTGTTGATGCTGCGGCTCTGATATTTCCCTGCACATATGCGAGAAGACCTGAAGCGGGTGGCTGCTGCTTGCACCTTTCATGTCCTTTTTTTTTTGAATGGCATGTAATTTATGTACGAATTTGAATACTATTGAAATGAAAATAAGCATTTTCTCACCTGTAGCCAGAAACTCTGAATGGCCTTTGCGGTGGTAATACATAATCTCTCAGCACTGTAGATGTTGTAGCGGCACTCATCTCCATGACGTTATCAAGCATTCGCCCCGCAGCTATCAGAGCACCAGGAAAAGCACTGAAGAATGTTAATGTGAATGTGACTTCCATTCCCATTCGTTTTCTGTTCATTGCTTACTCTGGCTGAACACATAGAGGGACTGCGGCCCGATACCAGTTTAAAGCTGAGATGAAATTCACAGTTACATTTTTTTTTTTTTCAACATGGTTTACTGGGTGGCTGCGCGCAATGTGTCCTGCCTTCCAGCTAATAACTCACTGCTGTTCAGTTTCATAGTTCACAGTTTCATAAAAGAGGAATACTCATGTTGGATAAAGTTAAATAGGGTAGTTTGAGCGAGCTAAGTAGAGCTCAAATGACTAGCTGATTCATTCATTAGTCGATTAACAAACATTTGTAGCTGTTAGTTAATTGGCAACAATTTTTATAAACAATTAATTGTGCAATTATTTTTGATTTGTTTGTTGTTTCCAGCTCTTTGAATATGATGATTTGATGCTTTTATTTGACCTACATTTCATAGTAAACCTAATATCTGTTGGTCACCGTAGGTTTAGTGAAACCGCTCTATGGATTTTTCACAATTTTCGGATGGTTTAGAGACAAAAAAAGAGATTTTGCTACTTTTCTTGGTCTAATGTCGTAGCAAATGAAATATTCTTGAATTTCGGATTATTAACTGGACAAAACAAAAAAATAACTTTACCTCTAAGACATTGTGATGGGCATTTTTCTAGACCGATTAATTAACTGAGAAAATTATCTGTAGATGAATGCATAATGAAAATAATCATTAACTGCTCAGAGTTGTTGTTTGTCCTTCAGTTTTTCCGAATCTTCTTGTGACCTTGCATAAAGTTTTAAACCAGTTTCACTTAAAGTATAATTACAGCAACTCTAAATTTGATATTTTAGTGGTTGGTCCACCGCTGCCAGACGGCAGCAAGTTGGAAAAAGTTCTGGCACCGCAACAGCTACTAACTTTTTGATGATCAATTTTTGTGAAAAGAATTTGGCGCCCAGTTCAATTCTGAGGGCCAGTGCCGGGCTCTGACCTGGCCAGTGTTTAAAGAGCATCACTTTAGAGGCTCCCTGTTTATCCAACTCCAGACAGTGGTAGCTTCTGACACACAGCCAGGGATGTCACTATGATTCATGGTCCTTTCCGACACCTCGCTCACGCCTTTACTCTTCTTAATCTCTTTGCGCTCTTTTCCTTCCTTTGCCCCTTTGCCTCTGCCTCTCTCGCTCTGATGATGAGTTTTCCTTTTGTTTGAGATGGGCAGAAATGATGTCGTCATTTAAAGCAGGAGCCCAAAGCCGGGATGGAGGCCTCGCCTTCAGCTTAGTGGACTAGCCTGTATGTATATCATGATGGATAACCTTCCCGGGGGGGATTCGCTTCCGTCCGGTGTTATGAAAAGACAGAACTGTAAAACAGAGAGGAGACGACTGAGGGAGAAAGTCTACCTGCCCCTTTTTATCTTAAACTCTTTTTATCCTCTCTTCACGCTCATGGTCCCGCTGCTCATCCCATCACTCTCCTCCTCTCTCAAACAAGCCATATCCTCCCCCTTGATTTCTTTCTCCCCCCTCTGTCACCCGCTTCTCCTGTCATCTCTTCCTTCGTAAACGAGAGGCCGAGGCCGCTCTAATCACCGACTTCATTAGTGATGATTGATAAGAGGCAGGAAGGTGTGTCTGTCTAAACATCTATAGATGCTGCGTGTCCATTTATGCGCGTGACCCCGCCCGCCTCCCCCTCAACATTTCCCCCGCGTACTCCACCAGACATCACCCCTCCGTCTCCCCCCGTGATGCATTCGGAGCCGGTGATGGCAGCAGCGGTTCAATACTTGGGGTAATGAATGTGTTTAATAAGCACAGTGGGTCGATGGGCTTAATGAAGGTGTGACAGAGGATGGGGCCTGGAGAATGCTGCTGTAACGAGACTCTAACGAGCCTCTGGGGTTAACGAGGTCAAGCTATAATCGGGATTTCCTCACCTGTACAGTGTGCGCCTGTCTCTCTCCGTTTTTGTCCCCTACTCCAGCTCTTGAGCTTGGCCTTTGCCTTCCCTCCGCTCGTGTTTCCTTACAGTACTTTGTTTATCCCTCTCTTGTTTCGTCACATGTCTTCGTGATGTTTTTTTATTCCATTCACTGTCCTGTCTCTGTTTGCTTGCTCTAAAGTGCTTCTCTCTGGGTTGTTGTTGTTATTTTTTTCCTTCGCTAACCTCTGTCTCGCTGCGTCATGTCCATCTTTGAATACAGGCCGAAAAGCCCTAGAGTTGCTGCGAGACCCTTTTTGTCCTTTCTAAGAACCGGGATTCTAAGAGGCCTGCCAGGCTATTCCTGGAGACTTGGGACCGTAATTGTAGTGGGCCCTGACGTCAGAAAAACCTCTCTGTTCCAGATACTGACAGATGAACATCATGCTGCCTCACTGCTGCTGCTGTTGTTGTTGTTGTTGTTGTTGTCGTCCTTCATGGAACCTGAAATACTGCACATTTCCGTTTAGGGAAAACTGCATCACGCTGAAATACAGCTCACTCTTTTGGAGATTTAAGTGATTTAATATTTACAAGGACAGTTCCAGCATCAAATTAAAATTTTGTTCATTGACTTGGTTCATAGTTGATTCATGCCACCTCCGTATATCCCATTTTAAAATGCAGCTGAACAGCAGTATTTGCTCTGGGGTTCACTGAAGTATGTGGGTAATGCTGGAAATTAGAATTTAATGGACTTTAGCATTACATACAAACAGGAAATGATTTAAGGTGCGAGGCAACAGAGGCATAACTATGACTTTTAAATACTGAAAAAAAACAAACGGACTAAATCTGTGTGTGTGTGTGTTTTGAATGTTGTTGCTGGAGTAGTTTTCCAAATGTTTGTATTGAAAGAATTTTTTTTCCACTCAATTATGTTTATTTTCCCGTATGAAATTAGTACACAGCAGAGTTAAAATGTAATCGCAGTAAATGTTTTTACACGCAGCTCTTTACTTCAAAACTAGAAATATGTTGACTGGCTTTCTCAAAGTTACAGGATGGGGTGTGTGTGTGTGTGATCTGTTTGTTTTTCCATCTGAGGCCGCTGGAGCTGTTGCTGCTGCCTACAGCATGGAGATGGAGAGAGTTGCTTGTTGGTTCACTCTGGGAAGAGATTTATTCTGAGTGCAGATTTAACATTGGTGAGGCTAGTTTTTTGGCTTTTTTCTTTCCTGGTGGGTTTACTCCCTTGCTCGGCTGATGGACTTGCACGGGGAGTTGCTTGGACTAGGAGTCAATAAAGGCTTTTCTGTTCTCTGAAACTGTTCAGCACAGCACAATGTTGTTTTTTCCGAACTTTATACCACTGAAGTGTATTAAAGGTGAGAGTTTCATAAGCTTTGGGGTTCTACTATTTAGTGAGATTGGAAATACTGCCTGTTATAATTATTTGTGTATTATAATTCTAAAATGTTTTCAGTTGATAAATGACTGTTATTGTTATTGTTGGTGGTATTGTTGCATTGTTTAATCGGTTATTTAATCCACACCTGAAACAAAAGCAATATATTCATTTCATAATTTTATGAAATGGACAAAAAGAAGAAAATGGTAGCCTTTGTGAAGCTGTAATCAGCAAAGTCTGTTTTTATGAAATAAATGACTAAAACAATCATTGTTTAATAAAAAAAAAGAGTTTGTGTTGCTCTCTTTTGTGTTAGCGGCGTTAAATAGTAACTCCACTTTTAAAAGATGGTTTATAAATCCTTTATTTGTTATTTAAATGCACAAATCATTAATCATGATTAAAAACAAACAAAAGAAGGTGACTGATTCTTTAATATGTCCATATATGCCACATGAATCTGTTCAAAGCCGTGTTTTTCCAAATACAGATTTGTTATTGCATGCCATTGTGACGTATTTAATAGAAACCTTGTCAGTGTCTGCGCAGCTTCACTTGCATGGATTGAAGTTCACCAGTCAGCTGTTTCTGTATCTGGAAGAAATTCCATTTGTTTCTGTGCCTCTGTCTAAACAAGAAGCAGTTATGTTGTACTTGTTATTGTTTTTTGTTGCACCAATGGGAGATTTATTTTTCTTCCACTTTCTGCTCAGCGCCACCTTCAATTTTATTTTCTTTCAATTGAATTTTTTCCTCACTTAGTTCATAAGAGTTTATGATTTGAGTTTTATGATTTGACTTGAGTGCAGAGTCATACTGTACATCCGCTGCTATGCACAGAATTTATGAGACGTGTTGTTAAGAGAAATATTCTCTAACGTAACAAGTGTGGATAAAGAGAAGGCTGGCTGGCGTGGGTGGGTGGTGTGAGGACTGCCTCAGAGGTTACCTCGGGCTTAAACAAGAAACCCTGCAGGTTTTTTTTTGTTGTTGATGGTTGGTCCAGAACAAAACAAAACCGGTGGTAGTCGGCATTCAGTACTCCAAGGCCAAAACCAAACATTTGCTCTGGTGTTGGCTCTCGCACTTTCATGGTTAAACATACCCGTGGATGCTGCTGTTCGGAAACCTTACCACACCTGGGCCATTGGGTTAAACGATGAAGCTCCGCCCTCTGCCAGCCGGCCGAAAAGAAAGCAGCAACTTCTAATATGACCGCTAAAGAGCACGCTGCTCAACCTCACAGTGTTTAAACCATACCTGCGACTTTTAATGTCTTGGTTCAGGCGAAATACAAATTCATGTTGCTTGTCCAGACATTCTTCCGCTTGTCCAGAGTGTTAATCTAATCGATTTCAATAATGTTAAACTCTGCAGCAGTTTTTTTTTTTCCTCTCCTGTCTTTGAGAAACAGTCATTACTCTCTGCTTCCTCGCTGGCCGGCACCAGTATTTCACCAGTGGAAAAGTGTGACTTGCTGAACCTCACATTTCTTCGCCTGGCGTTGCCCGAAGGCAACACCGTTATGAGATATAGCATAGAGACAAGCAATCGATTAATGGTGCACTTAGCTGGGCTAATTAACAGCTATGTAGAAGTAGAGAAAGCATCGGGCAGCATCAAGGAGGTTGTTTCCCCATCGCTGAGACTCAGGATAACCTTTGAATCATAGATCACTTTACAGCATGGTTTACATCATGTGTTGCAGGCCCTAGCAGCTTCATAGACACCTTGCACATTGCCCTGGGTCAACTTTATTGCTGGGAAGGATAGCACAGGTCGCTGAGGTGAACAGAGGTTCGATTGACTTATCTTGTTACTGCAATGAAAACACATTTTGTCTGTGGCTGTTTAAGACAACTTTAAGAAGCTGGTTTTGGATTGCGTGATAAAAACCTCGTATCAATGAATCTTCTTCACCAGTACATCCGTTTTATATTTGTCTCTTACATCAAATTTGTTGGTAACAATCCAAACGTCTACATTTCAACCTTGTTTTTCTCTCTCTTTTTTTCTTGCTTCTCCGTTTTTCCACCTGTCATTCAAGCAGCTTCTCTCCTTTGAGAGTAAGAATGACACCAACAGCAGATTTTATTGTCACCTGCCACTCCACGTCTCTCTTTGCCTTTTCTCTCCTTGAATCTTGCTTCCTACCTCTCTGCTCTTCTCCCTTTGCATCCGTCCTTGGCTCCTATCTATCTCCAGTGTGAATCTGGCTTAGCTAAATTAACTCTCAATTAAAAGTGAATTTGGTGAAAATGAGCACGCTTCTGAGGGCACAGATAAAAGGAAAAAGCAGAGCCAATGGGCTGGCTGGCTGTCTGACTGTCTGTCTGACTGTCTGTCTGACTGTCTGTCTGACTGTCTGTCTGACTGTCTGGCTGGCTGGCTGTCTGTCTGTCTGTCTGTCTGTCTGGCTGGCTGGTTGGCTGGCTGTCTGTACCCGGCTGCATCCTGTATTTTGGAGCATGCAAAGTAAATTATGTGTGTGTTGCTGAGTGAAGGCAGCTGATTTGCATTTAGATAAATCCCTGTGGATGTGTGGTTGTCATTGAGATGCAGGGGGCTGAATCCAGTGGCCCCCTATCCAGGCACTACTACATGTACCTGCAGGGGAGGGAGTGTGTGTGTGTGTGTGTGTGTGTGTGTGTGTGTGTGTGTGTGTGTGTGTGTGTGTGTGTGTGTGTGTGTGTGTGTGTGAAAGCTCTTAGCATGCGGTACTACCTGGAGCATTTGCCCCACTTCTCTAGACAGTGGTGAAGGGATGAAAATATGAGCCATTACTGGAAACATAGGCGTGTTCACGTGTGTGTGTTTGCACAAAATGAATTTGCGGCTGACCTTCCTATACATCCACAGGACTAAAATAATGACTAATAAGAACTGACTGCGCACCACCGGCAGCCAGCATCCCATTACACACACTGTTGATACAGTATAGCAGCAAAGAACTGCTGAAGGTGTGGCTGCTCAAATTTCTCATCTGTCCTTCCTGACGTTACACAATTAAAAGCTGCATGTTATGAAAGGGTTACCTTTTCTCCTGACCTGTATTCCTACTCTAGCTCTGATTGGTTAACCCTGACCCCACCAAACCAACGAAGGCAGCAAACACCAGCCGGTCTTGGTGGACTGGTTGCTGGCGGGGGAAAGAAATGATGTGTCACAAAACATTAGGAAATGGGAGGCATTCAGTGTCCAGAAACTGACAGTTTTCATTAGTTTTGATTATATAACAACATCCCTTCTACAAGCCAGCACAAATCATCTGTCACCTGTAAGTTTGTATGTTTTTATGTTGCTAAATGCATTTCCATTACTTACGCCTAGAGACAGACAGATTTTTATTGATACATACTATTTATTCTGTATTTTCTCAGTTAAGCTAATTAGGTATTATGTACTATACTATAATTAGTTTGCAGTGTATATGTTAAATTATTGAAACAGGCCAAATAATATTTAACCTGAATATTCTTCAGTAAAGTTATTTGTTTAAGAAAGCAGCCTTGGGAGACTTGGGACACGATATTGGTACACAATCGATGCACAATCCACATCAAGAAGGTCCATCATTGCATCTCAGATATGTCCTATATGTGTAATTGGTGAATCTTTACCTTCTAAAATCACTATCAGTGTCTCAAAAAACATAATCAGTCGGGCTGTCCTACCTTCTTCGTGGCGATGCACAAAGCCGAATTCTGCTCTTAGAGGATCTGTTTTGAACGGGTCAAAATATAATAGGTTAAAAAGCTTCCAAGTGATTTGCAGGAAAACATCATGTAGGATAATGTGTGTTTTAAACTACTGGTCAGTACCTGAAGTTCAATCAGGTATCAGTTTGACAAAAAGTAGCATGAAGTCATCAAGTGCTGGATGACTTGTTGTTGATGTCAGTGTTTGTGCAGGGTGCTGTGGTTCAGTGCTTTGGGCCTGTTGATGGATTGGCAGAGGGGGAGGCGGCTTGCTTGTTGATTGACAGTCAGGGCTGAGTGTGGGCAGATGGGCTGGAGTGGCTGTAAATATGAAGCGTGTGTGACAGGTGAAGGTCAGTGTGGTGGGAGGTAGAGGAGCAGCTGAGCTTGGTGGGAGGGTGATGTGCTCTGTGTGTGTGTGTGTCAGCGCGTGTGTCTGTGTCAGAGAGAGAGCAAAGCTAACTCACTAACTGTGCGTTCTTGTGTGTGAGACCGATTTCATCTCACATGATCAAAGCTGTTAACTTCAGCACTATTGTTAAGAAAACCCAAGACAACACAAGTTTTGGCTCAAGCCTTGTTCTAGCTCAACTCAAAGCCTCAGTATAGTGCCTTTTCTGCACAAACCTAGGTGTAAGGTGCAGGGGTCAAACATTCAGGCCTGTACCCGTCTCCTGGTGTACGCCACACGTGAACTTGTCGAGAATATAGTGACATATATCACTTTTTTCCACATCTCTGTAGACCAGTGCCGGTCTTCTTTGCACCGAACTCTCACACGTGCATTCATCTTTCTGACGAGGGCTTTATGCAGCGCGACCTCACTGTAATATCCTCTCTATGTGATTGTCGACAGGCTGTTCTTGCCGACTGTCTGATCACGTCCTGCACTGACATTCTCAGTCACCTGTCTCAGTTCTTCTGTTTCTCCTTACATATCCTACTTATGCACGGGCATCATGCTTTTACCTGGTCGGAATATTCAAGGTTACCTGGTGGAGACAGACACGGGAGGCGTTAAAAGCTACATTTTTTATTGACAAGATTTAATGACAAAGATTTAATGAACAAGATTCACTCAAATTCAAATTCACCTCAAAATGTTATGCCACTGCATACTATTTTTTTAAGATTTATTTTCATTCTCACTTAATGAGTAGAGCTTTGTCTTTGTCAGTATCTTTTTATTCCTCCGTATTCGGCAACTTATGCCGGTGCCCATACAGTTTTTCTGAAACTGCAGTGCCCTCCGTTTCTTCCGTCCTTTTTCTGCTCTGACTCTATCTGAAGTGTATCGATAGAAATCTTAAACTGATTAGCCCTCTTTGACTGTGTCCATGCAGATGCAGCCTAATCGTATTCAGGAAACTCTTTGCTCTGTCTCCCCTTTTTACTGTACCTTCCTCCATTGATCTCTTTCTCTTCCTCAGTAAATCCCTCTCTTCCATGAGTAATCCATTGTGGTGTTCCCATGTCTGCTGGAGCTGTGCCAGAGTAGCGTGGGATTACTACGGCTGGAGACACCACACACACGGCCCATAAATACGCTTCCCAATGTCTCCCTTCACTATGGCGGGTACCACAGGAATGTGCCAGGGGACGTCCATGTTGACTGTAGAGGGCCTATCTGGACTCAAGGGAAGCTTCCGCATGGCACTAGGTCAGGGAAAACCTTTCTTCCTCCTCCTACAGGGTTGTATCAGGGGACGATGATTTAGTGAGAAACCTGGCTTCCTTATTCACTTTCTCACACTCTTATTTGAGAATCTGGCAGCTTTTGTAAAAGAAATAAGGGGATTTTTAAGTCAGGTGAATCGATTCGGTTAGGTAGCAGAAGGGAGAGGGTAGGGATTAGGCCCTGTTAATGGCAGCGCCTCAGGATGATTTTTAGGTGTTTTTTCTATTTAAAAAGTTGAATTTTTAATGCAGTGGGGGTGTTTTTTTCGGGTAGGATTCTTTTAATGTTTGCACATTTATCGGGATCGACCATTATTCATTGCACTTGACCTGATCAATACTCTTTAAATATGCTGGATATATGGGTCGGATTTTTCGCTGCCTAATCGATCATAAGTTCCTGGTCTCCACCCCAAAGAACTGGCAAAGCTTTTCAAAAAGACCTTTCCTTGTTTTCTCCAAGTAAGTTTGGGATAGACAAATATATTGTACTGCGGCCCGTTTCACTGGACACCCTACTGTGAGATGTTAACCTGTGCAGAGGATCATGCTTCATGAAAATACATACATGGTGTGCTCATGTTGTATGAGACGGCTGTTAGAGATGGGAAATATTCCCATGGACTTGGGAACGTTCTCTGAGGACAACTCGAGACTGTTTTATAAATGTTGCCTGTGAGATAGTGTGAAATGCCAATGTAATTCTACATCCATGTTATATTAATAAGTCAGATATATCTGCTTTTAGAAATTTTGGATTTTCAGAATCTAGAAGTTGGAAATTAGCAGGGACAGAAGTAATAAATAGCGACAAATTACTCAAATAAATCCGAGAAATAGGCTGAAGAACTCAATAGAGCCTAATTTTTCAAGAAGATTAGTCTCCCCAAATCATCAAGATAAAAACAATTTCTATCAAAAGTAGAGTGTAGTTTATTTTAGAGGCATGAGATAAACTTTTTTCCCCATGTGAGGCAGCGGTGTTAGAATTGAGTTTAAAAACATCCGACATGGCAAAGCTGCAGTACAGATCTGATCATGTTTGAAGGAACTTATTTCGAATAGTGTAACCCATAAATTGCACAGTACCTCGCCTCTGTGCAATTTTAAATGAATAGACTAATGTTCATCTATGAATGTTAATTAAAGGGACCCGGTGGAGTTTTTATTGTAAACAAACATGATTTATTCCCTCCTTGGCACCTGCATGGAGATACAGATGAAACAGTCTTTCCCACATAGTGTGAGAGATGTAACCATGGTTTTGCACGTTATTGTACCAGAGTAATATTAAGTGTGCAGAGGCTCTCTTTCTACTTTGTCAGCTGACAGAATATGAGAGGACAAGGGTAAGGGAGGTTTGCTGACTGGAGGAATTAAAGAGTTCTCCACTCATATTCGGGATTTAGCAAGATCAGGTAGAGCTGGTCATGGCTCTGCGTGTGTGAGTGTGTGGAGTCTCATCCTGCCTCTGTATTTCACTTTCTCCTCCTCCCCTCGTCTCTCCTCTCTGTCTTTCTCCCAGTAATAAAGAAGAGTATTTATTTCCCCCTCTTCGGCTCTCAGGTCTCTTAAAGGGAGTCGGGGACTGAGCTGATATTAGACGGTATATGTGTGTTTGTGCGTGCAACAGTGTGTGAGTGCGCGCGCGCGTGCGGTTGCTGCTGCTGTTCTCTCGCTCTCACGCTGTACTGTCTGCTTGTCTCATCACCCATCCCAAACGTACAGTTGCGTCTTCTTGCGTGCTAACACACCGAGATTGAAAGTTGCTGATTCCGAGCCGCGGGGACTCATAGAGGAGAGGCCTCTGGCGGGGGCTGATTGAGCTGTGCTGAGCTGAGGTAGAAAAGTTACAGTAGCATGCTATTACCTGCCAGCACCAATGGAGTTTATTAGCATTGCAGATACGCTCTGGCAGAACTCAGTGCAGCCAAGCAAATAATTTTATGACTAGGGTCCATGAGGGAGTTATAGGGCTAAAAAGGTTTGTCTCATTCGTGTCAACCATACTTCAACTCGGGCTCTCTTTGAGTGCCAGCGTACAAAGAAATGAAAAGATTATTTTCTTGTGTGTAAGTATGTGAAAGACCCCTTTAATTGAACTACTTAGGAAACAATCTTTCTGACTTACAGTAGCCACAATTATTAACTCCTGACATACAGTTGGCTGGCTGTGTGTTGTTGGACTGTACAACATATTTCTTGTGTAAACTCACTAATTGGGATAATAACAATCAAGGTCACGCTGGATTATTTACATATGTTGGTTGGGAAGACTTAACACGAGTGCAGGAAGAACAGGGTTTTGTCGCGCTCTTTCTTACATGCTAAGGCAGCAGAGCAAAGATGGGCTCAGAGTGTTATGCTGGTGAATTAGCTC
Organism: Nibea coibor; assembly: GCA_023373845.1. Taxonomy (NCBI): domain Eukaryota; kingdom Metazoa; phylum Chordata; class Actinopteri; family Sciaenidae; genus Nibea; species Nibea coibor. The sequence goes on along the minus strand of CM041737.1, from coordinate 9,440,675 downwards.
TTCACAGCTTTGGGACTGAGCCTGACAGTTGGCACAGTGAAGATGATTTATGACTGGCCAGGAGAGTCAGAGATGGATGAGGAGAAATAACTTTGATCAAAGTTGTTCTCTAACAACAGAAGAAAGCTCCCTCTTAGTCCCTGTTGATATCTGGCAGTGGCCTGACTTTATTTTCCAGAGGGAAGCAGCCGAGTCTGTCAGCTTGTTTTATAGTCGCACGCTTGTACTTTACACAGAGTGCAAATGGTTTACAAGCAGATAGAGGAGTACACATGATTATGCACCTGTGATTAATAACATTTCATCACATTCTGTCTATTGCAAGAGGATCTGCACGCAATATAATTATGCGGACGTGTAGCCAACAAGCAGCAGATAACGAGAAATAACAGAGAGGATTGCATCATCCCACTGAGAAAGAAAAGTTCTGTTAGTGTTTTTTTTTTTTTTAAAGCAGCACAGCACACACTATATCTTGTTGTCACGAGCTGCTCACTGATAGGTGGCTATTTATATTTAAATTCAAATAACTCCAGACTAATACCAAATGACTCATTCAGATTAGTTTAAAATGAATAAAATCTGTAATATTTCTCATTGGCCTATTTATGTATCTGTATTTTTTTTTAATTGAAAAACCTAGACATGTTCTGTATGTGATTATTTACAGGAATAGTATTCATTTCCTGTTGGATCCTTAAGTCATGTTCAAGGTTAAGGGACAGGTGAGAAAATGGATGGACGCACATTTCTGAGCAGCCAAAAAATAACTACTAAAACTTTGAATAACAGGACGTCCTTAGACCTGGGAGGGTAGGGGTTATGACCATGAACTGCAGCATCCCTGATCTGAGTCCGGCTTTGTTGCATGTCGTTTCTTGTGTCTCGGTGGTTACATTTTCAGTATTTTCTCGACTGTCAACTCTGTAATAAAGGCATAAAACGCTGCAAAGAAGTTGGAATAAAACAGGTGGCATACGAGGCCACCTCCTTACAAACAGGAGAAAAACACAGCTTAGTAATTGGACACATGCACAGACACAGATATGTTGGCTCGTGTTGTGGCCTCTTCCAGGGCTTAGATGTTCTGTTGCCAAGACTCCTGTGGCTTTCTAGCTCAGTGTGTGTCCATCCCTGCTCATCTGCTGCCTTTCTACAGGTCAAACCCTAATCCTGTGAAGGGGTTTGGGGCCGGTTGCCCCAGGAAGGGGGGTTTACCATGCTTGTCTCATAGGGACCAATCAAGACCGGCTATCTGTTCTAGGGTTCCTGTATCGCGATTGTTCAGATGGCAGTGAAGGAGGAAGTGGGGGAAAAAGATGGAGTCATGTTGGGAAGGCTGCATGATGTCCATTAAAGGCAGATTGAGAAGAAGACATCCAACATTGATGAAAGAAACACACACATGCACACAAACACATGCACACCCACCCACCCACACACAGACAGACACAAAGTCTGGTTTAAATATGTCATTGTTTCCGACCTTGTTTTGTCTCGTCCTCTCTGATATCCGATATCAAAGACATGTTTGTCTGATGAGCTGTTTGCCTGCCATTGTTTTCCACATTTGCTACTTTCCAGTGCCTGGATGACATCACTCACCCATTCCTCTTTCATTACCGCGGCGACCGCATCGCAAAGGGCATTGATTCTGTATTTGGGGAATTAATTCACGCTCAAATTGCAACTGTTCATTGAGATTAACTGTGATTGTATTTTTATTACGTAACTAATGCCAGGCATGTGATGTACTACACGGCCTGTTTTAGATATTTGATGAACTAAAGTGACATGTGGCCTCAGTATTAACTCCCCTTATACTACTTAATTATTGTTTAAATGTCAAAAATTGTGTCATAGATTAGTCTGGTACTCACAAACAAGTTTGTGATGTTTGAAAAAATACGTTCTCAAGACGTTTGTTTGCCTCCCCTTCCACCTCTTGTCTCCGTCCGTGCCTCCCTCCCTCTTCTTCCAGCTCAGACACACTGATAACCCCTTGAGTGTGTCTGAGCTCTGTGAGAGCCAGTGTTTGATTCTCTTCTGTCTGTGTTCCCGGAGCCTGGCCAGCTCCCCAAAACCCCCCCCAACATTCACTGTGTCTCTCTCGCATCTCCCATCCTCCCTCTGCCATAAGACCCTGGCTGACCTGGCACGTAGGCACATACTCTGCCCACGTCTCCCACCCATCTCCCCAAATCCCCTGTCCCCCCCCCCATCCCCTGTCCCCCCCCCCCCCCCCCCCCCACACACACACACACACACACACACACACACACACACACACCCCTCCTAGTCTCCTCTCTCAGCAAGGACTTGAATTCACCATCCAGCCACCGCTGTTGTCTGGACCTGAAGCACAAGCCAGGTCCCTTTGTTCTGAGTGATAAAAAGAAGAAAGCGGGGTGAGGGAGGAGGATTAATTTAAGCGCAGGCCAGACGACACATCTGCTTGTTGTGTTCGTGTCTTTCCATTCCCTCCCGTGGTTTCCCTTGCTTTCGTTTTATTATCTTTGGTGAGAGCAGAGGATATTGGGTCGAGATGCATGGTGAACTCTCAGGGCCGTGACACTCCTCTAATCCGCTCTCTGTTCTGTCTTTTGCCCTTTCTGTCTTCCTGCTGTCTCCATCCAGCATTACCTCCTTTCCTCCCTGTCCCCCCTTTCTTTTCTTCCTTTCCTTTGGCCTTCAGTGCAGCATAATCTCCATTTCTTCTCCTTTGAAGAGATGACCCCCTTCATTCATTTGTATGGTGAGGAAGCAGCAATAAGAGGAAACGATGCGCTATTATTCACGGCAACGATTCTGACTTTGTCTCAAGTAGCCAATAAACGTCGCATTAACGAAGACCACAGCCAGGTAGACGCAGTCCATCCCTGTTAAAGTAGGACATATCACTCTTTGCTTCCTGTCTTTTATCTTGAATTCTTCCGTCTCTCTTTTCCTCCTCGACATGAAAAACTGGGTCACTTTTTTTTCTCCTTCTGTGTGATTCACCTTTGCTTTTAAGGAATCTCTGCCCCCTCCCTCAACCTCCCTCTGACCAGTTCATTGTCCTGAGGTCCGGGTCATGGTCACTGGTCCATGTCAGCTCTCTCAGTGGGCGTGTTTGACGGCCTTTCTGCTCTTCTGACAGCTCTCTGGGTCAGCGGAGACAAAGACGACGAATGGGAAGGGATTAGTCCTTTATTTATGGTCTTTTATTCTGCATGCTTGTAGAGGAATTTGCAAACATACAATTATGATTTAATGGGCATGAAAACTTTTTTTTTTTTTTACAGTTATTTTCTTTTTTTCTGTTCTTGTGAACCTGTGTTACTTGCATATTCATAACTGTATGTCGGTCAACAAGGGCATGCAGAGGGAGTGACCTTTAACCCTGACAGGGATCTTTGGCACTTTAGGTCGGTTGTGGGCACTAAGAACAGATCTAAAATGTCTCTGATCAGACAGGACAGGAACTCAGGCCAGCGGGTGAGTCTCCCCATTTCCTTGGCCTCCTGCCCCATCCATTGTCATCCTTCTGGCCCCTGCTTGCCCTTTCATCCCAGCTCATACTCAGCATCCCCCGCCTGCTGAACCAATAGGGAATTATTGTAGGAACAAGAGTGAGAGAAAGTCGGAGGAGGAGGATGGGGGCTGTCTTGTCTGCTCTGTCACTTCATGCTGACACGGTGTGAGGCGGAGTGACACTGAGCTCAACCATGATGTCTGGGAGCAGTCTGGCCCAGGAAGTCTGACCTCTATGACCCTTTCCCAGACCAGTGGGATAGACACGGACTGTCTTTTGTTTGCCTAGTGTAAATGTGTGTGTGTGAGAGAAAGCAGGAAAGGAAAACAGAAAAGAAACTGGGGCTGGGGTCTCTGAGGAGGGACTTCCATCTCCAAAAGGTACAGATCAGCAAAGCTTTGCTGTTTATACAATAGAAGAAAAGTTTTTGATGAAATTGCCTGAAAAATGCTGGCTCAGGAATTGTGGTGAATAGTTCATAGTTCTGCCTGCTGCTGCTGCTATTGATGTTGGGGGCTAAAGGCAAACTGTAGCCACTGCTGAATGGGAAAGAAAGACCCTTAAAACTGTAATTTTTAATGCCCAAACAGCCAGAGAGTATAATGGAAAGATTTACCAACTGCATATATGTATAGTTTAAATACACTACACACTCTTCTAGTGAGTGTTAGGGTGTGTGCAGAGTGCATGCAGAGCAAATTCTAGAGTCACAGCGATTGAGTGCAAAGAAAAGCACGAGTAGACTCAAAGACTTGACGTGTTGAAACAAGGTTGACGCAAAGATGACACTGCATTCTGTGTATGACTCCACTCAACAAATGTTCAGATAATGAAAATATAAATAGAAAAGGAGAATAGGGGAGGAATAATAAACCGAAGATCTTTCTGAGTTCTAAAATCAAAGTTAAAATTTGTGTATCAAAAGAAGTCCTTCACCAGACACACATTTGCAATTACGTAGAATACAAACAAGCTTCAGAACACCCACATAATAAATGTATGGTTTGAAATTTTAGGCAGGGATTGAATCATCCATACCGAGACCCATCTGCAGAAATACACACACACACACACACGCACGCACACACACACGCACACACACACACACACACACTTTGTATACAAAAGTGTATAATAATTCTGCACTTTCTACAAGGATTACTTTATATATATATATATATATATATATATATGTGTGTGTGTGTGTGTGTGTGTGTGTGATCCCTTAGCAGCACCTGGAGTGTGGGACAGAAACATTTATACATTCCTCTTGGAATTTCAAATGGCACATAAGTTAGTGTGTATCCTTACAGTGGCATAATTACAGTCTCCATCATTTTGTATGTGGCATTTTTTGCCCTTCAAATGTTTGAAAGTGGTTTCACACTCATGAAAGGAATGACCTCTTTGAGTCCTCAGGCAAGGCTTGGATTGGATTTTCTGCATTGGCCCGAAACTTTCTGCAGCTGGACACTTTTGGACCCCCTTCTGTGGCCCTCCGGGGGACATTTACTGGGCAGTGACAACCTTCAGACACGCAGAGAAAACTTACCCTCTAGTGAGCAGACTGGCCATAACAATGCAATTATCATGCATCATATACGTGCTTGTTGGCACTATTGTCGTGCTCTAACCTAACTCAGACGCTATTGTTGGCCTCTCACCTTTGTCTGAGACTCATTGTCACCCAGCGCTTTCTGTGAAAGCTGCGCAGCGCTGAAAGCTTGAAATCGAGGGGCACAATAACACTGACACTCAAGTGGCTTTCCCTAACTGTAGCCATTTTGCTCCAATGTATTAGGAGTTAAAAGGAGAATGTGATAGGAAGGCTTGTTAGACATGTGAGAAAATATAAAAAGTCCCCCAAGAAATGCTCCAAACACTCTTGTTCAGCTTTAAAAGACTTAACTCACTTTAAAGTCAAGTACTGGAGAAACCGTGAGACTGACTCTGTCTTAGGTTCTCTCTCTTTTCCTCTGCCTCTCACAAGAGCTACGATTCTTTCTGGAGAAAGCATGGACATGCAACAGCTCCATCCATTTCACAAATATACAAGCCTAGTTAGACCACTACACTTACTGTTCTGTGTATAATGATGTGTCCTGCTTCGGCACAAGGTAAGATAAATGGAATATCTCCTCTGCACTTGTTTATGTAAGTCCCTTAGACGAAGTAGTGACATTGGAGTTCCAATTACCTGTGCAATATCAATGTGGTGCTTAGAACAGAGACTTGACTCCACTTACAGCTGATAGCTTTGTCTCTAAGGGTCTTTACTCTAGCTCCTAATATGTAGTGTGGTATAATAGATGAGTTGACAGTCTTGGAGGCTTGGCTTACATGCTGCGGGAGCCGACAACAATGCAGCGTGGCAGTTAAGGGATGAAGGCTGCTGTTGTGTGCGTGTTCATGTCCACTGTCTGCTTTGCCATTGCACGGGGCTGCTTTGTTACTCTGCAGCACCGTGGGACTGTCAGCTATCATTAAATGCAAACATATCCGCTGTACAGATTGACTAAAATAAGTAAAAACTACATAGTTTTGGCATGCGGAGTCACGGCATTATCAGTCATGTTAGGTACAGAGAGATTCTGACTCACATCCTGTATTTTATCTTGTTATTTCCATTTCACTTATTCCGGCTTTTCACTGAAGAGAATTTAATGATCTTCCACTGCTCGCAGGAATTGTAATTTTCTTGTGAGGTTGGTTGTACTCAGCTAAGATGCTGCTCACAAACAGCAGCATTAAAACACCGACATTTTCCTGGAACTTGGGTACTACTTCACAGAGTTTTTCCTCTCGCCGTGTACTTGTACCAGTGTTCTAGTGTATAGAAGTGCACTCTTGTCTACCCTGGAGAATTGCTAGTGTTTTCATCAAGCGCTTATTTTCTCCTATCAGAAGAACTCATTTACTGCCATGCAGTCTTGTACAATACGAAAACAAAATTGCTTTAGCCAGGTAATCCATCACAGCAAATACGAAGCCTTAATTTGTTTTGGTTTCCCCAAGTTGTTGCCCAGGATGAGCGTTTTCTTGTCAGCGTGGGTATATAATGCCATGCTTATTGTCAATCACCTGACGCCCACCGGAAGAAATCCATGTCAGGAAATGATGACGGGTTAATATGTCGGATTTAAAACTGATTTGGGACATCTTGAATTTTATTTCCAGCTAAGTTAACCCGGCAAAGTTTGTATTTCAGTAGCAATAAAAACAAACGCTTCAAAAATTTCAAAACTCTCTGTCCCATTTTTAAGTGAGAACTAAATGTGAATAGTTTGTGCCTGTTCGATAGCAAGCCACATACTCTAATCGTAAAATTTGGAATTTGGGGTCCATTTACTCATGTTGACCCTGTTGATAAGGTTACGGGTGACATAGTTTGTTTAAAAAAACAGCATCGACTTTTGGAGAAACGCAACCCGACGTCCCGCTGTGGTGGCCAGTCCGGTAAATCCACCTTTCAAATTGCTCCACTCTCATCTCACTGAAACCAGGTAATGTCCAGGTGGAGTTCATGGACTAATTTATGATACTTTCAAAGATGTGTCCTCATTTGGTTTACTTCATACATCTAGTTTCTACATCTGTGTCTGGCTTGCAGTCTGTGTTGCAATACCAAGAAGCTCTGTGTCCATTAGCTTGAGAGAGAGAGAGGTGGTTGAGTAACATAGACAGTAAATGAGAGAACGCGAGAACGCCGGTGAATCAGAGGAATAAAAAGTTATTCTGGTTGTTTGACAGCTGTTATATGTTCATCACAAATATGCACACCCACATGCTAATCGCTTGATTTGGTCTGAAAATAATCTTATTGTGCTAATATTACTCCAGGCAGTTGCATTTTTAAATGCTTGACAAGCTCACGCTTAGCCCCGATTTCTCCACCTGTGGTGTGAAATTCAAAATTCCACACATTTCTGGTGTCACAATTACCCGGGATTAGCATAGTTCGGTAGTCACTAGTGCAACAAGGTGTGCAACACATTAGAGTGATGGCAAATTTAAGAAGCTCCCCCCTGCTGGAGTACAAGGCACGGCCTATTGAACATCAAACGTTTAATTCGGTAACACCGTTGCAGATTCAAACTTTTTTAGTGCTTCAGTTACGGTCCTAAACAGCAGGCATCACAATCTGATTGGCAGATAATGTAAACCAGACGTAGATGTCACTAAATTGCTTTAAACAGCTCTATGTGTAAGGTGGTGTAAGGTCACTTTATGCACTGGCTGATCATGCGGCAGTACAGTGTGTGGTTTTGCAGAGACATATGTTTCTGTAGCTCTTAATGACTTCCCTTCTTAAACTTTATTTACTCGACTGCTGCATAGAACAATAGGCCTCACCGCATGTCTGCTAAACAAATGCCAGGTGAGGTTGATTGCACCCTTGTGTATTTTAAGTTATGCTCCTCTTCGCGAGAATACGTTCAGCGACGTGCGAGTTGTACCCGCAGCCTTCTAGTAATTGCGGGTGCAGGCAGGGGAGCACACACCTGTGTACTCTGTTGTGCTCGCGTGCATTTCAGATCAATCTTAAATGCACTCTTGTGTAGCAGCGCCGCACACTCTGCAGTGTGCCGTGTTCAGGGGCTAAGTACTCAGTCAGAATGGACAACGGGCCCTGTGCCTCCGCCAGACCAATTAGGCAGCAAAGCAAGACTAATGACTGTGGTTAACTTGGCCTCTGAAGAATGGAGCTGTCCCCATTGGACTGCCTCGTTATGTGATTGAGTAGGGTGTGTATGTGTGCCCGCGTGTGTTTGTTAATGCGAGCCGGGGTCTAAATGATGACAAGCAGATGCCTGCAGTGGGCGCGTCCACCCATAACTTGGCCTCTCTTCCTCCCGAGATTACAACACAACACTTCTGTGCCACCTTGCGAGCCCACACCTGGTTACACTGTGGGGGCGTCGGAGAGAGGGGAAAATGGATTTCTATGATTCCCTCCCTTTTTAACAAGCTAATTAAGCACTGTGTGTTGCATCCTGAGGCGATATTGAAATGACTCAGTCACAGTTCAGTAATGCTTCTAATAGACGGAGGAGGAATGGGAGTTCGGGAGGGAGGGACGATGGAGGAGGGAACCAGAGAGATGTGGGGGATGGGGGGAATGGCGAGGGGACAAATTAGACAGAGCTGAAACAGTTGTGTGCAACAAGATCCCCACTGTATTGTTCTTAGGCAGACAGAGCTGAGAAGGCACTCAGGCAGGCAGGCCATTCTGGCATAGAAGTAGCTCTAGAGCTACAGATATCATCATTTTACGTAGCTCGGGGCACCACCAGGGGGCGACATCTCCGGGAATTTGAACGGTGATATCTTTTGCTAAACAGAACTTTTTTTTTTCCACTTTCCTCTCTGCTGTTCTCCTCCCTCCTCATCTGGATTTCTGGGACCGTTTGGCACATATAACGTGCATATTTTTATGTTTTCTCAGTTAAAATCTGTAACAGCCGTATTGCTATTTGTCAAACCTCTTTAAGGTTCAATGAAAACCAGACATTTCTCCAGACCTTACCACAGAGTGAAACATGTCTGACTGTAGTTTAAGAGAATGAAACAGAACATTGTCCTCATTTCATCCGATCTGAAGATAAGCTCTCTGCCATGAGGTGAGAATACTGTAGTCCAGGCTATGATTTTCTAGGATTTGCTTTGCTGGCAGGGCCTCGTGTGTGTGTGTGTGTGTGTGTGTGTCCACATTTGTGTAGATCTTTCTGTGTGTGACGCATGCAGTTTGTTTTTTCCTCATACTGACAGTCTATTGCTGTTGCATAGCTCTATTTTCACTCGCCTCAGCTGCGGATTTTTCTAGAATATCCTGAACTTGACTCTCTTTCATCAGGAGACATTAAAACGACACCTGATCAGCCAGGCTCTTGTAAGCCAGTCGCACATTTCCTATATGTGGCAGATCATTAGCATGCAGGTCTTAAAAAGGCTGAGGGAGGAGTGAAATTCAGAAGGTATTACGCCTCTCAGAATTTGTTTTTGAAGCATTTTCAGCCGGCGATCCATAGATGAATAATAATCATATAACAATATTTATAGAATAGAAGGAGTAAGCAAAAACTGCAGGTGCCATAATATAAATACAATGAAAGTAAATCAAAACAGATTAAAAAGGGCTGACACTGAGTGTGACAGCAGGTTAAAAGAGAAATAATTTAATCCCTGTTTTTGTGAGTCTGAGTTCCTGAAAGGGTCAAGCTGTGATTCCCAGGGTTTCACTGACAATAGCTAATATTGTTGACTCCGTGCATTTTATTAACACTTCATATTTTGCAGAATTAAGTAGGGACTTGGATTTATTTAAATCATTTCACATTCGTTGTCTTGTCCTTTGTCCTTTTCTTGGATTTAAGTAAGTTTAAGTGTAAATTGTCATCATCGGGACTGACTTTGGGCAAGAGGCGGGGTACACTGTGGACAAGTTGCCAGCACAGCAGGGCACACAGAGACAAACAACACGCTCATATTCACACCTACAGGCAATTTAGCGACACCAATTAATTTATGAAGTGCATGTTTTTGGACTGTGGAAGGAAGCTGGCTTCATTTAGATTGTGACAATGTAAAATATATAAAAGCAAATATATATTGCTGTTGTTTTATTGTTTTTGATTAAAGAAATAAAAAGCTAAAACAACAGTACTTTATCTTAAATGACTTATTTCATGTGTTAGTTCCCTCTGGTGTATGCATTTTCAGATATTTTTCTTTTCAAGAGTTTTATAACTTTGTTTTAAAAATTGCTTCATAATTTAAGGTATTATATTATTATAAAGTTAATTAATGTACACAGACATATGAGTGTATATGCATGACTGCGATAAAGACAAATTCCCGGTCGAGAAATGTGTCCTTTCTTTTTATCTTGCCTGAACCTCATGCCTTTGTGGAAAAGGAAAAGCCTTTGTGGGTTTTCTGTCATAAATGATGAAAGGAAATGCTCAAAAGAGAACTGTTATTGACAAATTCAATACACGGCACAGAGGTCAAAATATGGATATTATTATGTGAACAATCTGTAGCAAATGAAAGGTGTATTTGTCTGGCGAGAAACAGACAGGATTCATTCTTCACAGTGTAAAATCTTCGAAAGCGTTCTTCCCTCAAATGAAAATTGGTACAGTTATTTCTGAGCGAGAATTGTTTGCTTTCCAGTTTTGTTTTGACTTTCACCAGCTGGCGCGATGAATCTGTGCGACGCTAAAGACACGTTGGCTCGGCACGACTGACGGTTTGTGTTACTGACCCCAAAACGCCAGACTCGTTCCCTTCTTGCCGGAGAAAGATTTCACTGCACCAAAGTGCATATCATTAAAGTGTCAGTAATTGCACACCTTCATGTTCAGATTCAAACGCGAGCACTCGGGAGCCGGTCTGATCGCCGTGCAAATTGAATGTTTTTGGTGGCGGATGACGGTTTTGGTTTTTATTTGAGTCTGCCCCACAGTGAATGCATCGCGGCTGTAGGAGATTGGCACTGATTTAGTGTTTTTAGTGTGTTAGGGTTTAGACTCCCGACTCTGGCAGATCTTGATTGCTTGCTCCAGCTTGGATGAATCAAATGTGCCACTGACAGGGGTAGAGGTAGTGCGGTAACACGGTGAGTGGAACTGTCAGCTACCTGCTGTTTATATTTAGTCAAAACAGGCGGAGACCTAATTTCTCCAGGGAGTCACAAATTGGATCGGCCAACTTGTTGCCTTGACCCCTTGCTGCTATTTCCACTCACTTTTAAAGAGTGTGGAAAATATGTGCAGGAAAGAATAATAATAATAATAAAAAAAAACTTCAATAGAATTTTAATTTTCTCTATTAATTTATGTAAATGACGCATAGCAGCTGTTTGAATTGGAGTGTTAAATTGCTTACCCAAGCATCGCCATGTAGGCTGTATGTAAATGCAGGTGTGTGCTAATTGAAATTCAATATCCTTCTCGTCAGCAAGGGTTGTTGGCCTTCTCAACTGAGCTGCCCCCTCCTCCTCTTCCTCCTCCTCCTCCTCCTCCTCCCTTCCTCTCCTACCACACTTGTTTGCCCTCCAACCTTACCTAAGTGGGTCTTTAATTTAAAAGTAAGCGCATTAACTTTTTTCAAACGCGGGCTAGATAAAGTACCTCTTGCCAACAAATGAATAAATGGCGACATAAATAACGCTCCCTCTCTCTCGCGCGCGCGCGCTCACACACACATACACGCGGACGTACAGGCACAAACACACGGGCGGATCGATAAACAGCGGTATTGAGGCATCTCTTGAGGTCTGTGTCTGGCTCAGTGTGATGGTTGATTTATTTGTTCTTTGCAAGAGACGGTAAATCAGTGCTTACCCTCAGGCCAGCTTGGCTCTACACAGCCAGGCAGCCTACTTAGTGTCACTCCTCAAACCTGCTGTTTCAGGTGTCTGGCCATTCTCTTTATGTTTATGTCTGTGCATTTTTTTTTTGTGTGTGTGTGTGTGTGTGTGTTTTCGAGTTCGGTTTTCGTCAGCCTCGGAAAAAAATACCCGCGCACTTCAAGTTAAAGGCCATTTCAGGCATTGTACGCGAGACGCATCAAGGTGCAGTCTGTGTGAGACGCAGTAACGATGCTTTCTGTTAATATTCATAGAGGCTAAGGTGAAGAGCCTGGCTGCTGGCAAATTGGTGTTCAAAGATGTAGAATTGTGGAGTGGAAAGGGAAGTTGGAGAGGAGAGAGGGACTGAGGAGGGCTAACCTTCCCCCAGGGCTCTTTTAGGGTTTGACTGTGTGTCGCTCTCCTCAGCTCCTCTGCTCCCTTTTGCTCTGCTCTGCCCTTCTTCTCTTGCTATTGCCCTAAGACAGGAAGCCAAGCTGTCCTCGGCAAACCGTGGCTCTCACCGCTGAGACAGGAGCCACCTTTACATCAAAAACTCCTGAGTTTATCTTAAGCCTTTTCTTTTCTTTGCCTCGTCTCACACCTTTGTTTACCGACGGTGGTGCACGCGGCTGAGGGCTACGCGTTAGAGGACGAGCCTGTTTGTTTTGCTTTGTCACACCTTCGAATAGAATTTGTCTGTGATTAAAAGCCATTGTTGCAAGCTTTTAATTAAGATTTGCCTCGTCTTTCAGTGTCTTGACAGACTGCGTTCAAAGAAAGGTGATTCAGGAACTAAAAGTTAGTTTGGATAACTCTGTGCGGCTCTTAATAATGTCGAGGCTGCCAAACTGCTAGCCATGCTAGCTAATTGTCTTTGGCTCGAGCATCATTTGGCGTGAACTTCATGCCTACTGTGAGTACACACAGTGGCAGCTGGTGTCCACATTGCTCATCGGGGGTGCGATATAGCTAAGAGGCATCAACAAACTTGACCTGTTCTTTGCACAATGCTTGAATTCAAAACACATTACATTTTTAATACAGTCCGTGTAAAACTTTAGCAGAATATTATTATTATTATTATACAAGCTTTTCAACCACTGCCACCACTGCTTACAACATTATGTCAGGACACGAGCAACTCACAGACATGTTATGTGGTAGAAGCAAATTGTGTTATGCCTTAAAAGCAACTGGAAGCTTTTTCAATTCAGCACTGAAGAAGCCCGTGCGACAAAAAACAGCCTTGGGTTAATATGGGAATGCTGTGAAGTCTTTGCGGTAGAGTTTTGAACTAATTGTCGACATGCTATGACTTAAACAAGAGCACACAGAGCATTACAGTAGTCAAGTGGAGCTGTTTGAGCAAATGCCCAAGCAACAAAGACCTTTTAGTGGTTGTAGGAATTATGATTCCTGTCTGTCAGTTGCAAAATAAGAAATAGGGTGATATATTTATAGGGCCACAAAGTCCACAGAGGGAGGCGGTTGTGGTCTATGGACGGGACTTTGACGCAGGGAACCTTTTGTTCGCTTCCTGTTTCCCACCGGCAGTCAACATAGATGTCTCTTAACAAGGACCAAAATTGTTCCCTAAACAAGTAGTTATTTTAACCATGATGAGGAACATTAATGAAGGAGTTTATTTTAAATGAGACCGCGACATTTCCCTAAGCATAACCTAGAAACATTTGAACCCAAACCATCGTCTTTCCCGTGCGTCTAAACCCGAACAAATCCTGTGCCACATTTCAGGGGGAAAAAAAAAAGAGAAAAGTTTTGTTTGTGCAACAGTGATTTAAAACAGTTTAGAAAGGCACTGACAGATGGTAAGGGAGTTAGATCAGAAAATGCTTAGACTGTAAATTCTTGCCTTAGTAGTAGAAGTATAATGAGTACAATATCCTTTTCCACAACACTAATTCCATCAGTACAGCACAGAGCCGTACCAGGCAGTCTACTATTTTTATCCCCGAATGACGTTTACCTACTGTGCATTAAATGAAACTCAACACATCCTCCATAATGATCGCTGCTGTATCATCATTGAAAGTCTTGCCTTTCATTGTTTGGCTTTTAATGTGATGTTTGAAATCATCAACAACAGTGGAGTATGACACGACTATAAAGTCGGCCTCTCGTCGCCAGTGCTGTGGAAATGTACATTATGTTAAATTACCGTGTGAGTGATTTATTTTATACCCGGCCTTTATTAGCAACTGGCCTGTATTTGTGCTCACATTATTTAACTATGTAAGGATATATCATCATTTCACGTAGAGGATTGATGATGGAACACTTATCAGATTCAGCCTCAGCATCAGCAGCAACTTTCACTCTCTCAATGTGTTTTAACCCGGCCTTTATTAGCAATGGCCTCTATTTGTCCGTGCTGGTCACCCCGCCATTATTTTAATACAACTGTTGTATCTTATTGTTTAAAGCACTTGGTGGCAAAGCATTCATCAGATTCAGCCTCGGCATCAACTTGCAGCGCTATCAAATGTTTCTGCCATGTCGAGGAAGATAGTCAAATTGAAAAAAAAACAAGTGTTTGCTGCGATGCAAGTCGTCCCTGTGCCTGTACAGCCCGATGGGGTTGATTGTCTGCGCTCTTCTGAAAAAAGCAAAACAAAACCAAACAACTCAGCTCATCATGACCCTCTGGTAATATAGAGTTTATTTTATGGGCGAGGATTTGACTTTTTAAGTGTCTTCTAAATTAGAGACCTGGTTTAACGCCGATTTAATATTCTGTTTAGATGCTCAATTAGATTTGTAATTGCTCCTCAGGCATGATTGCGTTTATATTGGCTAAGTTCATTAATACTGTGGGACCCAGGTCTGTGGCCAGCAATGCAGTAAAAGTGAAATTAAACCCTCAACATGGGGTTCAGGCTGGGTTGGAACAGCATCAGCACAGCACAGGGATGTGTGACTCCGATGACAAGGCTGTAGCTGTTTCAAGTGTTGCATTCGGTGGTTAACTTCTTTAATACAGAGTCACTAGAGTTCATCCAGAGTTTTAAACAGATGAAATGTTAACAGTTAAGTGTGCTGCCTACATATGGTTTAACTTATGCTGAAGTGAAGTGACGGTGGCTACAGGGTGTGTGAAAGTAGTTTATTATGAGTCTGAGAGGTAATGGAAGGACGGCAATGACAAGCAGAAGACAGACAAATGTAAAAAAAAAAAAAAGAGATAATAATACAGAGTAATGCCTTTTAAAACTTTAACATATTATTTTCTTCTCACTATCCTTTTCCCTTTGGCTTTTCCTCTGTCTGTCACTTTCTTTATTTTTGTCTTTCATCATTGCTTTTTTGCTTCACTCTGTGTTATTACAAAGATGGCTTCAACCTCTTGAGGTTTAGACTCAATGGTCCAGAGGGACAAGTTTGAAAGTCCAAGAAGAGACCCAGATGTCCAGAAACTTCCCCGTGTAATTTAGTCATTCATTCCTTAAAGGTGTTAGAAAAACACCTGCATCTGGCGATCTCGCTTTCGTCTGTAATTCTGAATCTCTCTTTTCCCTCTGGCAGCATGTCGCCTCTTGGAGTATGGAAGCCCAGGTGGTTCAGTCTCACCATTACTGTGTTAACGTGATTTAACACAGCAAAAAAAAAAAAAAAAAAAAAAAAAAAAAAATACAAAGGTTTTGTTCACTTCCAGTGCTAGATGGATCCAAAAGGAAATTCGATTAATTGGTGAGGGCTGCCAGTTTAGTCACACCACCTGAGTGTAATAATGGACACGTTTGGTGTGAAAACCTCAAGGTATTAAACAAAGGCATGCATTGAAAGCTCACGATTAGTCATACATTTACTTGAACTCAAAATGCCTTTTCATTAAAACATTTAGTCCATGTCTAATAGAATGATGTTCCCTCAGTTTTGTTTTTTTTTGTCATTTGCTAAATTTGATTGTATTTGGGCAAATCTTATTTATCTAAGTGAACTGCGGTGTGTCAGTGAAGTTCTCCCCCCCCCCCCCTTTTTTAAAAATGTTTTTTTTTGAGCAACAATAGAGAAGCTTTTCATCAGTTATATTTGGTTCCTGGCCAAATATTCATCAGTTCGCTTTGTACTGTGCCTGTCAACATTTTGTTTTCTCGAAATGCCATTTAACCAGACAATGACCTGCAAAATTGTGTTGAAGTTCCTAATGCAAAGTGCGTGTGAGTGCTCTGTATCTCCTATTGCGTGCCAAACCTGTGATGGCTGCGGAAAATCTCTTTTAATAACACGGGCTTTTCTGGCCCCGCCAGACGATTATAGAGCAAGCATAAACAAATAAATTGTCGCGCTGAATAATTCTTTGAAATTTTCAGAAAGCTCTCTTCATCTGTTTGGCTGCCAACTGTCGTGTGATGCCAGATAGATTTGGCTCTCGCTCTCTCCCAGAAGGGACAAACCGTATTGATGAAGCCACAGTCTACTTTTAATGTACACTGCATGCCGTGTGGGGGTGGGGGGAAGTGGTCTCTTGAACTCCAGTCCTCTTAGCTCTTTAAACATTACATCAAAAACACATTTGCTTCGCGCTCTCATCGCTAGGGGCACGTCAGTGCAGAAAGCGAAAATGTCATTTCAAAGATCAGCCTGATTGTTCTAATATTGTTGATTAGGTTTACATCCAAGCTCTGGGAAATCATTGTGGAACTGTTTTGTTTTTTTTTTTATAGTTGTGGTGGGCGAGGTCATTTAAGCCAAATGCTCTCCCATTGATGTTATTTGTTGGTGCTGAGGTTTACTTAATATGTACACTGTGTTGGCATGATGTCTTACTTACATATAAAATACTTGTGTTTGATTTTTCAGCAGATGTTTTTTTTTTTAATGTGTAGCAGGGTGCGCATGCTGTGATGAATTTCTCCTTGTTTTACAAATCGCGGGCAAAAGAACCATTTTGTCAGCTTCCAGTCCTTTTTGTACTTTGCGTTTGAACGGCGCCTTCATGCAGATGAGCAACTGCGATCAAATGCATCACCAAAGGGAACGCACGATGCGTAGGATGGCGATCACGCAAACGTGCAATTGAATGCGAGCACCCGAGCATTCGCTTAATTACAGAAGCGCCTGAAAAGCAAACAAACATGGATGCCCGACATCAACTGTTGATCGGTGTAACGAGACCCGAATTCGATGGATAAGGTGTGACATTGTAAGCATTTCAATCGCATTGACTAGCTCTCTTGTCTGGTTATACACACAAAGAAAATTCAAATCCAGCTCACCTTCTCTCCTCTGCACACCTGGCCTGGCGGCCGTGTCCTTGTCTTTGTTGCAAATCGGTTGTTGGAAAGGTGTGGGGCGAGGAGGTTCCAGACGCTGATGAGCACTTGGTTTTCGGCGTACAGACTCCTCTTTTGTCCCTGTTGTTGTTTTTTTTTATAAAGTTCTGCCGTAAAAAAAAGGAGTTCACAGCTGGTCTTCATAGAGCCTTGTGTAGGTATGATTAAATATGAGAAAACGGCAACGCTTGGCACAAAATAAATCCACTGTGCGAGTGCCACTGTTATAATGATGGGAAAACCCTGACTTGAAACTTGAAAAATGCCAAACGGAATAGAGCTGAGAGGAATGTCTGGTCGAATGGCTGTCAGTGCCAGCTTGGTTTCATAAAATTGCTGGTCTCCAGCTTAGCCCCCAAAGTACTGGCAGCGTGAAAAATAATAGTTTCTGAATAGTGGATGGTTTGTATCAGAATTCCTGAGGAGGAATTATTGTATTATCACTTTGTAGGCTTACTTCTTACATAGTATTGCGACACAGCCCTAAGCCCAGCAAATACCTTATCAAGACCGATTTCCTAAGAATGAGACGCAGACATTGCAATAATGCCTTCCTTTCTTTATTGCCTCTATTTCTGACCGTGCTTGGAGGGATATTATTTTCCAGCTCTCAACATGTAGATGACTTCCACATTGCTGCTTTGTCAACTGTTTTGCCTGTGCGTTGTTGAATTTAATGCGTTGCTCTGATACCAGCTGTCATTGTCTAAACCTTTTTTTTCCCCCCGACATGGCTCCAATTTATTGAGGTTTGTTTGACTCCCAGTGATCTTTGCGTGGAGGGCTGTTCATAATGAATAGCCATTTGGACAAGTTAATCGACAGAAGCGGAGAGGTCTGCTTTCTGACAGAGAAACGCAAAACATCATTTTGCTTTTGTTGAGGGGCTTTTATTTTCAAGAAAGGGGAATATTATGTTTCCTGCAGGAGACCTCGACAGCGAGCTAAATGAAGTTTCCACATCTCTGACCCAGCTCCAGGTCCGTTTCATTAACTTCTCTCTCTTTCTTCAATGATTGAGCCCTCACGATGGCCACAAGCACTCCCCAGCTGCCCGCGCACAGCGCAGATGCATGCAGGCTCGTGCGCACGTGCGTGCATGCAGGCACCTGTTTCCATGTATTTACTTGAAATTCAATATTGACTTTGGATTCCCGAAGAAACTCCACTGTTCACAATGAGCCGCTCAGCTGATTGCTTCATAAAAAGTCAAAAGGTTAGTCACATTTTTAAGACGCTGGTTGCTTTAGCTGTTTTCTAAACACGCTAAAATGGAAACCTCGTCAGGTTGATGTCGCTCAAGTATTGTATTGTGTTGCCCTCTGTCTAATTACAGTCCAATTACAGCCACGTTTCCCTGCTCAGTACTGTGGTTGATAGTAACAGGTGCGTGCACCTAGAGTTAGCAAGAATGTCTCCCACCATAGTCACAGGTTAATTAAGCATTTCATTGACAATAAAGTGCTTGTTGTCAGGAGAACAAACAGAAACGGCTCCTTGAAGAACAGATGTTCTTCGCTGAAACAGCAAAATATCTGCTTCAGTGTAATGCTGTAATGCTTATCTGTCAGCCACCAAGGGGCGTGTGTTGAATCTCTAGATCCTTAATCCACAAATTTAACTGTAATATTGTACAAGTAGAATCTTGAATCGTTGATTAAAACAATCTTTACAGGATTTTTTCGAGACTGTCCAGTGTCCATCTTTTCTCAGTCGAGGGTCGTCCTCCTGTCTCTGAACTTATCTGTGATTCTACAAGTACAGTGTCTTTTTCCACACGGAGCCCTACAGTTGCAGGGTGGTCAGAGCAGAGCACATTTTTATGGAGTGTGTTCAGAATGGTTTTAGCAAAGCAGAGAGGCTGGAAGACACTGCACTATTCATCTCACAACAGGATTCCTCCTGCCAGATTTTCTACATTCACACATTTTCTCCTTGCCGGTGGCTCCTTTCACATTCTTCCCGTACTTGTTTGATGGTCCATTGTTTCTCCCTCTTTTATTTGTTTAGCTAGTCGAATCGCGTCATTATCATATTACACTTTGTCCAATCTGTTTATGTCGTCTAGAGTAAAAGTGATGTTCTACATTGTCTAACTGATCCAGATTTGCTGTGCTGTTGGCTGCGCTATCGCACGATAAAGCATGTAGGCGGTGGTGATAAACCCAATCTAACAGTTCAAGCTAAAAAAAAAAACAAAAAACAAAAAAAAAAACACCAGAAGGTAGAAAGTAGAACTAACCAAACTTCAAAAAGCAAGAACGAAAAATTCCTGTTACACCAGAGTTTATTCCACCAAGGTAGGTAAACAATGCCACATTTCAGCCGAGTCAGTTTCCCTCTGGCCCGAGCAAGCAGTGTAGCGATTGTAAAGGCCAACACGAGGTGAATAAGTGAGCCATTAGACATCTGGGAGCGACTTGTGAAGTTTTAGGTGAATCCACACTTGTGGTCTTGTGCACTTCCATGCTCGTTCACACATCGCTGGGTATGTGTGTCCCACATCTAAAAAAAATGCCTATATGCAGTACATTTAACCCGCACGTTATGCACCCTAAAGGCTCAATTATACTTCTTACGGTCTCAGTGGCATCCACGGTATTTTCAGTGTCCATGCAGCGACTGCGGGGTTTGTGTATTTATAGTTTCACATCATTGCTGGGATCACCTACCTGACCTTTTATGATGACGGTTGCGATCGTGGGATTTGTGTGGTCTCCACGGTTTCCTCTGCAGACTTTCCATTTGGGGCTGTTGTGGAGATTCTTTATGGAGCCTCGCTGAAGCTTCGCTTTCCCAAAGCAAACCTGCAACACTGTGGATTTGCCAGTGCTGCTGCTGCTGCTGCAAGCGTTACATAAGTTTTTACCTGATGCCCACTTTAAAGTGCTGTTCGCTACTAAGTGTATCCCTTTATGCATCATCACTTCTGCAGCAGCAGTAATGTGCCTACAACCTGGTTAGACAATGTGTAAAAAAAAAAAAAAAGTAAGAAATGCGCACAATCACATCATCTGAATTCAATTCCAGTTTAAAAGCTTGAGCGACCGTGTGGTGACGTGGCATCAACAGAAGGCGCAGCAAAGGGTTCAGAAAATCCTCTCCACAAGTGCGGTCTTGCACTACCCCGTCAATACTGGCAGTTGAAACATAAGTAGGCGCTTAGCCAGATGAATCGACGTGTCATACAGCTGATTTGGTGTGCTGATGTTTAATATCTTGGCATTTGACAATTTTAATGTCCAAAAAAGCAGAGACTGAGAAAACTTTAGCGCTTAAACCGAAGAAAGATTAAAGATCAAAACCTAAGAAATGAATGAATGCGTACATGAGCAAATAATAGTGACAATATGTTAGCACAGTGAGAACAGTGGATGACGTTTATTGGCATAATATCTAATTTACTAACATAACTGGTCAATATTAGCTTGCGATTCTATAATTTCATTTCTTTTTGTGGATTGTGTGATCAAGGCTACAAAAGAACTCCCGCCATCGTTAAATTGTTTAGAGAAAGAAGCGGCGAGACTTTAACAGCTCCTCAGATATTCTTCTTAAAGCTGTGGCCATGTGCGCTGCTCTCCTCCTCCATCCTCCCTCGCTTTTCAAGCCCTCCTCTGTCCCCCTCAGAGTAATTGATTTGGGGATGGAGTTTTGCATGGGGAATAAAGGGAATAACACATCGTCTGGCCTCGCGCTTTTAATCTCGGCTCCATTTCTCTTCCTTTTCATGTCTATAATTTGGTTGATGTTGAAAAGGGGGAAAAAAAAAATCTCTAAATCCATCGAGGCGTCCTCTTTTGCTGTCCGCAGAAGCCGAGACTTAAATCAGGTCTTTCTGCTCACATATTTGTCTTTGTTCCGGTTTGTTTTGGTGTAAAGCTGCTGGTGCATGGTTTCAGGAAGGTAGCACAGTAAAAGATATCCCAACTCGCCATTTGTATTTTCTCTTTTTATATGTTTTTTTTCTATTATAACTCTTGTTCACTTTCTGCTTGTTTATATCTTCTTTTCTAAAACTGAGGGAAAACAGGTTTTAGACAAGGTAAAGCATCTTTTTTTTTATTTTTTTTATTTTGCTGGTCGAATCTTTTCGCCTCACTCTTCCTCCCTCACACTTTCTCTTACTCCAGCATTAAAGTTGAGGATGCTGATGAAAAAAGTTTTACAAGTGAGGCAAAGGCCCGGACTCTGTTGCCGCGTTAAATTTTAATGTCGCCCATGGCCACGTATACGGCGAGTCGTCTCAATATTTAATACGGCAATTAGAAAGGTTATGAGGTGCTACTGGGAACATTTATTACACGTGCGCAGCCGTTGTTTTTATTTATTTTGTTTCACGCCCCCCTGTCATCAGTTACATTTTCAATCACTTGCTCTCTGGCAGTCTCGCGTTCTGACATTTTCGGAGATAATGCTCTGTTGTTTTGTCGCGCTTCAGCTAAATTCAACACTTTGAAGCGGCCTCATTTCCACGCGCGTTTCATAAAGTGGCGTTTTAGCTACCTGCATGCAAGCAGAAGGACACACTCAACTGCATTTCCATCTTTATGCTAAAATTGTCTGGACACTAGACTTCACCTACACAGCAGCCCACCTCCCATAACACACACGCACACACACACACAACCAAAAAAGGCCTTTCCAAGCTGTTTCAAGTTCTATTTGCCCGTTCCCCTCAAAATGGGTGGAAAATGGAGGAGCTGGCGCCAAATAGTCCGTTTGCCAAATCACCGAAAACCCCCAAATGGTCTCCATTAAGGTTTCCGGGCTCTTGGCAGAGTGAGGCCACAGTGTTTGGAGGTCATTTTTAAAAGCCCTGTGGAAGGACCCCCCCCCCCCCCCCTTTCAACCATCTCAGGCCATCACTGTGTGTGTGTGTGTGTTTGTTCGCGTGTGTGTAAGTAAGTGAGGTTCAGGCTTTATTAGGCTTCAGTGGTGTTTGGACAGCCGGAAGAGTAGTACTAATAGGACAGAATGATGCAGAAATGGACAGAAAGCCCCTTTGGAGTTCTTGAAGCTCATTTTCTCTCTCCCTCACTTTTACCCTCTCACTCCGTTTCAATCACTCACTCATTTTTTCCCCCACCTCTCCTCCTCTTTCCGCTTCTTCTCTTCATCAGCATCGCTCTGCTTTCTCAGCCTTGGCTGTCACACAGCCCCGGTGTTGCTCCACTAATTTTTCACATCCCTTTATTCCTGCTATTCGGCCTTTTTTCCCAAAAGCACTTTAAGCCAGCGGGGGGAAGCTTTTAGCCACTGATTACTCCTACACGGTAATTTCTCCTTGTTTTGCTCCTCTTTCAGTTTCTTTCGCAAGTCATTCTTTCTGTCTTTCAATTTCGTTTTTGTTCATCCGTGGCTGTCTCTCCTCCCTCTCACCATGTCTTTTTCGTTGTCCTTTTCTACTCTGTTCTTACCGTCCTTGGTCAGTTTTCTTTCTAGGTGTCCTCTCGTTTATCCATTTAAAACTCCAGGAATTATTATAATATGCTGATCCTTCATATACAATACATGATGCATTGTATACAATTGGATACGTCCAATGGTCATTTAAATATGCAACATTCTATATTAAACATGGTGGACAACATGTGGCTTCAACCATAGAGCAACATGGGATAATAGGATAATTCCAACCAAGGTCCATTTCCCAAAGTACCAGGGCTCCCTCATGAAATTCCTATATATTTTTATTTTATTTTTTGGGTAACCTGTAGCTAGAGGGACCTCCGTGATGTCCTACATTTGACGTATATTTTCTACAAGGTGAAACATGTCTCTCAGCAGGACAAAATTTATTGTTATGATTAGATTGAAATACTCTTACCAGCTTAAGTGCTAAAAAACACGGGAGCATCCGAAAAGACATCACACCAGTCCACCACCTGTCATCATCTATATAAACCCAACGAATACACCAGTGTCCTATTTTCCAGCACTGACCGGCGGTCATTGCTCTAAAAAGGCTGCTTTTCTTCACACTCGTTTCCTTCATTATCAGCTGTGCGTCGACTCCTTCTCTTGTCAGGTAAGAGCACCCCTCCCTCTGCGGTTTTTCTAGCTCTCACAGCGGACTAGAGGGGAACTTATCGGCGTGGTGTAAAAATAGAGACCTCTCTGACCCACGGTCCTGACCCAATGACGACAATATTAGCGAATACATTTCCTGGTGAACCGCAGCTGGAGAGTTTAACCAGAACACGCAAAAGAGATGAAGCTAGAGCCGCTCTCCAAACTCAGGTTACTTTCTGTTCCGCTAAGCGCGTTGGACAGATCTGTTGAAACCGCTAGTTAAAAACTTTTATCTCACAAAAGCAACAATAATAAGTGAAGTGATGAGTATCATGCAATAATTCTTGTCTCAAATATTTCGATATTTTACATATGCCACGTATCCGTTTGAGAAGAATGAAAGCCAGTTTGTCTGTGGGTGAATACATTACTTCTGTGTTGCTGTGTCTGTCTTACTGACATGTAAAAAAGTAAAACTAAAATGACAAGCTTTTAAAATATTGGTAATATTCACTGTATCGTGAATGGTCAGAAGTGTGGGACCTCCTCTCACCTGTGAGCTTGATCTCAGGGCTGCTTTTGTCATTTTTTGCCCAGGGGTCGACCTACATATTTCCCAGGTCACCAGTCTGCTGACCCCTCTTTACTCCCTTTTATCTTCGACTTTGTCTCCCCGCCTCTCTCTTTCATTACAAACACTTTCTTGCTGTTTTGTCATTGTCTCTTTTCTTCCTCGCTCTCATCCATCTCTGTTTTCTCTCTCTCTTTTTCCGTGTTTCCCTCTTTGTTCTCAATAACAATATAGCACACTCCAATTTGCTCTACTGGCAATAAAGACAGATGAAAACATGAGTGAGGAATTGGCTTGTTGGTGCGTCGTCTGCCTCACAACCCTCAACCCTCCCCTGACACTTTTTCTTTCCCCCTCGTATCACAGACTGTTACCTGGCAATCTGCTCAGCGGAGATGTGATTGTTCAAGCAGAAGTAACACTAAAAGGCTTTTTAATCTGTATAAAATCCACCCTTTCTCAGTTCAACTTATTTTTTTTCTGTAAAAGAAAATTGGACATCCATTATCAGAGAACAGTGTGTTGAGGATTTTTAGGCAGAAAGCACGTGAGGGTACCGTGTCAGGCGCGCATTGTGTTCCTGTGCGCGTTTTTGCGTATGTGTGTGTGTGTCACAGAGGCATTTTGAGTTATGCTTTGCTCTCAGCGATGTCTGTAATTAGCAGTAAAAACCCCAGCGATATGGCCTGGGCTGCTTTTCAAGGTTATTCATTCGGTCTACTAAACTCAAAGAGCCTTTCTGCCCCAATAATTCTTGTGTTCGGCAGTCTGAACCGAATTGTTTTTATCTTAATTCTCTTCCGACTGATTGCGAGTGTCTCTGCGTTATTACTTTCATCTTCATTTCGGATTAATAATTAAATAATCTGTTCCTCAGATGGTTTTTCTAGGGTGCATACAGATGTTGAGCGCTCGTTACCAACTTTGAATGACCTGTGACCTTCCTCCATAGTCCCTCTCCCAGATCACCTCAAGCATGGTTTCTGTTTCATTCATCAAATATTCATCCCATTGAAAGAATTAATAATTTATTCTTACAATTCAGAATCAGACATCAGACAATCACCATGAAATAATCATTTTCCATTTGCTCACGACACATTGATAATTCATATTTTTCTCCACACTTCACTCCTCACCCTCTCCTCTCATTTCCCTGCTCCTCTTTTCTTTTTCTTTTTTTCTATTCCTCTGATCAGCTCAACACCTGGTGAGGGACCTAGGCTGTGTCACTGTCTGTCCTGTTACCATGGTGATTAGGAGGTTAGGAGCCCCAGAAGGGCCCCTAATAAGGAGGAAACAGGGTGTGAAATTAAGGTTGTAGGACAAATATAGCATCTGTTTTGTAAGCAAGGATGTGGGGATGGTGGTTTAATGTAAATTGATAGAATAAAAAAAAAAAAAAGCAGCAGGTGGTTTGCACAGCAGTTGCCTTCAGGATGACATCAAATTTGAGTTTGAATGTCTTTTCCTAACTTACTGTATGTGGAAGTTTCTCCCAACAAGGCAAAAAAAAAGTTATTTCACTCTTTTTTAAATGTTTAAGTTAAGTTTAACTTTTCCCTTAAGCAACTACGAGAGCTAATGGAATGCAGCTACGCCTTAATGACTGCTCTTCATTATTCTCATTAGTGATGGGGTAGAGTCAGAGTCTGCAGTGTTTTATGTTTTGGGTCAAAAAGTTCCTCCTTTAGGAGGCTTGTTGTAGCAACAGTCCTCAGGCCACTGCCATAATTTTGTGGCAGACTGTGTCATGCTTGATTCTGCTCCTCATGTTCCCCTCAGGGCGAAAAAAACACCACAAAAACCTTTTTTTTTTCCTTTTTCTAATGACTTCTAATCTTTTAAAGACGCCACTTCAAAAGCCTGTTGGCTGATCTGTGCATTCTCCTCTTAATTCTCTATTTTGTACTTTTTTTTTTTGTATTCGTCTTGTTGGCAGCTCCTGAGGGGACATGCGCCTTCTATTATCATGTTCCTGCTATGACATTACCAGTTAAAGTATTCTTATTAAGTGCTCTTATTAAGTACTACCATTTTAATTTACCTAAAAAAAAAATCAAATTTTAGTATATTAGTAGATTTTGACAGGGTTGTGCATTGTTTAAGCTTCTATCACCTGCATCGATGTAGAGGCTGAGTGGCTGAGAAACTGGCTGGATATATGTTATTACACGAGTGTCATCACTGACTGTAACGTGAATATTCTGCAGGTCTTATTCTCTTATTACAAAGGAGAGGAACAAGTGGGGCCAAACTAATGCTGAACATCTGATATATTGATAAAAGTGATAAGTCACATGCAACAAAATACCAATACTGTTAAAGAAAAGTTTAACATTCAAAACTGTAAACCTTTATGTCCTTTATGTTTCTTTGTAGCGGCTGCAGTCATGGCACACACAACAAACAAATTAGCAGTTATTTGGTTTTGAGATGCTGATACAACTCAAAGATTTGATCAAAACACACTAAAAAACAATCTAAAGACTTTATTGAACCGTAGTATGTGACATAATCAGCTTGTCATAAAGGAAGACGACAGCACAGTTAGTTTTTCTTGCAATGGACGTGCAAATTATTTAAGTGTGAAATATCTGATTCAGAACACAGTTTGGTCACAAGTCTTTCAGATTTAAGGGATCATAATGATCATAAGGGGTCATAATGCCTGCATTTTTTTTCTAGCAGTGGGTTTATAGTTAGAAATAAATATATCAACGCGAGTAATATATCGTTTTTAGAGATAACGCTTTCCTAAAGTTGAAACTACCGCTGAGTGTAGCTGCTGTCAGAAGCCCCCCCCCTCCTCAGCACACTGCTTCCAGATGTTGGGTGTCTGTGATGGCTTTAATGCTGTCGGACAGGCCTGGGATTGTGAGTCAGTGGCCACTGGAGGGGGCTGACCCCGGCTGTCTACTTGCTCATCACTGGGTGCTCCGATTCATTTGTTCAACTCCTGGATGCCTGTCTTTCCCCGAGGGCAATACCCATCATACCCAGACTCTTCGGCTCACAAAGGGATCGCGTCTGACACACACAAAAAAAGAGAAAGAAAGTCGATGAGAGAGTTGGGAGAAGCAGACCACATGCATGTGACCGTTTGATGTTTGCGATTCATTCTGTATGAACTGCTACATTACGCTCTGCCCATGTTAAAAAAAAACAAGACTTTAACTCTGTCTTTATTTGTGTGTGGGTGTTGACATTTGTACTAAGTACGTTTTGTGCGCTTCTGCTGGTGTGGACTGTTTGAGGATGTTCAGAGCAAAACGAGCAGGAGTGTGGTGGGGGGTATCAAAGTCTTAACCCCACTGCATTAATCATAACCTGCTTATAATCCAAGCCTGCTGAGCCCCCAAACACTCCCTCTTCAGTGTGTGTGCGTGTGTGTGTGTGTGTGTGCGTTCGTACATGTTGATACCACAATCAGCAGGGAATGCTTGTTAATAATACATTTGCAGCTTTCAGTCAGTGGTCTCTTGTTATTCTCTTACTTCTGGCCTCGAACACTTCGCTGTCTTTTAGTAACTCTCTTGGTCTTTCTGTCTTTCTCTCCTTCAGTCTGTCTCTCATTTCTCTCCCCCTTCCTCCCTCCCTGCTCCCCCGCTCTCTTCTGTTTTGCCCGGTTAGTGGTTGTAACTCTTGATGGTCAACGGGATGCATTAGCTTGTATTTTCCACAGGTCTGCGGTGCTGCTCCTCTTAGCTGTTTTTTTTTTTTTCGATTGAGGCTGCAAGTAACGATTATTATTTTTTTTTATTACTGATAAGTCTGACGGTTCATTTCTGTTTTAATTACTTGGATCTGTAGCTTGGCAGAAAATTAAAAAAAAAAAAAAAGGTTCCACATTCCTGGAGCCCAAGGTGATTTCTTAAAATTGCTGTTCCGTCTGACAAATAGTTCAAAACCAAAACAATATTGAATTTCTAACGAAGACAAAGAGAAGCAGCAAGAGGAATTATTCATGTCATTAAAGTTTACGTCAATCAATGAATCAATGAATTGTTGAATAGTCTGTGGTCTTGTCATTCTTGATTAATCTGTTAATTATTTTTCTCATTCATCAATGAATTATTTCTCAAATTTCACATTTATAAAATGTCAGAAAATGGCTATAGTTACAGGTTTCTTATTAAACGATTGCTTAATAAATCTGCTCATTTGAGAAATTGGAACAGACTTGTTGTGAATAAGTAATGTTCTGAGATTGACTAATTGGTAATTGATTAAAAGTATATGTTTGATAACTGATTGATCCCCTCAAAAGAAATAACATTTGACGTTTCGTTTGAAATGCTGCTACCCTTCAGATTTACTGCGGCGACACCGCGCGCGTGTGTAATTGTTTTTGTGATACTGCATTCACGTGTGTGTGCATTTGAAACCGTATGTCTTTGAGTGCGCCGCTAATGCACCGAGGACCTGCTGTGCCTCCTTCCCTGCTACCATATCACAAAGACTGCCTAAGATAGCACATCTCCGTGTCAACCCCCGCTGAGCTGACTCTGCAGCAGGCCATCCCATAATATCAGATTTTTATGCATCCGTCTAATGCCGCCTGTAGATGTGCCACTCTTTTATTCCCCCCTCTGCTTTCTTTTATCATTAGCTGTGCTGAACACGGGGGGGGAGGCTCGGGAAGGAGGCTGATATAGGTGTTACTCTGTGTGTATTTGCCCTTGTGCAAATGTGATACTCTCTCACACACACACACCCACAGACACACAGGGTATAAATCTTCATGTCAAGCTCAGGAGCTATACTGTTGTTCTTTCAACATGATGCCGTCTGTGAACGAGCTGCCTTTGACCGACTTTGCCACTAGCCTGCACTGTGGTCGCGGTAGGAGAAGAAGAAAATGTCAGTTAAAACCATCTTTAACGGCTGTTTTCTCTGTTGTTTCCTGCGTTTTTACGACCACTGTTGGGGTTTTAGTTTCCAGTTGCTGATGAAATCACCAAGTGTAAACAGCAGTTGCCAGTATTGATGACTCTCTCTGAAACCTCGAGGGGAAATTCACGGCGGAAAACAAAAAAAAAGTTGCAAAGTTGTGTGTATTTAAACTCTGCTTCTCCCGCTGCTGTAGTGGTTGACTAATTAAACACTATTAATTCAGACACCATTAATCAACAGTCTTTCTGGATACACTCACTGATGTGGTGGCCCACAATGCTTGAAAGCTACAGAAGCATTACACACCTGCTTGGAACAGCACAGTTTGTCCATCTCGGCGTTGCTCAAATCTGACATGTTTTCAGATCCCGTCCTAACCGCACATATTACATCGGAGGCTGATCTTGGCCTCTCCGCAATATCAGATATGTTTGAAATTAACAACCCAACATGTGCGGAAATCCTTAGCAGCTGTGTTGCGCTCACAAACAAATTTCAGCGGAGGAGACAGATGCCATTGAAGGCAACTGCCATTTCTATTATGTGGTGAAATTGAATCTTTTTTTTTTTTTTTGGCTTAGATTGGTGTGTTGCTTTAGATTTGAGGACTTCCTGTGAGATCAGATGTTGATGCTTCAGCAGTAACAGCTGGGAAAACTTTTAATAAAGGAATAATCTGACATTTTTTGGGGGGGGAAATATGCTCATTTGCTCTTGAGTTGGATGAGAAGATTGATACCACTCATGCCTCTACACTAAATATTAAGCTAGCAAGCCCAGGGACTGCTCCCAGGCCAAGAAAAAGTCTAGCACATAACACCCCATAAAACCACAAGCAGTCCTTCTTAAATTTATGTTATTGTATGCATTAAACAAACAAGATATAACATGTTATTTAGTGAGCTTCAGAAGTGCTTGTGGGCGGATTTATTAACCTTTGGACAAAGTCAGTTGAGCTGTGTAAGCTAAGCTCACTGGCTGCTGGCAGTAGCATCATATTTAGTACAGACTTGAGAGTGATATTGATCTTCTCATTTAACCCTCTGCCTATTTCCCTAAATGTCTTCCTTCAAGTGTATGATTTATGGACGAAGGACAACAAATCTGTGAAATTTGCCTGCATGCATGACTCAGTTTATTTTCAGGATCGGTTAGGGTCCGTGTCCTCGTGTCTGTCCACAGGCTTCTTGGAATTATGCATTCTTTAAATGTCTACCGTCACCTCAAAAAACAACCGCAAATGCTTGTGTCGACACTGTTCTGCTGCCATTTTATTTCTGTTTCTTTTCACAACAGTCTCATTTTTGTTTGGCTGTTCATTACTTCAGTGCCCGCGAGCTGTTTGAAAGCCAGCGAGTGTGTTAAAACAGAGCGCTGTCCCCAGTGGAGATGTCTGGACTTTTATTTACAGCGAAACCCTCGGGGAGCCACGTTGGTATTTCCATACTGGGCTCCGAACGGCATACGAGCGCTGTTTGGTTTCAGAAGTTCGAGACCAGCACAGCTTTTCTCAGCTCAAACACTCACATGCCAATACATTTGGTGCAGTGACTCACCAGATATCTGTGTGTTTGAGTGCGTGTGGGTAGTTGCTCAAACATGTGGGGGAGAAGGACCAACTTATACATGATGCGCTCTGTCTCGCAATGAAAATTAGCATACGTCTACCGGCGAACGCTCTCATCTCTCAACTCTCTTGTTCTAATGAAGCATCTGCACAAGTATGTGAGCATGTAGAAGAGCGCGAGGAGCACAAATGATGTCTTGGCCTAGCCTTCACTCTTTGCTCTCGCTGTCCCTATTTTACTTTTCTTTCTCCGTTTCTCTCGCTCTGTTTTCATTTCATTTCTCCACGCTCTCTTTTGTGCTTTCACGCTATCCTTCTCTCCCTTTGCACCCCCATTGCACCCAGGGGAACAATGGTTCTCTAATAACCTTTGCAGAAAGCCCGTGGACCTGATGATTGAGCAATGGTAGGTTGGAAAACAACACAAAAGGTCAGTTTTCCATTTTTTTCCAGCGGTCAGGCTCGGGTTTGCCGATACCGGAGGCCTCGTTACGGGCACATTTATTATGCAAACGGTGCTGCGTATGACCTAGCTCCTGTAGAATTAGCATTGACGTGGGTAATATGGCAGTGAATAAAGGTTTAACAGTGACCCCTTAGCCATCTGTGATAGTGCTGAACTAATTAGCTAACCACTGATGTCTCCCTCTTGCCCCGTCCCTCTTTCTTTCTCTCTCTCACTCTCTCACTGCCAAGTCACTTTTAGCCAGTTGCACACATACATGCACAAACACAGTGGGCTTCTATTAGCATGGTAACGGGTCGAAGCCCTGTTAAATTCCTGCACTACAAACATGTACGTGTTAGCATACAGGATACCTCCTCATCTGTATTCATATTTTCCTTTTGTCACACTACCTCTTTGTTTTTCGGTTTTTGATCTATTAATGGCAGCGCTTCCAAATCAACATCCCAGAAAGCCTCCTTAATCTGGCCACTAATTCCAGGGTTTCCTGCAGTTTTATAGTGGAGGCAACTCCCCGGCTGAATCAAAGATCACAAGAATTTATTGCATTTTCATGAAATATAATATTGGGGTTATTAAGCTTCGGGGAAAACAAGCAGTGGCGCCACATCACGCGGCAAAGGCCGCGTGTTTAATGAGTGAGGTGATTTATTTTTTCACTGTCATCTAGTAAAGCCACAGAAAAACAAGATGAGATGCATCAGGATCAGCCTGATTCAGCGCAGCAGGTGATTGATTGATCGATCACATCATTTGTTCGCGCCGCAGTAATTAATCAGAGCAGCATGCGGTAAAAGAGAAAACCGTCTGACTTTTTACAAGTCAAGAAAAGTAGAGGCAAAACAGCACAACCAGTCACAAATCAGGTAGAGGTATGTGGAACACTCACCGCTGCGCTGGAGGTCAGACACTCGGCTGAAGTTTGTTTAATATGTTTACACCTATGCTTACTCTGTTTTATCCAATGCATTGAGTTAAATTTGGAATTGACCAGCCGGACCTCAATCAATAACTACGATTAGACTGCAGAATCTGTCACAAAATAAATTCAGTGTGGTGTGGTACAGTGTGGTACAACAAAGAAATCATCTGAATCAACATTTTCGTGGCAGTGTTGCATTGAATCTCCAATAGACAAGTGCTCCCTGGTCACACACACACAAAAATGTCGTTTTATGGAAAGAATAAATTGCCACAGGACACCAGAATATCTTTACATTCAGCTTCTCTGTTCTCTTTGTTAGAGGCTTCCTTACTTATAAAATGTATGGAAAAATCCTTTCCCTTCTCCCCTTGCTCTTTATTTCAATCATACCCCCATCTTTCTGACAGTAGATATCTGTCCCTGTCACTACCCATACCGTCAGCATAAATAATGCCCTGTGAATGAGCTCGGCACAGACCGGTAACATGTAACAACCTTCTAATTTCCCTGCCGTGGGCACTGTCACCTACCTGGCTGTCATTTGAATAACAGAACACCCTGGATACTCGTGTGTGTGTGTGTGGATGTGTGTGCACCTCGAGAGTATTTAGGATGTCAACTGTCCCACACGACACTCATCCAGCTCTTATCATAAAGCCCTGGCAGGCAGAGGCTGCATGCCCAGAGGCCATGAGGGCAGAGGAGGCCGCTGCCCTCCGGCCAGCTCCAGGTCTTTCTGGCCTACCATGACACTGACAAGGTGGAGGGAATGAAGTATGGAGTTATGCTGTACAAGGACTGAGGATGAAGAAGCCTTTAGTGAGGGCCTACGGTACTATGGATAGTTTCAGAATCAGTTCAAATCAGGTCATGGTGCCATAAATGTTTAACTTCTGAAATATGTTTATGCTCCCAGTGGAGAACAAAACTACAACAACGGTAATGATGTTCTGCCTAGCATTTTAATGTAATGACATTCTATTCAAATGATCCCCGAAAAGCCAACTATAAAAATTTAAATTGGAAGGACTGAACTTCACTCTACACACCAGAAAAAAAAAAATATATTCATATAGTACGTGTTCAGGAAACATACTTCCTTTTGGCCTCTTTCTTTTCCCCTCCTGTGTCAGCTCCAGCTGTCTCAGTGTGCCTGATTTCTTCCTGACCATCTAGTTAATGTGGAAGCTTTCCTTTATAACCCAGAACTCTGCAGACCAAGTTGCACCTGCGTCCAACATCCATGTTTTTTTTAGGGGGGGGTCACGGTTTGCAGAAGGTGCGACAAGAAGCCAGTTTTTTTTTTTCTCGCAGCTGATGCGGCAGTGGGAACTCATCAAAGTGAGCTGAGGTGTGGACACCGTAGGATGGAAACTTGGACACGGTAAAATTAAGAGAAAGAAAACAAGCTGATCATTCAGTAGAAAGAAGGAAAGGGAAAAAAAAAAAACAAAGCGGAAAGGCATGCGGGAGGTTCAGACAAATGATCTTGCTCAACAATGCGCTAGATTGTGTTTCGATAAAATCAGCAATTTGAAACAAGCGTTTCTCTCAAAGTACTGAGGGACTGACCTCTGGAATCAATAAAAGCCCCCTCCTACACATACTGTCAGCTCAGACTTTGTTCACATATTGTCAGAACACAAATGATGCAAATTAGCTTTCACTCACAATTACAGTACAGTCTACAGCACTTGCCTCGGCACAGGAAAGACGGTTGTTTTGACAGATATTTAAGTAATGAATTTCGTTGTTGGTTTTTTTTTTGGTCATAAACTGATGTTTCAGCTTGAGAAAATTAATTTCCTAGCCATGCATATACATGCACACACTACATTTCAAATAATTAATCGTTGAGACGTGGAAAGTTGTTAGGGACTGTTCTGTTTTAAGTGGGGATTGTTCAGCCATCCAAACGTTGTGTAGCACTGCTGCATAGCCACAATAAAACAAACCGTGGTACTAAGAAAAATGCTGTACTGTACTTCGGTGAGGGTAAACACAAAATGCTCGTTCACTTGATTGAAACTGTTTTCTTGAAAGTTATGTGGTCTGCATTATCTGTCGCCTCAGTGACCACAAGTCTAATGTTGATTCTACAATGCAAACACATCTCTTATCTTTTGAAATGTGAGAATCAAACTTTTTTTTTTTTTTGATAGAGAATTTGTTGAGAATAAAGCTTGAGATTGAGATTAAAAATGTAATACACAAGGCCTGAGGGCATGGTCTTCCTGTTCTCTGCATAGTTTCATATTTTCTCTCCACAAATTCTTTCTCACATTCACACACTGCTCGGGGCTTTATCATATTTGCTGAATAGGTTATTTAGGCAGGATTAACATCAAAGATCCACCAACAAGATCAATGTCATCACAAAGAAACTCCAAGGTTCTGAAAACCACTGTTTTCCCTCAGAGAGAGCATTGAAGCATTTTTTTTTCTCTTTTCTTTTTGGCTAGTCCTGTGATTCTCTCAGCCGTTGCCAGCTCCTTACCTTTAGTACTGTGTCGATAAGAAGAAGAGGCAGCGGTTCTCTCCATAGACTGCTGAACAGAACAATCCAATATGGGCCATAGCTGTAACGCCAGGCATTGATAGGTATGTCACCACGGCCGCCTGTCATTCTGGTCCAGGTCCATGGTCAAATTGGCCTCTTTAGGCCCCATTTTTCATCATTAGCATGAGACATAAAACTGATCTCTAAGTAAAGCTCAAAGTGTTAAAAGTCAATTTCAGGTCCACCCTGATAGATTGTCCTGGGCAGTTACCATGGGAACAGTGAAGGGTTAAGAGGTTCAGAGTCTCTCTTGGTGGTTTCCAGTTCTTTCGTAGAAGGGACATTACACCAGCGAGCCGCCTGGTCCTGAGGAATACTCACAGCTGGCTGCTGCCGCTTGGAGGGAAACTTCCATCCGGCACATTATGTATGGCAGTGTAGATGCTTACACACCAATATATGAATAAAGGAGTTTCTATATGCTACATGCAAATGTTATATCCTAAATATGAACTAAATAGAACAAGGATACTAATGTGCATGTATAGTATAATCTACAATAAATCATAAATCAATCAAAAAATCAGATTATTGTTGTAAAACATGAGTTGTGACAAGTTTAGTTTCTAAATCAAATGTGAAAAATAACTTGGCAAACTAAGTGATTTTCTGTTGTCAGCCACTGTCTCTACACACAGTGCTCTTTTTTCATCATTCTGTTTTGGTACCTTCCCGGACTAGATATCAGTCTTAATTGAACTGAATTTCCAAATCAAACATTAGGAAAGTCAATCCCTGTGTAGCTTAAACTAAAAACATGAATACGGCGTCTTCTTCAAAAGTCAGCGCCACCTTTTAACAGTTAATAAGAGTGGACAAACGCTTATTTGTGTATGTGTGTTGTTGGCGTGTCTGGAAGCTGAAGGGCAAGCTTGAAAATTGATGGCATGCTGTAGGCAGAGTGAATGGGTTCAGAAGTAGCATTTCCAATAATGCATTTTCTCAGGCTTCCCTGAAAGAGGCTAAAAGGAATAGGGAGTTGTTTGTTTTTGTTATGAAATGGTGTCTTTTGTGGTTGGCTTGCAAAATCGTTATTGAGTTCAACCGGTGTGCGCTTCTTTTAAATGCTGAATTCCTCCTGTACTGCACGACACTGCTGGACCTCTCTTTTGCCTTTCAGAGATGTTTTATTCCAGCTGGGAACATCACAGAAACAAAACAACTCGCCTGCACTTTCTCTTATATCGTAAAACACAGACTCGTAGAACTAATATGGGAAGCTGACACATTGGGGTTTGAGAACTCAAGAGAGGTATTCAAGGGCTTTGACAGTGCGGTGTAACGACATCTCCCGCTTTGCATTTAAAGGAGTAAAATGTGACTTTTGGCTTTCTATACAGTAGTTTCTGATTTCGGTCTGACATGCAACAAAGAACTATTGATATGTTGCTTGGGAAAGGAACACAGTGGGATTTGAAACCTTAAGAGAAATGTTGGAAGGTTTTGACAATGTGGTGTAATGACTTTGCATTTAAAGGAGTAAAGTATGTCTTTTGGCTTCCTCCGTAGTAGCTTCTGATTTCCGTCTGACACGCAACAAAGCTTTATTGATCTATAGGGAAATGGGCCCAGAACAAAACTTCCTCTTCATCTTATGGAAACTACTATGCAGGGGTCTCCAGAA
Organism: Nibea coibor; assembly: GCA_023373845.1. NCBI lineage: Eukaryota > Metazoa > Chordata > Actinopteri > Sciaenidae > Nibea > Nibea coibor. Next base: position 9,404,887 of record CM041737.1, on the reverse strand, counting down.
GCATTCGACCCCTGTCCACACACACGTGCAATTACACATGCACACAGCCAAATCATGATAAAAGACAGCATGTGAAACTCTTGAGGGAACTGAAGGGCTTAAGCCGCTGAATAAATGACAGGTAATTTTCAGTTGAGAGTGGAGCGTACAGACGAGTGAGACGATCAATCTCTCTGGCGATCACCCATGCAGATTCCAGTCCTCCCTGGCATCATCAAGGCTGATGACAACGATGGAGCGAGACAAGATTGCTTGACAAGTGTGCGTGCACGCGCGTGTGTGTCAGCGAGCGAGCGAGCGAGCGAGAGAGGGCAAGAGAGAGTGAGAGAGAGGAGCGTAGAGTGCACGTGTGGAGATAGTACATTAATTGATTTCCGCTAAAAAACATGCTTAAAATGCTGCCTTTGTTCAGGCTATGGAATCATTCCTGCTAAATAGGTAGCGGTTACCTTTTTTTGAGATATGTGAAAAGGATAGGGCAAGTTTTTCATGGATTTTTTTTTTTTTTCTCCTCTTGTTCCAAGTGTGTCTGAGATGGCCACAGCTGGAGAAAAGTGGATCTATTGATCCTGGGAGTTTCATTTTTCAGACATAGTCATCTTTCAGAGCCAGCTTCGATTTTTGAAAAATATACAGTGTGCTTTTCAGATAATTTTATGGCCTTTTTGTCACAGTGTACAGTGGAGAGATGTGAAGAATCCCTGGATGGTAGGTAGTGAAAGCAGATGGCCATACTTCTCCTCAGCCTAGCTCGAGAGCAGCACTTTCCTGAAGTATGTATTGCGACTAAGGATTCCATATTTTTTTATTATTATCACAGCACAAAAGGACACTTCTGAATAGCTTGTTTTCTCCTATCAATGGTCCAAAAGCCAACAATATTACAGCTACAGTCATTTAACAAAAACCAAGTATTCAGTCAACACTCTCCGAGAAGAACTGTTTCCACAAAGACACCACTTGAGTTTTAATTTATTTGGTGTGCCACCTGCCTGCCCGCACCTTTTCTCTGTAAATATTGTGAGAGCTTGGCCTTTCCCTTGCTTTGTTATGAACCTTCCAGCGGTGATGTGCATTCTCCCAAATTATATTTCCAGCTCAAAATAATAAGCGAGGCAAAGGTTAAGAAAGACAAAGAGATGGTGAGTGGGAGAGGAGGCGTGGCCCTTGTGTTTATTGCTCACGCTAAAACCTCAGAGAGACGCAGACGATCGCAGACACAAAATGCTGACTGCCCACGGTGCGGCTTCGCGGGTGGTGAAGTGTAAGGGAGCGGTTGCGCCACGGCTGACAGTTGCCTCCCCCGGTGTTGGCCAGTAGCAGGTCATGGTAACACCACACACACACACACAAGCAGACCCCCGCTGGTGGTTAAAGGTCTGCTTGGTGTGAGGACTTGACAGCACGCACAGATGTACACACACGTGCAAACAAACATGCACCAGTGCCTATCCTTCTCTCGTGATCTGTTTTGACTAGGACTCTTCTGTGAGGCCATGGGTGGGGGTCAAAGAGCAGCCCGTCCTGTCTTCACCTTAAACAAAAATGACCCGACTGTTTTCTAACACTCTACCTGCCAGTTTTTTTCATGTCCGCCGTGTCCGTATATAATATTATGTTGATAAAACACCCCTTGAGACATGAATGCAGCATAATTATATTATACTAGCAAGTGGCTTTCAGAACTTTATGCTTCATTAAATAAGAATGAATTCTGGAGAAGAGTATTTCATTTACTCTGAAGACTTGATGAAGACAGAAGAAGCTCTAATTCGTTTCAGAGGATTTCCTGCAACTGGCAACGAAACGACTTCTTATGCAAAGCTGCTGGATAGGCATGAAGATGGATTGTTAATAGAATGTGTTGCAGTGTATTCAGTAATCATTATTAATCTGTGTGTCGGCGGATTCTTTCTCAGCTCGGCCCAGTGTTCATAAAGCTTGGTTAATTAGACTGATTGATTAGATGGTGGTGATTCAGAGCTCTCATCACAGCTCCTCATCCCGTCAGGCCTCTAATAAGATCAGATTGCTCTCATATTCACGTACTCCCCTGCATACACACCAACACGCGCACACACTCACACACCCACGGCTTGTTTGGCCTGTCATGCCACCTCTCCATCTTTCTCGCTGACTGTCTGTCACATCCATATTCAGACAGGATTTACAGGCATGAAAGAAGCAGCCAAGCTTGCCAAAGCAATACACTGAAGACTAGAAGTTACATTATGTTAACATGAAAAGATTGCAAATCTCTCATCCCCCTCCATCACCTCCTCTACGCCCTCCTCCTCTTCCTCTGCTTTGTCTCTAACTGTGATCCATCCTGTGTTCCTGTCTCATCACGTCTCATAAATATAACTAGTCCCTCTGTTTAGCCAAGAAAAACATCACACTCAATAGCTGGAGACCAAGAACCTAACATCTGTCTAGACTCAACTTTGCGCTTGGCCCGCGCGCGTGCCGCATGTGTTTTTCTGGATGCCTCCGTGGAAGTTTTCATGTCCGTACATGAGAAAGCGTGAGCACATCACGCGTCTCCTTCTGCATATTCAAATGTGAATCGGCTTTTTGCAAAAGCTGCTCGCCCCCGCCAATGCTTTTCTGATCAATTTGCGCGCGGCTCCGAGCAAAAGAAGAAGAAGAAGAAGAAAAAAAAAAACAACGCCCTGCACTTAGCACACAGTGCCTGCTCATCATCACAGAGACAGCACAGTAAAGAGACTCTCCCTCGCTGTAGTAAAACTTTATGACTTTCCGTGTTGCTTTTGTCTCCAGGCATCGGATATTACAGAGGATGATAAGCGTTCATTTAGATTTTTGCCAGATCACCAGTCCTCCGCGTCAATACAGCCCATCTGAGCTCTTTAAAAAGAGACAGAGTTTGTATGTGTGTATGAGTTTATGAGGGTGCACCTAAGCGTGTGTGTGTGTGTGTGTCTACTTGTGTGTGTATTCCAAGGCTGTGATGAACCCACTGCAGGATCACCCCTAAGAGAGTATTTATGGAGAAAATGATTACCTTGGAAAGAACAGAACTTTGATGAAAATCGTCCCACTTCAATTTGCGCCGCGCAGGCCTGCGGTTGGCGTCCTTGTTTATAGGTAATATTGGAAATCTGTGAAATTGCACAGAGAACTTCAGTAACAGAGCGATTTTATGAAGACATGATTATATCCGGTGTCATTTTGATGAGGTTTAAGCATCTTTGTCACTGTGAAATAGTAGTATGTGGTACTTGTTTCAGTCTCTAGCTTCTAAACTTTCTGTGCAGATCTGAAGTCTCAAAAAATATGACTTTTCAATTTATGCCTGCACAATTTATAGGAATTATGTCAGTATAATGTATATTTATCATCAATAGGCATGGAGAGATTTGCCACATGTTGGGTAAGCTCAGTATTGATGATGTTTTGACCATTAGGCTCTGCAGTATCAAGCTGTGCTGACATTAATCTAATGAGGTGATACTGTGCTGTGTTAGCCTAACTGGCCTGATAGACAGTTTCCTGTGAATGAAACTTTTAAAATGGTTTATTAGAAAGCTCAGTATCAGGCCCGGGTTCAGACAGGCCACAGAATGGGACACCTGCGATGGCTTAGTGGAGTTGCTAAAGCATCATCTGGAAAGGCAATCAAAAAGTACACATTCCTGGCAGATTACTTTATAATGTGAACACTCTATCTGTTCTGTTTTCCGCGATTGTCACGACAAAAGATAAAGTAATTACTTTCTTGATAACTTTCCAGAGTTGTAAAAGTCAAAGCGTCCGACGTGATTTCAAATTCATGGATTTATTTCCGAAAAACTTGACCTCCTGGTTCATATTTCATGTCTCAGCTGGTACCGATGCAGCACACCACTAACAAACAAAACAAGAGGAGACTTAGCAGGGTGCTTCGGTGTCTAAAAAACAGATTTGACCACCTTCGCAGTCTACACTCGAGTCGCCCCTTGCTGCGCCATTTCCTCGGTCCGGATAACTGAATTCATCCTGATGCTGAACACTTGATAAATTCCAGAAGCTCTGCAACTAACTCTACTCTGCTCTGCCTGCTCTTTGTTTATGTTCACAAATGGCTGCTGGCATCCAGTAAAACGTAGCTCTCATCGACTGACTGCATCCTGAATAGGGTACAGTTCTCCCTCCCTCAGGTTTTTGGCCGGTCACCCATCACGCACAGCTGGATGGGAGGTCTAACTACGATCGACTAGCTCCAGTTGGCAACAAAAGAAGAAAGTTTAAACTTCTGCAGTGTTCTACTTTTTCTTTTTTTCCCCCTCTCTTTTGGACAAGAAAATGCATTTTTGTCATGCACGGTGTGGGACGAATTTTGTGTGGGTGTGTACGTGTGATTGTGTATCATTTAGTTTCAAACCTAGACAAATGACAGCGCGCCTGCCCTCCGCACACTCCCCACCGTCTCTCTTACTGATGAAACCGGCTTTACCTGTGTGTGTGTGTGTGTGCGTGTGTGAGGGTAAAATCCACCCAAAGCAGGAAATAAAAGAAAAGAAAGAAACACAATTAATGATGTGAGGGAGGAGGCATTCTCGCTGTGTTGTTTTTGTTGGTGAGAATGGGCCAGGGGAGGGATGTAAAACTTTAGTGGGAGGGAGGAAGGGGAAAAAAAAGGAAGGATGAAAAGGGATGAACAGCAATCAGCTCCGGTCTTTTTCTATTTACATCTCTTTTGCCTGTGCGTTTGATGGAGTCAAACGAGTCGTATGATAGACGATATTGACAAGCTTAAATGCCCTTATTGGATGAGAAGTGGCCCCCGGGTGCTGCCCCAGCGTTTTCTAAGAACCGACCGCCAGACAAAAACCACACACTCACATACAGCATTACCCCTTTTTGCTACCACAGCACTCTCAACAATTACCTTCCAGCTCTTTAAAACACACACACACACACACACACACACACACACACAAAGGCTATCTTTATGACTGCAGCATTTCCACCATTCCAGCCCACTTTTTTTTTTTCCTGCTTTCCTTACCTCCTTCAACCAGAGACCATTAAACCAGATCCCTTCTAAAAGGCTTTAAGGCCTCTCTTGGCTGGCCGCGTCTTCTCCAAAGCCCTGCCATGGCTCTTTTCGTGTTTTTAAATCAAAGTCCATGAAAGGTTGAGGGGGAGGAGGGGGAAGCAAAGAGAAATTTGGGACGGGTTCTTGTGTTTGTGGGTTGGAGACAAATCTTACTTACAAACCCATATGGTCGTACTCACACACACACACACACACACACACACACACACACACATACATACACAAGCTTAATCTGATACGGTACATGCTCTCCTGGCCTGTTCTGCTCCGGTGGGATTTTATTTTTTTTCTCCTCTGTCTCCCCTCTCACCTGCTGAGAGTTACTGTAGATGTGTAACCTGCTCTCTTTCTTTTGTCTCTTCTTCTTTCAAACACAAGTGTATACACTCTCTCTCTCTCTCTCACACACACACACACAGGGCTGCACCCACACACTTTTGCAGCACAAACACTGGTATGTAAGACAGTCTGGAGGTGGACTTTGATTTGTGTCCTTCTCTTGCAGACGGTTCTGATTTAAGGATCGCGGCGGTGTGTAGCTTTTTGATTCTGCTGGTAGTCAACCTGAAAATGTTTTCCTTGATGGTTTTTGGCAGAGGCCACGTTGGGGGGGGGAGAGCTCCGGCCAGCTCACTTCACCTGCCAGCTGCTCCGCTCAGGCTGGTCCTTCTGGATCTTTTTTTTTTTCACCCCCCTAAGTTTCATACTCAAAAAGACAACTCCGCTCTACTCAACCCCCTATCTCCAGCTGGCCCCACAGATCAGGTTCCATATGCATCAGTGTCTCAGAGTGGGAGCGCTGACTCACCTTCAGTTAATCTTTTCTGACTGCAGTGAGTGTTGACGGGTGGTGTGGTGGGTCCAAACCGGAGGTGTAGAATTTTAAGGTGCATCCAGTTATTGATTTACCTGTAAAACTATTCTGTGCAAAGCTAGCAAGTACAGTGAGCTGCTACACCATGTACACGCAACTGTGTCCAGGGTGAACAGTTCTGTTTTGGGTGATAAGTTTTATTCCTTTTGTAAAAGGCTTAAAGTACAGATACTGGAAGGAGCAAAGAAAGGATACTGTGCGACTATACAGAAGGGGAGGTTTATCCTTTGATTTAAGAAAATAAAGCATCATTCATGCTGTTTTTTAAAGCCCTATTTTGTGAAGTTTTCTGTTGTCCTTTTTAAAGAGCTTTTGAAATAGAGCTCATATTTTAAACATTAAGCATTTCATTGAATTGAACAACACCTTATACTCCTTGGAAAAACCTCCTGGGCATTTTCGAGCTTCACTAACTGCAAGACAGTATATATCTCCAGAAATATACTGAAATACGAAAAAAGATTATTAGTCTGGAGCCATGCTCTCGCAGGCTATTGATCGAAGCTGTGATTTGAGCAAAATGCTAATGTCAGCATGCTAACATGCACCGTGACAATGCTAGAATACTAATGTTTAGCAGCTATAGTGATCACCATGTTCCAAAAAAAAAAAAGCTGTTTGGTATTGTAGCATGCTAACATTTTCTAATTAGGACAAAACACAAAGTACAGCTGAGGCTTTTTTTATGAATAAACATTCATTAAAGCAAGTTGAAACGTTGTACCGATGGTGACTATTGGGCTAATTATTATTAAGTTGTGTATGCTCCGAATTTCATAGCAATCCCTTAAACAGTTTTTTCAAAAGCAGAGTCAGAGGATGACCAAAATCACTAAGACACACCGTCTGCGGTTCATCAATGTCTGTACAAAATTTCACATCAAGAAAGAGAGCGAGCAGTCCACACTGCCCTCCATAAAAATAGCATGCACTCTCGTACTTATTTTCTTTCAGTTCGAGTTTCATATTTGGTCAGCGGCAGAATAATAGCACCAACCTAAAACCTTCTACACAAAACTTCATGCAGTTAGCGGTACGACGTGTTTACAGACCCGAATCTGAAAAACCCTATTCATGACCAAATTATACCTCTCCCACTCCCACCATTCTCTCCAGTCGCATTCCTTTATAAACCATTTTGTACTTTGTACAGTAGCTTCAGCTCCTTTCTGATAAGGCAGAAAACCTTTGAGCTACACTAGAGTTATAGGAGGTGTTTTTACCCCGATAAGCCATACTGTATGTGACTTGACATTAGAGTGACAGGGTTATGAAGGGTGTGTATATAACATCAAGAGAGTGAAGGGTATAGTACAGTGATCAGTATAGAGCAAGACTCGCAAGTAGTAGTTTAATCAGCGTTACTAGGTAGGGTGTCAAATGGATCTTTGAGCACACCATGCTGTGGCTGAACAGAAGTGTGACAGGGAATGAATGGCTTTGTGTTACAGGCTGTGTGGTCACAGTATGACATCCGCGAGCAGTGTTTCTCGGTCTCCTGCACCAAAAATGTACAAATATGTCAAAATATTCAGCAGAGAAGGGTCATAAAACATAGCACCTAACCGAAATGCATTATATCAGTTATAAAGGTATAACTACAGTACATTGTTGTTCCTGTATCCACTTTCTCTTTTATTTAAGTTGCAGTGTTTGCACCTTCTGCACACGCTCATCCCATTTCATCCTTTGCTGACTAATATTTCGACTGTTCGGGATCTTCCTTTCGTAGTGGAAATGAGAAGATGGTAAAGCTTTTCTTTGCTGTTCCTTTGGTGCAGTTTTCGCTAATTTAAGGGGGGCATTTCGCACGTTCACTGTCCAGATCCTCTCACAGTATTTCACATTCGATTCCAGCCCCGGGCCTCCGCAGCAAGGACTGAGTCTTCGCACGTGGGGTGGCTGCTCTACAAACCGAGCTAAACGCTGCCCCCGGGCTTACTCTTTAAAACAAGTCAGACTTCAGTCTAAGTACACCCTGACAGATTTTTATTTTAAATGTTTATGTTAATAAAGGAAAAGTTTGGGTTTGTATGCATCTGTCAATAGTTGATGTGCCGTTTGCATATATTCAAATCTACTTTTTGGCTGACTTGCTTTTTGGGAATTTCAAAAAGAAATGTTGAAGGTTTTTGACAGGGACGCCTGGAAAAAAGTGATTTTTGTTCTCTAATGCTCTTTGATGTTGGTTTTTCTTTGTTTTCCCAGTTAATCACAGTGTAGAGTCAATTCGCTCTCTCCCCTCTCTCTCTCTCCCTTCTTCTCATCTTTTTTTGTCTTTGTGATTGATGAAGAGTTTGAGGAAGCACCGAGGAAGCCTACAGAGAGGACAAACAATCTCCCATGTATTGTTGCAGTGTTGAGTGTGATGAGGGGGGCGAAGTAGCTATCAATACCCGTATTGATGACTACAGTGGAAGCTGGTGGAAATGTTCTGCTTCCCTATTGATCTCTGATCCATTATGAGCTGTTAGCAGACAGCCGGGTGAATGATGGCGAATGGTCCATTCATCATAAGGCGACGTCCTCGCTGCTTAGAAGGCGCACTCTTTTAGCTGTTTAGCTTGACAGTTATCCTCATCCTGCTCCTCTCCGTTCCTGTGATTCTTTTTTTTTTCTCTTGCTCCTTTTCTCATCAAACTGGTAGACATTTAGGCTTGAATCTGACAGCGTCTGGCCCACACGCTTGTTCAGAATAATACTCTTAATAGAAGTGAAATTACAGGCAAGCTCAGCTTTCTCTGCTGCAAACTGCCCAATAAAGACTTTCAGGTGTCTTTGCCCTGAATACCATAATGTGTTTATCCTTGGATGAATGAAATAAAGCTGGTATTATGAAAAGAAAATCTGATCCACTTCAGAAATAATGGTTGCAGGTATTTAAACTATGAAGGTAAAGAGACGTCTTACTTGGGATTTAAATTTTTCTCACTGCTTTTCTTTTTTTTTTTTTTTTCTCCAATCTCCAGGTCACTGATCGGTCTGTGCGAGCGGTTGCAGAGCACTGTCCTGAGCTGCAGTTTGTCGGCTTCATGGGATGTCCGGTGACCTCTCAGGGAGTCATCCATCTTACAGCGGTAAGTTTTAACTTGCTCGATGGCGGTTTTCCTTGCAACCCTCACCTGTGGCCTGTTGTCAGAACTCAAGTCGCATGCTTGCTTCAGATAAAAGCGCAGTTATGAAAAGGTTAATTACAGTCAATGGTTTCACGTTTTTTGAAGTAATTACTCGTTTCAGCGATTGTCAACAGAGGCTTTAGCGTGACTACGTTTTTCATCTAATCCTGTTACCGTAGGCCAACTCTCTCCATGTTGCAGCAGGTCTTTCATTGTCTCCGGGGGGTAAAATTAACTTTTGCAGAGTAAACTCAGGGCCTCGCTGTGTGCTTTATCTAAAACTTAGTTCTGAAGTTATTTCGCGTTAACTTTTAAATCTCATGAAAGCCTAATGAGATGAATCCTAATAATACGCTGCTGTTCTGACTACACCCTGCTGTTTGGATATTACCATGCTAATGAGTAGCGCTCCGCGGTTTAAGATGTGCCATGCCATATAAACATGGACACACATGCACTCACACAGTGATCGCTTGAGTTGAATTCACCGGGATATACCGCACCTTGTTTTTCTTCTCATTTATTTCCTCTTTCCAATAATTACGTCCATCTAGAATATGTGTGTGTGTGCGCACTTAAGTGTGAGCATGTACGATATGTCCGCACCCATGTGTGCCTGAATAATACAATTCGATTTGTGTTAGATGTACTCGGACGTACACGCAAGTGCGAACGTACCCTTGTGTACGCCGTGCGTCCATTCTTCCTCAAATGCAATTACAGTTGCGTTAATAGGACTGAGACACTCGATGCCACGCTGCATTATTAGATTAAACAGCAGATTAATTTGTGCTCATGGTTTTGGCCCCCTATCATCTCTGCAGCCTCCACTGACCTTGGCCAGTGTATTGTAGACAGACAGTAATGAAGCCAGCCAGTCATAACAGCATTAGCATACCTGGAGGTGGACACATACACATCCGCCCACACGCACAGTCTAGCACACCTCATTATTATTTATTACAGTATTAACCAAGGTGAAGTTTTTAGTTTAGAGTTTAGATGAGCAAGTTCGCAATTCTGATAATATTTCTAGTTTTCTTGCAGCCGCAGTCTCGTCTCAAGTGGGGAAAAAAAAGAAATTTCTATTTTTTCCTTCCACTTTTTGACATCATGGTGAGGTTAAGTGTTTTAACAAGACAGATGCGTACCAAACCACATTTTTCATCTTGACAGTAACACACACACACACACAGACACGCAGAAATGAAACTGTTACCATACCAAGTACGCGTTTGTGTAACTCCACTGAGTCCACTGAATCTGTGACAGGTTGTCATAACTTGAGAAATCCCTTCATATTTTTGTGCAAAGTTTAGATCCGTTTCATCCAAAGTCTTACAGCATTTTTAATTGTACCTCTTTACAGCGGTGTAGACTGCTGAAAGAAAGTGCAGTGCAAAAATGCCAAAGATATCTACAGTACGAGGGAGTTTTGAAACAATGTCACGATTACATATTTGTCTGCTGGAGAGCGCAGGTCTATTTTCGACAACTTCTGGTTCGTGCCGTGTTCAATAAATATCACCGTTTTTTTAGTTTAGTTTTGTAGGTTTTTCTTTAGAGAGTACATTTGTACTAGACTAAAAAAACAGTGTTTCAAGCCTGTTTCATCTGAACACACCCAGAATAACTGATCGGTGTAGTCATAAGCTCCTGCAGCTGTAACCACACCCAACAATGATGTTACAGTGTGCTGACACCCCTTGTTGTACACTTGTACTTTACATAGCAAAAAAAAAAAAAAACAAGATTACAGGAAATGTCATTTAGCAGTTAAACGTGGTGGGTTATGATTGGTATGAGATGGCAAAATAAAGGAAAATTCTTTTCGTCATCCTTTTGACGTTTGCTGTCCTCCCTCGTATTTGCCAAGAGGCCTGGTGTGCGTCAACTCCTCGCAGAAATCGAGCGCCACCGCTTCTGTGCAGATTGCTGATGGGCAAAAATGCGACTATCCAAGTAATAGCTACGGGATATTGTTGAACGTTTGCTAACTGGTATAAACAAAAAGAAATTCCCAGTGAAAATCAATTTTATTTTTATTGTAAATCGTTGGCACGGCATCTGGCACCCAATTGCAGACAGGTCTGGCCTGCAGGTCTGAAGCTGAGTATCACTGCTTTAAAGGATCGAAAACTCTTTTATTTATTTGTTTATGCTTCAGGAATCTAAAATTCTATTATTCTTTTTATTTCCTTTTTTTTCTTTTTTGCACTGTTTACATCAGTCCACTGAGTGCATGACGACTCTGAATCTCTGAAACAAGTCCCCTTTGAAGACGTTTGAAGGTTTCTACGGTAGCACGGGTACTGATCATAATTTCTGTTTCGGGATGCGATAGAAATGTTTCAGAGATAACATTTTGACCATGTTAATTCTGTCTGCGCGGATTCACAGTCAAGTCACATCCCGTTTTGTTTCTGTTATAATTTCTGAGTCATCTCTCTCTGCCTGCACCTCTCCACCTCTTCCTCTCTCCGTCCCTCTATAATCTCTGGCAGTAATTATCTCGTTTAGCAGTTGATTCCACCTCTCATTCATTCCCACTTGGTCCCATCCACTGTCAATTGAAAATCATATTCTCGCATTTAGAATCGTTGCATTTCTGATGACTCCGTGGACCTGCATGTGATTCCAGGACTGCGGCGTTCCTCTCTTGTTCGATTAGCACACACTCCCTTCCACTTCTCTTCTGCCTCGATTACTCTTTCTCTTTCTCTCTCTCTGATAATCTTCTCAACCTCCTCGCCAGAAAAAAAGGGGAAGAAAATCCATTACTTTTATTAACTTCTCTGATATGACACACTCATTTTAGATTGATATTTTTTAATACCAACTTCTCACAAATTAGGGTATGAGGAAATCAATTGAAATCGTATTTTCTTAATCAAGTGAGCTGATGGTTGAAATAGGCCACCCATGGTGCCGGGTTCGATGTAAATGGTCTGTATAGTAACTGTAAAGCTGTGGCATTTATACTGCTCTAATGCTTCTTCAGTGTTCCAGTCCTACTCGGGCTGTGCGATTCCTCTGTGATGTGCAACGCAACTCAATATTTGTAGCCAGGCACCGTTTGACAAATCATCAGCTTGTTAGGGACTAAAAGGCGAAATCAAGACTTCTGCCGGCTGCCGGAGCAAAGCCCGCTAATCGAAAACAAGCTCCCTAACACTTTCCTCGCTGGTTGGGAATCAAACATTGCACACGCCTTCAAATGTCAGAACAAAATCTGCGATGATTTTAAGAGCAAACACGTGTCTGATGTGGTCTTTTGTGTTGCCGTGCCAGGGATAGACTGTACAGTTTTATTTATGGTTGGTTTTGAGATTGAAGCTCAAAGTTAGCTCGAAGCTCTTGACATTAATAATAGTTTTATTGATGAGGCTTGTCACATCCCGAGACTGCGTAATGGATACAAAACATCTTGGGATGGAAGCTTTGTGGGTGTCCCAGAGCTTTCAGTGATTTGGCGCTCTCCCTCAGAGACTAATTTGAGAACTTTATACGTGTTTTCTGTGGACCGGTATGAGATTAATCATTCTTCTAATTTGGTTTCGGTGGGTTCACCCTTTAGTCCAGCCTGTGACAAGCCACAGAGGTGGAAGCGCAATAGATTTAGTGTATTTGTGTGCATGGGCGTTGGGCGTTATTAAAAGGGTGAAAGCCTTCACTCTGCCGGCTCGGATGTAACCTCCGCTCTTTAGATGTGTGCTCGTGTTTGTGTGTTTATGGAAATGGATTCGTGTGTATTTCGGTAGCGACACTGTATTTTCTGCGCTCCTGCCTCTGCATCTCAGGCAGCCTCAGCCACACTTTGTTGTTGGCTAGCTTTGAAAAAAAAATGCAACACCGACAGAGTCATTATCCGTCTCTTTGAGCAGTGTTGTTACCTGTTTATGTCTCTTTCTCTGTCCAGTCTTTTTCTACATTTGGTCATTGTCACCCTCTGTATGTCTCTTTTTTTCTTTTTTACTCTTGCGGTTAATGTTTCTCTCTCTCTCTCTCTCTCTCTCTCTCTCTCTCTCTCTCTCTCTCACACACACACACATACACACACAGCCATACTCTCCCATCGTCTCTCCATCTTCCTGTCAAGTGGTGCTCTTTTCTTCTGGTAGTGATTAAGTCCAAGGTCGGCTCTATCAGAGAGCCAGTGTTTGAGAGCGGCGCTGGGTGCCAGAGAGCCTTCATTCCCTGAGCCTTAGATGTCCCACTGATGGCTTCTCTTTGCTTGTCATGCCTGCCCACAATGCCCCTCCTCATACATCAGCCTATCACTGCCCTAAGACACTGTGGGCCTCAAAATGCCTTTTTTGTGTGCGAAAGTTCCCACCCTCGGGAGAGAGAGAGAGAGAGAGAGAGAGCAGGCCAAAGACATAACAAATGGAGAGACTGTTGAAGAATGTGTCAGAGATGAAAAGAGGTATATTTGGAGACTGTAATAGCTATGTGTCTTCTCTCTGATGTGCAGAACTTGAATGTTTCTGGTCTTAATTTCAGGCCTTGTAGATTAATTCAGCCGTGCCGCTCCAGTGGCTTTGTTGTTCTTCTCCAGAAAAAGTTAGGACCTCTTGATAAATGCTCTCTAAATTTGACAGAATTGGATCTTGGGCAATACCTCATTCTTCCTCTGTGTTTATGAGCAAATAAAACCGTCTGGTTTATGACAGGGAAGCTATTTAATTTCATAACAAGAATCATATGTTCAGACCGGTTGCTTGGTAGACCAGCATGCGCTTGCAACCTATGAAACAAGTTAATATATTTATTTATTTTCAAAGTGCCATGAGCACAGGTTGGCAAAGAGCTTTTAAAGTGGTTGAAACACAAAAGGTTGAGGTTGAGGCCTTCACCCACTGTCACCGTCCCACCCTCCACTCCGCCGCTCCTTCCACGTGTAGGATGAGTGGTGTCTGGCTTTGCTGTAGTCTGCTGGCCCCTTATCTCCTCCCTCTGACTGGAGCACAGAAAATACATAATCACAGTGCCCTGTGTCAAACTGATAACCCCGAACACAAACCAGAGAGGAACGTGCGCGCGTTGATGTCTATTCGTACCTGTTCCCGCGTACAAACGCGCGTGTGTGTGACTGTGTACTTGTATGTGTATTGTGTCTCTGGGGTGGTAGAGAGGATAAAGGGGGAAGAAGGAGCAGAGGGGATTTGGAGGAAGAAAGGTAATGGGGTTGTGGGGGTCGCAGAATGAGTCAAAAAATTGTAATAATAATTTTCTTCACTGCTGTATGGGGGAGATTGGAGGATTTATGAATATAATGAGCAGAGAAGAGCCTAAGGATGATGTCTGTCTCTTGCAAGTAATTGAAGTATAATTCATTTGGCTCTAAGACTTTTTAACCCAGAGACAGACGGAGATAGAGAGGTTTTTGACCTCTGGAGGGGGGGGGGGGGGGGGGGGGGGGGGGGGGAGTTGTATCATGTCTCATTACTGGCCCAACTAGTGTCACTGTGCCGTGACTGTCAGCCAGCGCTGTCACCCTGGCTCGTGCTTGTGTACGTGCGTGCCTGTGTGGTCATTTGGCTTAGCGCGTCCAAGAGAAACCAGCACTCACTCTCGCTCTCTCTCTCTCTCCTCGAGCCTTTCCTCACCACTGAGTTTGTTATCAACACCAACACATGCAGGATTAGCGACTGAAAGAGAGAGAGAGGGGGGGGGGGGGGAAACGGGGGTAGGAGAGGGAAAATAAGTGATAGACAGTAGATGGGCACAAGACAGATAAAGAGAGAAGTTAACCACACACACAAACACACACACACACACAGGGATCAGCTCACTGGTCCATGACTGATGCAGACAATGTATTTGTGATATCAGACCCATGGCCTTTCCAGTTTTTTTTTTTTTTTCTGCCTCAGTCCTTTCTCAAATATTCATATCACTCTGTCTGCACAGGCCTCTGTGTACTCACACGTGTGTATGCGAGCGCGTGTGTTTGCCACAGAGGGATTGTCTCGACGCAGCTTTCTCCTGTCTGACTGAGCAGTCTGGGATGCTCCGATATGGGGAGAACCCCCCCGTCCACACACACACACACACACACAAAAACAGTAGTGTGTATGCATGAGTGCGCACTCGTATTCACCTTGTGACATCGCTGCCATTCGTCTCACCTTTTCGAATATTATTTCAGAGTGACTGTCTAAAGTCCTACCTGCACGGCTTGGATGATTTCAGCCATCTTTGAGAATTGAGAGTTTCCACTGTCACGGCTGTTAGTTTTACTGAAAACTGCTTCCTCTCCCCCTCTGACCCGGCCCCCCTTTTTTTCATAGACAGTGCTCGCATGCGTGCATTTTTTTTTTTTTTTTTTTGTGGATCTATATGCATTTCCCACAGTAAAATCTTTCTCTCATCGATTAAACTCACATACTAAATCTTGAAGCGCTTATAAACTAACTGCAGCAATGAAATAGCAGCTCATATTTTCCAAATCTAACATGTTAGCTATTTATGACTAAAACAATGCTCACTCTGTCCGCGCTTTTTAAATGTCATCTAGCTGCTTGTCAGCTCGGGACACTGAGGTTTGACGGACAGCAACAGCCATGAACTCATGCTGCTCCGTGCCAGCGTTCAAACCATGACATCATATCCTCTACATGGGGTCCGCCAGGCCTCAACTTCCTGCTTGGCATCATGACGCTTGACGTTGTGTAAATAAATTAAGTAATAGCACAGGTAGTTATAGCTCTGTAGTCTGGCAGAGCATACACAGGTACACACACACACGCGTATAACGATAATAACCCACTGTGTGCCAGACTGTGACATACACTAATGCAATAAAGTGTCAAATCAACCTCTCCAAAGACTGAGCTCCAGCCTGTGCTTGGCTGATGGATAAAGGCACCTTTTAAACAGCCCGTTATTTTTCTTCCATTTAAAGTGCCGTTTTGTGTTTTGACCTCCGACCCTAGGCTCTTATTTTTCCCATTTGAGAGAGGCTTCTAGCTGGAGCAGGTGGGAGCCAAGCTGCTTGAAGCTCACAGATCTCCTCTGGTCATGTGGACCGAATTAAACAACCTCTTTAATACAGAATTGCGGTGCTGCAACCACTTCTCAGACGATTACTGTTTGCTCATCCAGCTCTTGTAAAATCTGTAGTGATTGCTTTTCTTTTATCTGGAGTGAGGCAGGTAATGTGTTCTATCTTTGAATTGATTTGGAGGCAGTCTATAAACTGAGATTCACGTGCATTTTTATGATTCTGTGAAGCTTCATTTGAATCTGTCATTTTCTGCTCTGCGGGTTACTCAGACAGAATTGAGCATTTGGATTAACTAAAATAAAAATAATCATTTCAATACGTTTTTGGGATAGGTCCATTGATTGACTGCAGCTTAAGAAGTTTAAAATGTCACAGCTTTTATTTTGTGATTATTAATTTAACTGGCTAAATAGCACAATACTTCTATCACTAGAAGTGATATTGTGTTATTAATAATTTTATGTTTGTGATGTGACTGTGATGCTCTCTCTGCTGCAGGCCTTTGTTGTGGCTTAAAAATTGACATGCGTAGAAAGGCTTTGTCTTATCATGAAGTGCGGATAAATAAAACACTTGTTCACATCCACAAAAGTTAGGCATGTTGTAAGATTAATATTTGTCATCACTTTCACTTCGGTCTAAGATACCTCATTACTCTCTCAATTCTGAACCGAGACTGGATACTTCTCAGAATTAAATTTGGTTAAAGGGCGTGAATCTAATCAGATATATTCAAAATTTTAACCTTCTGAATATTGATCATTTCAAGGGGCTGCTCCGACTAGGAACTGCTTATAAGCCCCCATATTAAAATGTCCAACTTCACAACAAAACAAAATCCCAACTATTAGGGGTGAATTTTCATTCAGCTCATCAGTTGAAATGATACTAAAGATCAAAGTTATGCATAACTAAGAGCACGGCTGCTTTGTTTGCTTGAGCAGCCAGACTTCATTCAGTCTGCCTCAGCTCCACCCACGATCCACACGAGCCAACAGAGGCAGGCCTGCCAAGATAGTGACGGCCAGAGCCACCACACTCCTGTGTGAAACCTGGGGGTGACGTCAGGGAGACTTTGTTCATTTTATTTATACAGTTTATGGATAACTGGGACATGCAGGCTCTGATCTATGAATAGGGAACCTCCAAAAACATTAATTTTTACATGCTGTTTACAATACATTTTATTGTTAACCTGCTTGGTGAATGCAATCTGTATAAATACAAATGTTCTAATGTTTTAAATGAATAATCATGTTTAAATGGACAAGTTTGGACTCATCACCCTGCTAAATGTTTCCTTATTAAGTTTATGACATGAACGTCTTAAAGAAAACTTGACGAGCACTTAGACTATATACTATGCAAAGAACTTCATTGAAAACTTTGCAGCTTGATCTCGCTGGTTGAGCTTCACCATCTGTTACCTGGTGGAGATCTGCACTCTCCTGAGTGCACTCGCCTAGTTATTGACGCATCAACATGTAGGCAGCGCTTTAATGTTTCAGTTGGTCGAGGTGGAGTTCCTTATTACTGTACAATTTATGAACCAGTTATATCCCAATCCGAGAAGAAATTGTGGCTGTGAAGCGTGTGGCATGCACTTGAGTCGAGGTATAATTAGCATAGCGTGGAAATTCCTCAAAACCGTACTTAAGTACTGTACGCAAGTTAATGTACATACATACTTTCCAGACTTTACCTCTGTCTCTGTGCATGTGTGTGTGTGCGTGGAATAACGTCGGAATATTCATATAATCAGTGTGAATTTCGGTGAATGTGTTTTCACTGGGCGGGTACGACCCGCAGGCCTCAGAGCAGCTGGTTTCTGCAGGTTTCAGTATTTTTATGAACAGAATGAATAATTATCCAGGTGTCGCTGCCAACTCAGGAGACGACACAAACTCTGCCTGGTTACAGACCTCCGCCAACGAGGAGGAAAAAAAAAAAAAAACCTGCCGAACCCCTCACCAAATCCCCTGCTCTCTATTCTGTTGCTCTATTTCTCTTTCACGTGCACCCCCCCCTTTCTCTCTCTCTCTCTCTCTCTGCTGTGTGAATCACTCGCTTTGTCTTTGCCCCTCTGTCCAAAGCTTTCGTGCTCCCTCCTCCGCATTTCTCCCCCATTTATTTTTCTTTCTTTTCGCGTCTGTATATTCTTGGATCACAGGAAGACATGAGCAGAAAATAAACTATGTTGTGAGTGGAAATGATTAAATAAGATTGGAAGCATTAAAACCTTTCACCTCTGAGTCCAATTATGATAATCCGTCACCTATGAAAAAACAAACACTGGCACTCTGGCCTGTCACCTTCTGGAGGTGTGACTAATTACCGAGTTACCAAGTTTTTTGTGTGACTTTTCATTTCAGGGATTTGAAGGATATTTTTCTTTTGGCAGATGTCCGCTAAAACTGTGGAATTTATTTTCCTGCTGTGGGTTTTTTTCGCTGATGGATTAGTAAGTTACAGTCTCAGCCGTGACTCTGCCTCTTCCCTTTCATGCAGACATCTGCTGCATTTTCAAATTTTCCTCGACCTAGCTACACTCTCAGCCAATGAAAACTCACACTGGTTGGCCTGATTTCTCATTGGTTATCCACATCAATGAAACAGTTGCTATTGGCTGTAGTAAAAATTCTATTTAGCAGGCATAAGCAGTTTTGAAGATTTTGAGAACAAATACTACTTTTGATGTTGGGGCTTTTTAAAATTTACTCCAGGCTTAATAACCATAAATACTGAATGCAAATAACTGTGTAACTCTGTGTGTGTGTGTGTGTGTGTGTGTGAGTGGGTAAAAGTGTGAGGATATGTGTGCTGTTTATGGAAATTCTTTTGACACTGTGAGTAGATGTCTGCTGTTGTGAATATTAGTAGTGGTCACCTATTCTACATCCAGGTGTGTGTATGTGTGTGTGTGTTTACACATGCAAACACACACACACACACACACACAGTTTAGCCTAATTCTGCATGAATAATTTAGCACTTTCGAACCAACTCCGGCCACAGGAGCACATGACAGTTTGTGTGCGCGCGCGTGTGTTTTCATGCATGTGTGTGAGCATCTGCTTGTCTGCGTGCAAGACTATGGTAATCCACACAGTTAAGGGTTTTTCCCCTTTCATTAAATGCCATTGTTTCTCATGTCAGTTTAGCTGTCCCTGACGATCACGGCGGCACTCTTGGCTCATCTTCGCACACTCAATATGCTTAATGTTTATTTCATTAGTATATCTAAGCACATACTTCACAGTATAGGCGCAGATATGCTGCAAAACAAAATCTGTTTCATGTTTATTTCATGCCTAAGCAGACCTTTTATCACAAGAGGTGTGCATCCAATTTTCTCTTGAGGAGTGACAACAAAAAGCCACAGGCTACATAAGAGTACAGAGACAAATGGAGCAGCTAGACGGAGGCAAAGGTTTTGAAATCCCTTTTTATTACCTCCAGCGCAGTGCAGCATCACACACTCGCCGTGTTTGTGTTCCGCCGGTGTGTGTTTTGATTCTCAGTATGTGGGACCAGGGAAGAATGTTTACATGTGTGTTTGCTTCACCCAGTGAGCCTTAGTACTTATCCATTCCCCCCATGTGTGTTCATGCTGGTCGGTATATGTCATGCCTATGGAGTCAACAATAGTGCTCAGTGATCTTAACACCAACTGTAAGCTTGTTTTCTCTTTAGCCTTGGCCGTGACATTTACCTCCCTGCCTCCCTGGCGGCTGGCCGGAATATCATACCTCTATTATCTTTCATTTCTGGTACTGTATGTGTGTGTGTGAGTGTGTCTGTGTGTGCACCTGTGCCTTAAACAGTTTTGAGTGTGTATCAGAGAAAATACACCTGTGCTGTGACTTAAAAAGCCCTTTTTGGTAATTGGTAAAAGAGCAGGAGCGCTTGTCGAACAGTGTGTCGGTGTGGGTTTTTTCGAGAGCGTGCGAGGAAGTAGACGTTTTGACTGGAGGATTAATCTAAACCCCTCTTATAAGGTATTCAGATCAGAACGAGGGATTATTGAAAGTCGGAGAGATGAAAGGAAGAGGGAAAGTGAATGCTCATATTGGCTCATAACCCCTCACACCAAGCGTGCAGGCACTGAATGATAAACAGCAACAGCGAGCAATTTTGTATCATTTATCTGGCTTGTTAGGTTTTTATTCTGCATTCATGCTATTTTTTTCAGTACATGTGGCAGAGTTTTTTTTTTCTGCCCATATTCCACGGCAATATATCAAAGAGTCTGAAAGATATTTGAGACCAATACTGATTTTAGAGAGGAAAATTCACAGATTACAGCTATTTTGGCCAATACTGTGAATTTCTGTGCTGGATTGAAAAAAGATCTTTTCTATGTGGATTTAAAGCAGTTTTGGATATGCAAAGATACTTAGAAGGCTCCTTTTACATTTATGGGGAGTGTTGCTTGACTGAAACATTGGTCTTGTATCAAAACCATCCATGTAACTAATAATAATAATGCAAATAAGGTCCAATAATTGTCTGCTACAGCTCTGTAAATCACGTGTCCTGTGTACAGGTGGCATTCAGAAACAAAATGGAAAAAGGGAGAGCGTTTTGTATTGGCGCCCCCTAGTCTGACAGTGAATCAACCTTATTTCAATACAGCAGTACATCAGTGTTCTACCTGCAGAGCGGATCGAGCCACCGAGCCTGACAGCAACCATAAAACACAAGAGCCACATTCCTAGAACAACAACTCGCATTCGCTTCCCCGCTATAGTTTCCTTCTCATCTAACTCACAAACATGAACGCACGTCTTGTCCTGCACTGTAGATTATTCAACGAATGACCAAATAAACACTCCCCCGGGGGGGAAAAAGCGCGGCGCTGCCATCATCTTGCAGCGCAGATAGCTAATTAGCTGCTCAACCGCAGCACATTAAACGGCGTGTAAACGTGCCTGCAAGTGTCACTTCAGTCCGGTTAGATCCAGGTGTGGTCCTTACTATTCAGTGCCGCTAACAACATGCTGTCTGCCCATAACATGAAGGCTGCAGTGTTTTTAATTGGTCTCTTGTTCCCCGCAGTGTAACACTGAGCGTTTCTGATACTTCCCGAAAGACTTTTTCCCCCCTTTTTTAATAATAAAAAACTATTAACAAAGATTATTAAAACACATGTTGAGATTATTTTGGACTACAGAAAGGGGCATCTAAATGTGATTTTGTTGAACTTTAAAGGGCAGCATTGTCAGTACTATTGGTGTGAATTTGACATGATTGATTCATAGATGTTCTTGCTTGTTTTCCTCACGCAGCTTCGAAACCTGAATGTCCTGGACCTGCGGCACATCTCGGAACTCAACAATGAGACGGTGATGGAGGTGGTGAGGAAATGTCGCAACCTCAGTTCCCTCAACCTCTGCCTCAACTGGAGCATCAATGACAGGTATGTCAACTCAGTTATAGTCTGTTTGTATGGACCTATACCACATGCACTGATACTGGGTTTCCTCGCACACCATGCAACAGTCACTGACCTAACACAAGCTGTCTAATGGGACAAGAAAAACTCGAAATCACAAATCACATAATGTTCCAACGGTAGTATTATAATGAGTTCAATGCTTGTGTGTGCGCGTGTGCGCCGGTGCTTAAAATAAATCAAATAAAAGAAGTCGAGTGGGTCGTTGGGCTGCCACATTTCATTTGATCATTTGAGTAATAGCTCTTCAGACTTGGGAGATGGCAAAGAAATCTTTCATTGATTAGTCATTTTTAATGACCTTTGTATGGGGAGCGAGCTGTTAATTATTAATGAAAAGTATTACTTACTTCTCCAGCATCACAATATTCACAAACATGCCTTTTGTCTTTAGTAAACGTTAGATTTTGGGATCCTCTTGCATCCCTTCTTTAAATGACTTTTGAGCATATCGCACAAAGGCGCGCGCTCGAGCTTTTTTCCGTGGCGTGCATAAGGATGCACATGTCCAAGTGACACATTTGTGCTGATGGTTTGATGGTGACACCCCAAGAAATGCAGCAACAAAGGCAGAGAGGAAGAGAAGTGCTAGCTGATCAAAACATGGATGTAAATAATGTGTTTTATGTGGAAGAACATGCATGCAGCATTGTCAGGCCTCAAGGATATGTGTCTTGGTAAGAAACAGAGAATATAAACAACATTTGTTGTTGTTTGCTCACAAGAATACCCCACAGGGGACCTTGATTCTTTTTTTTTTCATATAAATCACATAATGGATTTCTCAGTTAACAATTTTCATTGCCCTGCACATATATTCCGCACACATTCGCTTGAAATGGAAACACATTGCGCACACCGCGCCGAATCAGATGTGCTCCTTATGCAAGCATGCAAACACTACAAATCTAACTTCAAAGGAAGGAGCCTTTGTCTGTCTGCATGCCTGTCCTTCGATTTTCTCGACAACCACTCGTCCGATCGACTTCCCACTTGGCGGGTGTATTGCTGAGTTCCCAAGGAAGTGTAATGTCGAGTTGTTTAGATGAGCAGTTCTCGAAAAAAAAAAAAAAAAAAAAACCCAAGCAGCAATACAGGAAGCCAAGCAATCATCCTGTTCTGTTCTGAACAGGCACTTTCTGAATGGCCATGCCCCAGTAAGAATTAAACTGTTAGAAACACAATCAAACTTTTTGTCTTTCTTCCTGGTCATCTTTCTTACTGCTCCAACATACTGCTTTTTCTTTTCCCCTTTTCTCTCTCAAATGAGAGAGAACCCGAACAGTATATGATGGCAAGAGTAAACCATCTCCTCTTTTATTTATTATCTTGTGTTTTATTCATACATTTCTATTTAATCTATTGATTTACAGCTAAGGCTGTGGCTTCTCTGCTGACTGTACTCCCACTCTGGCTTAGGAGTGTGAACACAATATTGAATTTACCACGGTGCATAGCAACAATGGATGTGTGTGTGTGTGTGTGTGTGTGTGTGTGTGTGTGTGTGAGCATGTGTGAAATCATTCTTGCATTATTGAGTTAACAGCAGACATGTGGTGGGAAGGTTATGGTAATATCTTCCCCGCCTCCTTTCAATCAAAAAACATAGAGTTTGGTGAAATCCTCACAGGGGCACATGGTGTGTTATCAACTTCTTCCCTTTATCGCACTCACACACACACGCACACACGCGCACACACACACGTGCACACACAGGCTCGATTGATTCAAGGCTGCATTGATTCCGTAATGATATTTACTGCATTGGTTCAGGGGCTGAAGGTGTGTGTGTGTCTGGATCACCTGTGGGAATATTGCAATTCAAAATGGTGTGTATTGGTGGCAGTCTGTGTGGGAGATAACGCTAGGACGCTCTGTGTGTGTGTATGTGTGTGTGTGTGTGTGTGTGTGTGTGTGTGTGGCAGCGTGCAGTAAGTGTGGTATTGGCTTATGAATGAAGCAGAGACAGTGGGGAAATGAATGTCCAAGGTGGACAGTTGTAGCTGAGGAGCCTTACACGCTTGCCGCCCTGATGTTTGCTCTCTCCCCTGTTTCCTAAACCTGTGTGTGTGTGTCTGTTTGTGTGTGTGTATGTGTGTGTTGTGTACATGCTGACTGCTCAAGGAGAGCAAATAAAAGCCTCCAGTCGTAAGCTGCTTTATTGTTAAACTTTACAGTCACACAGCTTAGAGCTGAGAGGAAGGGAAGGGGTTTATTTAAAGGGAGAAACTGGCAGGGTGGTCGCCGCAACTTGAAGGGAGGTATATGCGGTGGAGTGTTTTAGCGTTTTTCCACTCTAGCCCTCTAGCTGTGCCGTGCCAAGCCATGCCATGATGGCATGTGTTTCCATCATAGCCTCGCAGCAGGAGGTAGCTTCCTTCAAGAGTCATGTTGACGCAGCTGACGGATTGGCTCTGGACAGTGTCATCACGAGTCACAACGTCACCGTATTCAGTATGTAGCAAGGGATAACTAGCCGACACTGAAACACGGGGTTAGAATACGGACCCACTCGCCGTGTTCACTGTGTGCTGCTTCTGAATGTACCACACATAGTTTTCAATTTCTGCGTGTTGACTTTTGCACCTGTCACTCTTGCTTCGCTGGTTACACATGAGTCAAAACACATGCAGTATTTATTGGATGACACGCTGAGCTCGTGCTAAAAAAGACAGTCATAATACTTCAAAACGTAATCGTGTGTAAAAATCGCGAACCATTAACTGCATTTTACAGCTGCACGAAGAATGCAGCAGCTCTGAGATCCCCAGTTGTGCTGATAATCTCTCGGAATCAGCTAATAACGCTTTAACTCATAAATCACCCAAAACCTCAGAATTTATTGCAAACCGTTTATGGCACGGTGGGGGAAACACAGAAGTATTTGAATTATGATTCAATAAGAGCCAGAAACAGAATATATATGTCGATATGAATCAGAACGGATGAAATCTAAATCACAAGTTTGCAACTCGCATCAAAACACGTACCGATGTGAACGTGGACAGACATACACGCGCTCTGGCAACAGTCATTTGTCTGACAGCTTGTTCAAAGTTCAAAGAGTCAAAGGTCATCAGGGTCACTGCTGTTGGGGAAGCCAGCACACACACTTTACGCACCTATGTACTGTACACACACACTCCTGTACCTTGCTAGTTGTCACTGTGATGAGCGGAAAAGGCTCACCCCACCCCTCACATTAGCTCTCTAAGGGTACAGCTGGGTCAGTTTTTGTCACTGATGGCAGTGTGCTGTGAGCAGGTAAACAGGCAGAGGAAATGACCCCTTATTTCCTGGATCAATTTGTCCCCCAACAAGGGGCCATTGGAGAGATAGTGCTCTGTGGGAGGTAAAGCATCTCAGTCCCTTCTTCCCCTTTTCTCTTTCTTCCTGTCTCTCATGTTTGAAAAAAAACACACACAAAGTAAACAGCGTGTCCTCCGGCTCCCCTCATCTTTTCTCAGCAATAGCCGATAACAGCGTCTCAGTGTACGAAAGCGAGAAACGACGATCAAATATGGACTTCCCATCGTCACAGTCCGGCGGGCAGATTGTGACAGTAGGACACCTATTTTTTGGTCACTGTCATTTCTTGGGGAGAGAGGATGTGATGTGCTGCAGGTGGGCAGTGTTGACACTGTTATTTCCCTGCATCCTCCTTCCATCAGTGATTGGAGACCACAGTGGGATTGTGTTTTTCTAATGTCACAGCGTTTGAAAACGAGCGAGTCATGATCAAAGTGGAACGGCAGAGCAAATGGCAGCGCTCACTTTTTAGAACCAAGTTGAGAACACAGCGTCAAAGTTAAACTGTTTTCTTTCATTTTTTTTTTTTTTTTTTTGCCGCTTGGTGTTTTATTTATTTTTTTATTTTATTATTTTTTTCCCATTTTGCAAGAAACTCCAGGGAGATTTCGTATTGTTCGCATGGTACATTTGTGGCTTTTTGTTACTATTGTGTGTGAATATCCTTTCATATCGAGACATCCGTTTTTCCCAGGAGAGCCAGCTGATTTTAAGAGTACACTTAGTCATTTGCCAAAGTTTTTTCGTCACCATATTTAACTTTTTCTACGAGAAGTAAGGAGACAAAACACGTTTTTTTTATGCTAATCGCATGCATCTGTTTGTGCAAGTGTGAGTGTGTTGCAATAAAGTCTGCTCTGGTCCTCTGAGGTTTTGGTCAAAGCAAAGTGTCAGCATCTATTCTGCTAACATTAACCCTGCTGCTGGACCCACGGCCTGTGTTGACATGCAGATTTATGTTTGTTCCCCTCTGTGTCCGTCTATGCTCTTGTGTGTGTGTGTGTGTGTGTGCGCGCGTTTGTGCGCAGGCTCTGGTCAGCTGGCCTGGAGTCTTTGCTAAAAGCAAATGCATGGAGCAAGTGAGTCATTTCTTTTATGAGATCTGTATTGTTGGAAGTTGGGCATTTCCCAAACGCTCTGGCTCTCCCATCTCTTTGCCTCTCCCGTTTTCTTCATCTCTCAGTTTTTCCAGCAGCTTAATTTAAACATGGGAATCAATATTCATCCCTTTTTCCTTCTCCGCTTTTTTTTCTCTTCAGGCCAACATTATCTGCATATCTCCATCACTTACGAGCATCACAAATCACTGCCCAAATTGGCTTTTTTACATTTTTGTCCCCTCTTACAGAAATCGGACTAGATGAGGGATGACCGGGGGCCCTCTCTGACTTTCAGGAGCTTATTAAGCAGGAAATAATTGGAGAAGCATTCTCCCAGAAACGCACCTTCTTTAATATGCGTGTAGATTCGGAGGCGTTTGCAATGGAAGCTGATTCCAAATAGCCTCTGTTGCAGCCAGCTGGCAGATCTCGCAGTGCCTGGAGAAGTGTTAAACCCCAAAATTGAATAAGTATATGATACATCAGTGTGATCAATGATGTGTCAAATGACAGTCGGTTGCTCCACTTTGCTTGGCCACAGTGAAGGTGACCAGAGTCTGCATTTGTCAAAGTTCTGAGAGTTACACTTAATAATAATGTAAAGAGCCAACTTAGGAGTCAAAGAAAGTGCTACAAAAGGAAGACTTTGGAACATTTACCAAGCAATTTTCTCCTACTTACAGCAAAGTCAAGGAGTAAGATTATGTGATTACACGTGTGCTCAGAAAGGTAGCCAGGCACACAGATTTAACCTAGCGCCACTGTTAACTCTTTGGAAAAATCTCCCCACTAAGATTTTATTCTGTAAAAGATATATGATTTAAACCTTTTTATGTGGTTTTATATGAAACCTGTAAAATATCAACTTTCAAGCCTCAGTTTGACACATGAAATTAACAATTAGATGTAAATAGGGGTGCCATACAAGTAAATTGGCTGAACTATAAACATCCACCCTGATGTACTGAAACTTTTTTTTCTTTCCCTGCTTTTAACCTTCTCACATTTTGACACAGAGACTACCAGCAGTGTTACTACTTTTTTTTTTTTTTTTTTTTTACTCTTGCCGGGCACAAATTCACCAACTGGCCTCGCTAGCACAGAGTTCAGCATGAAATGTTCGTTTCTGTTCAAGAAAACAAGACACTGTGGGAAAGTGAGCAAATCCCTCAGATAAGAGGTCATGTCAAATCTCTACATCCATTGTATAACCTCACCGCGCTTAGGTTTCTTCTAGCCGACTATTTTTAGCCTTCCCTCCACCCTTTCTTTGGATTTTCTTGGATGTTTTCTAAATGCCATGGAAAATGTCAGCAGAGCCCGAACCAGTGACCGACAGACATTTGTCCATGTCTTGTTCCTCAACCACCTGTCTCTACAGATTTGAGGAGAGGTGCTGAGGGGCCTTCCCCTGTCCTTGTCACTTCTCTATTTCTGCCCGTGTGTTTTCACACATGCAGCACAAGGATCTACGATTTGACCGCTACAAAGAATTTCATCCTTCTTTTCTTATTCCTCTCCCTCCGGTGGGGAAGCGGATCCCTGCACTGGGCTTGTATGATTTGTAAATTAAAAAAAAAAAAAAACGCCGGCCCTTTTTTTATTTACTCGGTCCTGTCTTGTTGGAGCAGATTGGCTGTCAGTGGAGATTAGAGTCCTGCTTAGTAGAGTGAATACACAGGGAGAGCTAGTGTTGCCCTGTTGTCAGACACGATGGTGAGAAAAGGTGCGGGAAAAACCAACGAGGTGTAATGGATTCAGAGTGATTAGGTACGGCAGATGCACACGTATGCATGTAGCAGATTCTCTCTTCATTTTTCTCTCAGTTATGTCTTATTCTCTTTGTTCTGTCTCCTTTTCACACTTCATCTCTCCTCCTTGTCTTCCCGCGTTCCTTCCTCTGTCTCTCCCGTCCTTACTTTCTCTCTCTCGTCCTTTCTCTTTCTCTGTCACACACGCAAACACCGAGGTGATTATTTCTGGCAGGTTGAGTGTGAAAGTGTGCTATGATAAACATGCTGCTGTGGTTATTAATTTTGAGTAATGGCGGCGTCAAACTCCAGCGCCTTGATAAGTATCGGAGATGGAGGAACATTTGCGGCGCGGCACAGAGACACAATGAAGGCAAGCAGCTGGAGCTTATAGGCTACAACAGCGTGAGAGCTGCTGTTGTCTTCGGGCACAGATCCAAGGCCAGCATCCTGCAACTTCCTGCGTATGCTCTGAAAAGTCAAACCCTAAGACATGTAAAGTGAAATAAGCAAGAGGGGATAGAGCCTGACCTCTTTCTATGAAGTATTCCTGCTCCACCCTGCTGCTCCAAGATCTTTAGTTTGATTGAATTGCTCTCATTTCTGGAGGTTATTCGATTTGATTTGTGATACACTGTCAGAGACGACTGAACAGCTGCAGAATTTAAAGGGGCCTTACGTAATCTTTTATCACCCTCTTTCTGTGGCTAAGGAAACGCAGCACCAAACAGTCTTTGGTGGAGGTCAGCGTGGCTCGGAATCTGTTACGAAAGATTCTGATTTCCACTGTTGGAAGGCGGCTAATAAGAGCAGAAAATGCCTCGTGTGGAAGCAGCGGTAAGGTTTTAAAAAGGTCTCGCATGCTAATATGACATTTTATCAGTCAAACAGCCTTTTTAGGTTCTGATCGCAATCATTCTTTGGATTTTGTAAGCTGCACTGATGCGATGTACCACTTCTGAATGGCTGATTAGAGCATCGCACTAAATCCCAAACAAGAGTGTGTCTTAGCAGCGTTTAAATTACCTTGTGGAAACGTCCAAATGTAATCATTATATGGGAAACAGTGCATCTCACAGCTGTGGAACCACATTAGACACAGGGCTCGAAGCACTATAATCTCTCAAAGTGAGTCATGAGCATGAGGCTGAAATTCAGCTAAAATCCATGTTAACCAAATTGTTGACCCCTGACAGCAAAATTATTGGTTCCATTTTGACCAAATACATTTTTGCTGTAATTTGATTTTTCCCGCATATAGGTTTACTTTGTGCTCTGTCAGCCTGGGAAAATTATTATTACTTTAGCCCATTACCAGACCAAAGAGATAAGAGAAGAAGCCAAGAGAGAGAACATGATTTAAAAACATGGCGTTTGATTTTGTGCACCGATGCAAAAATGTATGTTCATTAGATTGTGCGTCTTCCAACAAGGTCTCTGCTTAGAGGGATTCTCTCGCATTTCATTTTCCCTCTGATCTTATTTTATGTTTTTGTTTTGAGAGTTGATCTTGTTTTTAAGCTTTTATCCAATTCCCCAGTTCTTGCGGGTTGATGTTTCTTTCATATAAATTCCACTCAGAAGGTTAACTTCTGCCTGTAGGGTCATTTATGTTTGATTTATCTGTTTTATTAGAAAAAAAAAAAAAAAAAGAAAAATTCGACACAATTCACAACATGCCGTGTTTTCCAGCTATGAATCAATTTCAGTTTGTCAGAAAGTGAAAGGGCATTTGTCTTCTTATATTCTGACTTATTCTACAAGACCTTTCTCTCTTGAACACAGTCTCAGTTTGACATGATAACCACCAAAACATCACTGCATATCTTTCTGTGCATACATTTCTGCGTATGCGTGGATACTTTGGTCGGCGGCCAGACCTACGTCAGCCTCTATGAACGCATTATTTGTAGACGCTCGGCATGCAAATGGGTGTTTAAGCGCATATGACCTTAAAGCTCTCTGTGTGAGTGTCATCCAGGGAACCTTGCTGGCTCTCCTTCCAAGAGAGAGGCCTGTAGAGATGACTGTCTGTATTCAGCCCGCATCTGGATGTCTGGGTCATGTGTAAAAGTGATTTGAGTCCCTCAGATTTAATGTGTCGCAAGTAGGTAATGTAATCACACAGAAATGTTCTCATGAAGTGCTCCGTTGGCCAGGAACCAAAGCAGTGGACAGAGGATGGTGACCCTTCCTCTGTGGAAACGCGTGACCATCAGCGTTCCCTCCCCGTAGGGCGCAGACATCTTTTACCTAACCCTCTAAGCCTTCAGATTTGATTCACAAAGTGTGAATTCTTCTCTTCAATTTCCACTTTACATAGGAAATTAATTATCCGCCCAGCAAGCACTTAAATTGGGCAGAAAATGGTGCAAATGAAAGACAGCGGCGTTGAATTGAAGTTTTGCAGAAAAGTTCTTTTTTTTATTAGCGAGTCGAGTTGGTTTTGGGCTTGTGGATACTTTTGTGGTCAGGATATTTGTGCATAGTTTGACATTTTTGTTTGCGAATATGTTTGGCTTACAGGTGGTGCACAGTGGGGGCCCTGGCTTATTATGGTTATCCATACTGTGGGGTCAGAAAGTTGCCAGTATAATCTAAATGGTAAAGAGACCACGGGGCTCGACTGGCCTTGTTTCACCATGCTGGAGACCTGGCAGTTGGCCTGTGTTTAAGGACCAAAGCTGTAATTTTCTGTTTTCCACTGTTCTTTGTGACTGGGTCAGCTGAATAAAACAAAAGCCATATTCAGAATTATTCCTTTTTTATGCTCATCCTTTTATGCTTTATTCCTCTATCATCAAATGAGCACATGTCCTCATGCCCTTGTTCCATCCCACCACCACTTTTTGTAATATTGCTCTGTTCTTTTTTTGTGTGTTAGTGCTTCTTTATTGATACCACCCTTTCCCCTCTTTCCTTCCTTCCTTCCCTCACTTCCCTTGCTGTGCTCTGTATATCTCCCTCCATCTTTTCCCTCTGCCTCCCTCTCTTCCCTCCTTTCCCCTCCCTACATGCCCCCCCTCAATCCCTCTGCGTTGCACTCATTTGTGTGATCGCCTTCTTCTTACTCACAGCACATCCGCTGCCCCACAAATGAGAGCAGGGAGAATGGGAGAGCAAAGGGGAGAGCATGATGCAGGGCCCAAGGAACAAGGTTTAATGAAGCCAGCCTAAATGAATTTACTGCTTTCCATTGAGCCGCTCCGTCCCATGTGGCGGACTAGCACCTCAGCCATTGTGTCGAAGGCCCCCCTCTCTGTTCTGCTACCTGTTTGTCTGACACCTCTGTAATTAGCCGCCACTATTGAGGAAAGTAATTGCGTATTAGAGCCATGTTCTGTTAGGGGAGCCTCAAAAGTGAACATTTTTATGCAAATGTTCAGAATCGGGCCTAGATTAAGAAAATTACCCAGGGTTTTGAGCACAGGAGAAATAGAGGAAGGCCATTTTCCACCAGAAGAAGAAGAAGAAAGGAAATTGTGGGTATCGCAGCATGCTAAATGGATAGAGGGGATTGTGTGTCTGCCTGAATTTGTTTGGTGGGATATTTGTGTGTATATTAGTCTCCAGGGATAAACGTTTTTGCTGCGTGGCTGATTTACTATTTCAAATTGGTATTTTAAACAGTGCTCTGTGATGGGACTTGAATAACAAAGTAAATTGGAGTTATTAACTGCTATTGTTGCTCACCTGGTTTGTATTAGAAGCTCCTGGGGACAAGTAGTATGCTGATTGTTATTCCTCTTCTTTGTTTTGGTATGCATGTGCTTATGTGTGTATGTAGCCTCTGGAAAGCCCGCACATGCCAGCTGCTTGCTTGCAACTTCTTTAGTTAGGAACAGAACTGCAGACCGACTATTTGTAAATCCAAGTTAACTTCTGCCTAAGTTTTTAGCAACTACTAGCTAGTTCCAAACTCACAATTTAGTCAGTCAGGTTGCACTATTGAAACTTTTGTCTATCTTTTCTCGTACATCTATGGCACCTGTGTGAAACAGGAAGTTACTGTGACCAGGTTACTAAGTGATGGCCGAAGTGATCCTATTTAGTCATTCGTCCTGATGCTATTAGCGTAGTGGGCTGTAATTCGAGGTATTTTGTGTTTTGTAAATGTAAACCATCTCATTAGTGAACAACATTTTGATTAAGTGACAAGTAAAATATTTGACTTTAATCACAATTAACAAACACACGTTAGAGAGTTACTATTAGCTCAGTATGTTCGGTTAGCTTCACAACAGTTACATGTGGGGCTTTATGGTGGCTCAGCAAATTGCAAATTGAATGAATGAATCACTGAATGATTCAGCATTGCTTTATAAGGGGTACAGCAGGTTTCATCTTGATGTCAAATGCCCTATCTTAGTAGTACGTGCTTGTACTAATCACACTCTCTCCTCCTGCCTCCTGGACCTGTCTGTGTTTCGGCTTAACGAGTCAGTGACCCTGTTAACTGGTGACTTTGAGCCAAATAACAATGCGTTGTCTACAAAGGCATTCAGCGTTTTCTAATAAAAGGTTTCAGCCATTTCCAATCCACGGCTCCAGAGCAAGTGAGGCAGAGGTCATGTGACTTTCTCCTGTAATCCTGGGCAAAACTGAGATCCGATCATGGGACACTTTTATGCCTGTGAGTTTTTTCATTCAAGCTCCATGGGATGCTTTTCCGTCCTCCCTTACGCTTGGCTTGTCTTGGCTTGTGGTATTTCACTATCGGCTCTGGTTACACCTGGCAGTTGTTACTGGGTACAAATATTTTAAGTTTGAACTAAAAAGTTCAACCCAGCTACTGGACCAATGTGCCGTGTATCCTTAATACTCAGCACATAACCTCACCAACCAAGGACTTAATAAACATGAATGCAGACACACACCCACACAAACTCCTCTCCCCCTTCTTTCAGTCAACGCTAACCTTCCCAAGCCATGACATATGGCCTGTCTGTTCTGATCAGGCCGTCAACTTCTGAACCTCAAATTTAATGTTCAGCTGGAGCAGAATGATGCATAAACACTCTCCAGACACCCTGAGGAAGTCTGGGAAATTTGCCTTTCTCCTGGAAACTTTAACTTTCTAATTTTATTTCGGTCGCAACTTGTTTGAAACTCAGAAATCTCACCTCTGTCACTGAGCACATGAACCAAACCCAAAGAGAAAACTGCACACTGCCCATGGATTGTGTGCACGTGCACCCATTCTTTTGTGAATGCGTATGCATTTATTTTCTGGTTGTACTGAGAGCCAGTCATATCTTATCTTTTCAAATGTGCACAAGGTCAGCGCCAAAACAGCATCCAGGTAGCTAGAAGAGATTTACTGTATTGCCAAAGGACACTTCAGCAGAGCATTTACTTGCTATTCTAGGCAGGTTGTACCCAGGCCTTTAGGCAGAATTATTCACTCTTTAAAGACTTCCAAATCTGTATGCTGTCCTGCACTTCAAATGAATATTATGCAGCCAGTGGTTTGCGGTTATAGTTTCAGGTATTCCTTTTTAAGTCCTCATTTGACAAATCATGGACAATAAACATCTCCGATGTTTAAATGTTTGTTTTGTTGGACCTGGAGAGGGTTTGGACTTATCTGATGCTCAGCTCTTATAGCGTGCTAAAGCTCCTATGTTTTTTTGCTGTCGGAGGTCTTCTTCCATTACCTACTAAGCCTTTGTCAGATTGCAGGGCTGTGAAGCGGTCCCCTATCACCACCGGTTATGGTGGTTTCCAAGTCCCAGTCTATTCAGCTCACGCCACCACCCTTCAGAGACTGGTAATAACTATTTGCTCAGGCTTATACATTCTCACCCCCTGACTTAAATTTTTTTTTCTTTCTGTTTTCTTCCCTCGCTCCATCCATCCTCCTCCGTTTACAGGAGCCACGTTTTCTTTCTTCCCTCCCTTTCTCCATCTCTTCCTCCTTCTCTGGCGTCATCTTTCCTTTCGTCAAAGCAATCACTATTTAAACTCTCCTTTGCTCCAAGATCCTGTCAGATCCCCTAGAAGCCAAACACTATTAAAAGGGGTCTCTAGAGCTTATCCAGTGTGTGCATGTCGATGTGTGCATGTATATGTACAGTAAGTGTGAATTTTGCGGGCGTGTTTCACAACTGTGTGGTAATATGTGTACGTATCCACATTGGTGTTGAGGGTATCTCCCTTTTAGATCTTTTGAATCTTCAATAAGAGCGTGAACTCTGGTGGGAAATCTATTGGCAGCAGATTCAGAAGATTACGGAAATTCAGCCTAGCGGGAGGGAGTAAAAGGGTGGTTGTGGTCGGGGGTGTGTGCGGTTGGAAGAGTTTGCCGTAACCCAGAGAGAGTAAAAATATGAATAGAGTGTGGCGTCGATGACCTTGTGGTATGAGGTTTTGCGTCCTGTCACTGGCTCTGCTTAGCCAAATGGGAAAACAGTTCAAGCTTTTGCTTCAATGCGCGCAAATATGCACATTCAGTACGCCCAAAAGCAGAGAAAATGCACTCTCTCTGACGGCACCCGCACACACAGAACAGACAGACAAAAAAAGTTTGTGTAAAGTATAATAAGTAATTTATAGGACTTAAAATAAGTACTTCCATTATCAATTAATCTGTTAATTGATGTTTTAATCTAGGTTTTTCACAGCAACAAAAAAGAAGATGCTTCATTTACTATCATTTAAGAGAGTATGGTAACGGAGCACATCATCACAGTGGAGAAGCTTGAATGCTCGGCACAAGAACAATGGAATGATTTGTGGCAGGTCAACAAAAATTAATGATAAAATAAATATATATTAGGATTGTTGATGTGGCATAATAAGGCAACTTCAAAGTCGCTATCTTCTCTTCTCCTGCGGTGCTACAAGGTGAGAACGGTGCACTGAAGCATTTTTTGACTTCTCATGGCGGCTGATATTAACAGTCATTGTCATTGGGCTGATGAAACGCAGTGGTTTAGGATTGTGACAACATATAGATACATTTTTGAGTTGCCTGTTAGGGTTAGGTTTGGACTGCCAGACTTTCTGACTGTTTTCCGTCCTCCAAATCCATCCACAGCGTCCCTGCACATGCATTTCGTCCGTGTACGTACATTTTTTTTTTTTGCAGGCTCATGTTATGAGCACCTTTGCGTACTGTACATATTGCTGATGGGCTGATATGCAACTTCCCAAGTAACAGCCAAGGGACATTATTAAACATTTGCTAATTGGTGTAAACAAACAAAAAAAATCCCAGTATGAATCAATTTATGTTCATTATGAATCAGAAAGTGGTGGCCCTCAAGCAAGCTATCACGGGCCTAATCTGGCCCGGAGGCTAAAGTCGAATACCATCTCCCTGACCTGGCTGACCAGGTGCCTGTTTAGAAAGAAGGATTAGAGAGATAGAAAGTGCGTGTGTGTGTGAGAGAGACCTGTTTCATTAGCAGATTGAAGGAGCTGTAATGTGATGGCTGGTTGAGATGGCTACTTAAATATGATAGGCCATTAGCTATTCATCCTTACAGCACTATTAATGCAAGGTATGGAAAACGCAATCATGCAAATCACTCTTCGATCAGAGCTTTTCATAGAGGAATAAATGCTGACAGCGTTGGATGGGAGGGACTTTTAAGAAGGAGGTGGGTAGAGATAGAGAGAGAAAGAGAGAGAGAGGGGGGCGAGGTACACTATTTTCTACTTTCCCTCCTCTTTCCAGTCTTATATCTGTCTTTGTCATTGCTCGTTTATCAGCACCTCGTCTGCTGACCTCATCTGAGAGAGACATGACAGGGAGGCTTGTTAGGTGTTATGTCTCTCTCTCTCTCTCTCTCTCTCTCTCCTCTTTGCTTCTCATCTTCAGCTACATTATCATTAATTAGTTTGGGTATTTAACATAGCAAAGGAGCAGCACATATCACATATCGAGAATGACTCCAGTATTCAATAACCCCTGACAATAACACTGAAGACACTTGAATTAGATTTAAGCATTACACAGGAAGCGTAGCGAGGGAGGCGAAGGGTTGTCTTATTCAGCGTTGGTCATTTTCTGTCCATCAAACAGAGTAAAATCAACTGGGTCTGACTTCTAAGCGGAGCTTTCATCTTAGTTGACTCTGCCTTCTAACTAATGTCAGGGTAGGTTTCAGTGTGGTCCATCAGCTCTGTTATCTGTCTGAACCGCTTTAACAGTGAAAAACAAACGACCCCATTAGACAGATATGGATGCGCTCTCAGCTATTTACAATGTGACAAGCCATCTGGAGAAAACACTGAGTGCAGATTTTAAATTTGTTGCAGATAAACGTCACAACGCCACGCTGTCATGTGTGTGGAATTACGGTTTCAAATTAGTCTAGTGTAAACCAGTGTACATTTGTTACATATTGAAAATGTGGCACATTTGTACGGTGAAATGTACTCTCAGATGGAAAGTGTGGATTCTGACAATATTAAACTTTCTGTCATTATATCAGCTTTATAAACTAGCTAAACCTCTAGATTATCGTATAACACCAGTTATTTTATATTTTTATATCACAAAATAAGAAATTAAACTCTCCACAGTTAGAGGCTTTAATAGTGTTAAAACTTATAGAAGTACATCAGCAACCTTATATATTTTTCGATAGCTGTGCTGTCCATGCTGTACCATGGAAACCTGATTCCTGTGTAATACGCAGGGTGTACATTTCTCACCGATAACTCAATTGTAACAACAGCATGGTGCCTCAAATCTGCCACTTAAATCAAGCTCAGTTTTTGCATCAGTCCACTTCCTCTTTAATATACTGAGTGAGATACGGTTCTCCTTGGATAGTCACTTTGAGCAATTGAACCTGACAGTGAATATCCCAAAAATACTTTTACAGCCTCTCGTAAAATACTTCATCAGGCCTCAAAATTGTTGATTAGCATATTCACCTAGGATAGGCTTATGCACTACACTTTAAATTAATAAGCCACTAACTGTACAACATTTCACGAGAGAGAGAGTGAGAGAGAGAGTGAGATAGAGGGAGATGGATGCCTTTTTTGCCACCTTGTGAAATATGTAATACATCTTCATTTTAACGGGTGTTGTAAATGTCAGGGCACAGATCTTCTCTTAATGAAAAGATCACCTCTGTCCAAACTTTGACAAATGTATCTGGTTTGAGCTGAAAACCGGGGAGTCATCTCCCAGTTCCAACAGTTTGGATGAGTGTTAACAAACTCAAGCTGTTGCCTCCTCCTGTGCAACTCACCAGTTGATCAGTCTCCGATTAAATCCTGCTGCATCGTCTGCTGTCATCGCCGCCTTAATGAGTGGTCGCTGGTGAAATGTCGGCTGGTGATTAACCCTAATCCATAACCCCAGAAAACATGTTCAGTTAGTCCACAATTAAATCACTTAATCCAACATTAAGACAGGTTCGGAACAGGGCTGTGGCTGAAGAGATTCAGTTGAGTTCACTAAAACTTGTTTCAAATGATCAAAGGTTGTCCATGAATGCATTTCTTTATTTTGATTTGTGCTTTTTTTGAATGCATGGTCGCTAAGCAGTAGAACACGTACCCACGACTATAGTCGACCTCCCATCTGCACCAGATGTTGCATCACAGTTTGATGTCGCACCCCATCGTGCTCTAAGTGGCTTGGCTGACCCCGAATTCAGGAAACCGTGCATCTCTGCAATGAGTCAAGGTGCTCCATTAAGTTTGCTGGTGTGTGTGGCATTTCCTCCTATCGCTTTTCATCCTGCAAGATAAAAAAGAACGGGCAGTGCTCTAATCCAAACTCATTTCTTCCATGCAGACTTACGGCTAATTTGCATAATTGTATGTGTTTAACTAATCATCAGAGACATGAAAAATAACATATCTCATTTTCATATTTTAAATTAATCTAAATTGTTTTAGGAATATACTGCATCCATTATTCATTAAAATCAGAAAGTGATTGTGATTGTGAGGTCGAACAGATTTTACCGGGGTTCCAGAAACTTCACTTGTGGCGAGGTATGAGCACATGGTGCGTTGTGTTCACAGCCTGGAGCTGCGAGTGTGGGCAGCTTCAAAGCTATATCCAGCATGCTGGACCGTGATTGCAGAAAGGTTAGCATGGGTTTGAGGATCTGAAAAGCGTTAGATAGCGCAGGCTGCTGTCAATTTGCTCTCAAACCCGCCAGCAAAACTTTTTCTTCTGCTCTTCTTCCCACGGTTTTTATGCAAACTTACAACGATGTCACTGACATCAATTTACCCCTAAAAGTTGTACCGCGCTGGGCCATTATGGAGCGTACGCTATCACAGAACGTCCTCGGGGAATGTGAGAACAGGGAGAAAATGAAGAATCAGCATATAGATGGAGCTTTGTTTTTCCCCTTGTTTTACAGCACACAGGTGCTGTGGTTTTGTTATAATGTGCAGGAAGAGCAATTTAGAATATATTATAATAATATGTTTTTATTCTCCAAAGGAGAGGAGCACTGTCTGTGCTTTACATAGCGTTCTCTGTCACTGTCATTTCCTTATCTCTCTTTCTCTTTATATACGTTTAATAATGTAACTCCATAACATGCTTGCCCTCTATCGTTGGGGAAATTAACAGGATATGAATAATAAATGAGGACTTAATTGATCAGTCTTCTGCTCTGGACAGATTACATAGCTGCGCCCTTGATATTAATACTTTGAGTCAACAAAATCAATTCATTCAACTATGAGAAACCAACAGAAAGACAAACTGTGTTCTTTTGTTTTGTTTTTTTTGTTTTACTGCATTGATCGAACTCTCTAATCTTGCGAGTTTGGGAAAATTTAACCACTTACAACAATAGTTTTTATGCCTAAGTGGAAAAACAGATCAGTGTTTATCTTCCGGTGGGGAAATAGCCGAACAAATATGCACTTAAATGAACTGTTTTTTCAATTTTAATTGTTATATTTTTTGGGCATGTTGCCTTTTATTGGATGGCAACGGTTCATATTCAGACAAGAGACGTGAGAGAAAGAGGGTTAGGGGTATCGACATGCAATAAAGTTCCTCAGCCAGCATCAAATCGGGGACATTGACTGTTTTTTTTTTATTCTAGTAATGGTGTTTAAGTGGTTGATTTAATATATAGCAGGTTTGGATTTGCTGACCCTTTTCATAAGTGATACTTTTAATTCTGGTCATAGTTAAATCTGTGCTTATTGGATCTTTTTTTCTGATGATTGATCAGAAAATGATTGATTTTCTTTAAGTTGGACTCATGTAATGTAATGGCCTGACACTGATACAGACAGGAAACAGGAAATTCAAAATAAGGATGGTTAATTATGGCCACATTCAGAGATCGAGGGCATAGACGTTCTCCAGCAGTGACGCACTGTTGTTTTTCTGCTGTTGTGGCCTGCCTGTTTTTATTTTCAATTTGGAGTGTTTTATTTATTTATTTTCCTAAAAGCTATCCTGCATTACAGCGGCTTTCAAGCACGTTCATCTATCACAGAAAGGAAGAGAGGCCGAGGTAAGCTGAGGGAAAGAAACAAGGAGAGAGAGGGAGAGAAGAGTGAGTGAATTAACAAATGTAGTGACTGCTAATGGCTTTATTGGAATGATACCAGTTATTAATTATTCTGCCCCCTCTTAAAAAAGACAGAATGAAAAAAAAG
This sequence comes from Nibea coibor, assembly GCA_023373845.1. Classification (NCBI taxonomy): domain Eukaryota; kingdom Metazoa; phylum Chordata; class Actinopteri; family Sciaenidae; genus Nibea; species Nibea coibor. Next base: position 9,365,604 of record CM041737.1, on the reverse strand, counting down.
AAAGGTTGAGTTAAGGGAGAGGAGCAGCCACAATCTGTAACACGCTGTCTGAACTAATAGCTCCAAGTCAGCTTTTACTGATTGCTGGATGGCTCTTTCCTAATTGATGGGATGTGCGTGAGTGTGTGTCGGTCACTGTGTGCGTTTCCTCGCCTGTTTCCATTTTCAGCCGGCGCGTGTTGATGTAGGGGTGTAAGTGCCTGCTCCCTTTCCACAGCGTGTGCATGTGTTCATCAGTGCCGCGTGTGTGTGTGTGTGTGTGTGCTGTAAATCTAATCACTGTTAGTGTGAGGTAATGTGAGTGGAAGGCTAATATTGTCCTTGTCCTCTTCTCCTCTTAACTCAATCTGCCCCTTTTGTTCTTGCTCTCTCTTTAGACTCGAGCTTCTTTTGAGTCAACTTTTGAGTCAGGAATCAGCGCAGCGCAGCATTTACAGCATCTTCTTGTCTTCTAGCTGATATTATTTGCAGGCCTTCCTTTTGGCTCTAAGGAACCCTTTTAAGGTTTTGTCAGACGATGGCAGTGTATCAGCATTTCCCACCTCTACTTCGTAGTGTAGCGTTAAGAACGTAACCACCGACGCACACACACACAATAAGAGTGCAGATCTAATCCCTCTAACTCGATTTTATCATCTGAAACTGAACACCACCAGTCACAAAACCCGCTCCTTGTAATTCATAGCAAGCTTTCTCCACCATGTGTTGAATCGTCTTTATGACCCATGTGCAATGCCAAACCGCTGTGAAGTGGTAAAAAAAACAAAACAAAAAAAAAAACATATACAGCATAGCCACTGATTCTCCAGTTTTTCCTCGGCTGCTTTGGCAGCAGTGAAGGCCTTTGCAGGGCACAGAGGAGACAAGAGTGTCCAGAGGGAATGGAATGATTATCACGTCCCTGGATATAGCTTCTTTCACTCAGTGATTAACCTCTGGTACTGTGCGGGGTGTTTTATTGAGGTGTGCTTAAGTATGTGTGTGTTAGTGCAGGTGATTGGGCCTGAGGTGTAGATCTAATGGAGCCAAAGGGATGATTACACCGAAAAGGTCGGATTTGTCTCCAGTTTCTGCAATTAACACATCAAGACGGTGAGGGAGAGAGACAGGGACAGCGGTTGAGTAATGCAGACACAGGAAGAGGAAGATGGAGAGAGGTTTAGAGGGAGAATTGACACAAGGGGTTTGACACGGATAGGGGAGATAAGAGACAAAGGTCAACAGAAGATGCCCATCTTTGTCACGTTTCAACGCTGGCGTTAAGTAATGATCAGTGTCCTGATAAAAGCAAAGGCTCCTTCAGCTTTAAGTCTTTATGATCAGGCTCTTTAAAGCACTATAATGTACTGCATTCTAACAGTGAGGCAGGACCTGACCTGTTTCCATAAGTTGAATAACAAAAACAAAATTGCATGTTTTCTCTCAGTTGAATCAGTACATGTGTAACGTGTCTGGCTGACGTTTCGACGAGCATGAGTTCTGAAGTCTGCAAATTCGCAACACATAGGCATTTCCCTTCAAAATGACTCATATAAAGATGAGACTGGATGTCGACAGCAAAACAATGAAAGGAGATCTTTTTTTTTTTTCTGGCATTTACAAGGCCTTGGAGATTTGTTAAAAAACACAATGCTCATCTGCAGCCAGTGGTGTCTAAGCCACTGTTTTGAATCTCAGCTCTCAGGCACAGACACTGTTTGTCTGACTGTGTGTTTGTTCATGACCATGTATTTGTGTGTCTGCACTCCTGCGTATAAGTGCAGTGTTCATTTTGGGTTCTTTACTATCTTGTGTCCGTGTGGGCTGGATATGTCTGTCACTGTATGTGACATGTGCACATGTTTTGTGAGGTTTTCAAAGTGTTTGCAAAGTCATTACGCATTCAAACAGCATGTATTTGTACCCAAGATCCCAGCATGTATGAATTTTAGACAGGCTGTGCCTCTAATGGTGGTCTTTTGCTCGCGTCTTTAATCATGTATGAGAATAAAGAAATATTGTTTTGTACTTTTCTCCTCCTTCAGTGGATTGTGACAGATTGCGTTAGGAGTGACACCACTCCACTGAAGATTACAATAGTTCTGACAGGCACTGTGTTTGGAGTCAGGATACTGATGCTTCAGTGACTGAAACAAGAATAAATTGCACCAGATGGAAAAGAGTGCTGAACTTCAAACCACTGAGTTGCACTTCAAACGCTCCCTCTTCAAATCCTCTGTACAAAGTCATCATTGACATTGTGTTTAGTTTGCGCATGAAGGATGCCAGAATCGGTTGTTCTTTGTCAAGGGGTGTTCTTGACTGGAAGGTTAGCGTGACGTTTAATATGACTTTTACCACGTTGGTGCTTTTGGTCTGTCTGTCTTGTCTTGTCTTAATGTAAGGTGAAAACTCAAAGATGTGAGGTTCAAATGTCTGATAGAACTGGGGAGCCCTGGTGGCTTTAAACCATTTATAAAAAAAAATGATCCTAAAAAACATAAAACAAACTATGCATCACCTTCTGTATCAATGCACAACTGGGCAAACTGTATTATTGCTCTATACAGAGTTTCCCACAGTGTTTTATTGCTAAGGTAGGCCAGCTTGCCTGAAACAAAAACCCACCCCCACTAACATAAAAAATTATTACACTTAAGAAATAAAATGAAATAAAACCTTAATCTCCAGGGCAAAAGTGCTGTGGCGCTATTTCACACACCATATACTGGATATATTTAATGAGCGTGAGGAGTGTTGTTTAGGCCTTCATCTACTAGCTAAATTCATCATGAGGCAAGATGCTTCGGGATCTGGCTGGTGTCCCACGTTGGGAATACCTCAGGAATATCCTGCGTTACATGATTTTTTTGTTCCTTTACTCCACAGGTGTCATAGTCCTTGGATTTAATAGAAGTCTCTGCCAATAGCATCACCCAGCATATAACCAGTATCCCTCATACTGACGATACCAGTTTGTTGAAAGGTTTAAACCCCCGTTTCTACCACAAAATAAAAGATTTTAAATCATTTTAATGTCACATGCATAGTCACACCTCAACAATTATTTAACTTATTTTATTAAACTAGATATTTTATGGATTTTATTCTCTGGTTTTCCCTTTGATGTCCGCTATGTATCGACACTGTGATATACAGAGTTTTGTGATGGACAGTGAAGGAAACTGCTGTGATTAGCTAAAGTTAACTAAGTTTATTAGGCAGGCTGTCCAGGCTGTGAGCTCAGAGCACTGCAGTTGGATTTTACACTAGATGTTTTGGACCATGGGGAAGAAGAAGTTTTCAGGCCCAGGATGCAGAGTGTGGACAGTCAGTGGAGCAGGTGTCATGCTAGAACCGGAGCTGAGCAAGAGGGTAATGTAACCTAGCTCAGCAGCCTATATCTACGTTGATGTAGGAAGCTAACATGAAAACAAGAGAATACCTGAGCAAGAGGCCACTAGACAAGATAATACACGGAACAAATGCATGTGTAAATACAATGGCTACTGCATTCTGTGCAGTAAATCACAAAAATACCAATTTCTATGCATGCATGTTATCTGAACTGTGGTCCAACGCAGTCTTATCTGGTAAAATGATTTGACATGTTGGTATGTGGCTGCCTGTAGGTTCAGATAGGTAGCACCATCTTGCACAGCTGAGGGATTTGTGTCGTCTTCCTACTCCATCCTGACAGCAACTACCTCATTATTTCCTACCAAGTCTTCTGGGAGCATGTTACAGTTCTTGCTCGTGCACACGCACGCACGCACACACAGCTTTGGACCACTTGACCTTGGTTGCCATGACAGCAGCAGTAAAAGGCTGCACTGAGGTGTCAGTGTGTCTCTTTGACGAGTCCCGCAGGCACACCAACCCCCCGGCCCACCCGTGTTCTGTGTTTGTGTGTATGTGTGTAATGATGATTAATACCTTTGTTTTGAAAGCCAACAGAGAGTTGCCGTGCGTTTGCATCGTCGCGTGCGTGCGTGTTTGGCTCTGCGTGTCAGTGATCATGCGCTTGCCTCCGTCTGGCTGTGCGAGTGTGCTTTCGCCTGTTTGTGTGCATCACTAGTTTCCACGCCTCGTACCTTCCTAGCTGTCACCGGCATGATTGTTGTTTATAGTTTTGACATCTTGCACCTTGTCCCCATTGTTCATCAACTTCTTTCTGCGCTTGCGAGAAGTTTTTGATTTAGTCTGGTCTCGCAGGTCACATTGGCCGTCAACCTGTTCTGGTTTGAAAATGTTTTGAAAAGTAAAGAGGTGGTGACTTTGCCTTTACCAAACATCAATTAGAGTGACACTCTGGACCTCTTCTTAATGAGTTGTTTATCTCCCAACCTCTCAGTACACACCACCTGTAGGAATTTCTCATTAATATGTTCTAGTGAAATTAGACAAGATGACACTTTCAAATTACTTTGCAAAGAAAAAATAACATTACATAAAGTTGGCACAGCGGTCGTGTTCACACTTTTAAGATATTTTTTTTTTTTTCGGGTTGATTGAACATTAACACCTCACAAACAGGCTGTTCATGAAATAGCGTTGATTTTAAAAGCACTTTATAGCTTTCTTCTTAGTTTCTTCCACCTTAATTCTTTGCTGATATAATGACCCAACTTACCTCCTTTGATTAACCAGTCAGGTCAAGTAAAATATACTAAAGACTTTCATATCAAACACAGTTTTAGAAAGTAGCAGCTTCTGTAATTGCAGTGATGCATTTGGACATAATCCTGCACTTTACCTTAAACACTGTTTGATCTGAAGCAGACTTAATCTTTTAAAAAATTGTATATTGTCTCATTATTATACACGTTTTAGATTATTCATATCCAGCCTTTTTTTTTATCAGTATTAACCGTCAAACATGTTTTTTTTCCTTTGCAACATGGGGGAGCCGTGACTACAAGAAATAATTCTTTCTCGACAGCTAATGTCTTTGTCAAAAGAAACAAACGTTCCTGTTTTGCACAAGAATTATTTCCCCCGTGTGGCTATTGTTCTGTTTTAGTTAATAAATCTGATTGTGAATCACAAAACTTTTGATATCAGCGATGTTTACATGAGTCAACATGAAACAAAGATTCCCAGTGGACAGACAATCAGGCGGGAAGGCAGGAAACACGCGTCAACACAGCACGTGCACCTATGAATATTTATGTTATCCTGTTTCTATGAACATTTAACCAACCTCTCTGTTTTTCTCTCTCTGCTTTTATTTTCCATGTTCCTGTTGATGTTCCTGCATCAAAACCCAGGTAAGAAAACCGGTAATTTTCAGACTCTACACTTATTACAACTCACTCCCCACACACCCTCACTTATTTATGTTCTTTCCCTCAAGACTGCTTATTTCAGCTTTGATCATTCAGGTGTTTCTGGCGCTCTGCACAACAACAGGTTTAAATTCGTCTACGGTCATGCGTGACAAACATGACTTGGGGAAGTCTTTCTCTAAAAACATGTTTGAGAAACATTTTGCCGTTGCTATGGAAAGAGGAACTCGGCCCACTGGCTCTTTACCTTTTCTTTCTCTTTTCATCTCTTTATTTTCCTTGCTCCTTTCTCTCTGGTCCTGGTTTGATAGGGTTCATATTTAATACCTCACTTATGCTTGTTGGCTTCACATGAAGAACAGTTTTAGTAGCTTTTGGACGCCTCCCACTTTGGCTTAATATCACTTTCTCTGCCCTTTCTCTTTTCTTTCTCTGCTTTCGTCCTCATGTGTCTCTTTTCCGTGTCTCTGGTGTGGCTGTAACTGTAAGACCGACATAGAAATTAATGTTTCTTTCCCAGATCTGGCCTAGGCTTTCTCACTCGAAGATAGCTTGCTCATACGCTGCTATATTCTGGTGTGATGCTGCTTCTGATGCCAGTTTGAGGCATGAACCAACTGTGACTGCCCTGTGCCATCACAGTATTAGTCAGTCACTCTGGCAAGAGGCAGTCTGGCGTATTTTTATGTTTTTTGACTGTACGTGCCAATATTAGTTTGTTTGTTTTTTATTAGAGGGAGTTAAGTATGTGACCAGTGCGCACGCATGTATTGCTGGCAGCCAGCGCTGGGTCACGGTGGAGTAGCGTGCTGGCACTGGTGAGGTCCAGTTACCCAGAGAGCACTACACCTTAGGAGGTAATATGATTAGGGGGGCAGGGACAGGGGATTTGTTCAGAGAGCATAGAGAGGAACATCAAATACAAAAAAGATGGGATTATCAAAAGATGAAGGGGAAAAAAGAACCCATATCCCTGTATGTCTTTTAGCAAGCTCCCCTCGGAGGAAAGAGGAGGAGGGACGATGATGCAGAGGTGAGGGATAAGGTCTCTCTCTGTCTTTATTCCTCTCACTTACAACTTCCCTTATGTGGCTCATCAGTCCTCAGGGAATCCCCATCAAAACACATCCTATCCTATGTCACGGAGTGTGCAGGAATACCTCAGGCTGCCTCAGTGCACTGTGTCGTCACGATTCTCTACTCCGTCACACAATGATGATTAAAATGGCAACAGGAGTTCGTTGGCGCCCTCATGGTTTAATTGGAATCCGATGAGACGAGGGGTATGTAGTGTGGCGCCGTTTGCAGAGTTTAAAGAGAGGATAGAGGATTGTCCGTCTAAACTTCTACCTTTTAAAATCTTGTTCTGCCTATTTGCCTTCCCCTCTCTGTGGCACATTGTAGCTGTAGCGACAGATTAGTGGTGTCGATAACAGACTACCAGCGTGTCTGTCTGGGTAATTGACTTCAGCAGGTAATTCTCAGAGCAGATTTGTCAACGTTCTCTGTTAAACATTAGGACTTCGAGTATTTAGTAAGGTTGCAGTGTGAAATTTGGTTTTCTGTGTAGATGAGTTTAGGAAGGTTTTGAATCCTGCATGGAAGTTCAGTCTGTGTTTATTATTAAAACCTCAGATTTTTAAAGCTGCACCGGGTGAATCCAAAATGGGCCCAGCTGTCACAACAAAGAAAAAGTATCTCATTGCCTGTTTAAGATATGATGGAGATTAATTTAGTCACTGATACAAAATCTCCATGTAATAGAGACCTTATCGTGGCATGTACTAGTCAATTGATGTCAAAACTTTCCAGAAACTGAACATAATTCTATCACTGTCCTCCAGATTCTCTGTTTTCAGACAACACAGCATGGGCACAGATTTCTTGCCAATGTTCAACTGACGCGGTCACGTCTTTTCCCTTCACCTGGGGGGGATTCACTGTCACGTAGTCTGAGCCTTTGTCTGTCTCTCATGCAGATCGCACATGTGTCTGTGTATTTTTTGCCTTTTGATTGACCTTGCCCTGCTGTAATCTGATGATGTTTTATGAGTTTGTGTGTGTGTGTGTGTGTGTGTGTGTGTATGTGTGGGGGGGGCACAGTGGGTGAGAGCTAATGTTCTCTGTGATGTGTGCTTGCTCTCAGTTCGCATTCCAACCATAACAATTTGAATCATCAGTTAAAAAGGCCGCTTTGGTGTGTGTTTCCAAAAAAGATCTTGCGCTGTATCCAGAAATGCGGCGAGAAGTAGAAGCCCAACTTGTAAAACTCACTAACTCCACCATCAGCAAGGGAAAGTATGTGCGGTCTGGGCAAGTGCTGTTCCACGGTTTATGTGTGTGTGCGCCTGTGTGTGCACATTTACATCAGTGTATCTCCTCCCTGTTGGAGTGTGTGTGTTTCGGCATGCGCACTTTGAGCCGGGTCTTTGGGCTGAGACCTTCCATGAGGTTAGGGTACCATGGTTTCTCACGCTGGTCAGAGGAGCTCATAAAAGAGTCAATGAGAGGTTGATGTCATTCACCCAACTGCAGCTGGGCTATTTGTGACTCCGTTAACGGAAGAACAGCCCGATGGACAGTTGAACTTGGTTTGGGGTTTAAAAAAAAGTCCTACGGATCATCTAGCTGAAGACAGATGTGTTGACCTGTATTAGAACGTACGTAAACCCGCTCCTCTTTCTGTCTTGTTCTGATGTGTCCCCTTTCCCCCGAGTTAGGCCAAAGGAAACATCTCAGCGGCTATTAAAGTGAGTTTGGGGCTTTTTATGAGAGGCTGTAATGTTTTTAGTGAGCTGTTATTACACAGTGTCCAGTTTCAGTCGCTCCACTGATGTATCCTCTAAAAACCTGCACTGCACCGGGCTTATTGATGTGGCTTCGCTTCTAGCAGCATGAAACAGGCACGCTCAATCCTTTTCCCCTCTCTTGTTGTCCTTCTCTTATCCGCTGGCTCTTTTGTCTTTTAGTCCATATCTCTTTTCTTGCCTCCACACATTTCCTCACTCTTTTTTCATTACTTCTGCCTTTTGAATACCCTTATTTTGTTCATTTATCCATCTTTTCTAGCCTCAGCCTGACAATTTTTCGGTGCCATCACATCTTGCAGATAAAAATCTTTGTTTCGTGCGGTGTATGCGTGCGCGGGAGCACTCGCACGCGTACAAAATCAGTACATTTTTCACTATCAGTATCTCAAGGGGGCATATGATGGTATGGAAATTTGTTCAGCACAGCCCCTAATAGTTCTGCAGTAATCGTAGTCTGTGGCAGCTCTGGAAAAGACCGGGAGAGTGAAGGGGAGGAAGATAGGAGAGACAGGAAAGAAAGAGAGAGAAGAATGTGGAAAAGTGCATCACAAATGGCATAATGCTTAGCATTTAGATGCAAGGGCAGATCCATAATTCATGTTGCTAATGAAAGCTAGGAGGTAGCCAGTGAGTGTGGAGGGGACCATGCTGATCAGATGGGAGGTAATAGCATTACCATACAGATAGAGTTAATGTGCTTCCTGTGCCACAACCCCTTCTCCTTTCTCCTCTCCTCCTCCTATCTCCCCCCGTTTCTCTCTCCTGCTTTATTATATTTTATCTCTTCCTCTCCTCTCCTCTCCTCTCCTCTCCTCTCCTCTCCTCTCCTCTCCTCTCCTGGTGCCAACAGCTCCTATTCCATGGCTTCCACAGGCCCAGTTTGCCTTGGCCTCTCACCACACAATATAGACTGAATGATTTGCTCCCACTCTGTTAAAAGGAGCTGATATTGGCAGGAAAGGGTGTTGAAAGAATGCGTGCCATCCACGGGAGACTGGAAAAGCAGAGCGAGCGAAAATGTGTGTGTGTGTGAATTAGTGTTCAGGGGAGCAGGTGTGTATTTGTCACTCTGCCTGTGTCCTTGTGTAAAAGTATGTACATGTGTGTTCCTGTGGTCAGCAACTGGGACGGACACGGGGCCCCAGCAGGTAACTGGGCCCAGGCTTCTGTGAGTCATTTGGCTTTGGTGACAGATGTGTGGCTGCAGGCCTTTCTGTGGCTGTGTCAGAAGCTCGGCCAGCCATTTCTCGCTGCAGAGAGAGACCTGAGAGATTGGATTCCTTTTTTTTTTTTGAGATTATTTTTCTGAAAGATAGAGTGGTAAGAGACTGGAAAGATGGCAGGACAACGAGAGCTGAGGGAGCCGGATTCTAAGTCATGACTATGAGGAGGACACGGACTCGAGGCACAATACATACAGTGTCACAGCAATGTGTAAACTGTCTGTACGTTAATGCTATCTTCAAAGCACGGTTCAAAAGGCTCCTGAGTGTGAAGCCTGCACTCTGCTGTTCCACAGATAAGACCGGTTTTGAGTTCTCATTGGCAAAGTGTCAGAGGGGGGAAAAAAAAGTAATTTCAGAGAGAGGATATTGCAGGTGTTTAGGCCCCTGATGTGAGTGCGAAGTGGAAAGGCCTGGCCAGCACTTACGACTTGGCCTTCATTTACAACTGACGCACTCACAAACAGAGCAGTGAGGAAAGTGTCGCCCAAGGGCACATCAGCCAAGCGGAGAGGAAGTTGGGGCCGTGGTTATCATTTCTTTTGATGAAGTCACAGAGGGCTAAAGGGCCCATAGTCGAATAAGCTGCCCTCTCCCGCCTTTTGTCTGTTCAGACTGTGATGGTCAAAGACCCCGAGACTTCCAACTTCAAACTGCCTGCATTTCAAAGGGTCCATTCAGACGGTCCCTCCATCAGTCTGTCAGTCAGTCTGTCAGTCCATCACTTAGTCGATATAATGATTCTCTCTGTCGCTCTGAGGTCTTTATGCCCATTGGTTATCTCTCCAGGCTTTCTCATACATTCATTTATGAGCTCAGCCCATTCCTATCCAGGGAGGGGTTTGATTGGATTGTCAGATCTCAGTTTTCCTCTGTAACTGTTCATCTCATCGCCGCATATCAATCGTGCTTTCTCCCCTAGTCCTCAAACTGAGACTCTTTAAACGGTTAAGAGCTGTTCACTTTCTATCACCGTTAGCTCGCTTGTAGACCTGCCTACAGTAGCAAGGGGCAGGGATGTTATAGATTGTGTGGATATCCGTGTGTTTGCACACAAGGGTCTTTGTGTGCATATGTGCGTGTACGTACAGTATGGACATATGTGTGTGCTGTGAAGACCCTATGGCCTATTTCACTGGAGCCAATCTAAGTAATGAAAGGAGTGAGAAGGGGATAGGGAGTGCGTTGGTGGGAGGCAGCAGGAGAGAGAGAGAAGGAGCGGCGGGTCCAAATTATAATACAAATCATATCAAGTCAATCATAAAAGCAGTTGAGATTTACTAGTTTCATTTCACTTCCCGAGATTCTTCAGTTTAATAGGGCAGCTGGGAGAAGAGAGAGCAGGATTGCATGGGTGAAATGGGAAGTGCGTGCATGCATATGTGTGTGTGTGTGCGTGTGTATGCGTGTGCGTGCATGTGTATACGCTGTGCACGCAATCTATGAATAACCCTCCACAAGCCATCTCAACCACTGGCTCACAGCCCCCTAGCTGGAGATAGAACAGTAACGTCTTACCGGCATCTATTATTGAAGAAGCTGAGCTGGTAGGAAGGCTACCAAACCCCTGTCCAACTGTAAACATTGTGAATGAAAAAAAAAAAACACCCCTGCAGATACCAGTCGTGTTAAAGAATACAAGGTTTTCAAGATTAAAACAACAGCGTCCATTGACAGTGTTCCAGAATTATTCATACAGCAATGTGCTGTATTCAGTGTTCTACCTGTATCTTTTAATTGATGCTTTGTGTAGTTATTAACATGTTTTTACTCATTTCTGTACCCAAAATCGCACAAATTAGCTTTTCGGTTCATTTCGGTTTTGGAGTTCCCCCACAAGGTCTATTTAGTAGCTGTTCTGGAGCTTTTGATCAGCCATACAATTCTTTTCAGTAGATGAAGTTTGCTAACCGTAACTGTGAAGTGCTCAGAAAATGGAAATTTGGACTATCATGACAACTGGACCATCCCCGTCTGCTATTATGCAATCGAGATTGTTTTCCTTAAGTCTTGTTTGTGTGTGCCCGAATTTACCTGTATTATTTCTTACAAATATCCATCTTTGGACTGAAAGGAGCAAATCCAGAGGACAATGGCGTTACAGTATGCTCGCTGAGTCTGTGCAAAGGGAAACGAAAACATCTTGGGCTCCAGTTTGAGTGTAGAAACAGGGGAGCTTTTCAAGACCGTAGGTTGTCATTTGTGAAGCCCAGTTTTCACAGCAAAGTCAAAAGGCATTTTCTTTTTTTTTTTTCTTTTTTTTTTAGCTTTGTCTCTGAATTTTTAACTCAGCTTTAGGAGATTGTTTTCAAGTCTTAGGGTGGCTGAGGTGTTTTGCTTGACCATCCTTACAAAAACAATAAACCAAATATATGTGTTGAAAACAGTGTTTGCTTGGAAAAGGAGGCAGTCATCGTAGTCTAACGTGGGCTCACATCATATTTACCACTAGAATACATTCAAAGGAATAATCTGTCTGTGTAACAGAGTATTTATGTTTTTGTTTACTCATGCACGACTGGCTGTTTCCTTATCTTATCACTCCTGATAACCGTGTTATGTTTGTGTATGTGTGCATGTATTCGCATAGGCGCGCCTCGTGTTTGGACATTGAGACATTCATTGTTAAGCTGTCAGAATTGTCTGAGTGGGTAGAGATGGACATCAGTCTATGTGACAGCCAACGATCCAACTGTCATACCTCTCCATCGACATCCCTACTCCATCATGCTGCCATTGAGGGAAGCGTTAAACGAGAACAGAGAGGGAGGAGAGAGTGATGGAGAGGATGGGAGAGTGGACGAGTGGGATGTTAAAAGTAGGCTGGGCAGGATGAGAGATAGTTTGTTCAACTTTCATATCAGGCTGGGTATGAAATCATGTTTGAAATCAATATCACAATATCAATAGGGGTATATTTTCCTAGTGAAACATATTACAATATAGATACATGATATATGGACAATAGAGCACATACAGCAGATAAATTATGGCTTAAAGCACTTAACTGATCTGCATTGCTAAGCAACAATAAAACAATATGATTATGAATGTGATATTATTAAAGTATTCAGATAGATCTGCTGCTGTTCGCCAGTTAGAGGAACAGTCAACCATATAGATCTTAAAATCCACGTAAAGTAAGAATAAATGTGCCTGTCAGACCAAAGAGGAAAGTGTTATTACCCACCATCTAAATTTGAATGATTAAAAATAGTCAAGTTTATGAAATTAGGTGTCAAAATCAGGTAAAAATGAGCAGCATTCTGAACTCCAGGACTGTGGGGGCGTGTCCACTGAATGTGCAGAAGCCACGCCCCCTCAGGAGAGCAGTCAAGCAGCAATTTTGAAGCAACAGAAACGTGTCAGATGAGTTTAAAAAATGACATGACAAACTTTGAAACACTCGAGCGAGATGAATTCATCTCTATCTCTCTGCTCAGGGTGGCCTCAGCGTGTCATTGAGCCACCCTTTAAGGACCACTGAAAAAATCATGGACTGAAAACTGGTGAAAAACTGTTTTAACCTCTAACTCCACATTTCAGTAATATATTGATAAATAATAATGATAATCATAATAAAGAAATCTCTAAATTGCCTTTACACAGACTTTAACAGGGGGGATTAAGAATCACCTTGCTACACAGCTAGCTACCTAGCTGCATTCATGAAAAAAATAGAAACGTAATAGTAGTGGAGTGGATGAAGCAAATTTGTACAAATTGTTGTTGGTTGGCTTACAGAAGTCTTAAATCACCATATTTCATCTTATTGCTCTTGGCAACCATTTCATGGATGTATTAACTACTTCTGTCCATTCCTATGAAAGTTGCTCATGAGGTGAATAGATTCAAAGAAAAAAAAAAACTCTGCCGGCTTCCTCATGGCTCTACATGTCTGGGCCTATTAAGCATGCACCCGAGAGTCCTTTGACTACAGTCAAACAAGATGACCGCACGCACATCCAAGATTTCTGCCCTGTTCCCACACATGAATTGGATAAGATAATTTAATCATACAGCACTTGATCTTAATCTCTTTTAATCATGCAGACCTTCCAAACGTTCCTGGATCAAATTTTGATAACACACAGTCAGTTTGGACGCAGTTATGAAGCAAGAAAAAAATGAAACTATTTTACAGCTGCTTCTTTTGCAATGATTGTGTATGGTGAAAAATGCTTTTTGGGCTATCGCGTTAGGAATGCAGAAGCTGCGGTATCCTGTGTGGCCACTTTCATAAAGGCTTCAGTCCACTACCGCAGCCTCTGTCGACTGAACACGACGTTGGCAGGACTGACGTGTCAGTCAGTACTGATTGGTAAGGACAAAGCGAAACCAAGTAAACATAATAATGTTTCTGACCCTTATTACACATCCATTGGTTTCTGCCTCTCCTCAGCCATTAACTACATCACAACTGCTTACGATTATGCACACCATCCTCAATGTGCGTGGCAGCTCTTTTCATCTGTTTTGATCTGCAGGATGATGAAACCACATTCACACACTTGCACTGATTCATCAACCACCTGCTCTGTCAGCCCTGGGGGGTTATCAATTAGCATTCTCACAGTCCTTTTTCACTCTGCTCACATGGGAGAAAATAGAGGTGCATACCCATGCGATGAAGCCTAATAAGATGAGCCTGCAGATGTAGGAATATCTCATATTGAATAATTCTGAAAAACCAAATGGCACTTTGACCCAAGCCAGAGAGAAGCTGCGGTACTCAAATAGGCGGGAGAAGAGTGGACGCCACAGCATATCAGCCTGCTTCAATTTAGTTGCTGTCATGCACTGTTGGTGTAAGCAAAATCTGAATCCAGTTTCAGTTGTTTTTAGTCATAGCAGGAACAGGGTAGCGAGTCGGTCCTTGAGATGTCCATTCCGCTCCCTCAGTTTGTGTGTTTATACAGGCTGTTGTATGTATGGGAAAGATTTCCACGGTTTTCCATGAAGTTGAAAACCTTGACTAACCTCTTGGCCTTGAATCCTTGTTTCAGCTGCTTCCTACCACAGGTCCCATTTGAGGATGCTGGTTGAAGTTTTTTTTTTTTTTTTTCTCTTTTTTCTCTTTTTGCTTCAAGAAATAAACACCTGAGTACGTTGACATTGGCCAGTGCTGTCCTGCTAGTTCAGCTCACACATGTCAAGATTTTTTCCTTTTCAACCTTTTGTGATGTTTCAATAAAAGCAGTTTGTCTTGGCTCCATCTGAAGGAACTCAGGTGTCAGCAGTGGACCCTTGGCTTTCAAAATATAGCTTTCTTTTTTTTCAAGGTAACCTTACTGCTCTGTTGCCAATGTGTTGCCTTCCATTTTAAAGACCTTCCAACTGTTTCTGGTATGCGGTCCTATTTTTGAGGTTGGAAAGAGTTTGAGTGGCAGTGCAAAATGCTGATTAACTAAATCAGATGCAATAATTAGACTGATAAATAAATGTATCAATGTATCAACTAATAGAAAACATACCCTCTAGGGCTTAGAAATCAATGCTCTTTTACTGCTGTCTATCAATGACACTAATATTACTGAGAGTTGTTTATTTTAAATCAAAGCATCGTTTTTGTGGTGGCACACTTCTTCTGTGCCAAAGGCCTCACTTTCTCTGGAGGGGTGGTGGCGAGGGTGTAAATCTGTGTTGCATTTGGCGCTCCAGAGTTTCACTGATGTTTAAATCAAGTGATTTGTGTTAATGACAACGGTCTTAAATTTGTTTAGCTTTGTGAACAGGATGGGTGTGTATGGGAGTGTAACTATCTGGGAAACATCACGAGGAAGCGGTGTTAACACCGCTGGGCGTGCTTAATTCTGCAAAATAGCCTCATATTTCTCGGGTGTAATGTGTAACTTTGCAGAGCAGTCATCAGTGGTAGTTACACCTCCAAGATGACTACCAATGAAACTGCACAACCACGGCCGCACTGTAGAAAATAATACGCAAGGATGGAGGCTATGAACTGTTTTCTTTCAGGTGTAGCCAAAACTCATAAATACAGCAGCAATACAGCAGTAGAGAATGCAGTTAGATTATCTTAGAAATGAATGGGGAACAATTTATCTGCTGCGCAATAAGAGGCTGAGATGTAAAGTATTACCAGTCAATTGTCAAACATAATGCTATCCAACAGAGTCCTGTTTGGTTAGTCTGAGAGAATGCTTTTGCTTGTGCTTCAGTGATTGGCAGTATTGATCCCGTGCATGAGCTCTAATATCAGATCCAGTCATGTGTATTAGTTCATACTGAAGGCACCAGTCGCTCGCTGCTGGAAGTCATACCTGATCACTCAAGCACATGTCACACTGACCTTTCTATGTGATTTGACATGACTCCATTTTTCCATGCAGACACACACACACACACACACACACACACACACGTGCATATTCCACTTACACATACTGACCTTTGTTTGATATGTAACAGTGTGCTCATTTCCCATAAAAGCCTGTAGCAGCAACAGTCTGGAACAAGAGAAAACATGAGTGCAGGGAAAATAGACGGGAAGAGAGGAAGAGGGCAAAAAAAAAGAAAGAAACATAAAAGAGAAAGGTCATATGTGGCTCAGAGAGTTAAGATCTCTGTCACTGCCCTCGGCTGAAGTCTTATAGGTAGGCGAGCCCTGTTCTTCCAAGTAAGATCTTTTTTTTTTTCTGTGGGCTTTTCAGAACCATTATTATTTGAAGAACGTCTTTAAGCTCCAAATCTGGAAGAGGGATAACTATACGGTGTTCATCATTAATGGCTCTGCGTATTTTCGCTCTCCACAAAGCGCTGGTACGTCCATGGCCCCTTACTCTTCTAGTTTGTCCTCATTCATTTCTGATTTAGACCAAGGAGCCACATCTATGATTAAGTGCCCTTAAGTGCATTTTCCTCTTTGCTTGTGCTCTGTTTTTCCATTTTAAATTCACTCAACAGAGGGTTTATGGCACATCTGTTGCCCTGAGTAATGCGCTGGTCCTCTGGCTGAAGAGGACCTCTTCAGTAGATGGATCACATGCAGTGCCGTAACGATCCCCTTTCACAGTGAGCCGTGCCAATTAGACTCCATCTGATACATTGGCATTATTGGCATATAATGCGTTATCACACATGTACTCATATGCCCAGATACGAAACTGTAAGTGTAGAGCAGTAAAGTGAAGCACATTATTGGTTGCATTTTAACTTCACCAGTACATTATGTTATACTTCAAAGGCCTTGAAAACCTATGAGCTATAAAGCAAAAACACATTTTCAGCTGAAGTTAGAGCACTTGGTTATTTAAATTATTTCACTTTTACTTCTTTCTTTATTCCTTTGTTGTGGACAGGACCCCAACGAGAGTTAGGCTGGACGTCACAGACATCCTGTGCATCAATCAGAATTCAGCGATATCTGAAGCAAATGTGTGGTTGTTTAAATCATGTCGCCCGGCCACTGCTTAATCAAATCTGATCAAACCACACCCGCGCAGTCCTGATGAAGCAGATGAAGCAGCAGTTTTTCTTTTTTTTTTTTTTTTTTATTGTTCCTTATTCAATCATAAATGATGATATTGTGCAGGGTTCCATGTTTTTCAGGCCAAGGACCCCTTAGCTAATAGAGAGATGGAGCAGGGACGCTCTACTTCATGTGTTGCATAAAACTGTGTTTCATATTAAACTCTTAAACTACAACAATGTCCAAGGCAGTATAAATAGACTTTGTTATTGGGCACACAATAAAAAGCTATTGAAATAACAATAATCGACCGATTCACATATTTTTCATTTTGAATGTAAATGTGGGCTGACAGTGAATCCCTGAGCTTAACTGCATCTTTGAATGGCACAGACGCCTACCTTAGTGAGGTGTCTGACCCTGGTGAGTGGCACTCTCCTTGTCTGTCCCTGGGCAGATAGAGGTTGTCAGGCAGAGGGCCACATCAGCCTCAGGCTGCAGTCTTGACCTGTATTTGCTCCTCAGGTGGGTGAGGGAGGAAAAGCCACCGTCGCGAATATGTTGCCTGTGTGACACACATTGATTCATGGCTAGCCTATCATCAGTAAATTAAATTTTATTTTTATTTATTTTTATTTTATTTTATGTTTTATTTTTTTCATTTTTATTAAGAGTTACCATTTATATTGTTCAAGGTGTTGCTGTTGCCATCTCATCAGTATGAAGATAATGTCTTCACTCAGATATTATAAAGTGTTTAAAGTGTTATATTTCGCCTCAGGCTTCAGTGTTCATCAGAACAACTTGTCTTTAAAGGTAGCAATTCATTTATTTTTCAGTAGATTTTTAATAGAATTAATAGACAGAAAACAGGATTAGTAACTCTTTGCCAGCAGCACACCGTATCCTCCTCGAGCTTGCATATTCATCTGACCATTTGATTTCAGCTGAAAGAGTGCTGGTCTGCTATTCATGTCTCTACACTCTTATCTGTATTTACATTGATTTGATCCCTTCTCTATCACTTTGAGTTTCTATTACAGAAAAGTGGTAAATGGAATTGGAGAGACGGCGAGAGACGGCGAGGGGCGAGCCTGATAGAGGAGTGAACGAGAGAGGGAGAGGCTGTGGGTGTCATTTGCTCCCACCTGATGCGTGAGAAAAACACTTGTTTTCACTCATGCCAAATGACTGTCAGGCTCTGTGAGAGAATTTCATCATTCTCTTCCATCCTTGTCATTAGTTCACCTGCCTCTTCAGCCCGCCCGGTGATTGTCTCTGATTGGCCGTATTTATCTCTGACTACTGTGGCAACCATTAGCGTTGGTGGTGTGGAGAGTTGGCAGTTTGACTAATCAGTCGTATCTGCCCTGGCTCTAATGCTCGGTGTGTTTCTCTCTCTGTGTATGCATACAGTCACATAACAAGACTTTTGATTGTCTGTGTGTGTTTTTGTGCGACTGCAGCCAGGAGGGAAAAGGGCACAGAAATGAGCAATCAAAAGGGTAGAAAAAGATGGAAATTTACAGCAAAAAGGGACTGAAGAACTGTGCAAAAGGCAAACGCATGCGTCGGATGAGCGGAGAGAGAGAGCCAAGCTGGATATCAATCCAACTGTCAGCAGCCCAGGCCAATCCCTGCCCACTCTTTTGCTGCTTCTCACTACCTCATGGTTCAACCTGACATGTCACTGGAGTGGTGTTGGTCAAAGGCAAAAACCCCTAAAAGCAACAGCTCGAAAAGGGAGAAAAAAATATGGAAGCAATTAATAAATATAATGCATATCGTTCAGACTGAAGAGAAAAGAAGTTTAATAATGTTACCATTGTGCTGTCCTGCTCTCCCCACATACTGACTCTGAATCATCACAGTGTTAGACAGCCGAAGAAAAGCAGCTAGTGATGGAGGAAAGGGGTAGCGAAGAAGGAGCAGGAAAAATGTGGAAGTTGATAAAGAAGCCAAAAAGGTGTGTGCGGTGGGTAATAAAAGGAAAGATAGGGAGAGAGAATGCATCTTTATTCTAATATGGCCCTGCCCGTGCCTCTGTACAGCATCCTGAAAAGACGAATTTGCTGCTGTTATTTATATTTATGAATTCATGCCATTTGGCCCAGTGTGAAATGATGGGTCATTCCTGCGCAACAAGAAGAGCTGGTGCTGAATTTACAATCACCCACACCAATCCGCCCTCCTCCTCGTCTCCACCTTCCACTCCCAATCCTCCTCTACCTCCTCCTTCCCTCCTTCCTTATTGCACTTGCCTGGATCTGCTGAATATGGATGGAGGTGGTGGGATGGGAGGAGGAGAGAGGGATGTCAATGCAGAGAGAGAGAGAGAGGGTAAGAACGTTTCTCTGACGGAGGTTGCTTCTGTCACCAGTTTCTCACCTAAGCAGATGTGGCACAAGAATTAATGGCATTCAGCAGCATGGTGAAATAGCTGCTGGCAGTGTGTGTCTGTGTGTGCGTGCGCGCACACTACATGTGTGCAGCAGGTGAGGTTCGGGAGTCAATCTCATGAGAATCTCAATCAGTAAACATGAGTGATTGACCAAGCCATTTCCCCCCCAAATGGAATAATTAATAAGGTTTGTTGTGGATACTGAAAAAGTTGTAATTACCACGGGAGGCTTGCTAATTTTTGACTTCATTTAAGACTGCATGATTGTCATGTGACAAGCATCACCAAGCTCTCACCTACTTCCATTTAAATGTGTCATTTTTTTTGCATAATACATTAGAAGTAAAAGCCGCTATGTTGCTAGCAAAAACAACAGGGAAGTGGGGATAATTAAGGAGATGTTCACATCCCTGTTTTTAATGGTGATGTATTGGTGCTTCTGTAGAACAATGACAACCATTGAAGACATGTCACGTTTAGTGAGGTGTTTTGGTTAATTAGAAAACTTTATTTCAGTGCGCAAGGCCTATCCTTTCGTTGAAATGACACCTACATTTACACAGTGAGTGACAGAATCAAATGAGAACAAGTTCTTGTCTAAAGATGGGGAGCAACTTTAGTCATTACTTAGTGGGAAGTTGACTTATTGTAGAGATACTGAATAATGAATTGAAATTATTTTGAGAGGTTTAGAACATCGCTTTTCCGTTACAGTAGCAGTCTTGTAATACAGAGTACATACGAAATAGTTTCTAGCACCTTAAAGGCTAGTAAAGAGGAAACTTAATGGGGCATTAAGGTCCTAAATGTAACAAGAAAAGCATGTAATAAAAGTCAGGGAAAGCTGTTGTATCACGATCAAAATATGTGTGTGTAACTTTAGGGGTATTATTTCATAGCCGTGCAAGCCAGCTGGAAGCGTGTCAGCAGCTTCGCTTTCCACACAATGACATTTTACCTCAGCGTCTAGCTAGCTCAGCTGGTTCCATCATGCCAGGAGTTGGCAAGGAGTGACATTTTATAGCCATTACCCTGTGCTCCCTGCCCATCTATACCCTGTCTGTTGACGAAGCCTGCTGCTGTTGTGGCTTAAAGAGGAAAGTGAATTTTGTTCAGATTTTGTCCATGTAGAATAAAAGGAGATTTGGGAATGTACTGGTATGTTTTTGTCCTTTTTGTGCAGATAATTTTAAGCCACCGCCTGCAAAAACGTTATGGATGAAGAAATATTGCCGGATTTCAGTTACGGTTAGGACACCTGTGCTATGCTGAAAGTGGTTTTCTGTATGACAGGACGGTACAGACATTATGTGCTAGAGGCTTGAGATTTGCCCAAACTGTGTTGTGCACCTGTTGCGTTCAGCTTTTCCTGTAAGCAGTTCACCATGGGTATTTTTTGTTTCCGTCTTTCCATTCTTTCAAAAAAAAAAAAAAAAAAGCCTTGGAAAAAGAGAAAAAAATCCATCTTTTGCTGTGTAGACCAAGAAGTCAGCAGTCAGTTGCAAACCTCGCCGACAAATTCTGCACTTATTGTAGGAGTCCTACAGCGTTTTGTGATGAAACGCTTTTAATGTGAAGCAGCAGGAAATCAGTTTGCGTCAGCGGTATCGTAACATCGAAATTACAGTATTGATTTGGCTGTAGGCGAGCTCTAAAATGTGGCACAGTCTCTCTAATCCTGTGAATCCTGTGCAACCTAGCAAAGGATTCAGAGCATTGCCGATTGGACCTGCTCCTAAGCATGACCAAAGTATCAAAGTTTATCTTAGTATTTAGTTCAGCAAAGTGGTGGATGCTGTCATGGCACAGAAAACTCCCTGTGCTGAGCCAGTGAGAAAGAGACAGCATTACTGTGTGTGTTTATACGCAGCCATGTTTACGTGTGTTATTCGAGGCATTTTCCAGCAGAGTGCATTTCGAAAACATTCATCAACCTTGTCCCCATATAACACACAGGAAAAAAAGGTGTGTGTGTGTGTATTTGAATGTATGATATAGTATTGCTTCTATTGCTTTCCCTGTGTGCCTCTGCTTTCCACTGGTTTGGGCTGACCCACCTCACCCCTGCATGCATGCCTGTAATTATGCTGCAGGAGAGGTATCTACATGTCTGCCTCAGGTATGTATTGTATATGTTTGTTTTTTTGTGAGCATGAATGATGATCCGCGTGCGGTAAAAGTCCTCTTTGGAAATCTGTTTTTATTGCTTTTGCACACATGCACTCCGTGCGGACACAATATTCTGCCCCCGGAGGGATAACAGGAAACTAATGGCTGCTGCAGCCTCACTTAGCTAGGAGCAGCGCTGTTCATGCGAACACACAGGCACATCTTTATGTTTGGAGGAAGGCTTGTGATGATGCTGATTTTGTTCAAGTTATTGATTGTTCCTGAATATTCTAAACGCTATCTCGTGTTTTCATAATTATCTTTTTCCCCCAGAAGTTTTATGCTGAGAAGTGTTTACATGTAGATATTCTGTAAACCGGTCGCAATGAAACGGACTTAGCCGGAGTAGCAACAGTTGAAATTGCTACTGTTCTTAATTGGCCCAAACACGTGCAATTATCAATGATTGCAATCAACAGAGACAGCCCAGAGTTGGGCAGCCCAGTGTTAAGGTATGTTATTATAGTCATTAGTGGCTGCAATTACTATTACACTGCTCAGTACCCTGTATCTTAACCACAGTTTTGCATGTGCTGCTTTCCTCCTGGAACTAGTTGTTTTTCCCCCGCAACTTTACTCATTCGCGTTCTTTATTTGTCGTTCTAATGTGAGGAAATCCAAATCTACAGCAGTTATTGTCAAGTCACAACGGAAAAAAAAAGATCAACTTTTCAGACTTCAACTCGCTGTGTGCATGAGTGTGTATGTGTGTTTGTTTATTAGGGACTCGCAGCAGTTGGTATGAGACTGGGCTGGCTTACTCAGGCCGAGTGGAAAATAGCGAGAATTGTCACAGGGTTTATGGAGATTTACTACGCTGTAATGCGCGGCGAAAATATTATTCTAGAAAGACAGTCTTACAGTGGTACATGTGCGTACAGACAGCGGTGTAGATAGGCATTCTTAAAACATGACTTTTATTATTTTAATATACACTATTTATTATTGAGGAGGGAGGAAGTATCCCAGCGTTGTATAGTGTGACAACAGCAGAGACACAAAGATGAGAGAGGATGAACCAGGCTGAGTTACGTATCGGTTTCCTTTTTCTCTTTTATAGTGTGAGGAGTGCAAACAACAAAACAAGATACCTGAATGCATTAAAACAAAACATCGCCTCAACACCCTGCCCCCCCCGCCTCCACCCTCCCTCCCTGCCCAACAGCATCATAATGTAAAACAAATTCGAACAAAGCCTTGTGAAATTGAAATAAGCCTCTCTCGGCACCGGCCTTGGAATTAGTTTATTAGAATCTAAAAGGAGCCTCAAAAGACTTAAAACCCCATTTTCACAGGGAAATTAGTTTTCAGGGAAAGATACATTGTTCACATTTAGAGATGATGAGTTGGTTTTGCACAAAGGGGAATCTTTTTGGCGGGGACTTTTATCAGATCAAGTCGCCACAGGTAGCGGGAATGTTAGCGGCTTTCTTTTTGTTTGTCTGGATTAGTTTGCAGATAGAGCGGAGAATAAACAGCTATTTGTCTGTTTAGACTAATTTCCCTTGCTATAGAAACTCAAGATTGTGTATGTGTGCGTGTTTGCTATACAAGAATAAACTAGCGTTCTTTTGTAGCTGTCAGAAAACGTATAGAGACCGTACCATTTTCCCTCTGAAACTGAAACAGATGAGTTTAAAACCGCTTACTTCTGCAGTTGGTTTCCATAGTTTAGAGTAAATCAGAGACATAGCTCCCTGGACTCTTAAAGATGTTTCCGACTTATTTATGTGTACTGATCTTGCTCTATTAATCACTTCCTTATTGCCAAGCCAATGCAACAGATTCCACCTTTAGTAACTGCTGAAATTGTGGCAACATCATCCAGCATCAGTTTTCTTTTTTTTAATGGCTCTGCCTGCAGATATGCAGGGAAACGTTTAATATTAAGCTTTTGTGAATTCACATGAGCTGATGTATGTCAGGAAAAAAAAAAGCACTACACTTTTATTTCAACCCCAGGGAATTCATATAAGCTTACGTGCTGCAGTTTCTGTTGTGTTTATTGAAGAAGACGGATGGATGGTCACAGATATGACAGAGGAACGAATGGAAAAGAGGGCGAGTAATGAGCAGTGATGGACAGATGGAGCAATGAGGATGGAGGGGAGAAGCGGAGCTGCTTTTTTGATGGAGAGACAGATGGATGGACGGACGGGAGCTAGGATGATGGAAGATTGCAAATTAATGTGTTTCTGAGAGCTTTTGAGGTAGACCGTGCTCAGCAGTGAGGCGAGGAAAGACTTTGTTAAGGGTGGAATGATTGAAAGAACGAAAGAGGGTCGGAGAGAGAAAGAGTACCCTGCCTGGACCTCAGCGGATGCTTATTGGGTCCTCTTCTCTTTCTCCATCTAATAAACCTTTCCCTTCGCGGCCCTCACAGGTGAATAACAAAGAGCTTATGGAGGCCGTGCATTAATTTTCCATGCTTTTACAGTAGCTCCACATTTGTATCTGATTTTTAAAAATAAGCAGAGGAATTGAAGATGGAAGGAGTGCAGGATGGAAAGGAAGTATTTCAAATGCAGCTCGTGTCCAATGTATTTAATAAGGCAATATGGCCTGTCCACCATTTAAAATATGGCTTTTAGTGTTTATAGTTGTCCTTAATTGACCTACATATCTGCAACAGTTGCTAACAAGAAAGGATCCCTTTCCTTCTTGCACTTGTCATTTGAAGTCTGATGTAGATTCCGATAAGAACGGCGAGCGAGCGAGAGCGTCTTACCTGAAGATGAATTACTGATGGGCAGATTGTGAAAGTGATTGAAAGGAGGAGATGGAGTGAATCGCAGCGGCAGTGTTTTGCAGTGGGATCGTGTCCTCGAGACGAAACTACGCGGCGCGCGCTGCGAGGTGTGGCCGCGTGACATTAATTCACACATTACCATACCTGCCACGCCAAGGAGGACATCTGTCCACCCGTGCTAAGTGTGAGGTACACGCATCACACGCGCCCAGGCACTTAGGCGCGGAGGTGTGAACCACCTCCACCGCACTTCTCTCCTCTGCTCGAACAGTTGACTTACTTCTTCAGACAAGTGGTATCGACAGAGGTACGCAGTCAGGGAAGCACTCTGTAGCCACAGTGTGTGTTTGTGTGTGTTTGTATTCAGCGTGCAAAAAAACAAAAAAAAAAAGGGTGGGGTTGTATCTGCCACCGATGGGGTCCACACTCCCAGCTGACATTTTATAACAGCTTGTACACAAACTCATTACATCCAACACTTACTCCTGTCACGTACTGCACACTGAGGGAGCGCAAAGGTGTGTGTGTGCACTGGGATGCATGCATGCAAATCAAGTGTATGAATTCTCCATAATTTTGGGAGTGACACAAAGTGGCAGCACTGTGTGTGTGCGTGTGCATGTGCTCGACGGATTATTGATATTGGTACCATCTACCTTTCCTGGATGTGTGAGGAGCATACTTGCTTTCTCCCTCTCTTTTTTTTTTTTTCTTTTTTTAACTGCGCGCATCTGAATCACAAGTGAGGAGCAGTAACTCCATCGGTGATAGACTTTTTCCCGAGGGAGGGCACCTATGACGGCCCTGGCTCGAGCGTTTGTTGTCAGCTTAAGAAGAAGACAGCCAGAGTGCCAGCCTCTGACAGCCCACGGCCTTGGAACACGTCTAAAAGGTGACACCCAACTCCACCAAGTCTCAGCTTTCAGGCCATTACTGCTGCTGCGGACCTCTTTCCTGTCTTTGTGTTTTGGACACTGGAGTAGAGATGTCCTCATTTAGAGAGACCTCGCAGACATGGGATTGTATCGCCGTAATGGAGGAAGTTGTTCTTAGATGCAGACAATATGTGAAAATGGTCTTCTCTTCTTCTTTTTTTTTTTGTAGCTTCTCCACAGTCCAGACTTTGAGGTTATTTACAAATTAGTGTTTGCACCTTCCTGGACGGTATAATCTGACGTTTAGCTGAGCTGTAATGCAGGAAACTAAAGAAGACATTACTATTGTTGTGCCTTTTTTCCACTTCTGCTATTACTACTGGATTGTTTACTTCGATATAGAAATACAGTGAACATTAACAATGACAGAGCATAAAAATACACCAAACCCAACCCAAACATTTTGTTCCATTTAAACCCGAGTTAAGTTTCATTTAATAGATTCCTGTCGCAGCAGTTAATCCTGCAAATGTGCCTTGCAAATAGACATTAGCTGTTAACCCGAATCTGTTTTATGTGGTCAGAGGGAGTAGAGTTTGGATGTGTGACTGTGCATGATAGAGAGCAATAGAGAGGAGTGGGGAGTCATTTTGAGGCTCTCATTAGCATAACAAAGTGTTTATTACGTTGGCTGCTATTATAATCAGTCCATCAGCGTTCACCTCTTCATTCCGTTGAGTCACAGGTAACAACGAAGGCAGAGCGTTACTCTTTCTAACAGGACAGACTCTTATGGTTCGACTGGTTTCGAGTGTTTTTGTGACTTTCAGGATTTGTTCATTGCTGTGTGTTCTGAAAAACACAAATCAAAGTATTTGAAAACTTAAAACCAGGCCTGAAAGCCTCCTCTTCCCAGTGGGCCAAAACGGCAAACAAACACTAATACTTCCTCGGCGGAGAAGTGAACCAGAGGAGTGCGTGAGAGAGGTGGAGGAAGAAAGAGAAGCATGTACCTACTGTATTCTTAATGTACGAGAAGATGAGCCCCCCCCCCCCACCCACCACCCAATAATGGGACGGGGGGATTAGGGGGATAATCCACCATGTCTTTTCTTTTCCTCCCATCCTTGCTCCCTTTCTTCTTTTTCACTAATTTTCTCCCTTTTACTGTTCTGTCGCCACGAGATGCAGACAAGACAGCGCTAAAGAGAGAAGCAGCACAACAATTAGTGTGTGTGTGTGTGTGTGTGCATGGGTGTGACTGTATGCTTGTGTGTGTTTTTTGTGAGACAACTCCAATGGGAGAATCTGAGAGGCTGAGAATAATTAGCTCCAGTCTAATGCCAGGTCAGCCTTTTCTGGCATCAGTCTGGACAGCAAGATTTATTTTTTTTCCTTTCATACGTGCGTGCGTCTGTGCGTGCCTCATTTATGGAATCTGATTCTTCACGTATGCTTGCCTTTGCATGGTCGTGCCCTATTCTAAACTGTTTACGTCAAGGTGAGCGCCGGCAGACAACATTGCGGTTATAGAGTTTATTCTCTCCCACTGCCCTTGACCAGTCTCTTAACACAGAGAGCAGGCAGATAAGAGAGGATTTACACACAATACTAAAGCCATTAGCGTCGGGCTTTTCTCCCTCTCTCTCTCTGGGGTTTGTTTAGTGTTATCAGATCCACTGGGATGTGTGGATGGCAGATTGAATGTCCACAGCCATGGAAAAGGCCAAGGATGTCTAACCTCCTATTCACACGCTGCTAGCCTCATCAACAGAGGGCCCTTTGTCCCACAGCAGTCAAGGAGATGGACAGTACAAGATAATTGCATTCGGACAATAACTGTCTCCCCTGTTTGTTTGAATGTGTACGGTCTCTTTGGGATGAAATGGTAGATGAGTGAGTCTGCGTGGGAGGGAGGGAGGGGAGGCGGGCTGAGTAATTCTGTTTGTGTGTCTTTGTGTGCCTCTGAATTTCTCGATCTGTATGCAAGTATGAATGAACGGGCTTGATAAAAGATTTTTGGAGCAGTATCCAATAGTGAGCTGTCATCGTCTATCTCGGGGGCTGAATGCTGACTGGGGAGGACTAGACAGTGAAGTCGTAACTTGACTGATAAGATTCTTCAGGAGCTGTTGTTAAACCCAGAAAATCGTCAGGAAAGACCGCAAGGGAAGCCAAATAGATGTGAATGACAGGGAGCGGGAGATGAATGGCAGCATCTGAACTATTAGCTCTCACTCGTTTCCTCCCATGATGTCATTCCTCTATGGTCCAGGTGTGTTCCGTTGAAACACGAGAGAACATCGTCTCACGATGCCAAGATGTACATATGTGATGGCGCTCGGCTGCATATGAATAAGTGTCGCGGGAATTTTGTTCCATAAAATGGCAGTGAAAAAGTGTTCACAGTATCACGTTAGACAAAGAACAATGTGTACCATTGATCAAAACCTTGACAACATTTGAACAAATGTCCTCAGTTTTGCAAAAATAATAAAATAAAAAATAACTTAATGTTAATAATATAATATAAAACTTTATTCTGACGTAGTGAACAACTCACGACTGATCCATGCATGATCGCTTCACACAGATGTGACGCACAGCCCTTCTCACATTTATACATGAAACAAACAGACATGTAATACTGCCAGCATATTTTTCTGCACTGTTTTTTTTTTTTTTTTTTTTGTTCATTTAAGCTTTGACTGGCACTAATTATGTCATCTTGTTGTGGCCTCTTGAAGAACTGGCTTCTCTTGCTCCTTGAACTCGTGAACCACCTTCTGAGGCTCACTTAACGGTCCTGGATGAATGACGATATGTTTGGGTGGAAACATGAGTACTGTTTTTGTTTGGAGCAAGAAACACCAAATTCGGGGAATGGGATGTCATCGTGACAGGCTGACACATTTTTTGTCAGTTGGGCAAACACACACAGTCAAGTTTATTAATGAATTTTTTATTCATTTGTTCGCTTGCTTATGTATTTTGTTTAAATCACATTCCGCTGTATTGAATGAATAAGACATTCTAGGTAGCCTTCGCAGACATAGCTTTGCAGTGCTTGTGTTTAATGTATGTCTCAAGGCACTGTAAAGTGGCGGGGGTAGATTGTTTTGGTCTTGTAATGAATAGAGTGGTCCGGTGAAGGACGTAGGCCACTGTTGTCAATTATCACCACTCTCTATGAGCCATGCTTGACAGAGAAGAATCACAACCGGCGCCTGGATCGCTTTCTCACTCACTCCGCCTTTCCTTCCTCAGTCTTTCTCCCATTCATTCTCCGGAGTCCCATTGTGCCTCTGCCTCTTGGCATTCCCTCCGCCTTTCCTTTCAGACGTTCACCCACTCCATTTAAATCTTGTTTATTCTTGGCTGCACCTTTTTTTAGTTACATTGTCAGTATGTAAATATATTTATCTTCATTTGTATTTCTGCTGCCCCTCTCCTGCTCCTGCTCCTGCTCCTGCTCCTCTCCTCTCCTCTCCTCTCCTCTCCTCCTCCCTTCACCTCCTCTTCCCTTCCCCATCATATCCTTTTCTCTGCAGAGGGTGTAGTAGGGTTGACAGGCAGTGAGCTCACAGTTGTAACCTCCCTGCCACCATGCCAAGCGAGGCGCCACTTGAGGGTTTGGCTGCAGATTGAATAGCTCCCAGAGATGTCATATTCAGACAGCCTCCCTGAATTACATTTCCTGGTCTTCCTGCCTGGCTGCCTGCGTGCCTCCACCAATCAAACAGCCTGGAGTTGCCATGTGGCTGCCCACTCCACTCTCCCCGTATTCCCTCTCTCTTGTTTCCTTCTCTTTTTACCCCGCGCTCTCCCACTTACCATCTCTGGGGTGTGTCTCTCACATAAAATTATTCCTTCACCACTTGTCGGCCGATCCAACCACTGTGAGGCAGACCAGCAGATGGGAGATCTGATTGGCTGTCAGCTTATGTTTATTTCCTCGTTGTCAGGATGTCAGATGAGATAAAACATTGTTCTGCTGCATTTGACATGTCCTCTCCGCGGGCTTCATGAGAAATGAGAAAAGTTTACGTTATGGGACGTGGTCGACCAGATTGGCCCATGGCTGTCACAGGTGTCCCGCCGCATAATTTTTTTTAATACATTTTCTTTTTGACCATCTGTCATTGTTACACACTTCATAGCTATTGCATCTGACTTCCAACAAGATCCAACAGCGTTATTGGAACCTAGTAATCCATAATTTTAAGAAAACGCGCCATAAATTATGCAATTTGGCAAAACATGATCATTACCTATTTCAGTGCAGACATTAGGTCATTCACACAAACTTTGCAGCAAAATGAAAATTTTGGCAAGGAAACTGTGATCTTAACATTTCAGGAAAAACAATACCTTGAAAGTGTATACAATATACATACACCCACAAGAGTTCAGCTGAAAAATTGAATAATCATAGCATGTGTTTGGCCCAGGCCAGTGATCCTCATTGTGGTTTGCTTGTTACTGTGTATGACCTGATCTGGCCAGAAGGTGGGTTATGTGAGCTGGAGGAGGAAAGAAGCCCAATGAGGTTTTATTGTAAAGGAGTGGAACAGAGCCGAGGCTCATATAGCTGTCCCTCCATAAATTGATTAATGAGGAACAGCTTCATGTGGAAAACAGAATGGATCACACACACACACGCCACAGGTACACACTTGCACGCAAGACACGTGCATGCAAACACACACGCGCGCGCAAGCAACCAAGTGCACCCTCTGGAAGTGGAATGGAGTTTGGCTTTCTTTGCTAACAAACAGGTGGTGGATTGTACATTCACCGCACATATACAGACACACACACACACACACACACACACATATACTTACCTCAGGTGGTGGAGTGAGCTTCCATGCTGTGTGGATTTGTATCAAAGCCGAGACATAAAACTGAACTGGCAGACTGGGAGCCGTCACACTCCAACCCTCCAGTCTGCCGCTTTGGGTAGACTTTCTGTACATGTGTGCGAGCGTACATAGTTTTAAGCATGTGAGAAAATAATGTATGCAAGGAAGTGATTTTCGCTTGCGCAAAAGTGTGTGTGTCTTCTGTGCGCAAAAAATCTTTTCTATTGGGTTTTCTGCTTTCTGCTGTTTTTCAGATCAGCCCTCCAGCTTTTGGCACAGCCCCCTTCCCGTCCGTCCTTGAATGTAAGCTGGATACTGGAGGGTGCTGAAAAGTTGTTGGATTAGAGAGAGTATTATTGTGGGTTGAAATATGCTAGTCTTTATGTGGGTGCATTATCACCCTGTACAATTAGGATTGTCTGAATTTACTCTGGATGACCTCACCTTGCATGACAAAGGCGATGAATGAAGCATAGTCAGGTTTTTCTTCCAGCAGTAACGAGCTAGAAAAAAAAAGACGCGCGCACAACCGCTTACTTGCGCGCATACACTCCCTGTATTCGCGCACATGCGATGAAACACACGGGCACATTGTTGCACGTCCGCACAGGCATACGCATGTCATGTATATGTATCACAATATGCTGATTGTCACGCAGGCATGCAAACGCGCTCACATGTCAGTGTGACGCTTATTACGGTTGTTTATGGCAGTGGAAATTAACATTCTCTATGGTTTTGTCTCTTATGGGAGGGGATGATGGGGACTATAAATCTACTTGATCTGCGTACAGTGTCATGGCATATTACACACCCTTTTACTGTGGCCTCGTCTTAGCAGCGATAGCGATACCACATCATTGCGTCTACACACATGCTAACTCACACACAGTTGGTGTACAAATCCCCAGCCGCATAGCTCCCCGTGTTGCCTGTCTCCGGCCCATGCTGAGTGTGTAATGAGCGGAGCTTGAGTAAGATTAAGGAAGATATTGCACGGCATTGGAGGATTGGTTTCACTTTGAGCCTCAGTGTTGTGGCGGAGCGCACTCCAGTGCTTCTGCTGGCTGGCTGAATGACCAGCAGGATCCCCACTGTTAGTCTCCTGTCATTTGTCATAGTATTTTTGCTCGACACCGCTAATGTGTTTCGAGGCAAACACGTACCACCCATTGGGGGGGTATTTTTTCTTTGGAAATGTGAACAGTGTTGTAAACTGTAAGGAGGTGCACTGGGATGATGGTCATGAAAGGATGAGAGGCAGTGGTAAAAGAGAAAAAGGGGATAGAGGAGGGAAGCAGGGTTGTTTGGGAGGGGAAGCAGGGGTCTTAGATATGTGATGTGGTTTGTTGGCTCCCTGTGAAGCACATGAGGAGGGTAGAGGGGAAGCGATTGTGAGAAGAAGATGGTGTTATGGGGAGGAGGGAATTAAAGAGTGCACAGGGTTTAGAGAGCAGAGAGAGGCAAGAGCAGAAAGAAAAGAACAAGGCCTCAGAGAGAAAAGTGGGATAAATAGAAACAGAAAAGTTTGAAAGACAGGAGAAGACGACGGGACGTTCAAATAAAGGGGTGTAGAACACAGGAGAAGAGAAAAACATTGAGAGGGAGGGAGAGGAAGAAAGAGAGGGTCCAAGGACTGTTATCATCTGGAATCTATAGAGAATGGATGGGCATGAAGAGGCTATAATCACATCCATCAACAACACTGTCTATTAAAGTCTGTTCTTCTTCTACTCGCTCTTCCTCCCTCCGTCCCTCCAAACCACCAGCCGTGGTCAATTTGCCAGCACACTAAATAGAAGATCTTTGTAAGGATGACGACTGTAATATGAATAGTTATGGAAAGGGAAGAGAACAAAGGCTATAGATCTGGGTTCCTGTTCTCATGGACTACGTCCTCCTCCTCTTCCTTGTATTTTTAGCCAATGGTAAAACTCATTGACATTCACTGTTTTACAAAGATGGACAAAAGATGTTTGGTCCTCCTTTAAAATGTAGATACATGTATGTAAGTTTTGTAATCTGTCAATGCAGAACAGATAAAAGCTAAAAATAAATAAATAATGATAGTAATATTTATCATTTTCAGATGAGTTAGAAGCTATTTTTAACCACATTTTATGTCCCACTCTTAAATGTATATCTATATAGTACAGGACACTGACCACTGCAGTTAACAGTTGACAGCTTTTCTGTTATTATTGTTGTTGACTGTGCAAACAAAAGATACATAAATAATAAACAGAATTAAAAGATGTGAATAAGGTTCTGTGCCACAAATTACTAAAAAAAAAGAATATTCTTGTTTTCAAAAGAATCCAAATAAACCGCTAATCTTCCATATTTTGGGGGGATGTAGTGATGAGATAAAAAAAGATATTAATGAACCATACTGTAGTATTAATACATTTCTGTCTGTAAAAGCACCTAAACTCCCCCCTCCCTCCGTCTCCTCACTCCCCTCTGTCCTCCCGCTTGCCTAAGCTCTGTCTGCTTAGCCAGTGATAAGCCAGTGGAGCGTCGCCTGGTTGAGACTGCTTCAACAAATTCACTTTGCTATCAAGCTAATAGGATTTTGTTTCTTCAGCCCATGCTAAAGATGGCATCTTTGGACACAGACAGAGAGAGAGGGAGAGAGAGTGAGATGAGATTCGGCGTTGAAGAGGCGTTATGAGAGAAGACAGCTACTTCAAGGGGGATAAACCACACTTCTCTCTCTTTTTCTTTCTTTTAGCCCATCTTGTCTTCCATCCCCCCTCCTCCTCTTCCTCCTCCTCGCCCCTCTCCTCTTGCGATCTCTTCCCCCTCTCCTATAGCATGAAAATCTCCTCACTTTTTCTTGGCGTGGGATCAAACGGCATGTTCCGTTGGGAAATTCATTTAGGATTCTGGCTTTTTCGAAGGGGTGTTTGGGCCAATGAGCTTGCGAGCCAAGCAACATCTGTTTTCATGAATACCTAATGGCTGTGTGTCACCAGAGTCAAACGCCTGCTCCAAGAGACGCTCCCACTGTTATTACCATCATGGTTATTTAGCCACCAGTTTCTCATTAGGATCTTTCTCTCTCCTGTCCCCGTGGACGGAACAATTGGATTAACAGCTAGTTTTTACAGTATATGGTAGACCCTTCTCCGTATCCGACACAATGTTTTGTTTTTTTTGTTTTTTTGTATGGCGTCTATCTGTGTTTAATTGGTATGCTGTGATGCTTTAATATTATGATAACACCGCCGAGGGAATAGGAAGACATTATGCTGTAAATCAAACAGGAGCATTCAGTGATAATATCCAGTGGGAGAAGGTGTTAGAGTATAGAAATGAGGTGAGAGAAATGCTGCTTGCAAGCAAACCCGGACCTTTATTACACTATTTGCGCTATTATAGGTTGCTGGATCCAGGTATTCAAGTGCTGCCCTTGCTCATGTTTCTATGGAGACAGTGGCAGACAGGGGTCATGGTCAGGTCACTATAGGGTCAGAGGTTGATTCGGAATGTAAAGTGTTTATTATGTTTGAAATGACACTTGGATACACGCAGATTTTGCCCTGAAGTTACACACAGTCACCTTTTTTTTTCTAATTGACTCACTGGACTGTGCTGTGACCTCATCTTGGCATTTATCGGAACCCTGTTTTCTCAGAACAGCATTTTCCAACATTGTACGCACCCGACGTGTATGCATGTGTGGTATTGCGGTATTGATGATTGTTATAGTAGACATGCTGAACTAGTTTCATGGACGACCTAACGTCTCGTAAAGTGATGAGACAGAGTGTGACAATGTGATCTGGCATAGTTGTGGTTGCACTGCGGTTGTCGAGCTCCATCTCTCTTTCCTTTCACACTCCTCCTCCTTTTTTTTTTTTTTTTTCCTGTGTTTTTTTCCCCCGTGTTCTGGGCTGCCTCACTTTCTCTTGCTCTTTATGTACATTCTGCTCGTGTGTTTTTTTTGGGTTTTTTTTTTTTTTTTGCGAGGCACACTTTTAGTCAAGGGCTGTCATAGCATAGTGTACCCATGTCATTTCACTCTCGGGGGTGGAAAAATATAAAGTATTATAACTTTTGAGGAAAAGACACTGTACAGCCTCGGTGACAGAAACCACAATGTGTGCAAAGGAAAATAAAGGATGGCTGAAGGCACACTGGAAAGCACACATTTTCTCCTTCGATCAGCCACTTGTGTCCAGTTCGGTATCTGCTGTCTCTGCTCTCCCTGGGTCTTTAGAACAGTGTGAGTCCATTGATTGGGCTTTGTCCTGGTGTGTGGCGCTGGTAAACTGGTGATTCTAATGAAGCCAAGTCCATCCAGCCGAGCCGCAGGAGCAGTCAGCAGAGTCACCAAAAATGCAACAGCTCGTTCATTCAGCGTAATTAAAGCCAGTCTGTGTAATTGAAGTATTCCTCTCTCTATCATAGTAGCAAGGAAATTACAAGCTGCAATATGACTTGTTGGGCCATTGTACAGAATTTGTTGTGGTATAATTCAGTGGCCTCCCATCCTCACTTCCTCCTGTCCCCCCCCCCCGTTCTATCCTCATCCCCCTTCTCCCTTCCTCTTCATATCCATTAGCCTAATGAACACCCTCCAATTTCCTGCCACCGGGACAAACACGGTTCACAGTATTGTTCTCTTCTCTTTGCTGTGTTTATATGTGTCTAAGTGGCATGCACACACACACCTGGATGTGTGTGCCACGTTTTGCGTGTGTGTTTGACAGAGAAAGCGGGCAGGAGAGAATGAGTTTGGTAAGCTCTCATTAAAATAGATGGCGGTAATCAAAGTGCAGAGCAATTAGACACGGCTGAGTGGGCAGAGGGTGTTACACTGTGTGTTAGCGTGTGCCACTGTGTCAGGCCTATTGGTAAACATCGTGATAGTTCACCTCTCTCTGCATGTGGACACGGAGCAGAAGAGCTATGATATGCAGCCCTGAGGGGCATGCTCACCTCAATTTATCACAGTCAGACTGGCTGTTTCTTTTAGTACCTGAAACAAGACTCTGTTATTAGCTGGTATTTATTAGTGGTATCATCTGTTCTGGAGAAACTTCATTTAATCATAGTGAAATGCTGGACCTTTTTGACTTGATTACAGAGAAACAAGAGTCTGTCCTGTAGAAAAAAAAATCCTTTCTATTCATTTCTGCGAAAAAGTTGGTTTGGTGAAACAAGCTAAGAAATCTGCCAGTAATCAGTCAATTTTTTTTTTTTAGAACTGAATGTATTTGACAATTTACAACATACTGCATCTGGTCATCCTTTTGGTCTTGTGGTTGCGTACCATTTAACCACATTGTCCTGGTCTGATTCCAGAGGGGAATGTTTGTTGCATGTCATACCTCTCATGTCTCTCTCACGCCTCATTTTTCCTGTCATTGCTGTTATTACTGTCACTTACTGTCATTGTTGTTACCAAAGGAAATTGCCAAAAAAAATAATCTTGTTACACAGACTTTAATTTTGTTGAAATCTGTGCAAAGGCAATTCTGAGATTTCTTTCAAAATACATTTGATATGTTGGAAAATAGTTGCTGAAAACATGTGAAAAGACTTTGAACGATGTGGAGTTAGAGGTTAAAACAGTTTTTCACCAGTTTTCAGTCCAGGATTTTTTGGGCGGTCCTTAAAGCGTGGCTCGATGACACGCTGAGGCCACCCTGAGCAAACCCCTGCACCCCTAGCAGAGAGATAGAGATTAATAATCTCGCTCAGTGTTTCAAAGTTAATCGTGTCATTTTCTGAACTCATCTGACACGTATCAGTCGCTTCAAAATTGCTGCTTGAGGGGGTGGCGTGGCTTCAGCACCTTCAGCAGACACGCCCCCCAGTCCTGGAGCTGAAAATACTGCTCATTTTTGACACCTAGTTTCATAAACTTGTCAACAAATGAATCATTCAAAGTTGGCTGTGTAGTTAATGACACTTTCTTCTTTGGTCTGACAAACTCCAAACACATATTCATTCTTTTATACACAGAC
Source organism: Nibea coibor (assembly GCA_023373845.1). Taxonomy (NCBI): domain Eukaryota; kingdom Metazoa; phylum Chordata; class Actinopteri; family Sciaenidae; genus Nibea; species Nibea coibor. Next base: position 9,329,838 of record CM041737.1, on the reverse strand, counting down.
TTTAAGTGGATTGATGGGGGAAAGGGTTGAAGTGTTTGGGCTGCTACATTTGACAAAAATCATTTAATGGCAAAAGTGACTTAATAACATTAGTTTTTGGTGAAATTAAAATAAGGTCTCTATTTTGTCTACGTTTTAGAATACAAGCCAAAGATATGAACTCTAAATAAATAATAGAATATTTTTTTTCTCCTGCTCTACCCTGCTCCATCTTTCAGAAATAAGAGAGGCACCAAGAAAGGAGATGCATTCAGTGCTTTTATTCCCCACAGTGACATCTATCATGGGCAACCATCTCTAACCTAACTGGTTCGTCTCACATGGGCAGAGCTCCACTAACCTTCTCTCCTTCACACACACGCTCACACACACACTCGCACAGGGAAAAACAGCACTGTGTCAACTCAGACCTGAGGCTGTAAGTGTTATCGCCATCTGCCACAGGGCAGTGCTCATCTTCTCCTGAGTTATTTATTGTGTTTTGGCTGCACTGGGCTGACCGTGGAGGTAGATAGGGGCATGGCAGTGCTTTACAGAACCCAGTTGTTCATTTACAGGTGAGTATCTCACTTGCATGTCCTCGGGGGGAGAAACTGCTTAGGTGCACCAGAGGAAGAAAGCGCAGAGGCAGAGTTAGGAGCTATCCGAAATCCATGTTGTGTGAGCGATGTGAGGCCTGCTTGGTTTCCGCTGGCAACCGAGAAGCTGCTTCAAAATGCTGTTTGTGCATGTGCATCACGGAGGCCCGTCAGCGTTGGCAAGGCAACAGGCTGTCCATTTGGATGAGCTTAACGTGAGTAACTGCCACTTAACCTCACAAAGTGCTTAGTTGGATTTTCCCTCTGGGTTTTGATGGACAAAACAACTGGTTTGTGAGTGACATTTGTTTTTGGAGGAGGCGAATTTGTAATAACAGCCATGAGTTCACACGTCTGACACACTTTTAAACCCCTATTTAATGTATCCTGTAGAACTGCTAAATGGCCATTTGCTTAGAGTAGAATTCATGCTGTGTGTGTACTGAAACTTTTGCCATTTGTATAGCACTAGTACTCTGTATTCTGCAATTATTGCATTACTTACAGTACGACTGAAGAAATTGTTTCAAGCATTTAAAGAACCCAACCTTCAGAGGATGAGAGGAGACAGCAGCACATATAAGGGCTTTGGCATTTCTGCTTTCCGTTGGCTGCGTTGGCCTGAAAAGTGCGCTCGTTCGGCACCCCCCTCTCCTTTCCCAGACAAACAAAAAAAAAAGGCACAGGTTGGACAGAAAAGCTGAGGATGATGGGCATTTATGGCTCCAGTTATGACCCCATCGGCACATTTTTGAGCGGGCCGATGACAAGCTGCTGGAATGCCCTGCCGTTTTGCAGAGTCGTTTGAAAACATGATTAACGGCGGTGGAACACAATAGGAATGTGATTCTCATTTGAGCGGTGGGTATGGGAGGCTAGCCTGGGAAATCATCCAGGCCCTAATTGCTGAAGCAGACCCTGATTCAGACAGCTGGAAATTACACACAGACTCGAACAGATAGGGATAAAAAGTGCTTCTTACAGCCCTGGCTTCTGGATTTATAATTTTGTAATTTTATCATAACAATAAACGAAAATGGGATATGTCTGTGAACTCTGTGTCATGGTTACACTTAAGAAGCTACAAGTCAGGTCCACGAGTCTACTGTGTTAGGTATGCAGTTACTTTTTATTGCATATTTTACAGTCAAACCCATCTTCATACTGTATAAATATCTTATAAAGACAGAAACAGAAAAGAAAGACAAGTGTAGGTAAAGCCACCCATTTCTATTGTGTTTATTTTATTTTTCCAAGTTTTCATTTTGTATAACATCCATAGGAAGTCAGGCCAAAATGGAAATTACGACAAACCATAAACGACCCGGTGATTACTCTGATAGATCTGTCCATTTCAGGCAATTTCACCTTCTGTTGAAGTTGTTCATCTTTCAGTAGTTAGGCAGCAAAACAGCTTTTTTAGGGCGAGAAAATAAAACCCGATATGGAACAGTTGCTTCACTAACATTTGTTGTGAACACAATTTTAATTATCTCCCAAATAAGCAGAAGAACAATGGCCCAAAGTCAACACATATTATCAGAGGGTCAGCAATTTCAAAAGCAATGAATTGATGAATGATGTTCCCTCTCATTCAATAAAACCTGTATTGCTCCATTTTAAGATTGTTGCTTTTCCTCAGTATGAAGTATTTGCTTACTGAAGGGCTCTTTTGAGGTATTGGATATTTTTATATCCATTTATATTAGCCTAATGAAAAAAGTCTTAAAGTTTTTTTTGTCCAGAGGATTCCAGAAACTCTGTGCTGCACATCGTCTGAGGAAGCAGAACGCTGCTTCCTTACACTTGTGTATGGATTTATGGGTGATATAAAGAAAATTTACAGCAAGAATCATTTTGCAAGAGCGTTCTCCTCAGAAGTATAAACCCCCGTCTTGCCTTGCTCTCCTCCTCTTTGCTGCTCCGCCCTTCCATTTCATTAAGTCTAAAGACAGCCATGGAAGTCTGAAGTCTCGTCTGTCACCGCTGCTGCCTCCTCCTCCTCCTCCTCCTTTTATGTTTTCAACCTCTCTCTAGACCTTCAACCGCTTTCTTTATACATTTCATGCTTACTTTCTTTTTCTTTTTGCCCTCTTCTCTCAAAAATCATCCATTTCTATTTCCCTGCTCCTTTTGTGAGGCCAGACAGCCGTATAATTGTGGGCCGTGTGAGCAGCGGGATGAGCACCATGCTAGTGTACGTACCTACAGCCATTCTCCCAGCAGCGTCTTTGTTCCTGTTCCATTGTGATCGGCTAGCTAAAGAGAAGCGCTACACATGTTGTTTGGCTGGAAGACTGTCTGCAGTCTTTGTGATAAATATGGACCTCAGTTTCTCTCAAGTATTGTTACTATTCTTCCTCTTGCTGCCTGCTTGTTTGGATACCTCTGGCTGCGCTGTATAAAAGAAGATTAGCTTCACCTCTGAGAGACACATGCATGCATTCACACAGGCACAAACACTTGGTTGTCCCTCACTCTCTTTGTCCATGCTTTCTTGTCCCACATGTCCTTGTTGAGGCTCGCTGTAGACTCCCTCCAGTTTGCTGTGTGGACATTGTTCAGGAAAGTGGTTGGACTTGCGTTTGGAAGTCTCCTGTGTTCCACAAAAAGGTTGCACAAGAAAAAATACACAGTGTATCTCGATTATTGTTGTCCATCCATTTAGATGGATGGATGTTCTAACGGGAGCTTTTATTTTGAAAACCACTACTCAGGAATTTTAACCATTTAGACAAAAATAAATAAATAACCAAATAAATAAAAATGAGAAGCAACAAAATCAGTGCACAATATATACCTCAAATCACCAAAGCTTCCTAATTTAGCTCATTTTAGTTTGACCGCAGTAATAAGATCATAGAAGAGATTAAGTTTGATCAAACAGTGAGCTGGGATTAAGGGCTGATCACTAGGCTTTGTCAAGGTTTAACCTCTGGTTGTACAACAAAACACACAAACGCACGCGTGTGCACACGCGCACGAATAAAACCTAGTCAAAGGCGACTTGGCCTATAAGGGAACATGGTATAGAGCTCAGACAGAGTTGGTAATCTGCCGCTTGCTCGATCATTTCCTGAGTGCTAATCCCCCCCCTTTTTTTTATCAAATACACTGGTCAGGGCTGAAAAGTGCCCATATGAGACCATATGAGAGATGATGTACAGTGTGACTTTAAAAGGCTTTTTTTCTGAGGTGTTGATGACTCACTAGAGCTCTGTGCCGCGAGGGTGTGAAGGAGCCCACATCACTATGTTGGCCTTGACTTGAAAATTCCATTTTCCTAACCTTCAGTATTATACAGATATGAATTAATCCCACTGATAATGCTGGTCTACCATTTTCCTTTTATTATTCAAGAGCTCCGCAGGGTTATTTAAAAACTATTTGCAATAATGCTCTTCAGTGCATATAAATAACAGTTTAATAAGATGAACCATGTTCAATTTATTTGCAACTTCATAGAAATAAGTCGTAATGAGGCCACAGCAGTTTCCTAAACCTAAAATAATTTTCAGTAAGCTAATATAGTGTATGGAATTTTGAAATGGTAGTGAGCGGAGGTTGGGCAAAATATGGCCCAAGAGCAAATTTAATACTGAGAAATAAATGGCTGAAAAAAAGGTTCCTCAATGAGTGGCATTTCCACCTTAATCAACACTACTTAGCTTGTCATACCTTCGGGCCTCATTTACATGTAAAGACCCTGGAAAATACTTTAGTTAATCACAAGATGAATTAGTGATGGTGCAGTTACCATGGTTTTTAGAGTAAGATAATTGAATCTTCTGCTTAAAAACTCTAAGGGAAGAGCAGTTATGTATTGGCAATGCAAATCATCCTATGGAAACACATAGCTGCATCTGCACCTCTTTAAGGTGTACCAGAGAGATTATTAAATTGTTACTTCCCGATACATTTACTCTACAAAAGGTTTCCTTTGTTACGGAGTAAGAAACCTTTCCTCTGTTTGAAGTCGAAGATGTGTTTTATCATTAGGACCATATCTTTTTTTTTTTTTACTTTATTATAATTGTGTGTCTTATCCTTGAATGTGGAGTCGAACAAGGGCTAAGTTCTCTGGCAGCAGGCATTAGCTGGCTGGCAAGCAAACAAAATTAAATATGAACGATGTTTTAGGGTTAAGCAAAGTCCTCGAGGTCCAGTTGTGTGAGTCCAGTAATTCAATTTAGATGGAAAATGTGTGTATGAATCCCAGACATGCCGAGAACCAAACCAAAGTTTGATTTTGTTTGTATGCTACTGAAAGAATGAGATACAGAGAGGAGTGACAGTTTTATTGTTTACCTCTAGCTGTTTGTGCCGACAGCACGGTGACAGTGAGCCAAACACACACTGACCCCTGATGAGGTTCACTCCCTTGGTCCTTTCTCTCTCTCCTGCCTGCCGGTTACACTAATCACTTAAAGATGCAGTTGTCATGGAAACTGTTTTATTGTCATTTTATTGGATAAAGTGGCCTTGAGCTGTATATTAGCTTGCTACATAACGATAACAAAGTGCTTTCTCTGGACTTTTTTATGCATCAATAATATTTGTGAGAGCATCTTTCGCCCTCTACGGTGGCAGACAACTTGACTTCTTCGGCTTGTTCGCTTGTCATCATCATTTACTCCTCATCGTCTTGCACTCCGTCATTTTTCTGCTATTGTTCTAAATCATCCTAATTAACCTTCGCTTCTATTTACCCTTCAGATTTTGTCATCTTGTACCGTCTGCCTCCTTTCCTCCTCCTCCTCCTCCTCCTCCTCCTCCTCCTCCCCTCTCCACTTCTTCTTCTTTACAATTTCCTGAATCTCTGCTCTTTTCTAGTTTCTGACACATCTTCCACTCTTTGTTTTCCTTTCTCCACCTTATTCCGATCCCTGCACTTCACATTGTATCCTCATCATCATGATCCTTCATGCGTTCTCCTCCTCCTCTTCTTTTTCTAATCCTTCATCCCACTTACCTGCATCAGCTGCATCAACCCTCTTTTCATCCTCCTTTTCCATCTTCCTCCTTCCTCTTTCTTCCTCCTCCTCCAAAGTCCCTCATTCCTCTTTTCATCCTGCTTATTCCTCCCCTTTTCAGCACCACCAGCAGCTTCTCCAGCTCAACCACCTTGCTATGCTGCTGACTTGCTCACTCCGCTGCCGCATCTTAATGTTCTCGTCTCAACGTTATCTCCTGTAGCATTGCCTCTATCTAAATGTTCAGTATGCAGACCGCGTCCGGCTGGGGCTTTTGTCACAGGCTCTGTACATTATTGAAAGCGAGCAGATCACTAATTCATGTCAGCTGAGCCTTGTGGGGTTTGAGTGGAGGTGGGTGGGAGCTTGTTGCCTCTTGAAGATCTTTCATGTGGCCTGAACCATGCCTGAGCCATCACATTCCACACCTCTGCGCCGTCCTCCCTCGTCTCCTCTGCTGTCTCCTCAATCCTCTTATTTCACCTTACTCTGGCCTTGTTCTGGCCTCTTACGCCCTCTTCTTTTTCGTACTCGCCTCTTGTAGCTCTGTCAGTCTCCCATGACATGGTCCTCTGCCTCTGTTCAACCTCTCGCTACTGTATCGAGATCTCCACTGACTCCGTTTCCTGCTGTAGTCGCGTTCCATCTCTCCTCACTCCCTCCTTCATTCATTGATGTATGGTCTAATTGCTTTTGCTCTGACCCTGGGCACAGTGTAACAAGCTCCCAGAGGATCTTCTGCCTTGGCCCTCGTCGCTGCACTTTATTTATTTTATTTATTTATTTTTTTCAGTTTCCTCACCAGCTCTTCCCAGTGCATTCATTCATTAGCAGCTCTAATGCCACAGCCCCAAGACACACAGCATGATATTGTGATCCCGCTGGCTTAACTGAGTGTAATCTAAGGCGACTGCAGCACAAGATTCGGTCAGGAATGACCAATTGTAACAGGCCTTTTCAAGAGTGTAGTTTTTCTTCTGTCCGGATGTCAGAGCGGGCCACACAGAGAGAAAATAGTTGAAGGCAGAAAAGGGAAAAGATGGAGTAAGAGGCAGGGTGAAAGATAAACAGGGAGAAGTGGGAGGACAATGAAAAGGTAGGAAAGGTACAACCTAACACGGAGAGACTCGCAGGGCAATGGAATTTAATAGAAAATGTGAAATATGAAGATGCAGCCCAGTGAACTAAAACAGACAGGTCAGTGCAAATTTTAACAGCTTCGGCTCCACTCGGAAAGAAGGATTTTTAGAAATATGACACACATTTTAACTTTTCTCTCAGCGGCACCTTTTCCTCCTTGATCCTGCGGTGCGATATGTCACACATCAAGCGAAATCCATGACTTGCGTCACCTTAAATGAATCCTGGAGCAAAAAAAACAACAAAAAAAACACTAGCTTACAAATCAAACTTTGTTTTGAGCGGAAATTTCTCGTTCGTACCGAATCCCTTGTTGATGTGTGTCCTATTTTCACTCCTGTGCGCGAGACAGTGAGCATGTGGCATCAAAAAACATGAAAGAAAAGAAGCTCAGATTCTCTCAGCAAGTCCTCGCGCATTATGCTCGGCCTATGGTGAGATAAGCCAGCCCACATAGATGGGTGAATATGAGCAATGAATTTGAGAATAACCTCAGTTGTCAGTCATGTTGCGTGAAAGTCTAAGAACATAGTTCTTAGTGAGCACCAGACCTCAATATTGTTCTTGTTTCACTCCGACGTGGAGCTCAATGATGGAAGACAGATCAACATCACAGTTCTTTTTTTTTTTCCAGCTCCGCTTTCACATTAACACCAGAGAGCTGTACAGTATGTGTGTGTGTGTGTGTGTGTGTGCTTGTCTTTTTTTGTCTCATAAATATTCATGACAGAACACCAGTATAAAGATCAAAACATTTTCTCCTGAAGGTTAATAGGTCAAATACATTGATCAAAATCTAGTTGTTGCACACACTCCTCTCATTATAGGCGTTTAAAGAGAATCATTTGATACAGATACTCTGATCTTCCCTCTAGCCATCCCTGGTGTATAAGCTCTCGATCTCACACGCGCACACACACACACACACACACACACACACACACACACACACACACATACACATACATACATCTGTAGGTCCTTTGGGCTCGGGCACTGGGCTGAATGCAGATATCCCTCTTTGAAGTAAGCAAGCTTACATTTGAGTGTCTATACACGCACTTGCACGCACAAATACACACACACACACGTATCCTCCCGCTGCGATTCCTTAATCAGATCAGGTGTTTAATTATTAATGTGTGTGTTAAAAGAAGCAGAGGCAGGATATGTGAACAGTTCTGACCCTGCAGCTGTACTGTTTAACCTTTACTTTGGAATAATCCTGCGCGTGTGTGCAAGAGGGACTTTGAGAGAAAAGAAATCTGCTGCATGTGCGCATATATTTCTGCGTTTTTGACGGGGCAAAATTGCCTTCGAGATAAAGTGGGATGCAAAGTACAAAAACACAGAGAGGTGACACTTTAAACAGTTGTTCTTTCTCTGTGTCTCTCTGTAGGTGTGTGGAAATCATCGCCAAGGAGGGAAGAAGTCTGAAGGAGCTCTATCTCGTGTCTTGTAAAATCACAGACCACGGTAGGATACTTTCAATCACTGTCCCTTTGTTGCAGTCAAACTCCAATATTATTATCATAACCATTATTGCCCACAGTCTCTACCATGATTCAGGACTCATTTGATTTTACGACTCGGCGCCTTGTGAGACTTGCAAACAGTAAAAATATTATTGAAAAGTTTCACACAGAATAAAGTAATGTTGGCTGGATCTCCTTGGCGCCGATCATAGATGTTCATATTGTAGTTAGAAGTTTACCTTAAAGTATACATTGTTTAAACTAAACCAATTTGGAGCTGGTTTTGGAGAATATTAGAGTCTTTTATCAGCTAAAGTGCAATACACAGGTGAAGTACTGCAGTACTGAAGAGCGCAAGTAACACTGCTTGTATTTTGATTATTCTCTATTGTGTGTGTGTGTGTGTGTGTGACCCTGTGAGTTTCACAAACAACAGCTTGTAGCCATCCACTTTTTCTGCGTGGCTTCTTTTTGAGAGGCCTCAATGTAAGAAAATCAAAGTTAATTTTTCTCACTTGTGTTTCCAATCATCTTCGCGAAACAAAATAGCCATCCGCATTGTGCTCCAAACGACCATTAAACTGGGATGAAAGCGTGCTTACTTGAGTTTGATTGTTGAGGTAAGTTTGGCTTTCAGATTAGTCCCATGTACTTTGAATAGTTGTGTTTTTTTTTTCTGTTATGCCCACTCACCATTGTCAGATTGAATCTTTTCAAAGTTGCTGATTAAAAATTGCACAAAGGGACTAATGATATAACAAACTAATGGGGCTCCTGTTTGTTTGTCCCATGGAGTTTTCTTACATTGAATACTCTAGAAGTTAAAGTTTATTTTATTTGCGGCATAAAATAATGCGCCTGTATATTTAGTTTAAATTAGTACCTGTTTTCAGTTAAACACAATATTGATTCAGTTTTTTTTCCTTTTGCTTTTTTTAACTGGCTGTTGTCTGAGTGATTAGCCCCATTGAAAATTTCACACAGAAGATAAAAAGGGATAAGAGATCAACAAGCCTTCTGCTTGTTAGTCCCATTGTGTTTATGCTGGAGTTGAGAGAACTTAGATTGCGAGCTGGTTTTGTGTGAGACTATAAAGCCCACTGAGACATTGTATGTGATAATTGGGGTATTGGTTGGCGTAAAACGTTGTAGTCTGGCTAAATGAATTTAAAAAAATGACTTTTGATCCATTCCCAATCATGACAGAAAAGGAGCGTCTGCAAAATGATGGCTTTGTGTCACAAACATCCAGAAAGACTCTTTGTATGATCGGAGTTTGAACCATTCTGTCACATATAATTTTGCAGAGTCTAAAAGAGCCTCTTATCCCGTTCGTTTGTGGGGAGCCAACGGGAAGTCAGCTGGCTTAGCCGGAGGAAGTCTCAAGCATGTGCGCTCTCCATTGGCTCGGCTGGAGAAGGACTCTATTGGAAGCCTGAAAATTGGTTTTGGCGTATGCGGCCAGTGAGCAACTGTCAAAAAGAAATGAATCGGGCGTGATCTTGGAATGCGTTATCCAGTTTTTGTAACGTTGACCCATTTTGATATTTCACCAAACCACATAATTATATTTGTCCGAATGAGGTATTAGACAGTTAGCAATTTACATCTCCAGCTACTGGCTATGTAGGTGTAAACATATCTTTTTTTCCTCCGCTTGAGGTTTTTTATTAAGAAGTGACAACAGATATGGAAAATAACACAAATTGTCCGAGGTTTTCCCAACAAAACCATGTCATGTGTCCTGCTTTGTTGAGTGTAGATTTGATTATTCTCCAACACAAGCTGCACTTTGCTGCTGACTTCTGTGACTTACACTGACAATAATCACCTTGACCTCTCTGAACTTGAATCTTAACTCCGTGTGAGTGTGTGCGAAAACTTTCATGGTCGTGTGTGTCCACTGGTGTTTGATGAATGACTGTAAGATCACAATAGTACACTAAACCAGGAATGCACACAAGAACCCCCTTACATATCCCTCTCGATCTCTGTGTCTCTCTAATCATTTTGACCAAGATGAATTGGTGATATCTGATCTTCTTCCTTCACTAATGACCCCTCAGGCCCCCTTCGGCTGATGATGGGATCTGTGTGTATTTGTGTGTGTGCGTGTGTGTGTACGTGTGTCCTTCAAGGATAGATGCCTGTTGTAGGAGCTCTGTGCTCTAACAAAATGATTTGTGGATTTCCTGCTTCAGCCTCTGATAAATTAAATAACAGAAATGAGATTTTACATCAGCCAAGCTGGCCCCCATTTTTTCCGCCCATCTCCTGTGCTAATTATTTTTATTAATGGCCTCTCTGAGTGCATTTGAGATGTCCACAAGCCTCTTACGTTTGAGTGTTCTGTTTTTTCCTCCCAGCATTTGCTTCCTGTGCGATTTTATAGGAGCTTTGAGGACAGACATAAAGACAGGTTTAGATGACAGAAAGAGAGAGCTAGGCAACATGTAATTTTACTCTCGGTGCAGATGGTTTTGGAGATTATTTTTTGAGGAAGAGGAAACAAATGGAAAAGGCGAGGATAGAGGGTTTTTTTTGGGGCGTAATGATCTTACTGAAAGCCCTATTAGTGCCACGAAGAAGAAAAAACACAAAGCAAACTTCCTCGCCTTCCCCCTCATTCATCAAAGAACATGAAAACCAATTAGCTTAAATAACATTTTGGCTGTATTCATGTCAGTATAAAGACTTGTTAAACACCTGGATTCTTTGATATAGCTGTTGAATTCACATATGTCACAACACCTTTAAGTAATGATTGATGATGAATAATGGTTCCACGACTGAAAGATTTTTTTTGCCAAACCTCTAAAAGCATTCTGCCCAGATTTCACCCCACGTCTTTTAATTCCATACTCTGTTTCCTTTTGTGCTGCTTTTTTTTTTTGCACGAGCATTATTTTTTTGGGGCTTTCTGACATTCTCAAAAGCTATTAACATCCATCTCGCACACCAGTTCAAATGCGCACACAGGTATCAATAGTGTAATATGCGCCCATAAACCAACATCAAGTCAGGAGGCACAAAATAAGTGCAGGAGTACAGGTGCTATGAAAAGAAAAGAAAAAAATAACAAGTGCACAGACAACAAAGTCATTTTAAGTTCAGTAAAACAAGTGAAACTGCAAGACAACACTCTTATTGCCATTTAATATCCACTAATAGCATAGCTAATGATACTGAGTGTTGACTATTGATACTGACTATTGACTCTGACACCAGGATTACACAGTAGTCTGTGGATTTCAAAAGCAGGGACTCCATATGGAATGCATCCAGTATTACCCTGGGACTCAAAGTTATTTAGATAATACAATACTCATCTTTTCATACGGCGACCCTCCAGCTGCAGGCCTTTGAGCAATTTCGAGTCCTGACCCTTTGTGTAAGAACCCCTAATCTTCAGGGCACTCATTTATCACTGCCACTGCTAGGCTTTCCGGGCTGTAAAGAGACTTTTCAACGCATTCAGTAATTATATATTGAAATATCCTGTTGCAGTTGTTAAAGTGGTGCTAGTGCGAGTTGGAGACGTTAAGGTCTAGAAACAGATTCAGGAAAAAAAAAGCCTTCCAAAATCTCCTGAGGTAGAGGGGTCAGTTGAAATGATTAATTCATTATGTTATGAATGACTTGATAATGAAAATAAGATTTAAAAACTCACACTTCAGATGGTAAAAATGGTAAATTGTTGCATTTATATGCACTTTTGTCCAGAGCCCTTTATAATTTGTTCCTCACTCACAGACACATGCGTACACACTCATGCGCTGATTAACAGTGAGCTGCCATACAAAGTGCTGGCCTGACCTCTGGGGAGCAATTTGGGGGTTCATCATTTTTCCCCAAGGACCCTCGTGGGACAGGAGGAGCATGGAGATCGCAGCGCTATCCCTGTGATGCACTCTGCCTCCTGAGCCACAGCTGCCCAGACAAGGTTAAGGATCGTGCGGAGTCTTGGGCAGAAAGAGGAGCATTATGCAAATGCGAGGCACAGCGGTGGCAAGGCCTCTCTTTTTGTCTCCCGATAAAACAGGTGGGGACAAGATAAGGTCTGCAGGTGGATGGACATAATCACAGTGCAAACACAACAAGTGGATGCATGCGAATGCATTATGCAGTTACCTGAAAGTCACAGGACACCACACAACTGTGCGTACACAACAGGAAGACCACCACAGTTCTCTATTCCCGTAGGTATACAGACAGCGTGGTCTCAGTTTGCTCATCAGCAAAAATAAAAGTACCACTATAACGTTGGTTTGAAAGCTGATCCTGATGAGAAAGCCTTCTCAGCTTCGCTCCCAGTGCTAATCAGATCCGTACACCACCCCTGTCATCCTCATTGACCGAAGCATACACCGGCGGTGGCCCATACTGTATCTTCAACACACCTGGACAGACAGCGATACCTCCCTGTCTCCTCTCAGTCTCCCACTCATTGTCCGTGAGCGCCTCTTGCTATTGCGTGTGTGTTTTGCATTCGCATGCATTCATTTGAGTGTCTGCACTGTGACTGGGTCCATCTACCTGCGCTTATCTTGTCCCTTGTAGCCCACCTGCTTTCTCTGGAGACAAGAAGAGAGACCTTGGCACCTCCGTTCTTTACATATGGTAATTCTCCTCTTTCACCCGCACGCCTCCCCACGATCCCTTACCTTGTCAGTCATGGCCTCCTGTGTTCATCTGCGAATACAAGATCGAGAGAGAGACACCTGAGGGAGACTATGTATGAGTAAGGGGGAAGAAAAGGAGCACCTTTGGTCTGCTTTTAAAGGACTTCAAGCAGAGCTGCTATAGAGTTGCGGTGTGGGAGGGATTATTTCAGAATTCGACACTGATAGAAGTCAAAGTCCTCTTCATATTTTGCGCGGATAATGTTAGGCCACAGTGAAAAAAACAACAAAACTTCCTAGACAAGTGTCTCCTCAAACTTTGCGACTATATTGCACCTAATAAGAAATCTTGGCATTGACAGCCCATCTTCCAGACTGTTGTGATTGTGTTGTGTTGTTGTATAAGAAGGACTGAGCTTCTCAGATTGTGCATTTCATTGTTATGTCCATCTGTATTTACTCATGCGTCAGCTTGTGAGATTATTGTTGTCATTCAATCTTTGGTGTCTTATTCTCTTATTTGATCACCCCCTTTCAAAGCTCGCACGCAGTTAACATACATCCGCCTTTTTCCTTTTTTGTTCTCCCCCACCCAACGCCGAACCCCTTCCCTCCTCTCTTTTCCCTTCTCATCCCTCTTTCCATTCATCTTTCAGCTCTCACTTTCATCCGAGGCGCTTTACTCTAAATGTGCTGAATGTTGATAGATGGGGCTTCCCTTCCCCTCCCCTTGAGCAGAACCTCAAGAATGAAGTATGGCTGTACGGGCGCGTCTTTGCTGTTGCGTGGGTACGTGTGTGACTTGCATGCCTGTTTACATGCCTTTGTGTGAGTTTCGACGTTAACTTTAACAGGTTTCTCTTGCCACTGGGGAAATTTTGATACACGCTCGCTCCCCAGAGGACCGTGGCGCTTTTCACAAGATGAGGTTACTTGGCATTAAAGCATCTGAAACAGCACAGCAGCTATCTCAGCGGCTATGAAAATGACGTGCGATCGTTATGCTCCCATATAACAGTGCGATGAGGGCATTACGGTATACTCGAAGCACAAGACTTACTGTGCTAGCTTTTAACCTTAAGCCAGTGTTCACTTTTTATTATTCTGCACTGTTTGTGAGATTGATGTACGTGTCAAACCCTTCAGCGTGATATCTGTTCTTGCAAGCCATGGTTGCGTGGCATGGTGCCGTTTTTTGAAATGTCACACAATACTGGAATCATGGCAATAAATAAAGGTGAGGACTGTTTAAAAGATGTGATTGGTATTTACATGTAGCATAATAAAACAAGGTGACATAGGAATGATGTAAATGATGTTTTTTTTTTGCGTGGGCTGTTGTCATGCAGCAATTTCAATGTCGTTTTCTGTTCCACGTCTCTTTGAGCTCTTGTGTGTTGTGTTTTTTTTCCCCCCCTTCCATCTTGTTTGTTTACTAAGCATTTATTCACCACCTACAGTCCTAAGTGCTGCGAAACATAATGCGATGTAAACTTAGATAGTGTAATAGCTTGTTTGCTCCTCTCTGTCTGGCATTCAGTAGGTAAATAATGTAACTCTTAAAGCAGTCGATTAAAATGCACGGAGCAGCGCGGCAGATTTATGTGGGCTGCAAAGGGGGCGCAAGTCAATAGGCAATCTTTGTCTGTCTGTATCACCACTGTGAGTGTTGCTGTGAGTGTATGGACGCGTGTGTGCTGAATAAGTAAAAGGTAATGTTTTGTTTGGTTTGCAGTTTAGTATTGGTGCGTCTGTCAAAGATCGTGGTCCTTTTGTATAAGATAGTGAAGGTAGTAGAGACATATTTAGTTTTACTTAAGCCTGCTAGGTTTGTTTGAATCCAGCTTTTGGAGCATGGTATAATTAAAGAAGTTGAAAAGAATACAACCATTTATATCAAACATATTTATCAGTGCTCTTGTTCAGTGGTCAGTAAATATCAACATAGTATTGTGTTAAATATATTTTTATTCACCTTGTGACCTGAAACGCTGAAGAGTGTAACCACCACAGCACAACTTGACAGGAGAAGCACAGAGGGACGATCCTCCTGACATCAGTTCCATTAAGCGTAAACCAAAGGAATTGTAGGAAGCCAAGCCCACAGGCCAGCTGCCACGACCCTTTTCCATATCACACCCCAAGACCCTAAAAACCAATGGAGCAGTGTTACACAGAAATAGCACCAACTAGAAAAATTCATAAGCTGTGTGTTTTCTCCTTGAGGGGTAGGAAAGACGGCGGGATGGGGGAGAGGGAGAGAGTAACATATGTTGCAGAGTGCTACTGGACATGGTGAGGGCAAAGACTCATAAAGTGGGTTATTATCTCTGCAAATCAATGAGAGTGGTTGGAGCCGCGGGGAAAACAACCAGCATTACACCAAGCTCAGAGCTAGACTGTTAGACCACCTGGACGCTGGAGCACTGGGTGCTAATGGTTTCTTTGTGTTATCAAGGGCTGAAACTAACGATTTATGTAATTAGCAATTAATCTAAGATAGATGTCGAAAGATTTTTCATTGTACAATTATAGAAAACAGAGAAAAGCGGCCAACCCACACTGAACTGAAAGCACAGAATTTATACGTTTTTTTTTTTGTTTTTTTTACTTAAACAAGTAATGGGTTATCAAAATAAATGCCAATAAATGTAACTAGACATAAACAGAATCTGCTCTTTTCTTTAAACTACTAGTTAAAAAAAAATGCAATAAATAAAAAAAGTATCAGAAAATATTTGGCTTTAAAAGATTTTGGCTTCACTCATGGAAACTGCAAAGCGGCCATTCTGCAGAGAATAAGAAAGATGACGGTTTTCCCACCATTTGCAAGTTTGGAAAGTTCATTAGATGATATACAGGAAAATTGAGAGGGTGACGGGTAAAGAGGGAGCAGAAACAGCCTGAGAGGCTGGACTTGAACCTCCACAGAGGGAAGTCATTTAACTGGATGACCGCTGCTCAAGTGCATAAGTACACTTCCATAGGGTTCCAATCTACAGATTCTTCATAGTGTGTAGTTGAGTCGAGATTTCCATTTCCTTACATCAGGCTGTGGTGGTATTTGCAGATTGGGGAGCAGCGCAAAGAGGCTGAAATTGAATTAGTTTCCATATATTGTCCTCTCCTCCTCTTTCTCCAGCTAAGCCCTGCGGTCTATCTACTGTTTGCCTTATGGGGGAGAAAAGTGAGGGGGGCTTAAGCTGTGAAGGCTGGGGCTTATGCTGTCTACCATCTTACTGGTCACACACAAACACACTCACACAATAACTCTCTCTCTCAGACACACACAAGCGAACGCACACACTTGCTTCGAGGATTACGGCCAGGCAAGTCCTGCTTGCGTTTACACACACACACACACACACACACAGGCAGACGCAAACGCAATCACACAGGCAGTACACACATATTATAGATGCTCTCTTGAGCTCATGCTAATATCTTCCTTCACTCACACTATCAAATTTCGGCACACACACTTTGCTGTAACTTTTTTTTTTTTTTTTTTTTTTGGTGGAAAAAAAAAAATCTTAAGCCTCTGCTATTTTAGGCTTAAGTCTATGGAGAAGAAGGATTGGAATGACTTGGGTGTATGTGTTTATATACAGATTTATATGTAAATGTCTTTTTCTCTCTGTGTACACAGATGTATGTGTCCCTGTGTACGAAGGCCTCTGTGTGTGTGCGTGTGTGTGTGTACACGGTGCCAAAGGATATAATCATGTATCTGTGAGCTGCCGGATGACAATAATACTTCTGTTCTGGATAGAGGTAGCTTTAGTAACAAGAGGCCCCATGTGTGTTTATAAAGCTTTGATATAAATGGTCCATTTGTTTTATCTCTCTTCTCACTATCTCCTCCTCTTCCTCTCTCTCTCACACCATCATCTCAGCCCTGTAGTTCCTAATAACAGCATGCTTTAAGTGTGCCCCTGGGACTCAATAACACCAAGCTGTGTAAGCTGTAGAAGATGTTATTGCTGGCTATAAGTTTTTTTTCTTGTTTGTTTGTTTATAGAAGTGAAACACTGCATTTTCTTATTTTTCTTATTAGTTCCATTGTGCGCGTGTGTCTGTGTATGTACGTGTCTAGATATGACAAGTATTCCTCTAGAGGCAGCATCACGTATACTGTGCCACTGCCTCGGAGCAGCTCTGATACAGCCCGTGGACAGGTGTAAAATGCTCAGTATTGTTATAATGACTTTGAGGCTTCTCGTTCTCTCCGGTTAGCTCCTTTTATTTCCTTCTGCACTGCCACGCTCCTTCCTTCCTCTGCCTCACTGTCTTGCTCTCTTACTCTCTCCCACTCACGTCATCTTCCTCCTCACCTCTCTCAGGCGCGAGTGGAGCTGTCCTCTAGGTTACGCTGATGTGTGTCGGTGACCAGATTTGGGAGTGTAAAGTACCCTGCTGTGGGTTCTATAGTTAGTTCTGGCTCATTTTGGCCTTTAGGGAGTTGCCCATGAGAGCTCTGTTCCATCCTTTTGGTGCTGTGTTACCAGTGATTGATTTGATTTCATTAGATTTGTCGTCTTTTGTCTTCTTAACATTTTTGTTTGGGTTTTGATACATTTGTTATTTTGCAGCATTACACACAATGACAACATGGTTGGCATTATCTGAAAGATGTTGCAGTAATATGAAGATTTTTGGAAGTTTAAATAAATATGATTTATGTACACCAGATGTGGGCTTTCTTTAAGATTATATTTCACGTCAAGCGAAATTATCTCCACAAAATAATAAGGAGACGATGACATGAAAAGTAATTGTTAATATGTGTGTTTAAGAACTGTTTCCATGCGCCTAACAGTGCTGGCTTACTACAGGCCGATTAACAAACAGCTAAGCACTCTATGCTGCAACTACAGAACTTTGCTGGGAAACCCATGACTAGTTCTAGATGTAAAACAAATAAGAGCAGCTGATAACGGTTTACTGCATGTCTCCCGAGCGTTAGTGGTGTGATACAGTGATGTTGGAAAGTCCAGCTAAACACATACAGCTATATAATAATAGAATCAGGTACTATTGCTAGAAATGTGACCAGGATGTGTGACTAATGATTACACTTTTGATTTTTAAATGGGCTTCATGTCGATATCAGACTGGTAATCACAATAGGCCTTTGGCATTTTTCGGATATCTCAGGATTATATGATTTGGTAATACAAAAGAGTCGGCAAAAGCCCACCAAGTAACTAAATACTCAGTGTGGCTGTTTTAATAAGACACTGTACTTTTAGATGTTTAAAAAGACCCAAAGCAGAAGCAGCATTTAATAGTACGAGCATGCTCTTCAATTGAGATTTCTTCTTCAGTGATGAGGCTTAAAGTATGCTTTATTTTTTAAGCTTGGCCGGCAGTATATAATCTCTGAAGAACTGTGCGTGTTTTTCTTTCTCTGCTGCTTTCTTAATGTTTGTACCAAGGTTACAAGAATATTAGCTCATGATTACTAAACTAATACTAACTACACACCCAAGGATAACAACAGAAATATATATATATATATATATATATATATATATATATATATATATATATATATATATATATATATATATATATATATATATATTAGAAATTAAATAGCAATCTGCTCCAAGTTAGTAGCAGCTATCATTGAGATTACTTGTCTGCCTTTCAGAGGCAGAAAACTTGAAATTATAAACTTTCTTTTTGCAAGGTCACCCCCTCATTCATTTTTCTACATCTGTATATTTGAGAGATAATGCCACTGCTAATCCCTTGCAAGGTCAGTGCTTGTATTGGATGATTGTCCCCCCACTGTTTATTCATACTTCCCGCTGATGTCATTTCCTCCTGCTGACGCTCACCTTTGACCTGTCATTTGCCTCCTATCGTTGCCATGGTTTAGTCCACCTTGGTGGCCGCTGTACAAGAGAACATCCCTGTGTTTATCCCTGTAGGATCCCCCTGCTTACATGAAGGTTATTGATGTATCTAAATGCAAAATCTATTTGTACTTAAAGGTCACATTTCATTTGGATTCGTAATGTCATCTTTCATCTCATTTTCTCACCCTCACTTTTCATTGGCTGTTCTTTTTTTTTTTTTTCATTTCTTCACTCTCATTCCTTTTTCCCCTCTGTCTGCCCGTATGATGTCTTTACCTGCTGTTGCTCTCTTGTTTGACAAAGGTACTGTAAATCATTCAGTCGACAGGGAACGGCTATAATACGGAACGCATCAGCCACGTTTAAATGGCCCAGCTTGTGACTCTTAAACAGGCTTCAGCAGCAGCAGCTTTGGTAATTCACCACAGCGCCACGCAGGGTGGTGGCTATCCCCACTCCTCATTTGATCAATACGGATAGAACAGACCAAACCTCTGCCATTATACCCGGTGTGTGTGTTTGTATGCGTGTATATGATTATACGAGGAAAGGCATCTGTAAATCACTGCTCTTTAAACATAAAAGGCAACAGGGGTTTGCTGTCTTGGCATAACCTTGATTTACTGTAACATGGCACATGTGCTTCATTCAGCATGTGTCTGTTTTGTATAATGTGAAGGACTGTTCGACTGGCAGTGAGGTCGTTGCCTGCACCTTAAAGCCAAAACTCTCTGTAGTAAATTAAATAAGAAGAGTTATTTTGGATGTCCTTGTAAAGAAATAGCATGTAGTATACAATTTTACCCATTTCCCAAATATGGTATAGTCTTTATGAAGGCTACTGAGTTTAGGATGAGGTCAGATTATTCAAATTAAATCTGAAAGGATGTCTTTAATTTATTTACAGTGCTAGCTTTGATACTTTCAATCAGGTTTAATATTCATTTAGAAAGCATATCCAACCAGTTAAAGACATGCAGTAAAATTAACAATAACTGTGGGAGGTTTGACTCCAAGTGCAGCATCATAGGCTGAGTATGTTGAACTGCTCAGTCTCTCACATAGAGACAAATGCTTTTCTGGAAACAAAGCTGGGTTTTGTTGGAAAGCTGGCTACCTTAACAAGTTCTTAAATCCATCTGCTTTTAATTTTGACAGAGCAATATCTCAAGGCGCTTACATTTTTATAAAATAAATTAATATTGTTTTCAATTACTTGGCCAAAACAAATCAAAGGGGGTATTTGAAATGACTTAAGGCTACCCTGGCTTATGAGTTCAGGTTAATGAATGAAAGACCGGGTGAAATGTGATTAATTAAACTCCTGGGGGTGATATAAAATAGATGATTAACTATATGAATTCATTCAAAGTTAATTGAAATTTTGAAATGCTCTATCAGAATGAAATATTGTGTTACCGATTCAATTATGAATACCGTGAGCTGTCCCTTGAAGCCAGTGATGTCGCTTGTGTCAATCTTAAAAGATCTCAAGTGGTCACTGAATTGATGTGACTCTGCCATGGATGCATGCCATGGCCTCACTCTGCCTCCCTCAAAGTATCACATTCCTCCCGACACTCGTCCCCGTCGCTTTGGCACTCAAGTCTGTCCACGCCTCGCCTCCTCTTTACATATTGTAATCTTTCTTTTCCCACTCCTCCGCCTTCTATCCTCTCTGTTATCGCTCTGTCCTGTAAAGCTTCATTTACAGAGGAGCCCTAATCAGATATGTACCAGTGGAAGGCAGTATGAGAGAGCAGTGTGTGGCCTGCTAGATAGCGAGGCTTAGCAGAATGGGAGCGCAGTGTAAGCCCTCAATTAAATTCCTGACACCCTGACTAAGGAAAAAGACACTAGGGGAGGCCTGTTTGTGCTTTTGCTCATGTATCTGAGTGTCATCCTCAAGTGTGTTTGGTTGTGTGTGCATGGCTTGATGTGATTATTCTCAGTGTTTGCTGTCACAGATTGAAAAACAGAGGTGTGAGCACATACTTTGAAAAGTACTGTATCTTCTGTTTTAGTCGGGCTGTATTTGATTAACAGTGGTACCACTATATTATTGTTTTTCTGTACAAAACACACCTGTACCGTACTCGCAGGTGCACTGTTTAAAAAAATAAATAGGTACCTGGGTTTTTGTCCTTGTTTCTATGTTGTTTTGTGCATGTGCCCCACTGTCGGACAGGTGAAGAGACACATACATACGATTTCAAAAACCACTGCACCTTGCATTTCTGGATCCATGATGCTGTTTGAGGTCTTCCTTAATCCTGTGACACCTGGACACGTGCAGTCCTGCAGCAGATGTCCTATTCAGCATCCCCAATGCTACGACTGTAGGAAAGTGTCCTCTGTTTAAAACATCACCAAGCCCCTTACAATGAAAGACTGTGAGTAGCTTAAATGGAATGAACCACAACACATTTAAAAACTTGAATGTCTCAGCTTTTTAATCTGTACCTTTGGCCCAGTTGTTGAGATGTTTGGGGATGTTTCCGATGCTGTTTGTGTGTGACCAATGTGAAGGTTGTGTGTCCTCTCTTTGATCAAGCAGAGCGTCCTCTCTCTCTCTTCTTGGCCTGGAATCATTGTTGCTGATATTGCACTTATCAGCATTATAATTGGCTTACCGCTAACGTCCACGAGTGAAAACAACAAAGTTCAGGAGCATTCTGTAAAAGCTGTTTATGTTTTTTTTTTTTTTCATGAAAATGTGACATGACTAAGCACAAGTAGACATAAGTAGAAGTAGAGGAGAAGTTTGAACTAAATACATTGATGTTAAACACAATTAATAGACATATAATATGTGTCTGAAATTGGATTTTTTTTTTTTTTTTTTAAAAACCTTCATCCTCCAGTCATCCAAGTTTTATCTTAACCGGGAGTATATTGCGGAGGGCACAGAGGGGCTATGTAGATCCAATCATTTTCCGTTCTACTTTCAAGGCCATTCAAAGCTTATGTTTAGGCAGTGTGGCGTTGGGCCTACAGAGACACGAGAACAGAATCAGATGATGCATGAAAAGGTGAGCTTGGGAAAGCAAACAATGAATTGTGTTTGAACATTTCTGCTGCAGGAGTTCACTGCTTCAAGGCTGCCTACCTCTGCAGATAGAATATTCATCCGCTGTACTGTCCCGTAGAGGCGTGTAACCTTTAGCGGAAAATCACACCGCAACTCGACCTTGCTTTCCCTGCTTCGTTATCATGCAGCCTCCAGTACAAACAGCAAAGCTTTATTTGATGATAATAATATTATAGCCTTTTTCTCTTGACCTGAATCATCTCACGGTTCCTCGATTCTTCCACTGCAAATAATTACTGCTACGTGGAATCTAGTGAATTACTGTGACGTTCTTGGTATTTTATTACTTCTGTCTGAACTTCATCAGTGAACTCCAAGCATGCCCTTCACTTTTAAGAATGGATCATTATCTGCCTATGCTTAAGCACGAGTAAAAGCCAATAATGCTAGAGTGTTTAATGAGTGCCAGATGGTGCTTCCATGACACAAAAGTATTCCAATATGAACACTGTCAACTGTTAAAACAAGAAAAAGCAACTCCCCTTGAGATTAGAAACATTTAATGATCATTTTATTGTATTAATAAAGTAATCACAATATTTGATTTCTTAAAAGACTGAGTTGGTCAGTTTTTCTCCTCAAATCCACAATATTTCTGCATAACTCATGGCAAGCAATGCATTTGACAGGACTCAACTGAAATTTATGCAAATTTACAAAACAACCATTAATTAGCAAAAATGTTGAACTTTTGAATTGCAGGATTAAATTGGTAATGATGTTAACATAAGAAAGATAGTATTAATATATATATATGTTGCATAATACAGAGACACCAGAAGATGCTGCCTTGCCATTTTGTTCGTAATTAGAGTAGCCTTGGAATGATAATCCACACGTGACTAGTTATAGTGAATCTGCATTTCCCAGTACATGGATTATTAATATTCAACAACTCTCAAGTGTTTTTGTTGAAAATTACAGTTGACAACAATTTGGCCAAATTGTAAGTTTAATGATATGCTTTCTATAACAGTGTTAGAATTGCATGGAGTGGAAAAAGTATATTACATGCACTGGTGCACTGCTTTCTTCAACATGTGTTCACAATTTCAAAGATGTTGAATGATTTGATTTTTAATTTTTTTTCAGGGACAAAATTTGTTAAATTATTATAACATCCAATTACAACTATCACAGTGGAACATTACTGTCGAATGATGAATGAATGGTAAGAAGAGAAATGCATTTGCATAACTTTATGTGTTTTGTAATTGAATATCTTGTGAGTGTTAAATAAGTTATATAAAATAATATGACATGATGGCACGGCACTCGAATAACGTAGAATCAAGTCAGGTAAAACACAGGTAACTTTCACACAAATAGTCAGTTGTGAACAACATTGCACATGCTTTCGGTCTTGGTTTAGTTAACCCTTCATGTGATCTGCCTAAACAGGACCCTGTATCACACAAAGACAACCTTTCAGGCTCTTAGGTTTGGCAGGAAACCAGCTATTACAAGGTCAACATTACCTTTATTACTTCTTATTAGTCTACATTATACCTCATGGGAGATTTTACATAAATACACAGCCACACAGATACACAGACTCGCAGAGCTGTAAGCTCACAGAAATGGCAGTTGGGATCCTGCCTCACACCAATAGACGTTCCCTGGGGAGCCCAGGTAAACATTGGCTCTGTGTTTTTCTGTTTATTGTTTGGTTATAAGCTAAGACATAGTCAGGGTTTTTTTTTCTCCCCCCCATCTGCAGGCCCAACGCAGTTTATGAGATGGAAATTGTAGCTCTCTTATGCATCATGTGTTTTCAAATGTAGCATTTTGCGAGAGATACATACATGACCATGCCCGCACTTACAGTCACTCCACACGAGCACATACATTAGCAGCTTATTTCTAGCGCTAATGAGAAAGAGACTCCATTTCCTAGCTGTAATTGTGGATCTGTATTTTCCTCCTTTGTCTCTAAAGATTAGGTTAGTGAGACCCAGGGGCCTGCCGATTGTTTTGAGTGCCTCTCCACTCTGTATGACTGCTCTGTGCCGCAGGTGCTCAACAAAGCAGCCCCATTGGAATGCAGCAAACACGTCTCCATTGTGGCATAAGACGCATTTTATCGACACCCTATTTCTCCACTCCTCTGAGCACAATCAGGGGTATCAGATTGGCCTTGGCTTCTGGCTAACACAATGAAGGTAGATATACAGTATATGCACACAAATATACAAATGCAATAAATGTAGCCAGAAAAAGGGCCATTATGTTGTATTGGAGTGAAGTGAAGCCGCCTGTATCGTGCATTGAAAGAATACATTGAAAGTGGGTTGTGTCTCTATGTCTCTATTGTTAAGTCAGAAAGGTTGTAATAGGGTTTTCAGGGCCTGCCTCTATTTTTTCCCTGCTGTTCAGTCAATTATAAAGTAGGCCTATGTAGACAACATCGATTAATATCAGTCCTTGCTGTTTCCAGAGAAATGCTCCCAGTACATGCATCAATAAAGTAGAATTGGTGATATGAGGGAAGAAATATAAAATGCTCAATAGAATATGGCATTTACATTGACAGTCAAACCATGAAATAAGTCTCTTCCTCGCTCTCGATCCTACTGTGTCTCCCTCTCTCCTGTTTTTTTTACTCTTTCTTCCCACTTATTATTCAAAGACCATAGTCCATTGCTAAGTGCAGGTGAAAAAAGCCATTAAGTCACTGGCTGGGAGGCTTGTGTATGTGTAGGTGTGTGTGTGTATGTGTGTCTGTGAAGGAGAGAGTGACAGGAAGACAGATTGCTGCCCATTCTGAAACATGACATTCTAATCGGTGTGTATGTTAATTAAGAGACTTTATTGAAATGTTTCTTGTGACCGGAGAAATTGGAGGCTTAATGAAGGGAATGTTCGCGTTATATGCATGCAAGGCCACACGTGTGTGTGTGTGTGTGTGTGTGTGTGTGTGTGTGTGTGTGTGTGTGTCCACACTTAGCAATATAGGAAAACCCTTAAAGGCTCCACTTGATTCACATTTGTTGTTCATATCAATATTTCCTCATATGTTTTTTTCCACCTCTCGCAGACTTGTTTCCCTTAATAGTCTTCTCCAAATGGCGAGGTCGAAAGTGGTTTAGTATCTGAGCGAGCTCTGCATTTGGTTTCATTTGGCTCACTCTGCTTTTTTTTTTTTTTTAATCCCAGCAGGGATTTGGTGGTGACACTTGTGAACAGGCTTCACTGACATTTGGAAAATATATTAAATACCCACCATATGCTCTGAGTAGAGGCAGCATGGCGAGCTCTGTGTGTGTTTGTGTGTGTATGTATGAGCGTGCGTGTCGTTTGAGTGTTTGCACATGTTTCTGAGATAGAAACACAAACACTGAAATGACTCAGATGATTCAGTGTTCGGAGGATCCAAAGTCACATTTTATTGAACGCTTTCCTACAGTTCTCACAGTTTTTCGGTTTTCAGAGTTCAGTTCCATAAAACTTTCGTACCAATTCATGAAATGTATATGGCGGCCCAATGTAGCTCTTATGTAATAGCAGGGGTTAAGGGTTATGATTTAAGACACTTGCTAGTGGTTCTGTGTGTATGTTATATAAAGTGAAATCCAGCATAACACCAAATACTTTCAGGTCACGTCACTTCTGTCAGAGCCAAGCACTCGTTTGTAAAATTACCAACTGACCTGACATCCCAGTTTGATTTCACAAAAGCTTTGCTATCCAGTGAAGCTCTATACATTTCCCCCACTCATCTCAACCATGTTAGACCTTTGTAGCTCATTAGAGGCTCTTCCTAAAGGTGTGCTAGTGTTACTGCATGCGAAGTCAATAGTTCAGACATGAGTGGGCACGATTAAATGTGAGTGAAGAATCTATGCTTATTCCAACCCCTCTTTGAATTAGTTGCCTAAACATGCATAGATTAAATTGGAGGGAAATCCTGGTGAGTTCAGAGATCAGTCGGAGGCTGGTCTGCAACGCAAGCACACTCCCACGCAGGGTCGGCACTTCAGTTTTTAGTCTGCGCTAATCAACATCCCAAGCTGAAAATTTGCCTCACTTTCTTAACACAACTTGGCCAACAAAGGCCACCAACTGCAGTGATGTCATTTTCATGACGCCTGGTCTGACCATCACGCTCCGTCATCCCCAACCTACACAGAGCCAAAAAAAGAACTTGCCTGTTGCTTACCTATTGACATGTTAGAAGAACAGAATTTCTCTCTATATCCTCAGGACTATACATAATGCATTTTTATGACTTGGTTGACCTTCAGGAGTCACAAAAGAACATATTCTCACACTTACACTACCATTTGCCCTTAGCTTTTGCTTCCAATGTGAGAGCCACACTGGACTCAACTACTGCTGTTCGATCAATCTCCAAATATCAAGAAGTTTTTTTTCTCTCTCTCTCAGGTGAACTGTGTTATAGGTACAATGCTTTACCTGGGGCAGCTCCTCGAGGCTTGGCACCTGAGAGGGGCTAGTCAACTGAGTTAATCCAAGGCAAGTGAATTCGGTACTGCCTACAGAGAGGTTCCAGTGGTTCCAGGAGAGAAGAGTTGTTGCCATTTGATCTCGTTGTGCTCTCTTTTAGGCAGCCTCTATTAAACAGGTGTCTGTCAAGTTCTTCTATCAGTTGACATGTGCAAGAAATCTGTTTTAATGTGGAGTTTGAAGAATTTTGGTTTCCCACTACCCTCTGCTGAAACATCACCTACAGGGAATGAGGTGCCAGGATCTTGTGATAAGTGGAGTTGCTGGTGGTTCTTGACACCTTTTCAAACAAGGCGTTAAAGCTGTTGGGCACTGTCTTTTTTTAGTTTTTATCAATTCTTTGGAAGTGCCTGCAGCCACCTCCAAATGCCTCTGAGCTCCAGTGACTTTTAACAGCCTGCTCCCTCTCTTGTGGAGCCACCTCATGACGCTTTGGGTTGAAACTTTACAGAGAAGTGCTACACTTGTCAACTTCTCCTTTCTTTATATAAATTAACTTTACTCACTTACTTTCAATGAACTCACCAGTTTCAGAAGAGAGTGTGAAGTTTTAGAAGGGACAAAAAAAGAGACTACTTTACGAAAACACATCATCTGGTCATTAAATTTACCTGGTAACTTCTTGTTTGTGTCAGTTTTATATTTGCATATTTCCCTCCGGTGAGAATGCTGGATAGACAACATGTTGGCATTACATTATATCTCCCGTGAGCACCATCTGTGAGTTTGAAATGTGTGTTGTGGTAGAAACCTACCATGTTGGTGTGTTACATGTGCGTGTTATATAACCATCACATGGAGAACCCTGTAAGGAGTCAGACATTTGATGAGAATGAGGAGTAGGATGATCCTTGTCCTGTAATCAGAGCCTCTATGAGGTTGATTGGGTTCATCGTAGTTGCTAGAGCATGTTAATTCAAAATATAAGTGCATGGATGTACTGTATTAGGGTTAGTTGCTATAGAACCCCATTCAGTGCCTAAGCCTGCACTCACAGAATTAGCTCACAATAATAAATTGTATATTTTTTTCTCATGAAGAATAATGAATAGAATTTCTAATTTTAAAAAAAAGCACCTCACAGCAAACAGGTTCCTGGTTTGAACCTTGGGTGGGGCCTTTCTGCGTGGAGTTTGCATGTTCTCCCTGTGTCTGCGTGGGTTCTTGTCGAATACTCCGGCTCCCTCCCACAGTCCGGATACATGCATAATAGCTTCTTTTCGCCCAAAGGGATATGTTCCAGCCACACCATGACCCTGATGATGACAAGTGGTTACAGATAATGGATGGATAGTTGATTGTAATCAGAAATGCATATTACAAATTACTGGGCAGGCCTTGGACAGTTCATCATAATGCCTGCCATATTGGAAATCCACATCTGACATGCTAAACATGCTAACAGCCTACCTCCCTTAATCTGAGCTAATGGATGCAATTAGCAGCTAGCTCCTAATTGAAAATGATCTGACATTTTGTCTTTCCAAGGGCTCTTCCATGGACAGCCCATCAGCCAGGTTACATGGCTGCAGCAGATGGAGGACATGGACAATGGTGAGTGACAGACCAGGGACAGGGTGACAAACAAGCTCCATGCTCTGCACCGGCTATTGATTTCAGCTCAGAGGTCTCTGCCTGATATGGCAGCAGTCAGGGTCGGCCAGCCACCAAAGCCAGAGCTAGCAGGCTATTAGCCTGGAAAGGGAGATGCAGGAGAAGACAATGTTATCGTCATGGCCAGTCAAAATCAGGGATATGAAACATGCACTAAAGGTTTTTGACACCATGCCCACAAAAGGCACAAAGGAATCTTGTGGGGTTTTTTTTTATTTACCTTTAATTCTTACTAACTGCTTTTTTGTGTGCGTTTGTTTTGTGTGTCGTCAGGCAACATTTTTTTTTTAGTTGTTGAACTTGAGAATGTTTTGAACTCTGGAAACTTCATTGTATTGCTTGAATTCAGCTCCAGTTGCTTAAGAATCCTGATGATAGAACATTTATAATTTCACATTGAAACTGGTAGAATTGGTAGAAACAGTTACTGGAAAGTTGACAGTGCTGGACTTTGGTCCATGACCGGCTCTCCTATTTTCTTGCACGATTAACTTCACATGGTGCCAGCAAGAACAAGCGTATATGATTACCTAGATGGCAGCAGCTTTCTGGATTTAATTTTCTTTCCATCACTTTTGTTTTCATTTTTAATACAGTTTTCATGAAAAGAGTGAGGTAAGTGCCAAAAGGTAGAGCTGAGGCAGAGTGTTAAAACCAGAGGGGTTAGCTTGCCCTCCGTATGATAAGGCCTCTTTCTTTTTTCCTGCCCAACCAGGTCCATTATTTGGCTCGCAGTTACTACCTTAGCATGGTGATAAAACTTTGCCTCAGCTAACAACAACAAACACACTCTGGTCTGTTTAACAGGGTGTAAACCTGTGCCTTATACCGGTGTGGTGGTGATTTATACCTTACAGCGAAACCCTGAATGAACACAGAGGCTTTATTTTGTTTTTTTGGCTCTCGTCAGGAATGAGATTTTGACAACGAATTTAAAAAATATATATGTGTATATGATGTTTGCACGGATCCATGACAGTGTCGTTTTGCTCGATTTGGTTCTTCCTTGCGCCCCTAATGACTAATGGTGAGACAGTTCCAATGTAAACATGGTTGAAGCCAGGCCATGCCGACACAACAGTCTGGCCTGTTATGTCAATTAGCCTTAGGTCTGTATCAGCCTCAGTCACGCTCGCTGTCTGCAGCCTATGGTGGATGGGATTACTTTCCTCTACCTGGCAAGACACCTAGCTCTATACAGCATCAAAGACAACACGGGTACCCTCAGCGTTTTCATCTGTTTTGTAGAACTCATTACAGTGCCTTGTGTTTTTTTCTTTTTACATGTGACCCACTCATTACCTTCAGTTGGCCGCCACTGCTTTGATCTGTGACAATGTACCGTTACCGCGCTGTTGCAGCAATACATTTTTTAGGCATATTAGAGCTCAAAGTACATCTGTAGATTTGATTATGGTGGATATGGTTGAAATGTCCTCCACTGAAAGCCAGGCCAACCCCTTACTCACCTTGTTAGTGAGCGAGTTCTTGGTGCACAACATCGCTGGTGCTTTTTTTTTTTTTTTTCTTTTACATGGAGCCATTTGATTTGATCCTTCAGCAGTGCTGTTGAATAAACCCTGAACTCGGGCAATAGTGCAGACAGCTCTCTTTTATGGAAGTGACCAGTGGACTGATGAGATGCAATTGGATTGCATATCTGAAACACCGATGGTAGCGTTATTTTATGGGAGCTGTTTTTACTGAGCCTTGGAGCTTTGCCAGAGTAGTGTCTTAATGTAGGGAGTTACAGTCCTCTGGACTCAAGTTATATGTCCTTGTTCAAAGGAGTAGGAGGGGTCAGCTTTTTATGTACTTTAATGATAAACGGATGAAAAAAAAAGTGAAATAAAGTGAGTTCCTACACTATTTGATATATGGGGTTGTTTGTGATGCACAAAGTCCAATTTAATCAAATGTGGTTGTATTTTACATTAAAAGCTGACATGGATTGGCTGGTTTTTAAACAAATTAGATACCGGGCTCATTTGAAATGTGTGTTGGACAGTCCAGGAAATTTGCTTTACGCTGGTATAAGCATCTACTGCATAAATTAATGAGGCCTGAATGTTTCCCTCCACAAGTGAATGAATTACCACTTAGGCATAGCTTTGTCATACAACCCACCCAAGCTCCGTGAAAGAAAGAGATTGGAAATTTGCTAAAGTCCCATTTTCATAGTTGCCTTAAGTCGTATAATTGGAAGGTCTGTGAGAATAATGAGTGACGTTAATGCTATTAAAATATGTGTAATGCATGTGTGCATACTTTAAAATGCATGCTGTAATGACTGTAATGGCACATGTCTAAACGCAGTGTGGCACAGCATTTCATCTATGGTGTAGCTAACCTTAGTTTTACACAGGGATGATGATGAGTCATTGGATCAGTCAGGGTTAAATGACAAGCAGGCTGATGCCATCTCTCTGACCCCACTTCACTGATTGCACGCCAGTTTTTTCATCCCAATTGTTCTTTGGCTCCTACCAGGTTAATATGCCTCCCCTACTTATACGGTGACAGTTCTCCCGAGCTTGCCACTGTGTCACACACATAAATGCCTGCATTATGTGCTCACACACAGCAACACATCAAATACTCTCTGCCTTAGTTGACCATGACCATGACATAGCCCATGGGCATCTTGACTTGATGCTTGCTGCGAAATGCCTGATTGTTTGTCAGGTTAATTAGAAGATTTTTTTTTGTCTTCTTTAAAAAAGCCCATTGTTTCTTTCTTCTGTTTTGTGTTATGTGCGTTTTTACTGTCATCCGGAGATGTCACAGCTTTTCTGCGCTATAATCAGAGAATAGGAAGACAGCAATAGATAGGGGGAGATGAGCTGAAAGAACAAAAAACTGGTGGGACTGCAACTGAGAATAGGTTTTGAAAAATAATATGGCAGAATGACAACCTGTGATGTTGGGGAAAATAGGGCTAGAAAATCCTGACATGAAGACAATGGTTTTCTGTTGTTATGATATGGAGGGGGTGGAGGGGGGGGGGGTGGAGGGGGGGGGGGGGGGGTTAAGACAGCAGCATAGTGGAGATTTGAAATAGTCAGAGGCTGAGCTGGGAGGGTTGTATATGACGAGTTACAGTAGCAGCACATCGGCAGGGCCTCATGCTTTTACGATGGAGTCACAGTTTTCAATGAGCCAGTCCATTTTTCACAGGGACGAATTGCTCCTGACAGTCCAATGGCTAGACCAACATTTCGCAAAATGTAAAAGGTCTGGCGCAAATGAGGTCTGACCTTATCAATAGCCGGGACCCATCCATCTAAAAGCAGACCCCCTGTCGCCTCGTGCAGCAAGGCTGCTTACCTTCTCCCTCCTCCCTTCTTCCTCTGCTGCCTTCCATCACTGGATTGCACACTCGCTGCTCTGAGGTTCGCTGTGTCTATGCACATTTCTCTCAGTATCTGTGGGCAAATGGCCCTTTCTGTCTTGGACTGTGAATTGGTCTCCATCTGGTTGTTTGTTTATCCATCCCTCACTTGTGATATCTCATACACCACTCACTGGAGTTTGATTAAACGTGACAGAATGATGCATGTCTCCACTTTGATCTGGCAGTTTCACATTTGCATTGATTGCTGAAAGGGAGCTTATTATTTTGTCCCTGTGTTATGAGTGATATCTTAAATATGTATCTTAAATATATTTATGTCCATCCAACTTTTTCAAAGTTGTTAGATTTGTTCTCAGTCAAGGCCACACTGCTCAGATTTGCATATAGCCATGTATTCCATTTCATTATTCTTTTCCTATTTCCTTTCCTACCACCGTTCCTTCCACAGTGGCCCTGTGTAATCACGTTTAATGCCCCATCCATCACACGCAATCACACTGAAGCAGGCGGTACGGCGCACGTGAGCTCACATGTACAGTAATCACTGTGTGTGTGTTTGTGTGGGGAGATGCTCTGCATTCTTGATGAATTATGCATGATTGTCAGGGGACTAAGAACAATGGTATCTGGAACTCTTTGGAGCTAGACACTGAAGCACAATAACTCTGTGCATTACATCGCCATTAACCGCAGTACACAGTAACCAGCTCGTAATAGATGCAATAGATTTGAAAAGATAAGTGACAAGTGTGGAAATCAGTCAGCTCCTGCCCGAGTAATCCTAAATCTCGTTTCATAATTAAAATTTGGTATAAACACGTTACATTGGATGATTGAATTTTTTATGTTAACTATTTTTTAAAATGGTGTCTGTCAGGTTAAAGAGCGGCTGAGAAAGAAGTGTAGGGAATTACGACCAGGAGATACCATGAACCAAACGTAGCTTTTTCACTGTTATCCTAATGAAGATTAAATCTTTTTCAAATTACAGTCGACAAGAGGATTTGTAAAGGAAAATTTCATTCTTGGGTTTTCTTGCACTGTTCTGGATCATGAGTCCGAGATGATAGATGCATTCCAGCGCGTATTTTATGATAAAGTGTTTGAATGTACCAATATGTTGTATCCACTTTATTGAAAACTTGCTTGTCTGCCTATGTTTAAGTTGTTGATCCCCTACACTTTCCAGATTTCCGTTGGACAGCCCCCCGAAGGACATGTATAATTTTGTGTTGTGTGTAACTGAGAGGAGAAACAAAATTTTCTGTACATGCTCACTTTCTGCTCAGTTTCTTATATTTTGTTTAAGTGGGTTAGAAACGCTGTCCACCAAATATTTTATATCGTGCCGATAAATATGATCAGGATCGTGACAGAGCTCGGGTCAACCCATACTGATAATGTAAATGACCTTTTGCATAGTGAAATTGCTCCATGTCTGTTTATGTAGGTTGTAGCGGTGGCGGTGTGCTGAGCTGAACAAAACTGATCTTAGCCTGACTGGGTCTTTGGGCTCTCCCTGAGGAAAGCCAACCAGCTCACACAGTCAGATCTGCACCAACTAGAGGAGACACTTTGGACAAGTTAAACAGTGATAAATCTGCACGTCAGTATGATTTAAACTACGGCCTCTACTTTCTGTCGACGTGGTGTCATATCGCCGCCCCCGCAGGGCTCATATTGTCCACGGCGCGGCTCTTTAAGAAGCAAGGGATGATGAAAGAGTGAGAGACGAGTGTGACAGGCTTAACTCGTGGAAGAAAAAGAGCAAGCCTTGATTAATTGCAGTGGAGGTGATTGTGAAGGGAGATGGCGAGGGTGAACAAGTTCTACAGTAGGTGTGTATGTGTAGGTGGTATTGGCTGTTGGCAGCCTTGTGTTTGTGTTACACATGAGCAGGTATCAGCTGCGGGAGCGCGCATGTATAAACAATACGTGCGAGGAGGCGTCAATGGCGAGAATAAATAATAGTTATACTGCCAAAATATTGGAACAAAAGTGGAGAAAAAAATATTGGAGATAAAAAGATTTTACAATTCTGAAATAATTCAGTGTGATACCTCATACAGCCCCACTTCAGTATACCCAAAGTATTACTTGAACGGTAGTATTGTATTTCTATGCTTAAGAATAACTATAGAAATACATCACCAAAGCACAGAAAGGTGTGGTTGTGTTGCACTGTTCCTGTGTGTTGGGGCTCTGTGGCATGATGCAGCAAAAATGTGAGCAGTCCTTGGTCTTTTAAATGTCTGCAACTCTGGTTTGATGAATGATTCAACCTTACCTGAGCAGACTGCAGTGTACCAATTCCCCAAAATGCCTGCGTCTGAGCAACGCAACTCCAGATGGGTAGAAAAAATGGTTTTACTAAATATTCCACATCCCATCCCCATATTCCAGCCAGTTAATGTGGGCCATTAGTGTACATGCAGGATAATTGGCCATTACGTCCCATTGAGCAGCAGTCCATCTAACATTTGCCGACTGGTCCAGAGTACACACATTACATTTGCTAAGCTGTTTTTTTTTTCTCTGAGCTTTGGGGGAGTTGAGAGTAGTTAATTGGAGGGTGGGAGTTGTAAGGGTTTAGGGGCTTAAACACAGAGAGTTAGTGGAAGGTTGTATTCATTAAATACAAGATTTATCCCTTTTATAATTCGCAGAATGTTTCGGGGTTAGATCATCCAATTCGGCGTTATATTGTTTGTTGTCACACGTGGCAGATTTCAGCATAAAAGCGATGAGACGGCTGAAAAGAACAGTTGAGACAAGCTCAAAGACTTCTTTTTCATTTGGGTTTAATGTCCATGCGTGGGTGTCTACAGTTTGTCTACATACTTTCAATTTCTTTTTTAGTTCTCCAAGTTTTTAAGTGAGTCATTGCAGTTGTATAGGCGGTTTCTTGCTTGCTCGCTTGCTCTTTTTCTTCTTCTTTGTTTCTTTTTTTTCTACAGGCACGCACACACACAGACACATTTCACACATACGGTACACAAGGAGAGTCTCTAAATCATTTATGTGTACGGAACATTGGCCTCTCCTCTGTGTCTCCATAATAAATGAAGGGTTTGATCAGCTGCTCCGATCAATACCTCGCGCACTCTCACAGTTTGTACCTACTTGACACCTAACCTCCAAATGTTCTCATATATTTAACAAGTAGCTGTTCATTCTTGCCTGTAGGAGTCTCTTTGGGGGTAAAGGGGAGTAATGCCTGGAAAGCCGCACATTTTTTGGGGGGAGATTTTGGACTAATATGTATTCATGGACCTCAGAAGCGGGTAAGCCATGGTGGGCGCAACCACTCCCACTGTTTTGGTTGTGGACTGGATGTTCACTGTTTCATCTGTAGAACTACATCAGAGGGGTTAATCTGAGCATGTGTGCTAATGTACACGTGAGAGAGCATGAAAGGAATGAAGTACAGGAGGAAAAGACAAAAATGAAAAAAAGAAATTTCATTGTGATCTGGGTTAAAAATGTTTTGATTGATAATGAGTAAAATGAGTAAAGAAGTAAAGCTGGACATAACATTTAGTCATTTCAGAGGGAATAAATCGGCCAAAATCTCTCAAGTGGAAGTGAAAAAAGATCTCTCCCTTTATAAAGCATCTGATAATTTAAAGCGCTGAACATTGCTTTTTGTGTTACTGTTATAGACCTCCTGGCCACTTCCTCCAATACCTCAACATAGATATCTCCAAACTAACCTAGTTTTCAAAGTCCCAGGGGCAGCTTAACTTTTTTTTAAAGTAATTAAAAGTAAAATAAGTTTGTCACTTTTTAAACTTGTTCGTTTCAAATGAAATTAGAAGACACTGGCCCCGGGCTTCCTCAGAATAAACCACTCAGTTCAGCACCCCAAACATCATGGAGTGCCCTTATCTGGTCACATCTCACCCTGAGTCATGTGCCTGTGGTCAGAGGTAATGAAAGAAATAAAAGAAAGGCAAGGATGAAGTCCGCTCAACATCATGAGCAGGCAGATATGTGATGAGGACAATGAGACATCAAAGTACACGGTGCTTGTTTAAAACCTCTGTGACTTTGCACCTGCAGGGAAAAGAGCTTACAGGTGATTGATAAAAGAAGAAGATGAGACGACAGACAGAGGGAGACAGAGGTGCAGAGGAGGAAAAGGAGGAAACTCTTCTTCCTACATGACTTTTAAATCTGCACGACAGGAATTTTAGAGGTTCTTTTTCTCTCTTTGCCCCCCTCCACTAACGTTTCTCCTCTCCCAATATGTGGGAATTTTAAGGATAGGAGGGCAGAATTAGTGTCATTTCTGAGAAGCGTGGCACAGGCAGATGTCTAAATGGTTGCCCACTGTTGGCAAGCAGATTGAATAAGAATGAATTGCGGGAAGTGGGTTGAGCAGAAAGGCTTGAGCTTTTCCGTGTTCGCGATGCTGACTGGATTTTCTGGCTCACAGGCAGAGGGAATCAGTGTGAGATGCAAGCTACTGTTAATTGAACAGAGGGCCTGGCTTGAATGAACATGAATGATTGTTTCACACCCCAACCATAAATCCCTCTCCGTTACGTCTGAGGTGCAAATGGAACTCAACTCTTCCCCCTCAGCTATCTTCGCTGTGTGACTGTGTACTGCTTGTCCTGCACTAATTATGTCGAAAAATAGACAGAGAGATAAAATTGGGAAGGAAATGGTGTAGCGTAAGTGGAAAACACATTCATTACTGTCTACATATAGCTACTGCACATTTTCCCCCGACCATTTTGAGTGCTGTATGTCATTAGATTCATAACAGTTGTAATTTTTTCCTAGATTAGGGTCAACTGTAGCCTGAAATTAAATGCTTCTCTACCCATCAAAAACATGTCAAGTAAAAAATAGTAGTCAATCTGACAACAAAGATTATAAAATGCTTTTTTGAGAGTTTATTTCCCGGTGGAGACGTGCACTTCCTCCTGATTGACAGTAAGCAGAGCATGCCACACCGATCATGTACAATGTAGTAACAGACAAATCCTAATTAAAACTTCATGTTACTGTGATGGGATATCTTGAAGGGTAATTTTCAGGTCTCTGGAAGTTTTTTTTTTTTTTTTTTTTTTTTTTACATGCTGGCCAAAAATAAAAAGCGGCAGATGGCTTTTCCCACACGTAAGATGTAATCAACAGTGCTTGCTGTA
Source organism: Nibea coibor (assembly GCA_023373845.1). Classification (NCBI taxonomy): domain Eukaryota; kingdom Metazoa; phylum Chordata; class Actinopteri; family Sciaenidae; genus Nibea; species Nibea coibor. The sequence continues at coordinate 9,293,497 of CM041737.1, read as the reverse complement.
TGCACATGAAGCCGACAAATAATGTAAAGATGATGTGGGAAAACTTGCCACACACTTGAAATAGCAGCTAATATGACAAACAAATAAAGGTGGGGTAAAAGAAGCAGTAAGCACTAGAGGGCACTCTCCATCTCCCTACCCCTCTGAACTGCTTTCTCTTTACACACACGCAGGCACGCACACGCACGCACGCCTACACACACATGCACTCACGTGCGCCGATGCACGCAGAGAACATGCTGAACATTCAAATATGAAAGTCAGAATGAGATGTTCTCACAGCTACTAGGAGACAATCAATTTGAATTGTATTAATCAGTGCTTGCACTCAGGCCCTCTCTAGTTCACTATTCAATTACAACTGTTACATCTCATCCCATTCTCTCTCTCTCTCTCTCTCTCTCTCTCTCTCTCTCTCTCTCTCTCTCTCTCTCTCTCTCTCTCTCTCTCTCTCTCCTCCCTCCCTCTCTCTCCCTCCCTCACGGGTCTATATCTCTGTCTCTTACTGTAGCCACTATCTATATTAATATTTCCTCATTGTTTTTTCCCCCTGCAGCAGCATAGATGATAGATTTTAACCTAATGAAAAGCACTTCTGTTGAGATTGAAAAGCTCCTTAAACACATCACAGCGAACCCTCTTTTCCCCCCCTTGTTTCCCCCCCTCACTCTCTTCTCCTCCTTTCTTTTTTCTCCTCCCTCCCTATTTTCCTGTCTCATCACCCCTTCTTCCCTCCCCCCCTGTCCTCACCCTGTTTTCTTTTTCGACATTGATGCTTCATCTGCTGCACCCTGTATGGATCCCGCTACTTCTGAACACTTTTTTTTTCTGCAATCCTTTCTTACAGCCCCCCCCCCCATCCTTTTGCTAAATGGGCTGCATTACTGTAATGAGCTGGTAATTTATGGAGGAGGAGTGCAGGACTTGTATCATTTGCCCATTTAGTGTTTGGCCTCCCCAAGCTCACCCACTCCCTCTGGAAACACACACTCTCAGAGCCAAGTGTAAACACACACCCCAACGTTAAGTAGGGACAAGCCACCCACCCACACACACACACACATGCGTGTATACTGTAAGAAGTCCACGTAACAGCTCACTTGAGGAACACCTTGTGTACGCCAGCCATGCAGCAAAAGCACCACAACAGCAACATCTGTAAGTTCTCTGTCGGTCTACACCCTGAATCAGTTCACTGACGACAGACACAGGACATAGTTATACACTTCCCTGAGAAAAAGAAAAAGTCTCATGATGTTAAAAAAAAAAAAAAAAGGTTTTCATTTATGTGGGGAAAGGCAATGGTGTGAAGCAATCGCTGTAGCCAGCTGCACTAATTAAAATTGAAGCATATCTCTGCTGTCAGATGGCGTCACACAGAAAACACAAGACCGAAACAGATGACCCACCAAGGGGGGATGTTTTTTTCTCTCTCTCTCTCTCTCTCTTACTCAATGTCACGTGTACATATTACAATATAGAAATGCATCTTAACATTACCTGCAGGAGATAAAAGAGAAAATCACCATGTTCATTTGATTTATTATTGAGGAAAAACTGCAAAACTTGAAATCTTTATGATATCCTTATTATGCTGCCACTGAGCTCCTCATTTCAGCAGGAAGAGAGGTTTTCATAAATGTTCTTCTTTGGTTCCCAGGCACAGGTTACAGCCATCGCTACACCGGATAATTGTCATTGTGGGATGTCTTTCTATTGGGGTTGTGTAACTCAATAGCCTGTAGTTGAAAGTCACAGAGACGCGAACAACCAAAGAGAAAGAGACCTGTTTAGACCACAGGGAGAAAGGGAGGGCTACAGGGTAGGAAGGACAAAAATGAAACGTTCAGGGAGGGAGGGTGGATAAAAGAATGAGTAAAAGATGTTGAAGCAAATAGTGGGGGAGGTTTGCCGGATACTGTGACAATTGTCTGTCTTGGCTCGTAACCTGAGCGGAAGATTAAAGTGAATATAAAAGGTCAACGTCTGGTGCCTCTCACAGTATAAATGTGTATGTGCATGTTTGTATTGTACACTATACCCATGTACATGGCCTCCCACGGGGATGTTAAACACCATGGCGACAGGCGCTGACCCCAGTCGTAAAGAGGTTAAAGGTCAACAGAGCTACTGGGGGGGTGACAGTGACCCTGAACAGGGGAACATCCTTTAGAGAGGATCAGGAGGAGTAGAAGACAGAGATGGGGGGAGGGAGAGAGGATGAGGGTAAAGCAAACATTAGTGTGAGGCAGAAACTAAAAGGGGGGGGGGTAAGAGATGAGACAATGAGCAAAGCAAGAAAAACGGGAAACAGGATGTGGAGAGAAAAAGACCAAAGACAAATTCACATAAACCGTGCTTGCAGGTTGCATAGGTTGTATTCAGGTTGGCTGTACACGCCACGGGAGCCTCCACAGTCCAGCATTTTGTTGGATTCAGTCAATTTTAGGTCAAACGAGGCCTCTGTTGTTCGAGAAAGCCATTAAAGGCAGAAATGTAGGCCCCTGACTTTCAGATGATTTATGAAGAAGCAAAAGTTATTTTTCATTTTTCAAAAGTTTTCCTCAATCTTGACTGATTGTATTTAAGCTAAATAATTACAATTCCCTTGTTGCAGTTGTCAGTGAGGTCCTAATATATTCAGCAACATTTTCAAGTCAGTAATATTCAGGTAGATGAAATATTTGTGGCCAAATAAACTCATCTATTTCTTGACTTCTACATATAATGAAAAATGTGAGGGGGAAATAGTTTCTCAGCACACCATTTCCCTTGTTACATTTGTACAAATTATGCTGTAAAGAAGAATTCTCACACAGTTTCCAGTCTGCAGCTGCACATTTGGCCTGTTGTGCATTTCTCTCTCTGGCACTGATTATGAAGTTACCTCCTGGAAAGAAGTGCTTCGTGTTTTTATGAGACATTCTGACTACACCGCGGTACAAAAACAAGGTTCTTAAACTGTCATTTTACATTTAAGAGCACTTATCAATTTCATAGACGCAGTCAAAGCAACAATCTCAAGTAAGACATGAGTTATTCTGCGTGCGTTTTTGAAATGAGGCTTGGTAAAGGTTAGCCATAAACCTGAAAAAGGTGTTTGATCTATTGCCAGGTATTGATCAAAAATAGTGTCTAAGCTCATGAAAATGTACACGTGTGTACGCGTGTGTGCAACAGCGCACTTTGGTTAAGAGTGTGTGGTGCACGCAGTAATGGCACTTGACGTGTGATTTGAGTTATGGCCAGGTATTGATCAGAAAACATCACAGGAGCTTTAAACTTTGCTAAAGAGCTTTTGGTGAGACCTGACTAAGTGCTGTTACAGACTCATGAGCCATTAGGAGTTTGTGTAAAAGAGACCAAAGTCAGACCAACAGAGAACGGTAAGAGAATTAAAGAGCATATTGAATGTCAGTGTTTTCTTTTTAGACACAAATGCAACTATTTAATAGGGATGATACATTGTTCTGCCTTTTTTCTTCTACAAACGCAACTCTAAACATGTCTGACAGATTTTATAAGGAAAAAAAATAACAATGTCCAACATAATGACAGATTTGGATTTATACTCTATTATACTACTAAAGATCTTTAACCTTTCCATGTTGAATTTTCTCTGTATCTTATGTTTCTGTCCATACATCAGCATAAGTAAACCAGTGTTTAATGCAGATCATGTATTTGTACCTTCATGCACCTGACTTCAGTGCTTTTTGATTGGGCGCAATAATCCCAGTCAGGCCCGCTCACTCAGTTGTTCCTTCCTCCATCTTGTTTTCTTCTTCTCTCAAGGTTGACTTCCCAACATGTGATGTCAAACAATCAGTTTACATTGGCAAGATGTTGGCAAGTGTTGCACTAACGGTTGTACTTTGATTTAAGATGTATTAATGAAATGACGAAATCACTTCATAAAGAATTAAAAGTTTAAATCAAGGTTAAGGTTACTCCTAAGTCTTTTGTCCAGAGTTTAGACAAGAACTGATTCAGTTTGCTGGAATGCACGCGTCACAGGATGTTCTGTACATGGGATGTCCGGTCTCTTGTTGTTATTTCTTTCCATAGCATTTTAACTAGTCCCCACGCTGGTCACACATCAGATTTCTGTCTGCACTGGCACGTTTACAGTGTCTGTTGCTATTCCTTTTGGGTTTTGAGTTAAGGGAAGGAACTCAAGCCTCTCCTTAGCTGGGTCTGCCTGTTATTAACGGTCTACTACCCAAATTGTTGTGCAACTAATTGGTATTGGTTCATTTGTTTTAGGGTTGTTTCAGGGGCTCAGTACACTTGTAATTGACACACAGGCGAAACCACACATGGACACACACTGTCTTGTGATCCTAACGTTTTGGAGGGTTTCGTCAGCGTAGGGCAAAGAGGAAGTATATGTCTGGTTAATGATTCCCGCTGGGTTAAAGCAGACAGAGTGGACTATTAAGGGTTCAAGATAAGGCAAAGAAACAGACTTAGCGGCACTTGGAACGCCGCCTGCGTGAATTAGACAGAGTCGGAGATTTTTAAAAGAGCAGCTGAGATCTCACAAACATCGCTCCCTTACCCAGCAGACAAGTTTAAATAGTTATTAAGATTGGCAGAGAATGCCATGGTGTGTTAACCTGTACTCTTTCTAAGCAGTATGTAAGAGCAGCCAGTTTCCTTCTGGATCTTAATAAGCGTGATGTAAGAGAGGCCCATTTCAGGGCTCTGGATCCAATAGTAGCGTGTAATTACCTTTAAGACCTGCTCCCTATGCTAAAGGATTAGCCGTAATCCATAACCAAAGCCATAACTATTGCTACGCTGCGTTAATTCCAGTCAGACGCATGCATCATGCAGTTCAGTTACTAGGATGCCGTCTGTCTTCATCTTCGTCCTCGTTCACCCATTTCACTTCCACTCCGCTCCTCTCTCACCTTCTCATTTCAAATTGAAGTTGTTAAGCTTTATGCCCCTCCATCTGTGATGACAGAATTGGACAGCAGTTTTCCTGTTGTACACAATCCAAAACAGAGCAAGAGTAAAAGTGATAGAGGGAATAAGAGTGGAGGAGAAAGAGACAGAGAGAGAGTGAGCAAAAAAAAAAAAAAAAAAAAAAGGTGGAGCAGGATTAATATCCTCAAAGGAGAGGTGCATAGGAGCAGAGGTGCTGTTGGTTTGAAATAGAGCTTAATATCCTGCTTTTACTGCTGATGGCAATGGGAACCTGTGTGTGTGTGTGTGTGTCTGTTGAGTCTATTTTCTCCTTGTTGATGTTGTCTTTGGAGAAGAAGGATGGAGGTATAAAACACATAATAACTCAGAAAATACCTTACGCATGTGAGTATGTTATTAGCATTTAATAGGCTTTTTTAAATGTCTCCCTGCATTGATACACATGTAGAGCAGGTCTGCTTGCTTCTAAAAATCAACATGTCGATTGTTACTTCTATGCAATCTCATGCTTACGTGACGACAATTCTGCTGCATTTTTAGTAAGCCGGGAGAGTTAAAGTACTCCCGGTTTCTCCCTAAACTCTAAATGATAAGACCATAATCAACATTACAAACTAAACTATGCACAAAAATACTCGTGTGTAGGAGGGAATGATTAACCAGTGGAAAAAAATACTTCAAAAACAAAAAAGCAGGAGCCAAAAAAAAAAAAAGAAGAGATCCAAACTTAGTTGTGACAAAAAAAAAAGATTGTGCTTGTCCTGAGAAAAGGGCCTCACTTTGTTGTTGGGGGACATTTTTAGATTCAAACACTCTAATGACAGCAAGTAGACATGACAGCACAAACTACCTGAAATGCCACCGTGCCACACAAATAAATATAATCTGTCTACGCGGCATCAAAATACCTGACAAGCTCTCGGGGATTACATTTTTTTAAACCTTTATTTACCTTTACTTTTCTCCACAAAACCAGATCAAAAACATGATCTTTTGGCCACTGAGCACCTTCAGTAGAGCAGCTGGAGGGCTCACAAAGGTACCAGACTGAATAGCAGTGGATACAGAGAGGGGCCGATACAGAACACCCAGAGTCCAGAATATTGTGCCCCTTTCTCCACCCAGACTTATTCTTCTGATATTATCCTGAGCCATCTCCTCTAACCCGACTCACAGAGAAGAGAAAATTGTATGTCAGTCATAAGTAAGTAAATTGTTTGCCCAGCATCAGCCCTTTTGCCAGACATCGATATAGACATGGACGATCCTGCGAAACCCTGGATTATGTTCAACGATACGCTGCCGTTTGTCTACACATCCAGTGTGTACTGTCTTTCCTCCTCGCCGCACAGAGGGCATGATACTTAATACGCTAGAGCAACGTTGACACTGGAAGCAGATCCAATATTGACACGCGGGTACTAGAATTGCGCAGCCCGCATATACATATAATAAGAAATCATATTTGAAGTCCTTGTGAGTATCTGAATTGTGTGTGCATCCTGTCGGGACTTTTTTAATTGTGCAAAATACATATGCTGCTCTTATCTCACACCATAGCGTCCGGCCTAAGTGAGCACTGATGAATAATGCCAACCTGTTAAGTGGCCCATTGACCTGCGCGTGTGTGTGTGTGAATTGGTGACGAGTGCTTGTTCTCAACGGTGAAGAAAAGCCTGTTGTAGGTCACCTCTGTGATAGCTCCAGCTCTCCTTATCACTATTTCACTCTGTCTATCTGTCCTTGCCTATCACTCTTCCTCTCTATCTCTCTCTCCCTCTTGCTGCCACTCACTCACCTTTTCAATCTTCCTTTCCAAACTTCACATCCCCTCCTCAAGGTTATCGCACATCAACTACTAAAATAGTCTGTGTGTGTGTGTGTGTGTGTGTGTTTAAGTGTATTATTTTCAGATGCTAGACCACCGTAAAACATCAAAGTCACTTTTGTCTTGTACTGTCTCTACCTCACCACTTAAACATTTCAGGGTCTGCTGATTGCCTCTGTTTCTCTGTCTGTTTCTCTCTCTCTCACACACACACACACACACACACACATCTAAAAAGCACATGAAACCATACAAATGCACACTGCCGCAAAATGGTACGTGTCAGCTGGTTTACATCAGATCAGAGGCTGATTGGGAAAATGGCCATGCCCTCAGTGCTCGCACACACAATGAGGCACGTTGCCTTCTCCCTGCCCTCTGGATAATTAATTTCCCAGATCGAGCATGTCCCACCATAAAGTGCTCTCCCCCCTTCTTGTGTCGCACTCAATCTGTTCCTCCTCTCTCCTGTGTCTCTGCGGAGCCTGGCTCATTTCAGTTCCCCTGGCCTTTGATTACGTTAGCCCAAAATGTCAGAGCAAGGGACATCACCTTGTACAACCTCTGCCTCTCTCTCTCTCTCTCTCTCTCTCTCTCTCTCTCTCTCTCTCTCTTTATTTCTCTTATATCTACATATTTTTTATCTGGTTTGGAAGATACACCTCAGAGTCCCCCCCCCCCCCACTTAATCAAGGGACTGTCGAGGTCCCTGTAGTTCTCACAGCTTTTAATTTGTTAATTCTCAGCCCACCACAGGCCACAGCAACAGTCGCTCTTTTGTTTCCCTCCTCCAGTGCGTGTGTGTTTCGAGTGCTTCATTTGGTATGTTGTTTATTACATTAGTTTTGACACTCTGCGTGACCCCAGTGAGGTTGGCTGTGTGCTTTGAAGATGAGAATAGTGTGTTAATCAATCAGACAGTGAGCCCAGGTCAGACAGGCATCAGGAGTTAAGTGACATCCACATGGTTGCTCACTGAGGTCAGCAGGTCACTTTACACAGTTTTTACACTCCTGCGTGTGTTTATGTGCTCACGCATGCAAACGCTCTCCCATGAGAACATTTCCCGTGAGAGAACGGAGCCCAGAACGATACACGATATTGATTCATGTCCTCCACGTTCATCAGTAATTATGATTAAGAAAGGGTTGTATTGAAATAATGTATATTCAACTTTTTATGTGACTGTTGGTACTTTGGTACTTAAAGCACTGAATGCCTTACTGCCTTACTGCCTTAACTGATTTGTGACACTGACCACCATGCCCTAATACATCAAGGCGTATTAAAGGGGTTGCGATCATACCATTTAAACATCTCAGACATGTTCTCACCATGTGTATATTGTACTACTGCCCAACCCCAGTTACAGTATTAGGGGAGGGGGAGTACATGCGTCACTGTTGGCATTTATCTAACCAAACACAGCAGAATTAAAAACCTCTTTCTTGCATACGCATGTCAGTATCAGTAAGAGCGTTGGCTAAAATGGGACAGAGAAATACAGATTGCTACACATTCTTGGAACTTCCTCGGTTTAAAAAGATGAGAAGTGAAAAGGGGTTTTCTTTTGGTTTTGGGCAAACAGCAGCACGCAGAAGAGGGCAAAGGCGAGGCCAAGTTTTTAAATGCAACACAAAGAACCAAGTGAATGTCTTTCACATTGGACATGACAGTTGTGCTCTCTGGAATACATCAGCTACAATAAGCCCTTTTTTTTTTCTATTGTCCCTGTTGCCATATTTATACACACACTGCATACGTACTGCACACACAGTGCCTCACAGTGAATCTTTACCATATACCATCACTTCTTTCTTAAGCATTCTGTCTTCATCAGCAGCTAAAATATGGTGTATAGGGTTACAGCAGACAGGCACGGGGATGGATTCAGAGCAATAAGATAGCAGTAATGGCACACCATCATTTAGGAGAATGTAATAAGTGAATATCTAATAAGCCTGTAAAAGATGCTTAACCTCTGAAGCTCTGAGGTCAGGTATTGAGATAGGAGAATAAGCTGATTAAGAAAGGTTTCTTCTCACGTTGCGGTCATCACAGGATTGACCAACTCCTGACCCCACTGTTAAGAGTGCGGTTACCTTAGCCCAGAACCGCTCCTATGTTTGGATAAATCCGCTATTTATGGTGTTTGATAACAGCTTGTGCCTGATATGGAAAAGTAATAGGTTATGAATCTCAGTCTGGAGATAATGTAGGAGTTAATGGAACACCGAAGATTTAGAGTTTTTACTTGGTTGTTCACCTTTGCTCCACATTTGTCACTTTGGTTCCTTACTGAAGGCTCTGGGCAGTGTCTTACGCCGTAATTCTAATATTTAGGAAGGTCTTAGTGAAAGAACTGCAAGGCATACTGCTGTGAGCGGTTGCAGGATCTGGTTTTCACATAGGGATACCATTCCTAAAGGCACTAAATGGTCCGTGACAGTCTTTATATTGATCTGCTGATTGATTTGCTGTTCGGTGATTGATTGACAAGAAGATATGTTGGTTCAAATCCCGCGAGATGCTTAACTAAACTGAAGCAATTGGTTTTAAATGTGATCCCCACCTGTTTCTCATACGATGACATAGTTTTATCCCCGAATGACAGACTTGGTAAAAGACAGATGAAATGTGCCATACTCAGAATGAATGATATCCAGGATTTAAGGTCAATCTCTGTCTCTCTCTGCTTCTTTTCACACTAAAAGGGGAGTGCGCGCACACACACAGACGGATCCTAAAGCCATTTTCAGGCAGGGCAGCAGAGTGTGTCCTCATTACCGTCTGTGAGTGTGTAGTCACCACTCAGTCACAGTTCCGGCTGCCAGAATGGGATTTTCCCTTCTTTTCTCCTCTGACTCTTCCACCTCTTTTTCACCTTAACTTCTCTTGCATATCGCTTCATCTATTTCTTAGACAGAAAATCATTATCAGTCAGGAAAGACAATTTCCTGCTCCTATGGTCCCACATGCAGTGCCAGTCAAAAGTTTTTGAAAAACATTTCAATATTTTAACTCTGTGTAATTTTCAGTTTTTAGCAGATACCCTAAAAAGCAAATTGATATATTTTAACTGTTTTTTAAAGTTTTATTTGAAATGGTGTGGTTGTAATTAAATAAGTGTGAATCAATTTTAGCCGCCACCTATAGCCGTCAGCATGCTGCATACATTAATAGCTGAAGCTAACACTCGCCATGTGTAGTAACATAATGTAGCTTTAATTTGTTGGCCTTTCCAGTAGACATGCCTTCAACGTAGTGCTATATACACTGTAAGAGTCTCATTATACAAAAGTGTAGATGTGGAGAAATGTCTCACACTCACTTAACAGTCATCAGGGGAGGCAAATGTCACCTCACAAGGGACAAAAGGCTCGCATTGCTCAAATGAAAGATTGTCTGACAGAGAATTTGTGCATGATGTACGTATGCTGCAAAAGCATTAGGACTTATTATGCTATCAAAAGACACCAGGGAAACGGAAGAGCTCTGTTTGAAAATCATCTGACAGATGTTTTCCAATAAAATAAAAGCTTTTTTTCTCATTTCTGTGATATCTAGGTCTGCTCATACTTTACAATTACATCATTTTTAAGTGTATTTAACTAAACAGAACAATCCCAGAATAAGTATTCATGTGTGACTATACAAAAATGTTTTTTTCACTTACTGTTCCACTGTTTCGTTCTGTAAAGAATGCAGTAGCACCGTGTTTCCACACAAAACCAAACAATAAGACAACTCTTTACATGGTTTTGTTTGTGTGTTTGACCAGTAACTTGCAAAACAAAGGCGCTGGGCTCAAATTGGACTCTCGATTTCTGACAAGGTTAACAAAACTGTTCGACTGCAGTTAAAAGGTTTTCACTGAAAGCTCCTCTCCTTTGCAGAAGTAGCCAATGATTTCCATTTGCCACCGGCAGTAGCTAGAGTTTACAGTCTCCTGATAAAGGATCAAAGAGGGAGAGAAGCAGCACACACAAATACATACACCCACACGGTTATTAGACTGTAATAGCAACCAGATGAACTTGTTGATAAGTGCTAAACAAGTTCAAACAGCCCAACACTTGGTTCGTTCTGACAAGGGCATTATCTGACCCTACAGTTTAGCAACTTTTAGAGCTTAAGAAAATGTTTATGGCTGTTTGGGATTCTCTTTGTCCACACAGTTATCTCAGACTAGACTATAAAGTCTGAAGCCTGTGAGTCAATAATTCATATTAGGAAGGTTATGTGCTTAGGTGAGTGCGGCACAGTAATCAGAAAATGCATGGACAATGTATTCACTTGCACTTTTTATACATTCACTGTGGCGGGCACCTGTCTTCCTCTATCCTCTCACTTTGTCAGGTTGAAAGACGTTAAGTAGAAGGGGAAGAAAGAGGGATTGGAAGTTGGTGGTGGGAGAGCAGAGGGAGCTCTGTTGTGTGGTTCAGTTAATAATGAAGCTCTGCTTTTTCATTTGATCTCCCTGTTCCTCAAAAAAAAAAAAAAAAAAAACCTCCCAATCGCTCTGCAAGGAGGTTTTAACAGCACCAATATGTGTGTCTTAACATCAGACGAGAGGTCTGATCCCAGGTAATCGTATTTGGGATCATGTGATTGGACATGACAAGGGGCGCAGGGAACCATTCGCCTACTTGACGTCTTTCCAGCCTCGCGTACACACACAGACACACACACTCCATTTTTAGAATTCTTTGCCAGGTCACCGCTCTCAAAAAACAACATGGCTACTCAGTGTGCTGTTCACCCATCTGGCCTGATCGAGCTTCTTCCCCATGGTGCTGTTTTACATGAAACATTGTGTAACTTCAAAGACACGTTACTGCCTGTTTAACCATAATGTGCCATTATGCATGGCATCCAAGAGCATGCCGGAGTACAAAAGGAACCACATGTGGAGCACTTCAAGTGCTCAAAGCTATATATTACATATGTTACTTACTGTACACAAGATCATTCTGTGTGTGTGTGTGCGTGTAGAGGAGACCCTACATTACATAGCTCTATCTGGACAGGAGGAATGAGAGCTAAATACATGCACTTGATTCAAAAAGCATAAGATTATTCATTTCCCCTCTGCTGTGGGAACAAACTCCCTCTCCACAGTGTAAGCCCACACTCGCACAGATGCACAGACACACACAGGCACTCGCAGGCACACACACACACTCTTGGACAGCGAATCTTGCCCAGCGTTCAGTAACGTCAACAATCTGCTGATTGCATGTTATTTAATACTGTAATATGCGGAGGTATTTTGAAAAGTGCTGTTGATTCAAGTGATTCAACATGCAAAAAAAAAAAAAAAAAGTTTGTAAAGATTAATTCTTCCTTCCTTGCCAAAGTGGAGACGTTTGAGTGTCAAGCTTGTTTGCGGAAAAAGTTTGAAGTGAAATGGATTTTTGCAAATGAGAAAACAACATCAGGGCTAAGTAACTATTTGAAGGTGCTGTCAAAGGCTTTCTCTGTCTTTACCCTCCTCCTTTCATCTTTCTCTCATCCCTCGCTCGTCCTCCTCCCTTCCCACTCTCATTAGCGATGGCTGTGAGAGAGTGGAGAACAAAGCCCAGGCCCTGCCAATCGATCACCGAGCAGCACTATCAATCGACTGGTGGAGCGCAGGTCCCCTCCATCTGTCCAACGATTGACGGGTCAAAGATGGATGAGGAAGATTGTTGCGTGTGTTTTGTGTGTTAATGCAACAGAGAACGTCTTTATTTGAGATAGATTGCAGAAGATTTAATCTCACCTAGTTTGTCAGCTGCACATTTTAATTTGTACTCTGCTGAAAAATGTATTCACAGAGTATCAAACGAACGACGCGTGTGAGGTGTGGTGTGTGTGGAGGTATGTATTCACACATGCTCCGAGGTGTAACAAAGCCCCCAGACACTGACAGATATTTGTTTTGGTGGATACTCTTTACCCTGGCACTGTGTTTCTGCCCTGGCAGCAGTAAACACACACACACACACACACACACACACACACACACACACACAGGCAGAATTAAATCATACACTGGCATGGAGTCACACTTTACCCTGGCACGATGTCACTGCCTTTCAGTGCCGTGACTCATGCCAACGTTTTAATGGATGAATTCTGCAACAGTCTAAACAAGCATGGGCGTGTGTGTGTGTGTGTGTAGGATTTGTGCGTGCGTGTGTGCTTCAGCGTCTTACACTATGTATGCGTGTGTGTGCGCACTTTCAAGGTGTTGTGTAAACATTTGAATTATGTGTCACAGCTGGTCAGATGACTTGCCCTGGTTTCTTGTCGAATTTCTGTGCGTCTCTCCGGGAGAACGGCACTGCCACATTTGCATGGGAGAGGTTGTCAGACTAACACCTTTTCTCGTTTCTCTCTCTCTCCCTCGTTCCCCACCTCCACCCCCACCCCCGCCTCCGTCTTTCTCCTGTGTCCGCAGCTCTGATAGCCATAGGCCAGTATAGCAGCACCATAGAGACCGTGGATGCCGGCTGGTGTAAGGACATCACAGACCAGGGAGCCACACAGATCGCTCAGAGCAGCAAGTCCCTTCGCTACCTGGGCCTCATGAGATGCGACAAGGTAACGGGGCTCAGCCCGTAATGTCTGCTGCTGTCTGATCTCCATGCCGTGGGCGCAAAAGCCTCACGTGGATACGTTTTTTTAGGCAAAGCAAATCAGATTTTGTGTCCTGCAAAACAGTATAAACATTTGAGATTTTTGTCTACAGGAAGAACATGCTGTTTGATCTTTTGATTGACAGAAAACTAATCTGCAAGAATTTTGATAATTATTTCTTCATTTTATTTATTTATTTATTTATTTTGGTTTAATTGCCAAATATTTGCTGGTTTCAGCTTCTACGATTTGAGTTTTTTTTTTCCATTCTCTCTTTAATTTTGTAAATCTGTAATTGTTTTCTGGTTATTTGGAATCTGGAATCTGAAGTCTCGGTCAAACAAAATAAGCACAGATGTCATCTTGGACTCTCGGAAATTGCATTTTATGGACTAATGACCAAATTATTAATAATTATAATTAGTTCCAATCCCTCTTGCTTTAATGCATCTGTGACCACCCTTTTCTTTTTGTGCTCTGAATGTGCACACGTCTGATTGCACACCTGTTACCATTGTAAGTAGAACTAAATAATAGAATATGTTTTGCTACCACGAAAACATGTATCATTAATAATGCATGTTGAAAATAATGAGAACTATAAAAATACAATATAAAAAAATACTTTAAATCTAACATTGCTTCTGCTCAGTGATGCAACAATGCATACACATTGACCAAGATACTTTCAGGACATAAATGGTATATAAAAATGTCTGTTAGCTGACACATTTCTGTCATCTTATGGTTTATATATATTGCTCAACTGTAGTACACACACATAAACACAGAGACATTATTAAACACATACACATCAACCCTCAACAGACCCAGGTTATGGCAAGTGGCCAATTAAAAAGCATCCAGACGAAAGCATGGAGAGAGCTAAGCCACCACCACCTGTGCCCAGTATGTCTATGTGATGCATGTTTGAGTCAGCTTGTTGGGTGATAACAGAAGTAAAGTGACATAATGACCCCTCTCAAACCTGCTTTGAGATGCCTCTGGGTCTGAGGGACGATCTTTCCAAAGTCACCCTTAAACTCTCATCTGGCCTCTTACCCGTCCAATCACAAACTTGATGGAGGCACATTTAGGTGTAGTGCCATGGAAACAACTCCACCCACCTTTTTAATTGGTTCAGTATAGTCTCTGCTAGACAGATGCATCCACTAAGTGTGGGATCATTCAGCCTGACATGAGTGGGATGAGGACAGACAAGGAATGGAAAGCAAACAGCTGGCTTAACCTAAAAAAGTTAGAATGCACTGATATTGTATAGCCTGGTGTATTGTACAGCGGCCTGGTACAAAACACAGACCGTAATCCCAATGCTGGTGGGCCTCCATATGGTGAGTGTAACAGTATGTTTTAATGAGCCTTTTGTCTTCAGGTTGAGGCTAGATTTTACATTTGGGTTTTGGGCTGAACAAATTTAAAAGCTCTCTGCTGTGCAATAAAAAAGTACAAGTAGAAGTTGGCAGTGAGGCAAAGGAGGGAGGAGAGATTTTGACTTATAGTCGAGGCCTTTCACCAGGTTGGGAACTCATCATTTTTATTTCTTCATTATAAAATCAGTGATATCTGCGTGTCGCGGCCCGAAGGTTGACCTTATGGATTTCTCTGATAAAAATGCCTACCCGGAGATCGTTAAGTGCGACAAGAACATCGGTGTATCATATTTATCTATTTATACTGTAATAAAATTAAAACATATGAGGGTCTGACAGTGACCCCATATGTAAGGTCTCAGTGATGAAGCGGTGTACTCAATTCACATTATTGCGGACATGAATGTGTATCTATCATATTTATCTAGGAGTAATAAAGAGCAACTGCATTACATAGCAGGTGATCACTTAGATTCCATTTTCATTTAGTCCCCCCCCCCCCCACCTCGCCGACTCCGTGACCCAACAATCGATATCTACAGCCATGCTAATAAAAGTCTGTTCTGGAATGACCTACATCTTCACTGGAATAACAATTTTTCTTAGTTTCTCTACACTGTACGCTTTCATGCTCCTGCCTTCCCAATAAACAAATTCACCCACCCCTCTGCTCTTATTTATCTATCCACCTCTCTCCTCAGATGTGATATTCATACTCTTAATTTAGCCTCGAGGAGGAAAAGGTAAAGAGCTTTTCTCCCTCTGCTCTAATGTGGGAATGTGGGGATGACACAGCTAAATACAGCTCTAATTGGTGCTATTAGAGTTGTAATGGAGTGTGAATCAAGCAGAGAGAAGAGTTTGACAGTTTCCAAGGTCAGGTGCGTTACCAGCGCCGAATCACAAAATTAATTCGCTGCATGCTTGCCCCCTTCACCCATTTTTCTGTCTTCCCTCTTTCGTGCCCTAAAATTGTGTTTAGCATTGCAAATGAGCTCGGGGGCACCGGTGAGGATTGGTTAGGCTTGCGCGGGGGGGAAAAAAAAGACCAGCCCACAGCACAGCTACTTTCTTTGTTGTTGTTGTTGTTGACATTGTTTTTCATTATATGAGGCTAGGAAGAGAGTAACAGTAGATAAGGTCAGGTTTCAAGAGGAGGCAGAGAGAGGAATAGGGGTAATACGCAGTTCGCTCAGAGGGAGAACGAATAAACAGAAATAGGTTGTTATTACTGAGGTCACGGCGAAAATGAGAGCTACAGAGCGAGTTAAAGAGGTAAAAAGGTGAGAGGCAGAGATGGACCAGGGGAATTGTGGTTATCTACAAGTCAGCCTACGGGCAGCAGTGACCATGCTCTGCCTTCTCCTCACCTCCTACTCTACTCTCTCTCCTCCCCTCCATCCCTCAAACCTTCCGCTCTCCTCTAGACATTCTTCGGCTGCCTCAAATAAAGATTAGTGCTTCTGTTTTTTTTTCTCTGACATTTGATTTGATTTTTTTTTCGTAACATATTTTACACTTCTGCATTTATTGTCGCTGGCGCTCCCCCCTCTCCAAACACAACTTGTAGCTCTGTACTGTTTGATATCTACAGGGTCAGCAGTGACTGTTGGCTGATTTGAACTTGTGATTTTTCCAGTGTGAAACTGATCATTCAAACCTCTGCCCACACTGCTGCTTCACTTCTTCTCTTTGCTGAGTTGCAGAGTTTTTTTTTTTAAAAAAAGACAATAAATAAAAAATAGAAGTTGCAGTTTAAAGTGCTTTGACCACTGCTTGGTGAAAAATTAGAAGTAGGTTTCACAGTGGTCATAATGTGTGTCGCATGCTGTGTCTTTTATATGAATCAAATCAATATCTTAAAGTACTTTGTAAAATTGTATTCAGCATTAGCCATGCATTCAATTTGGTTCCGATTTTTTTTTTCCCTGTTTTGCATTTGACATTTCAGGCTCTCACTGTGTTGTATCGTGCTTTATTTGTGTATCACAACAGTAAAATCCAGAGGCATGTCCAATTCAATCTCGGGGCAAACTAATCTTATCTCTGCACTTAATGCAGTTCTGGGAAACGCAGAAGCTCGGGGATAACTCTCAATTCCGCAAGGTTCCAACATAATGAAAGTCTTGTGCAAATTACTTAACTTTAGATTCCTTTCAGCCACAGCTCCTCTTTTTTTATGTTGACAAATCCATTTGAATTTTTATCCTCATGCCTCATTTTATTAAATTCTCCGTTGTTTAATATAAAGCGTAGCCGCGCATTCTTAGTGCATTCGTTTTCTTTCTTCAGCCTAGTGCTGACAGCATGAGTGACCAGCATTAAGGTCACCGGCGCTTCCTCTTCGGTGGCGTAGAGTACATGATGTGCTTGTGTGCTCTTAGGTTGTTTGAGAACTTCATAGAAGATCACTTTATGTAAAAAAAAAACATAAGACGAGGAGGAGATGGTTCCAGGAAAAAACTACTTTGCTGTAGAATGTGTTCTCTGCTAAATTTGGGTGGTATTTTGACATGGTTGAGCTTGATAGATTTTAATTGGTTTAAGGCTCTTAACTTGACCTATAAGTACCCCAATTTATACAGCTCAATCCCAGGATCTACACACTTGAGAAATCATCTCAATATTTACCCACCAACCAGCTACTCTGCGAGCCAACATACTGTGGCTAAGGGGGTCGTGGACAGTGGCCCCAACCTGAAATAATTTAGCTTTGCCTACCAACCATGAATGTTTGCATCGTGAAAATAAATTGTTATATACACTTACACACAGTGGCCTGCTTTGGCAAGTAGTTATTTCTTGTGAGAGCTGTGTTGACAGTGTTTTAGACATATTGCAAATACTCCAGAGTTAATATTACCCTTACAAGGACTTTGCTTGGTTTCCAGTCAGGATGTATATGTTGCAGGAATTAAGTACAAACTGCAACACAGAGGTAGAAAAAAATATGCTGGGAATAGAGGTGATTATATCGAAGTTAAAAAAACAAAAAAAAAACAGACTACCTCTAATCACTATTAGGGCTAGCCTAAGCCTGCCCGTCTCTGTTTTACAGATGTTCAGGTAAATTCTACACCCGACATTTGGCTATTTAAAATAAATCATGGTTTGATTGTCTCTCTATTTTTTTTTTCTTTCCCTCCCTCCTCCTCAATTTTTTTTCCCTTCTGCCCCCTAAAGCTTCCTCCCGCACGAACTGACGTGGAGTTAGGTTTCAGAGTGGGTTCTGTCAGTTTTAGACAAATACAGTCTTGTGATAACCTTGACACACAGTGTGGACAGCCCAGTCAGCCCTCCATCTGAGCGGCGCAGCTCGGGCCTGTGTAAATTTATTTGGAATTGTCAAAACGCTGGGAATTTTAATGTAACAGCTTCCCCGAATGTCACAGGACTTAGAACGCGTAGAATTCATTTAAGAACTGTTAACAGGATCCATCTGGCTCTCCTCATGTGGAGTTGTGTGAAGGATCGATTTCCACCGTCACAGTTTATACAAACGTGCTTCCGTACTGTATACATTTTACTGCCAGGCAGCCTGAATTTTGTGTCTGCAGCCTTTTGGACTGATATAAGAAATTAGTTAACTCTTTAACTCTATACAAACGCAGACCCGGGACAAGCACAGATCTGTGCTGGGGAATATTTTCTTATTTAGACTCTCCTTCCAGTAGCTGGGCGATATAAATTTGTAATGCTATGGAATTTGTGCGTTTGACTTTTTTACGTCCCTCCACATCTGTCTGAAGGATTTCCTTTGTGTCTCAGTGTGTTTATACGCGCCGAAATGCAACATGTCTGTGCGCAACTGCGTGTGTTCTCTGAGAGGAATTTATGTTATTTGCTGTTAACACAGCTCATAATGGAGCATTGAAATCAGAACCCCTCCAGGCCTGGGCGAATGGCGTGCTCCGCCTGCTTCAAATGATTACATCCCTCTACCCTCAGGGCCAAACGACCCCCCGTTCTGGGGAGAAAGAATGCGATTGATCCAGACTCACCCAAAAATAATCAAATCAATTCATTTTGTCCTCTCTCAGCTATGACTGTATGTGCCAGTCTTTGAAGTACTCAGCTGAAAGACACAAGGAAAAAGTGCCTTAATCTTCTGAAAAAAACGGATCCTTTTCGCCTTGCATATGTCAGTGCATGTGTCTCGGAGAAGCCCCGCTCCCCAGCGAGCCTACTGTTAAATGTTAGGTCCTCTCTGTGGGAGGAATTCATCTTTCTACACTTCCACAAGCACAATGGAACATTATGTATTAATCCAGGCAAGGCTTTGGAGCGGTGAAACTCAGTTCATTGGCGTCAGAGGTAATTTTCAGCTAAAATTATAGCAATGTTGTAACAACATTCTGCTCTTTGGACTGGCCAGACCCAGAGACGCACAAACGCACATAAACATGTCATTTTTTTCCAAATGCTGATGCTGTAACATTTATAGGTTTATAGGTCCAATCGCAGGGACAGGGATCCAGTGGGAGGCTTTATTGATTTGAGCAGAAACACACTGTACTGGTGAGCAGTGTGACTCATTGCGCACCTTATCCTGACACTGTTTTCATATGTCTCCTATATGTGTTATGTCGCTGTTTTCTATAATGGGCCCTCCCGGCTACTCCGTGAATATTAAGAGCCTTCATCCTCTGTTGATGAATCACTTTGGGGATTTTAATCTCACTCAGCCTCAGTGGAATGTTTTCTTAAGAAGCATTTTCACAGCTTGCCCAAACGTACCTCTTTTTCCCTCCCATCCTGTTGTCTATTCCCTCCGCTTTCCCTCTTCTCTTGTCTCCGTTCTCTCCGTTCCACATCTTTTTCACCCCTCTCCTCTCGTCTCATCTACCTTTTTTTTTTTTTCTCTCGTGCTGCTTCTTTTCCACTACTTCATTAGAGTGAAAACAAATGGGCAGTCCAGGTGGTGGAAGAGAACGGGGAGCAAACTCACACCGTCAGCACGTAGCCGGACTAGGAAAATAATGACACTGACTGCTACCGGCCCCCTTAAGGGACAACCGGTAGAGAGAGTGAAAGTTATCACAGCAATGGAGGAGAAGGTAAAAACGAGGGGTGGCCTTGAGGAATAAAAGAATTTAAAAAAGATTTAAGGAATGACAGAAACTGAGAGAGAAAATAAAAGTAAAATTTGATAAAAGGAAACAATAGAGTGGATGCTGGCTAATCCGTTTACCAACCCCCCCCCACTTCCTCCCTAAAAAAGAAGTGTTTCGTGTAAGCAGTTTTGAAGTGTGCTCCCATTACCTGAACTGAGGTGGAGTGGCGTTTGGGGAACAGGTATGAGCACCACTGCACCACCCCCAGATAGAGCAACCAGACAGACCTTGTTAAAAGAACAGACATCCCAATCAATATGGCCGTTCCACCGGTGCATCCAGCTGCCGGGGACTATACACAGATAGGCACGGCACAGCAATTTGCAGACATAAACAAGGGCCTAATTGTTCAGGGCCTGGAGGCTTGGAGTGAGGAAAACAAAGATGAAGTATAGTGAAGAGTTAAGAGGCGTTTTAAGTCTCGTTTAGGAAATGAGAGTTTGGGAGTTCAGCAAAACTTTCTTTGATGAGTGTTGTTATTGTGAACGGCGGGGATCCTTCGTTTAAAGGCTCCTAAGGCGAAGGGGAATTAGGAGAAAAGATCCTGCATGCACAGCATCAAGTGGAAGATAGACAGGTTCTCTGTTTCCTATTTTCCGGGCTTTGGTCCGACTTGAATGTTCAAAGTCGAGTAGAGTAGTCTGAAAGAGTCATTTGCTATTTGTGATTTTCAGTGTAATCTTGGAGCCTCATCCCACACAGAAGAGCCGTATTGATTGGCAGTCTTAACTGAAGCTGCCTCCTGATCATCCCTTCATCTTGTTTCTAAAGGGCAGGAGCAAGGGACAGTGAAGGAGAGAGGGTGAAATAAAGTGAGACACTGACAGAGTTCACTGAGTATCTGAAGGGAATCTCAGAATTGCCCTTCAACAGAAATCTGCCACACACACACACAAACCTGACCTCACCTCCCTCGCGCACACTCCTGCATTTCTTTGCCTTCTCCCCACCTTGTCGTCACTTTATTTTTGCCCCTCTTCCCTCCTTTTTGTTTCTCGCTTTCTCCCTCCCCTCGCCCTCCTCCGAGCAAGGACAGCCAAGGTTGTCTGAATTTTGGATGCCGCTCACATCTTTTGTTCATTCAATTAATTCATTCAAGTTGCCCCCTCTGTCTTGTCTTTCAGCCTTCCCCCTTTCTCGCCCTCCCCTCCTGCTCCTCCCTCATCCAGTGCTGTTTACTCATCATAACGGAGGTCAACATAATCTCATGGAGTCATGGGCAGACAGTAGACAAAGACTCAGTGTGGCTTGGATACTCAGACATGCCAGTCCTGATATGTTTTTGGGCAATAACTAATGTTCATCTGCATGTGTTTCTTTTCCTTTGCCCAAACATTGAGAAAGACAGCAGGTGGTCACAGCCCATTTTTAGCCTGCAGGCACAGTGTCTGACTGCGTTGCTGATGAATTAGCTATTTAATGCTAATGACAATGTAGCTCCATTCACCGAATGCTATGTCTGTACAAATTTAATACATCCAGACGAGCTTTGGAAATTTTTGTGGAGGGATCGATGAAGCCTCTGATTGATGTCCAGCTTTCTAATTGATTGGAAAGGCCGAAGCCAATAGATGTAAAAGCTTTGAATAAGTTCTCCTGTTTTGCAGAGGAAGTGTGCAGCCAGAAATAGTGTTCCTATGACCTTTGGCTGCTCGGTGAACACTTGAGGAAAAAGAACAATTTTCAGCCGAGAGCTAGAATTCAGAACAAAACAGAGATACAGATTTATCAAGCTGTCAAGATGTGTACTGACAGAAGAGAACAAAAGGCTTAAATCTGTGTACACAGTGTTGTTGACTGAGCGTTTAAATACAGAAGAGCTTGACTTTAATTGCAGTGTTCGCATTTGATTATGCAAAATTAACCCATAATTTAGAATAATCACTCTACGTTAGGTGGTGTTCGCACGTTAGACTTACAGATGAGATCACTGAGTGTTGCTCTCTGCCTTGTTTGTAACTTTGACCCGTCCACAAATCTGATCCGAGCTTGCCTCGCTCTGAAGAGTCACGGTGAATGTTGTGTCACGGTGTTCAGGGTCACGCTGTCCTTGTTCTTTATTTATTCTAAAGAACAAGAGAGTCATGCAAGGCAAAAAAATTAAACACAGTAGCTCTGTTGTAATTCTCTTTGAGGAATTCTGCTTGTGTCTGACCTCCAGTAAGCTGCTCTGGAATTTCCTATAGTTTCTGGTGTGTGCGCGCGCGTGGACGCCCGCCATACTCCAGTGTGCTGTTTGTGGTTCGAAAACGAAGAAGTGGTTTTAGTTTACGGGTCATTCAGCCGATCTGTTATTATCTTATTGTACGTGACCCCAACTCGTCCCTGAAGTAGGAACATGAACTCACCTCTCTCTCTCTTGCTCGACACCTCTCTCTCTTTATTTCTCCAGTGCTCTTTCTCTTTCTCTCCTCTCTGCGCGTTTCAAACGATTCCATCAATTTAAACACTGCACATTAAGCTTTAGTGCAGCTAATAGACGGTCTCTTGAACAAATGGATTTGTTTTTACTACAATTTGATATCTCTGTGTCTTAGGATAGAGTCTTCATTGGTCAGAAATGTTGGACCTAATCCGAAACAGACCAGGGAAAAAAAAACTGATTCAATTAAATGAATATTAATAGATATAAATAATCTAAAAAGGACTTGAGGACAGCCAGACCACATTCAGAACAAGACCCAAAGAGAATTGGATCAGATCCAAAATGTCTTTCTTCATGATGATCTCAATTTTTGTGTGATCCAGTGTGGGCCCAGTGGGACTGAATATAGTTTTGACCAGGACTTCTGGTTGAGTCCATGTTCTTGGTACCTAAGAAGTAGTGGACATCTCTACCTCGGTCTTGGAGCATTATATCCTAAAAGACAAAAGTTAATTGCTACCAGAACAACAAAGGCCACACAGCTCCTTAGTCCATCTTAGATTTTAATTAGCTTCATTTCAATTCTACCTAATAGATGTTAGCTGTGATAATGTTTGGTGTGTTTGCTTTTCTTAGATTAACAAATAAATTGCGCAAAGCCGCTTGAGTTATGGAATGTTTTCCTCCAGTCTGCAGAGATAAGAAGGCCGGTGTAGAGAGAGGGATTGGGCTGAGCCTCGTACACATTCCTTTAGTTACCTTTGTCACGCGTGATGGAGTGTGGGGTTTACAAACCTGGCCTCCAAAACCTCTTTCTCTGACCCTGTTCAGTTGAGCCCCCATTCTTCCATTTGTGTGTGCGTGTGTGAGGGTATGCACTGACACCCTGCTTTTCAGTCCTGTTGCTGTCTGATATTGTGCAGGGATGAGGGTGTGTGAGCAGGACCAGACCTTAGTTGTCGCAAGCGGTGCCTGACCTGGTTTTTTAAAAGCACATTCAGAGCCATGCACTGCAGATTTCTGTGAGGGTCGCTTGGCTTTCTGAGACTAAATCAAAATGTTTGAGCCCGGGCTTTGCTCTGTAAAGAGCAGTCTATTCCTTAAGCTTCCAAGCCAATGCATCAATAGTTCATTTAGAAATATTGAATCCTTCAGAATAAGTTTGGAGCGACCTCTTTTCTTTCTCTACACTTGTGAAATCCTCTGCTTTGCTACTCTTTCTTTTCCACTCGTTCTTCTCTCTCTTATCAGAGACGGAGAACTATCTTTCAGTTGTCCAGTCACTCGTTTAGAAACTTTACAACTGGGGCTTTTCCTCTGAGCAGTTTAAAGAAGGCTATAAATCTGGCCTGTTTAAATCCAGACTCGTCTAAGCTGCCTTTTACTAAGACCTGATGCACTGCATTCTTCTGCTGCCTAAACAGGCTTTTTAAACATTTACCCCAAATGTATTTACTGGTTGACTGATACACTCTGAACATGGGAGAGGACAGGGAACGGGGGGTATTTGTCTCTCTTTATGGGCCTGGGACTAGCAATGGCTGCCACATGGCCTAAGAAAAAAAAAATAGGAGGAAAGAAGAAGAAAAAAAAGAAAAGAAAAAGAACCCTGCAGACCTGGACTGAATTTAATGAAAACACAGAGGAAATAAAACAAATAGGACCTTTTTTTTATTATCATAGAAAAAAGACCAAAAACAAAAAATGACTTTGTTTCCTCATATTTGCATGCACATTCATTTAAATTCAGTTCCGACGTTCTTCAAAATCAACAGTTAATGTTTTATTGCTTTTCTCAGGGTCATTGTCGCTCCGTACAATGCAGCGCTCTGTGGATTTGATGTATTCAGAAGCGGAGGACACTTTTTTTTTTCTTCTCCCATTTCCTAAACTCTCTCCCTTTCCCTTTATTCCATTTCCCTCCCTTGATTGCTAGGAGCACTCAGAGGGTGTTCTCACCATGCCAGTCTAATATGATATGCATCTGCGTGTTTGTGTATCTGATTATCGATTTACGACCCTGTTCTTCTTTTTCCCACTGAGAATGTGGACTGCCGCTGCATTAGTCATCTTTACAGCGTATTTTATGGCGCTGCTTACAAGGGGAAGGCTCAGCGCTTGCGGTAAATGTATATTTTACGTGGTGATAGAGTGCATTTGCATCAGAGGGATCAGTCTTAAAAAGAAAAAGAAGAAAAAAAGAGCTCACCGTTAAGAAAGAGAGGACATGGGAGCACTCCAAGAGAGAGCGGAGGTCGGCTCGGGAACCTGCCTTCGCCTGTCGTGTAAAAGTAGAGCGGCGGTTGTCAACAAGCGCTCACAAACACACACCCTATCAGCTTATGCACGTTCACTGTACAGCATGTTCGAATAAAAGGTGCCTTTTTTGCCCAACAGCATATCAGACATACATCTTTTTGTTTTCCCCTCATCCCTCTCTCGCCCTCTTGTAAACCCTGACAACGGCACATTACCCGTCAGCATGCATTACGCCACACTTAGATCTACAGGGCAGCATCTTTGAAGTTAAAATGGGGGAAAATATCATAAGTATAGGCCTCGCTCCAGATAGCTGTGGCTGCGCTCCCAGATGCTTCTCGAAGATTAGAATCATCAGCAAGTAGTCTGCTCTATCATATGGCTTCTCCTACAGACTTGGCAGCAGGTTTGGAGGAGGGGTTGTGCAGTGCAGGATCAGGACTGTATGGGGTAAAAGAAAAAAAAAGAAACTCCATGCCAGAGGCATATATCAGAAGCACAATTCAGTCACCAGAGGCCCCGGTACTTTGTGATATCATTTTTAAGCTTTTGTTGCCTAGCAACAAAATACCGTTAAGCACAGTTTTGCCCAGTAACAAAATTTCACTCTGGGAAGAAACAGCTGAATCACTGGTTTGAAGAAGTCTGTGGCACAACTGCTGTAACCAGAGGGCTCCCCTCTCTGCCAGCCGGTTACCCACAGCATTCGGTCTGACCTTCATGTCTAACATCAGCTCGGAGCTGCAAATACCAAGCAGGTGTGGTGATGTCATCACATCTCGCTCAACATACCACAGAGCCATGCAAAGGGCACACAGCCTTGTTCTGGAAAAGAGAAGAAATGTAGCTGTGAACTCCGGGAACTCGCTAGGAGAGAGTGTCTTTTACAGAGGGCTGTTGTTTTCAGGCCAGAAAAGACTCGCAATAACTCGAGTTGTCATTTCGCATAGTGGTAGGAGAGTTAATGGACGCTATGATGTATGAATGCTCCTGTCAACCGATTTTCTGTCAACAAGATTTTCTATCCACAAGCAAGAAGTTGTTTTAAAAATGAACAGAGGCATTTGTCATCCCCACATGCCAATTAATTAACGTAAATCTCAGACCAGGTACAAGGTGTGTCTGTGCTGTCTTGTAACCGTTTAACATTTATACCGACTTGGATTTGATTGATAGTGATTTTTTTTTCCTTCAGTCTTGATTTGCTTTGCCTTCTGCAATAATAAGATGTTTTTTTATTCTAATTATCCCAGTTGTATGTGACAGAAATGATATATATATATATATATATATATGAGTTGCAACAAGATCACTTTGATGCAAATCAAACATTTATATATATATATATATCTTTATATATATATATATGAGAAAAACATAAAAAGAATGGTCTGCATGTTTTTTTTCTTTTCTTTTATTTGAACAACAAGACAGATCAGTGCAACAGTCTTCTCGTGATTTGCATCAAAGTGATCTTGTTGCAACTCAAACATTTAGCGTTGCCGCAACCAGCAATTAGGAAATGATTCAGCGTTTTGATTGGGAGCCATTTTGTGTGTGCCGTGTTTGCTCAGCAAGTGAAGCTGCACTAAATTAGCATTAATGAATGTTATGGCCTCCCATCAGTTTGACAGGTCTATTCTTTAGATCTGTTTTAATTGTAATTAAGCCCTGATTAACGAGCTGGGGGATGTTTCATTCTCTTTTCAAGAATATAGCATAATATGTTATGAAGGCAATCAGGGCTTTGTCATTTCATGTGCTAATGAGGCTCAGCAATATGTCATAACAATCTTAACTTCTCTCTGTTGTAGAGGCTTAAGGATGTTTCAGTTAAGCTGCTCTTTTGCCCCTGCTTTGGTTCTCTGTGGAGTCAACATGTGGCCATCTCTGTAGGCCAGCCGCAGGTGTTTGTCTGGAGAAAACAGGTGTGGGGTCGCCCCTGTGGCTTAAGACTTAAGACGCTGAACATGAACCGCAACATCCCCAGTTCAGGCAGCTTTATTGGATCTTTCTCTCCCTCGTTTCCTGTCATCTCTTCACTGCCGCTTCCTAATAAAGGCATTAAATGTCCCCCAAAAATCATAAAAAAGAGAAGAAAAAAAAAACAGGTGTGTGATCCGACATCACATAAAAGCTAATGATCGCTATTTGAAGCTAGTTGCTAAATTTGTTGAAAAGGATCCAAGAGTCGACAGACCAGACAGTCTATGAAAAGCTCTCAATTCATGATTAAAGGTGGTCAGACACCCGGGTCAAATCCCAAAAGAGGGAAAGAAGAGACTACATTAATCCTTGCTTCTAAGAACTGCTGTTTATTAATAAAATTGACTTGATTTGTTGCCTTTGCAAGGATTTATGTAACGGTATTTTTCAAAAGGACGAATAGAAAAAAAACCAGCAACCATAAAAATAACAGCCAGAAAGTAAAAATCTCAGCCTCACTAAACCATGGAGAAGCAGAGGGTGTAGCCAGTTACAGCAGCTTATTTCCGAAAGTGTGCAAATGAGATGACATAATTAACGGACGACGCATCAAAAAACGATGTGGAACATGTGACGTAAATACTTTTTTTCATGGAATATTTCGAGGAAGGTTACAGCCTCCTCATCGCTCCACACCCATCTGATGTTTTCACTGTTTTTCGCTATTCACTGGAAGCTTCATGTACGCCATGAGCTACTACTATTATTATTATTACATATCCCCCAAGTCTCTTTCCATTGTACTTTGTCATATGTTGTTTTATCGATACAGTAACTTCTCCACTTCGGCCGAGCGTCAAAACTTTTTTTGTTAGTCAGCATTTTTTCCTGAATCTCCAGTCTTTGCAGGTTTTTTCATGCAATGATCGAAAAATGCACATAAAAACACACTTTTACAGCACAGGTGATTTTTGGCCCAGCTAGTGAATCTCATGAAATCATGTCTAAAGGGACACATACTGTATCCTCATTGTTGTATCCTTTTTCGTGCCCTCAGTGAATACATTTCTAGGTTAAAAGATCCAAACTCCCTCCTGTCGCGTGTGCTCAACATTCCTGTTTCATTTGTTGAGTCTGATCTTTTCAGTACACGAAGGAGACACTGCTGGTTAGTTTTGTAAAACTACATGGCAGTGGGAATGCTCGCATGTGCTGATTAAAAAAAAAAAATGTTTAAGGCAATATCCTGAAACATGCGCTTATTAATGCATCAGCTTTGCTAATGAATCATTGATCAGAGCACTGTAATTGTCTCATTCTCATTTCCACTCTTACCCACTGGTCTAATGCACCTTTCCAGCGGCTGAGGTGTCGGAGTATTATTTCAGATTTAAAAGCCGTCTGTGGTAGCTTGAGAGAGAACTGAGGCAGGACTGTTTTTTTTTTGTTTTTTTTATTGCTTACCCTCAGAATTTTCTTTTCACATCTCACGTCAGAAAAACAAGAAATAGATGAAAGTAAGAAAGAATCTTTGACCCTGTGGTCTTGATTTCATTCTATATTTCCTGTATTGACGATAAGTGTCTGCTAAGCCTCTGTGTGTTGGCGTCGAGAACCTGAACTCCAGCTCGCTTTCTTCCTTGGCAGTCAGACGGAAGGCTAACAGACTGTTGTTGGCGTTAGTCTTATTGAAACTTTGTGTTGTGTAGTTTCCATCTTCCTTCTGTGACCTGAGAGGCATCATCATTTTGCTGGCGTTGTCCTGACTGCTTTTTGTCCATCTGCCTATCCATTTGTATTCTCTGTTTGAAAAGGAATTGCCAATAACCGCCACTTAAAGAAATTGTGTTCATTGAAGAGAGAAAAGGAATTAGACAGAAAATGACAACCAAAACAGATCATAACCTGAACGAGAGCCAGGGAACTCTTAATATGCAAGACTTTTCTTCCAGAAAACGCAGAAAGCAAAGGGCTCTCGAGCAGTGAGCTCGGGGAAAACTGTGAAACACTTTGTCACTGCTTTGGCAACAACGGATGACTGTGTGCTCAACATGTGTGTGAGTGTTTATACATCATTTCCCCTGGAAAGTGTCATGCTCGCGGGTGGGGGGGGTTGGTTCTGGGTGGGTTGCGGTTAACCCCTCAAGGTCTCCAGGGTTACTCTGCCTCTGCTCTTTGTCAGATTCTCAGGCTTTCTCACTCTTGGCTCTCAGTGATGGCCTGACAGAGTGTTAGACTGGCAAAGAGGTTCGGGAGTGCCTATTAGCTGCTTGTCTTTCTACTCCTCTGAGAACAAGAAGGCCTCATTAGCTTGGTGAGCTCAGCTGTCCACTGCTAAACCCATTGCTATAGTCCAGTTGTGTGTGTCTGTATGTGTGCGCATAGATACCAAGTAATTGCCTATCCTAAATATTAGTCTGGTACACTGCTATTTTGATGGGGCACTAACGGTCCAATCTGTGTTTCTGATTATCTTAATAAGGCATCATGGGGCGATGCAGAGGCGGTCGGCAGATTTTTAAATTACTCCATTTAAATTAAGTAATTGAAAGTGTTTATCAGAACAAAAGAAATATTTCTGTTACATTTATATGGCTTCTCAAGATGATCGTCTCCACCTTCCCAGGGCTCCCTGGAATTCTGTTTTGACGTTGAGGGAATGATCTTGAATAAATTACATAAAATGTTTGACCGGTTGACATGAAGTCATGATGTGCATAGTGTTTTTATGCAGGGCTGACAATTTGACAATTGACCTTATTTATCAAATTACCTATATTGTCAATCTTGACCTAGGTAAGAGAACCACTGCTGCAGTTTTAATAAATGTCTATGAAGTAATAAATAGTTACAACCAACAACCAATAACGTCTAACCACCATGTGAGCATTAAAACAGGTTTTGTTTGGTGTAATAATTTCTCCTTTTCTTAGTGGCCAGTAAAAGATCCTTTCATTAAGTGCTTCCAATGTAAATGATGGGGACAAAGTCGCTTCAGAATGATGGTCTTTGTAGCATGAAATTCCTTCTTTCTGTTACTAATTCCTCCACTGCACACAGAAAGAAGGAATTGTGCACTCAAATGATAGTAACTACTTAAGATACCAACTTAATTTGATTAACCCTGACAGCTGAAGCAGAAGCTATGCATGGAAAAATGGACAAAAGCTATTTTGTAATACGGTCATCGTAGTATTAAGACAGACTTTAAAAACTGTGAACCTGTCCTTAAATTTGTCACACTGTAATCAAATAGACAAACATGTCTGAAACATTTGTGCTTGATCATTAAAAACCTCAGTCTAAGATCCACTTATTCACTTGTTTCAGAGCTTTCTGCCGT
Source organism: Nibea coibor (assembly GCA_023373845.1). Taxonomy (NCBI): domain Eukaryota; kingdom Metazoa; phylum Chordata; class Actinopteri; family Sciaenidae; genus Nibea; species Nibea coibor. The sequence continues at coordinate 9,263,712 of CM041737.1, read as the reverse complement.
GTCACATGGTCTTTATTAAGGTGTAATTTTCTCATCATGGAAGTGTAGATATTCAAACTTTCCACTATTCTTTTAAGCCAACTTTCAGGAGAAGATCTGTAAGATCTGTGTTTAGACTAATCAAGTGTTTGAACATCTAGAGTTCCTGATGAAGACCATGTGATGTGATGCGTCCGAGCAGATGTTAAGATTGATTTGCCAACATTCACAATTAAAAGACAATTATGTAACACTGATAGTCATTAAGGTAAATGTGATCATTCGATCACGATGTTTACAGTGTGTGTGCCTTTGCGCGTGTGTGTGTTTTGCAGGTTAACGAGGAGACGGTGGAGAGGCTTGTGGTCCAGTACCCTCACATTGTTTTCAGCACGGTGATGCAGGACTGCAAGAGAACCCTGGAGAGAGCTTATCAAATGGGCTGGAGCCCCAACACATCAAACACTTCGTAGCTACTGCTGGATCTCTCACACATACGCACACACACGCACGCACACACACAAACACATAGCTACACAGAGGCTCTTTTTGTGCAAAGACACAAATGCACAATATTTGCAGCCCGGTCATGTTTGCTTCTCATCCACTGTTCAAACATGCATGTGAACATGTAGCTGTACACTCACAAACAAAGGTCCAGTTCATCAACCGTTTCATTTGACACGAATCTCACATTTTAATAATTTAAGTAAGGTTGGCCTCCTGGTATTTTAGAATTAAGTGAGACTTCATACACATACTGTACCTCTCAGCTAAAAGTCAGATTACATGCAAGAATATAGTGTACTTTCTTTGACCAGAACCTCAAGTGACTAGTTTGTTTTGGTTCAAAGCAGTGGCCCAACAAGTGTTATTTGATGTCTACTTTAAGTGAGTGTTACTTAGTTCATAGCTTCATAAATTTCACCGAGAACCAAACTTCAGTGTCCTCCACATGGCCTTGGATGGTGTGAAGGTGAAAATGCATGAGAAGGGAGGGGCGGTCTGGTCTTGAACACGTGAAGAAGAGCCGAACTAACGCATCAGTAAATCACAGACATTCAGCGACGGTTGGACCAGATTTGTTTTTAATCAAAAATAGATCTGTCGCCCCTAACTGGAAACGATGTTCATGAGCCCGTGTCAGCCCTCTGTGCGGCATTTACTTCCTTCATACTGAACTCAACTGCTGCAGTGAGACCGCACAAGGCGAGGCAGAGGCTTGGAGAGAACATACCGCAACTTCAATCCGGAAGACAACTGAACTGCCAGGGCTTCAGACACCACATGAGGCATTTTGAGAAATCTGTGGTGTTTGTTTTGTCCAGTTAGAAGATTTTTTTCTTTCTTTCATGGGTGTTCAGTACAGTGTTAAAAAGGCAATTGTGGATTAGTGTTAAGATTGTTGACAGGGCTCTATTTGAAGGAGAAAGCTCTTGTCTGCATATGCACATCATCATGGTACAGAAGAAAGATTCAGGCCAGAATCAGCCCCTGACAATGCATGGCAGGAAAACAGCATTGATTACTTCTCAGAAACTGCATGTTTACATTGAGATCTTCACCTTAATTTTTTTTTTCAGCTAAAGAGATTGTCTGCAGACGTTTTGATGTAGAAATCGGCCTCTGTACGACTTGTGAACAATGCTGCTTTCGATGTCATGCATAGATTCAGGGTTGACTGAGCGTAACCTTAAGTCAGTAAAGAATGAAATCAAACTGTGCTTGAAATAGAAGTTGCCTTTACCTAAAAATCCTGGGTCATGGTATCAGAATATATTAACCACAGCCACCGTGATGACAGGTCAGAGGAAATGTTGCCTTAAGTGGTTCGTAGGTAATTGCCATCCAATTAGCAACTTGGAACAGACCCAGAATTTACTAAAGAAATGTTTATCTGCTCTGAGTTTATCTGATACCTGATCTCATATATATATATGTGTGTGTATGTATGTATATATGTGTGTATATATATATATATGTGTGTGTGTGTGTATATATATATATGTGTGTGTGTGTGTATATATATATATATATATATATATATACATACACATACACATACACACATATATACATACATACACTCACACACACACACATATAAATAAATACTGTGTGGGATTTACTTAGCCTAATATTGGTTTTGAGCATATACTTGTAACATTATCTATGTAGCAATGCATTGAGGGATTTATCTTTCTTAGTGGTGTAGGATGTAAAGAAAAACTGGCTTGGGCCTATAACCGAGGTCAATAGAACTTTGTAGGTAGGACTTTATCATTTTTCATTTATTCAGTAGAAACTCAGCAGTGTACAGTTAAAAATGCAAATAACCAGGGTATTTTTCTATGGTGTGAACCAGCTCTGGCCTCCACACACTCACTCAGATATGAACAATAGCTTACTGAGCTTAGGGTTTGAATAAAACTGTAAACTTTCTACAGCATATAGAGATTTCAGACAATTAAAGACATGTTCATTCTACCCTTGTCGGGATTTGTAGACTTTAATCGATGGAGAGCTTCTCCCTTGGCCTGTTTTTGTTCTGTTTCTGTTCTTTTGTAATCCCCATATGCACTTTTTTCTCTGCTAGATGTTGACACACTTGATTCCTGATTTGTTAAGGCAACCGTAAATGACTGGATTTACATAAAGATGAATAAAACACTACTACTTCAAGCCTTTTTCACTCTTTTCCTTTTGTATGTGTGGAATTGAGGCAGGAGAAGAATATTCAGAATGACAGTGGAATACTTTTCCGCTCATTTTGCATCATCTGCAGACTGCTTAAAATTTTGTTCCTGCAGGTTTTTCCAGACTTCTTTATTACATCAAGTGTATTTCAACACTAATACCACAGCGACTATAATGATAGACGTGGTGAAATTTAAAATGAACACAGATTGCATCTGTGTTCTCAGGTAAAATGCAGAAAAAGAAAAAACATACCAGCATGTTTCCCATCTCAACCATAGGGCTTGCGTCTGTATTGTTAGAAATAAAGATGTTTTCCACAGATATCCGTGCGCTGATAATGTTTTTTTTCTATTCAGCACCATGACACAAGAGTCAACCTGCATTTCCATTAAGGTACACTTGTAATGTCGAGATCAGATCTATTGTTACAGGAGCTTCACATCTGAGGCAAAGCGAGGAAGCATCAGCTTGCTGCCCAGCAAGAGAGCCTCAAAGAGCTGAAAACACGTCACTCAATACATCCCTAGTCTTTGACAATATTGTCCTTTTCAAGAGCCTATTTTACTGCTCAGTGTGTTTGTGTTGTTTCATGTCTTGTGATCAAACGCTGGAGATGGCATCAAACAGCATGTGAAGGTTGGTTCTTCTCAGATAGATTCCTTGTTGTCAACACGCATTGTGTCAACTCAGCTCTGCACTTAACACTTGAGTCACAGCTAAAGGAGTTCTTTCTAATCTTAATAAAAGTATAGGGACGTCTGTTTCTATCAGCAAGTTGCAGACAGAGCAGAAATGCGTATGTGCAACACAGCCTCTTATTTCTAAATACGGTTTGCTTAGAATTTGTTAACTTTTAACTACAACCACTGCACAGTGAATCCAACACCTGTGCAATCACTTATAAGCAGTTACAGTTGCTTTCTAATCTGCTTCATTAATGTGTTGTTTCAATACTATGGTGAATTTTAGGGCTGTAATTTGAGGTTTCATACCAGATTGCACTATATTGATAAGTTTCAGTTGTGTATTCCCCAATACCAATAAGTGTCCCAAGTTAGTAAAGAGGCTTTCTTAATTATGGATTGTCAACAGTTAATTAAGGGTTTCACATGTTGAAAAATCCTTCTGCTGTAGCTCACCTAGAGACTGTTGAAGTTCTCCTTTTTCCGAGCCGGTATCGGGGGGAAAAAAAATAGGTCTCACCTGGAAGTCTGTAATGCACCCAGAGGGTCGTGTTGTTAGAAACGTGCAGGGCCGTCTGTGGTAACAGCCACGTTTTCTACTTCTTCTTCTCCTCTATCCCTTCTGATCTCACTTCCTCTGCAACAGCTTATCAGATGAACAGGAAAAATGCAATTATTATTGCAAGCGGAATAGAAGCCTTGTCCTCCGTAGCATGTTTCACATCGTGTCGATAAAATATGAAGGAGACATTTATTCACTGAATGATGCGTGTTCTTGTGTACTTGGTTACTTGTACTAGTTCTGGTGTCAGCATAACAAAAGTAGGTAGAGAGAGTAGGGTCAGGGATTGCCAATGACGGTCAAAAGACTCTGTCCTTTAGTGAAAAGCTTTTCAGAGTTATTTCTCCAGCAAGAAAAAACATTCTTCAGTAGCTTGTATTTCACTGGCCCCAACAAGGAGAGACATAAATAATTTGGTCTTTGGCTTGGTCTCCTCTGTTGAAGGCCTTCTGATTTTAGAATGACAGGGATTTTTAATACCTCTGCTACAACTAAGCTGATCTCCCTCCACTCCCTTCCCATTTCACTCTTGGGTAAAATATGCAGCTTGCTGAATTATACTGCTGCCAATTAGCGCCTTTGCAAATGTGAGTGTATGCCATCGATTCTCCTGCTGATTGAGGTGGATTCCATCAATGCCTCACACTCCTCGGACTTTTGCAATATTCATCAAGGTGGAAGGAGGCGTTCGTCCAGCACTTGGAAGAGAGAGCCCTCCGGAAAAGAAAAGAGTGTGCCGGGCACGGCAGAATAGCAATAGAGAGCAGTAATTAAACTTGGTAAATATTCATGTGGTCATTACATTTTTAATGAGGTTCTGATAAGAATTGATGCTGACCATACAGGACATTTGTCATGTCGGACCTGCAAGGACGTTAGTCTAGTCTTCCCAAGAAATTAGTATTTTTCAAGACCTAATCATAGCTGACATTGACGGATGTCCTCAACTGAAAAGGTAGGGGCGCCTTTGAACTTCTTCACAAGACTTGATACAGGGCATCAAGTCGTGATGAAGGCCGTGTTTTAGAAACATGGCACCCTGCTCGCAGCACTGGTCCGTTGTCACGAACTAAGTATGTTGGAGGCTTTGTGTTTGTGACGTATCAGAACAAGATCTGGCCACACGCACTACATGCGGTAACTTGTTAATCCAGCCAGTGCCCATACTAAGGTTTGACAGTACTTGATCATATCTACTGTAGTAGCCATCTGATATAGTGCAACCCCTATCACCAGTTTGGGATCATCACTCCATGTAATACCCAACACTCAGCAGTGCACAGCAAGGCTCATCTTCACAGACTCCTTGAACAAGTCATGTCTTGTCTTCTAAGTATTTTGCGTAACTTTTGTTGGTCGCCTTTGCCTCAGATGCCTTCCTCGTGATTAAAAGGTCTCCTTCTCTTTCTGGCTGACTCCCACTGGCTGACTGCGGAGGGTCTACTCCGCTAAAGCTTCCCTTCATCCTATTCATCCTACACTGAATCAACTTTACTCTGGCGCCTGCCAGCATTCCCTCTGCTTCACCCCTGCCCCCTCCAAACCCAGATTCTTCCTTTCACTTGGAAATTATGTCAATCATTTTACTGCATCTCGCCCGAGCGTTCCAAAAGCTTCAATATTTATCAACATATAAAAGAAAAATATTTCCTGTCCATCATCATATACTGTTCTCACCCTGTCCCAGGGGAACAGGGATGCATTTTTGCTTAGCTACCTGTGGTATTTTGCCTGCCTATTGACTAATGTTGATTCTGCAGTTGAGAAAGAGCGTTGCGTTGAATAGTGAAGATGTTAATGGGTTGACTTTGTAACTGACACTGCCTTTGAGCTGCAGGAGCAAGCTCAGGGTAGCTATTCATGACTCCAGGGGAGCCGTGCAATTCAGGCCCCGATGAGACTCACACAAGAGAGTGTTAGAATTACATTGGCTCGTTTTCTTGTTTTGGACGGTTGAAGTTGGGTAGACGAGGACGAATTGTCCTCCCAGTCACTGCATTTGGAAATTGAACTTGAACATGATAGATCCAGGCAGTCCTCGGCTTGATGTATGAAGATTTATGAGTATGAATTCCCCTATAATGGTTTGCCTCTCACCAGGGGCTACAACTAAACCAGCTTTCTGTCCAACCTCATAAAGATAAAAAGAAATGAGATTTGTTAATCCACCGAATTTTGACATCCTCCCAATAGGCTCACTCCTTCCCGCCTGGGGAAAATACCAACCAATGAGTACCTTCAAAAAATTGAGGTGTGCGGAGTATGTGTGCCAGCGAGGATAATGAAGTCGCTGTAACTCCCCCCGTCGTATGGCTCCATAGATGTTGTCTCTCTGCCTTTCAAGCTGGAGTTAATTGCAGTGTTTAGGCAGAGCTCAGTCAGAGCTTCTAAACGGCAAAGGTTAATTAGCAACAGAAGGATCTCCACACAAGATATGTTGACATTTACATTTCCTTCCTGGATAAAATGAGAGAGAACCCCATTTGGTGGCATTGGGATAGGAAAAGGGAGAAAAACGATTCCTCTACAAACATCCTCATTTCTATGCAAGGCCTGGCGTTGATATGCAGATTTGGCAGTTGGATGACATTTAAAAGTAGTTAATTGTGCAAATCTTTGTTTTAGACTGGAAAGGTCGTGGATAGTGAGAGTCTTTCATCATGAACCCCACCACCCCCATCACCACAGCTGCAGAAGGGAGGGGTGGGGTGGGGGGGGGTTTGTTGGTTTCTCCACTGACCGCCTTATAAAGTTGCCCATCGCTTTTCAAGGTGATTCATGAATATTTATATGCACAAACTCTGAAAATGAAAATTAATCTGCAGTCTGACGGGAGATGACTGAGCTATCTGTTTTCACCAAAGAATGTAATTCTCCCCATTCAGGATGAGAATGTTCCATTGTTTTCTTTCTCATATTCCTAAATGTCTAGATATCAAATTAAGCATGTTGTTTCTTGATGAGGGACAATTCTGTTTTATTGCAACGCATTCTTCCTCTTATTACAGCGCAAGTCAACAAACAACTGTTATGTTTACCCCATACAATTTGTTTTGTGCTATCATCACTTGGCTATTGCAATTTTTGGGGTAAACGTACGCAGGAAAATCAATCCTTTCCTCTGAAAGCAATATGATGACGCTAAATAGATTTATTGCATGTAATATTTTGTCCATATTTTGGATATTACCAGCTAACAGGCAACGCTGGTGAGAAAGAATACCGAATTAAAGATACAGCAGGTGCACAGATTGGAAATTTTACACCTGGTTTCACCTGAATAGCACAAATGGATACATAATTGCTCTATTTCATCACTTCCTTTCGTTGGGTGACATTAAAGGGAGTTCTTTGAGGGAACGCAATAAGGATGAATACATCTAACCGGGGACTTGTGCAATGCTCAAATCTGATCATGCATATTTCTATTTGTCTTTCAGCCTAAAAAAAAGTAAACCACTCTGATTTAGCTACCATTAGGGTTCCTCCAAGGATATGCTGGTCTTGTTTGCTCGCTGAAATAACTTGGTGCACATTTAATCAGCGCCCGATTCACCGACTGCTCTTTGTTTTCTCCTTGAAGCACGATCTCACATCCTCCCCCGGGCGGTTTTCATCAATTAAAACAGTCCAGCCCTGTTCTAAAGCTACAGATGGCCAGCGTCAGACCCAACCAGATTCAGGGTCTCCCAGCCAACTGCTCTGACATGTCAGACATGCTGGTATGCCTTGTCACTCCCCACTCCTCCACTGTAACAAAGGTTGGGCTGACTCCCCTCTGGAGCACCAGGCCCAAGTGGCTCGCGGAGATGTGAGGCGTGACGGAGCCCCAGTCTCAAGGCCAAGAGTGCACCCCCTAGACGTCCTTTCAAAGCAGTCCCTCCCTTTCCCCTCCTTCCCCTGAAACCTAGTGTCCATTTAATCCTTCTTCAATTCCATCTCTCACCACCCTAACCCTCCAATCAACGCCCCCCTGCTCCCTCCAGAACAGTCGCGCACACACATTCCTCTTTGCATTTCCCTGACTGAGTTCTCCCCTCATTTTCCATCTCCAAATCTCACACGATCACACTTGCTACCCGCCACCTCTTGGCCCCCTCACCACCCCGGCCGCCCGGGCCCCTCCACCCACCTCGGTTGCTTTCCAGGGGTGTGTATTTCACGCCCTGGTGGCTGGACAGGCTCCGGGTGATTTCCCAAGGTGGGGGCTGAAGGTTGGGCAGGAACCAGTGGTGTGGAGTGATGTCAGTGCAGGGACTAGGATTTGTGTGTCTGCGTATGTGTGAGTGCGCGCTGTGTCACTGCATATCTATGTGTCTGCATGTGTAGGAGTGTATAGTTTGAACTCCCTTCAAAAGGCCAGCTGTACAAATGCTGCTCTGAATGAGAGAGGTGTTGAATTAACAAGCCATACGAGGCACCCTATTCTCCTGTGTTGCTCCATACACTGACCTGGCAATAATGAGGCAGAGACACATTACAATGGTTCTTTATGGGTTATGTTCTGAACATTACTAGACTAAAGGGGCTAATGTGCTGGTGTGCGGAAAGCCAGATGAAATGACAGTGCAGGGAGCCAACTGAGCGTAATGAGAATATTGTGTTTTGAATAAACCGAAATAGGGTGAATTTGCACAGGATGTGGGCCAAGGCAGCGTTCCCCGCTGTGCTCTTTAGACAGTGTTCGGGGATCTTTTTCAAACCAGCATGACAGTGCTTCCTCCACCGTGGCTGGTTTCTGAAAAAAAACAGGCTTTATTTATTATTTACCCAGGCTAGTTTGACCGAGCGTGCTTTTCAGAAACGCCCTGCTTCACCCACATTCAGTTACACATATTTCGCACCTCTGGGAGCCAAGGTGTCCCCGCTGTTGTTCACAGAGCGTTTCTACTTGACCAGCCGGGTGTTAATTGCCTTGCTCAGGGTCACTTCCACAAAAGTTACTTGGGAATGTGCTGGCTTTTTTTCTTCTGCTCTGCCCTCATGTTCCCAGCTCAGGGATTTGAAGAAACAGCGATCCAGTCAAAAGCCCAATTCTCTGAGCTGCCCTCACGGTTGGCGCAGAAATAGGTAGACGGTGAAAAGCTTTTTGAGTAGGCTTCAAGTTTTTTTGTATCACTCTCTGAATGACCTGCTCACCGCGCTCAATAGGAGTGTCACAGTGTTAACTGAAGACACATTGCTTATTGTATTTGGCTCCATTGTATTGTTCTTTGGTATAGTCCTCAGTGTAATTAGCTAAATGTCTGCATGTCGACACCGTGGCTACGTGACGCCCGCGCACGTCTCTCTAACTTTCCTTTGTTGCTTTTTGTGTGATGTAGCTCGTTCCTAGCCAGAAATGACTTCATCAAAAGGAGGCAGGATTCATATCGCAAAACTAAACATGTTGAACAATACACTGGCACCAGCATCAGTGCCAGACTGCGAGTGTATTTGTGTGTGTAGGCAAGGCCACCAGTGTCTGTGCCTATAGGAGTACAATACGTGACGAGCATTCAGGGATCTAGTCTGTCTGTCCAACTCCCACCATTGTAATGCCATAAACAACATGTAAAGCCACTATTCAGGAAATTAATTTCTGTGGTTAAAACACTGACAACCTGTCTCCTTGCAGCTATTCTCAAAGTTTTTTTTTTTTTTTTAAGATCCTGCTGTTTGTAGTAAAAGGAAATAGAAGGAAGGGACAGACTTGGGGAATTGTTTTCCTGTTCCTCAGAATAGTTTGTCTACTTTCCTTTGTTCTGCGTCGTTCTTATTTTTCTAAGATTCAGATTTTTTTTAAAATGTTAACAATCTTATTTTAGATGAGAGGTCAACGTCGTGTCAAATCAGTGCTGTCCCCTGAATTAACAAAACAAACCGGAGAATGAATATAGACCCTGCAAAGAATTAGATTCCAGTTTTCTTAGTGACGCCTCATTCGATCGGTAATTAGTCTTATTGCTGTAAAGTAAATTAAGTTAATTGTGTTGTCTTTACAGAAATGGGAGACCCTTTAATCGTCAGCTGTAAAATATTACGGCCTCTATATTTTTGGAGTGTGAAATGACGAACTTTAGCCAGAGATTTGAACCTTTTTTCTTTTTTTTTTTTTGTAACATTCATAAACTCAGCCAAACCAATTCAACCAAGTTTCAGGTTTTCTTTGCAATAACACAACTCTCTCAGCTAAATCTAATACTTTAATAAGCTCCAAATTTATGCTTTCATATAGACATGTCACTTTTTATCCGCAGTGGAAAACGTTTGAATTTCCCTGCTGAACCGCAAACAGTAATAATTTTGTAATAATAGTAATAAAAGCATAAATCAACAAAAGACAGCTTCTTCCACATCCATCTCAGCTAACATAGATAAGATAAGACTCCCTGGGTCAAAACAAGGTAAAGAAGAAATAAGAGCTGGAGCAATAGTCACTGAAATATCGCCAGTATCTGATTTGCTTGATTGCTTTGTTTGGGAGCCAAGTTAATGTTTCCTTGGAATGTGTGTTCCATGCGTTCCCCGTAGTCAATAACAGATCATTTCCATAAAAGAAGACGAACTCGTCCTGCTGTTGTTCAACAGGTCTTTCTTTTCCACTCTGGATCTTTTCTATATCTTTCATCTCTTTGGCTTGTCCTCATGTATCTGTGTTTCCATTTGGCTTTAATTTTTCCTCTAGCCTATATATCAAAGAGGAAGCAGGTGTGGTCTGTTAAGACTGTGTCATGCGGATGAGCAAGATTTGCTTTCTGTAACTGGGAGGATCCAGGTCAGCTGTGGTCTGCATGGATGCTTATCTGATTGGTAAATGATTTGCAGTTCACTCCGGGAGGTCAATCGAGTTTCTCCGTGTCAGGTAGAGAGGAGGAATGGGTATGAGTATGAGTAATCCTCCTGACCTTATCATTGGATTAGCTAAACGACACCCCCAGGAACCTCGGCAGCCATGTAAATATTAGGAAATAACAAATTGCACCTGTTGTCTGTTTGATTGTGCGCGATTAAAGAGCGAGAGAGTGCGTGCGCCTGTGTGTTGTGTATGCGTTTGTACCCACATAGTGTAGCGTGTGGCGTGAGACAACTAGAAAGTGAAAGCCGGGCATAACGAGAGAGCACAATGGAAGTACTGTTTAAATTTAAACTGCACGGATAAAAGGTCAACACAAATTTAAGGAGCATCAAGAATTCCCTCGCTCGTTCAGTTCTACAGGTGCATGTGCGGAGCAGCAGATTTGTCCACCCACGATCTGAAACAGGGAGGAATAAAATAAGACACAAGCAGTGCTCTAACTCACATAGCACACAGCATAACAGTGATGACTGATATATAAACACTGTGGTATAACATTCACTCGAACTGACTGAAATAATCCTAGGCTAGTTGTACCATTTTAGCTACTCTACGGGAACATGAACGCATTTTAAATGCTTTTAATTCACTATAAGCTTCCCCAAATGACTTCACATTGTGCTAAGAGAACAGAATTAACTCGACACATTAGATAAAGAAAGTAATTGGAGTGAATCTTTGACTGTCTAATTGACTCTCAGTCAAGAGAGAGCTACGTCTGCAGGATGGGATATTTAAATAAAGACGGAAAGTGTTTTCTCACTCTGTCGAGCTCAGATTAGCGATGCTGCACAAAGCGAAACAGCTGCACAGCATGAAATAATGACTTGGAAATGATTTTATTAGGAAATACCTAATAAATACCAACAACTGCGTCATCCCTCTAGTGTATACTGTGCACTTTAAATGTAACAAAGCAGTGAACCTTGGTCGTGCACCTCACTCATTCATTGGTAATTGACAGTGATCTCTTTTAAAAAGATGTCCATATTGAAAAAAAACATCTGGCAGCAGACGGCAGGTTAACCTTTGTAACATGGATAATTACTGTTAGCTGAGTGTAGTTGAAGTTTCTGGCCTCGGGGAACATTTCCTGTTAATCATGCAAATTTTGACTCTCCCCCAAATAATCAAAGGCTCCCGAGCAAAAATCTTTTTCTTTCAAGATTAATTGCTGGCAGTTCTATATTTTCTAAGGCCGCTTGGCCTGTGAACACGTTAACCAACTATAGTGGCAGACTCATACACCTCGCGGAAGGACTCCATTCATCAGCCTGTCAGTTCAATAACATCAATAGCCCCGTGGCCAGTGGTTAATCCAGCTACTTAGAGGTCCGCAGAGCCACACCTTTCCTCTGATCACAGCAGATGTGTCCAATTTTCAGCCACCCTGGTGCGTTTGCTCATTCAATTCTAATCACAGTCCCTTTCTGTTTTCTCACTTCCTCACCTTGAATAGACCTGATGTCGCTAACCGGGAGAAATAATCAGGCTGAGAGACCTCGGATTGAATGTGGGGACTGCGGTGTCATACAAGCATCCCCACGTAGCGTTTAATGTCACCGCTGAAGTACACCAGAACAATGGCAAAACCGAGAGAAAAAGGCTCGACAAGGAAGGGCGTCTTGTCTTTGATTTCCCTCTGTGTCTGTCTGTGTTTTTTTTTTTTTCCAAGAATGGAGAAGCTCTGTGTGATCTCAGGGGCTGCTCCGTGATCTGTTATTCCGCTGGTTTCTGGTTGTCTGTCTCTCTGAATTACTCCCTGCAGACCTCCTCCCTCTCTGATCCGGGATCAGCAAGCTTTAACAGTGAGCATTGTCCCGAGTGTGTTGCTCTCAGTAGGTCTCTCTGTGGAGGAGGATTGTCTTCTACAAGATCCGCACCCTTAAATGTGTCTGTCAGTTCTTCTCGATTCCATTGATTTTTCACAGTTTTCTGAAGGCTTAAAGCTGTTTATAAGTCTTTTTTTTTCTCTCTATATAAAAACATTTTGTGTGTTTTTCTTGCCTGGCTAATTCACAAACATGAAAAGCGACCCTTGTGTGTCCATGTGTGAAAGACATGGGGTCGTGGCCCTCATCTTTTTAAACCCAGCCTTTGTCCCAGCCTGCCACAAACTGTGCCTCTCTGGTTCTAACCTTTCATCTGACCCAAACCTTCATCACCCTTATCTGTCCCCTTCCACTGCATTAGATCCATGAGGTAAATAACATCAACCAGCCTGACCTTGTTGACACAAAGTTTACAGTATAACGCAGCTCTCTGTCTGGTATGACAAGAACCTCTTTTTCCTCTCTTTTCCTTTTCTTTTACAAGTCAGAGTGATGTAGAGAAAAGTGTATTGACTTTGAAGGTTGGCTACAGAAACATCACAGGCGTTGTGCTCAAAGCTGTCCGAGGTAAAAAGCAGATCAATACTTTTCATATTCCGCTGTGGTGGAGTGCTATCGACCAGGGCCTTCACATAGCCACGCAGCTTCACAGCACGGCGTGCCATTGCAAAACGTGCTATTTTAATCAGAGCAAGACACACTATATGTCTGACAAGTCTGCTCTCGTCTTCATCCGCTGCACTCTTCCTCTCCCTGCCTTCTTTTTCTCCTCCTCTCCGTCCTCTCGCCTCGTCTTCTCGAGGATTGATGGATCAGAAGAGTGGTTCCATCCACAGAATAAGAGTCTAAAGAGAAGCTGTCAGAACCAAAGTGACAGAGAGATGGAGACATCCACCGGAGTGCATGTGTCGCTACAAGACAGGGTGACACTTAAGAGCCTGTTAGACAGTTGTAGTAGAGCCGGGGCTCAAAGCGTTCGTTGCTCGTGGTGAAAACCAGGTGCTTCTGGAGTTTAGAAGTGACGCTTTTCTGCCATGTTTCTTCTTTAAGAGGTCTTATGTATGTCTACTTTATCATTCAAACTTCATACTAGAGAAACTCTCGTTCCTAAATTCAAATATACACAAGTCCATATACACTGTTACCTCCACACACCCTCCAGTAAATTGCTTGCAATTTCTGGATCCTTCTTCGCTGCCCTTCACGATGTAATCCAGAAACGGTTGGAGGCCTGTGTGTTTATGACAAGCCTGGGGCCCAATCACATTCATTCCACTTAATGTGATTTCACCTATTCCGCTGCTGCTGGCCTGGACCCCTACTGTCAACCTGATATAACCAGCATATCTGCTGCGCTTCTCTTAACCTGTGAAAGGCGCAACGCTGTCATTGGCAGCAATAGCAGAACACGATCATCATCACGCTCATCACCACCACCACCGGCGCCGCCATCGCTCTCACTGTCATCATGTCCATCTTTACTATCACCATCATCTTATAGAGCGAGGTATCGCCATCAGAATGGGGGTTTGAAATGTGAAAGTAGAGGGTCCTCTCTCCAGGTGGCCACAGCCTTCGAGGATTGGTTTCTGACCCGACAGAGAAACACCGGTGTCTTTATGTCTTCTCAAAATAGGCAAATGAATCTGTTTTGTGCAGGAAAGCATGTATGAAAAATGTTTGACATTTTTTGTGGACACTTAGGCTCTTCGTGATGCAAGAATCAGATTAGATTGAAATTCTCGTCTTCGCTGCATGTTGTTGAAATTATAATTTTAAAGGTTTTGATCTGGTAAATTTGATCAGTTTGAAATGACGCGTGTTGATAATCAGAGGCAGCAAACGAGAGCAACTTCCCTGTGTGTTTACAGCATTTCCAAGCAACCCATGAGAGAGAACAGTCAATGCTTTACACGATTTAAGCACATTAAGCACATTTTAAGCACATTGATATTGACTATGGATCAATCTACAGATCATTCTATGGATCACGCATGTTCATTAAGTGGAATGTGTGCGCATGTTTTTGTTGTCCCGTTAACAATCGCTTAATTAAATGCATTTATCATTTCCATTTCCTCTGTGTCATTTGACTCCAACATGGAAAGTGAACAGCAAAACCAGAATGGAAACACATGTTGAATGTGTTTTCCAAATTACTTGAAAGAACGCAAAATTTTTCTTGTTTATAAACAAATGTTTCTCAAGTTGGTGCTAATTGAACAAGTCAGTGAAGCCATTACAGCATTGCATTCATCTGTCTGAAGCTATTGTCCAAAGGGAATAAGGTACGGATTATATTTCATGAGAACAACGGCTAAATGTCATCAAAAACTGAAAGCGGATCCCTCCCAAACAAACAACTAAATTCAGCAACAGTACAAGTGTCGAAAGTTGTTTTTCTGTAAACAAACTATGTGAATTTTTTTTTAAAAATGCAAATTGTATGTCAGTTTACAGTATGCTAAATGGTGCTGCTCATGTTTTCACAGTCTCTCTCATCTAGCAAACACATTTTCTGTGTCCCCTTTCTGTTTCCAATCCTAGAGCTTTTTTTTTTTTCCATCACACACCGTGTGCGAGCAAACACACACACAACACACTGTGGACAATCTTGCTTTGCACGTGCAGTGCTCAGACACGCATACTTACACAAACACATAACTTAGAGACTGTAATCAGGAGTCAAATATTAGGAGTGAAGACGTATTGAGTAGCACTAACACTCAAGTGCTCCATCACGCTAGAACAGGGGAAATAAATTGTCAAAAGGACAGGGAATACTGTATGTAGTGTGATAATATGTAGGCAGATGAATCACATCTGTGTTTTTCATTGTCATGCATAAAGATGACACATTACTACTTGAATCCAGTGAGACAACATGATGAGGCAATTAACTGTGCCGGATACGAACCCATCAAATTATTAAAAGTTTTGTTTACATTAGTGCTCCCCAGAGATTTAGGTATAGGAGTTTGAGTGTTCCCAACTTGACATGTTGCTTATTATTTAGGTCTGCTGCGGTAAGGCATCCATCCACACAGATGTGGCAGTAGGCAGAGTGAGTATTGTCTCATTGAAACCCTATACTGAATAGTTACCTCCTGCAGCTGGTAAAATCCTGATTCGTTTGCATCAATTACAGGTTGGATTCTAGATATATTCATAAAACTGCGCTGCACTAATCCAGAAACAACATATACCTCCCGCTGTGTTTGTTAATTTCCCGCACAGTCAATTACAGTAGATACAATACCAACTCCCTTAGTAATCGAACACTGGATGCTAATTATCAGATGGTGCCAACAGCTGGTGCCCTTTTATCCCTAAAAGCTTGTGGCCGATCATTCCAGCTGAAAAGAAATGCCAATAATGTCAAATTGGTTTATAGTGGTACAAACAATCCACGTTATTGCTTGCCAGATATAAAAATATGTTCCCAATGTAGCGACCACATAGTCACCATAGATACCTCATCTGAAATGCCACGACATTTTAACATGTAAGCAAGTTTAGTCAAATCTGAATTATGGAAAGGTAATAGAAAAATCTTTTGCAGCTGTAATGACTCTACAAGTGGTCACCAAAGTCACGATGAAACTAAACTAAAATGATGCGGTGGAATTGCCCTCACCCTTTCTTTTCTCATTTCATCTGCAGTATTTTTGCCCTTCATGGGGAGAGCCACTTCTGTGATCAGTGGAAGAATGTGTTTACATGCTGTGGGTAAGCTGGTGTATGCTGGTCTGGGGTATTTGGCTCACACTTTTTTCTTTTCTCTCTTTTTTTTTTTTTACACTTGTAAGTAATTAGCATCACGTAACGCAGAGTAACATAATATAATGTCATTAACGCTTGACGAAGCCCCTCGCAAATGACAAGACAGTACAAAATTTAAACTTCTGTTACTAATAAGAACCTCACAATAGCCTTTCATCTAAACAACTGGTGAGGTTAGGTGCCATGATTCAAAAAAGCATATTTATTCTCATTACATATTACATACTACTAAATAAATAGTTTACTACCTTGCCAAGAGGTCAGTACCACTTTAATGGTTGTATGGTAAATATAAATCTACAGCTAGCAGTTAGCTTAGCATATCATAAGGATTGTAAGCAGGGGGAGACAGCTAGTCTGGCTTTTTCCAAAGGAACAAAATATACCTCCCAGCACCACTAAAGCATGCTAACTCTGGAAACTGTTGACTAAAGCACACTAACTATGGAACTTCTCTTGGCTTAGTGACTCATGGTGACGAATCCAAGCAGTCACTATTTTTCACCAGGTCAAGAAATAGTCCGGCACAAAACCCCTCTCAAATCAGATTCACAGGTTTTAGGATTTTTGTACAGGTTTAACACACAAGATATAACGTTTTAAACATTAGCGGAAGTTCAACTCAGTGATTAAAAAAAGTGTGAATCAATATTTTCTCTCCTCCTGTCATGTTTTGAGTGATACATACACATACATATATTTAAATGTAATATAATAGACGCACACACATAGAACTGCATAAACACAGCGTGGGAAACATCTTTTGGGGAGGTCTTGGTCTCAGCCGTATCATGTCTGGGATGTTCCTGTTCCGCCAGATAACATTCAGTCAGCCGGTTTTCAGGTAGCCTTGACCAGATTATGAAGAAGTCAAGCACACACCCACACACCATACACACATCCATTACTACATATTCACACGACGAATGAACAATTACTACGTGATCATAACAAAATGCAGGATGGCTGGGTCCATCTCTGGTGATTTGGTCATGTACTGTAACAGTGATATAAGAATTGTTATAAAAAGCTATGAAGATTTCCAAGCAGCTGTCTCCATGTTTTTATTTCATCATGTTTTTGGGAGTTTTGTCCACAACACTCCTCCAAAGCTTTTCATGAGCACAAGAAAAGCATGAATAAAGAATGTGAACCTCTACTTGACCTGGGTCCCCCCACTAGATTATCTCTGTATATAACAAGTCACATTCCTTGTACATGGAGTGTGCCTGGTGAATAATTTATTTTTGTCACTTTAATAAATCCATATTAGGCATGTACTGTATCATGCAAACTTCAATTACTTGAAAGTGCAACTTGTTTTTTCAATGCACGTGAAGGAAATGTATGAGCATCATGCATATCTGTTTCCATGCATTGAAATTCTTGTCCGTGTTCTTCTTTTTGCATGATGGTTCTGTTGTCTTGTACGAGACTCTCTGCCTTTTAGGTTTCTTCCATCTGTTCTCAGGAAAAGGTTTGTTTTATGTCATTTTGTGGAACAGAAGGTGTTGATGCTTTATCGATCGCGTAGCTCTTGGGACAAACTTGTGATTTTTGTCTGTGTAAATAAACTTGACTTGACATGTTTCTCATGACTATGGCAGTGGCTGATAAGTGGTGGCATCCTGCTTTATTTTAGCTGTGGGAGGGAGTCATAAGCTTGCGCAGGCAGCCATGGGGTTGATTATCTTGCAGCTCCATGGCCACGCTCCATACGGAAACATCACTGTGTCTCTTCTTTGTGTGGTGTTGCGAGGCAGGCAGGATCCTGGCACAGCATGTAGACTTCCACTGTGAGCTTTTTATGGTCAGCTTGAATAGTGCACTGATGAAAAATGGAGATCACTTTAGGCCCCACTGTTCTTGTCAGATTTTACTCTTGGGAACCACATTTATTTAAAAAGTGGTGTTTTTTTTTAATATCTTGTGACCCAGACTGTTATTGTGCCATTTTCAATGCGAATCTGAGAAAATGTATCCGTATTCTTTCAGGATACAGAGCAACCTGTTCATTCCGAATACTGTTTTATTCAGACTCTTATACTGTGAATTTGTCTAGCGAAGGAGCTCAAAACCTCAAAACCTATAGATATACAGCATGTTTGCTGTTTTTCATCTGAATTACCTCAAGGTCGCTTTGAAATGAAACATTTGCATTCCTCCCGTACATCCTACAACTCTCAGTCCCATATTGTATTAACCCATGTAACCCTCTTTGTGTGTGCCCCTGTTATACGACTTTCATCTGTGCTTAGAGAGGCTTTCTGTCTCTCCTCTGAGAAAATACGACAATGAATGAACACTCATCCGATCATGTCCATGTCTATGTATATATACATGCGCAGACCTTGCTCGGGCCAGAACATTAATGCAGCCTCACATAAACCAGGCCGGATCCCGTGCTCAGCACAGCACACACCTAAAATTGACTGTACACGTCTGTCAGACTTTCATCACCTGCCACTGCACCAAGTTTATACTTGTTCGCTCGCTCTTATCCTGAAATCTCAGTCGATATGTTTGTTTTGGGAGACTGTGTGGGAGGCAGGGAGAGTAAAAGGGTGAGAAAGACTGTTTGATTAAAAGGCTGTATTGACAGATTTGAGTCAACAGGAACAAATCTCTATTTCATAGCTCAATATAATGGCCGTCAAACTCGGGGGAGGGGTTGAGCATGTGTTTGTGGGCACATGAGTACATCATAAGTGTTTATGTGGGTGTGTGGTTTGATATATGTTGGTAAATGGTGGAGTATTTCTGTCATACTGCGCGTCTGCCTGCAGTGAAAGCCGATAGTGTCCTGTGGTTAAATCATTTTACTCAGTGGAGAGTATTGGAAGAAACACCAAAGCTACAGTTAAGACTTTAACTCACTGGCGAGACCTCACATGTGACCTGAGTCTGGTCAAAAACTCAGAGGGAATACAAGTGGAAAAAGATCTCAGCAGACTTCAGGCTGTGTAAACCAAACACTTAAGTTGTTAGCAGCCTTTCCAAACGTGAGAACGTCAGTTGTGCGTCCGTATACAGTATACTGCATATTACAACAGATTTCTAAAGGCTCCTTTCCACTACATAAAACCATTAAGGATCTCAGGAACTTTACTTGTGTTTCAATCAGAGGAATTACAGTTCAATTTTGTGTTTGGCCCACAGAAAGCCTCTGCTCCAGGTGCAGTTCTTTCCTAGAGCCAAAGAATTTTGAGATTCCTCAGCAGTGTCACTGTACTGTCACTGTAACTTGTATACAACATTAGGAAGAGGGGTGGAAATGTCTTTAAAAAATACTTAGACTTCTTGGGAAATGTGCTCATTTGCTTTCTTGCCAATAGTTAGATGAGAAAACGGATACCATGCTTACATGTGTATGCTAGACATGCTGCGTCTGCCAGCAGCTGGTTAGCTTAAAACAAAATCCTACCAGTCTACAGTAACTCTAAAGCTCATTAATTAATCCCTCGTATCTTGTTTATTTAATCTGGTTATGCGCAGGGCTATTTCTTGGCTGGACGCAGTCATTTCCCGGAGTCTCTGCTGATTGCCTGGCAACCGCATAGTGACGACAAAACTTCAAAAAGCGACTTCCAATGGCAAGAGCACGTAATTATTCTGTTAAAGTACAAATTGTCATAGTTACTTTGTAGATAAGTGCTGTCAGCTGCTATTTTAAGTCTTGCTTTATACCTCTGTGAGTTAGCTTTGCAACATCCATTTAAATATTGCAGTTGCACGTCGGTAAGCTGCAAAGAACAGTATGTTACATATGTTATTTTGCTGAGTGAAAATTGTGTCTTTTTAAATCTACTATTTGTTTAACTGACTATCTGTACAGTTCTTCAGATGTGGTGGAATCACAAGCAATACACAAAAGGCAGTTTTAATTCCTAAGTTAGTTTCTGGGACTATTTAGTTGAAAGCGATTGAAATGGTGCTTATGTTTGATAAAAGAAACTAATGAGATTGATTTATCTTTGGCTCTGATGTGTCTCTGGCTGCCCATGCATGAGTAATACTCTTAGTTTTGTATGGGTATTTTACACGCACTCTAGAGATGTGATGTGAGCTTGTGCTTGTGTGTGTGTGTGCATGTAAGGGAGCAAAAGAGATATGTGATTCAATCTTGACTACCTAAAGGCAGTTAAGCAGTGAGGGCACACATGAAGGCGGAGAAGGTGTCTGACCGGGGAGGCCAATGTGAAAGTGTGGACGAAGGCAGCTGAAAATGTCACAGTGAAGAAGAAAGAATGTTTAGGCAGTGAGGGATGAGAAGAGAAATGCAATCTGGGCCCAGACAGAGGTGTAACAGACCAATTTGTTTGTGGTGTAATGGAGAGAAGATGGGTTGGCCTGGGTGATAAGTTGGCCAGGTCTGGGCTAGGCTGGACTGGGAGGATAAGAGTGGTTCTGAGGTCTGTGTGGAAAACATTCAGATAGACAAATATGTGGTGTAGCCGGGAAAGAAAGGTGAAGTTAACAGGAACAAAAAAAAGGTGTAGATGTGATATTTCAGCAATATAAAGCAGGAGGCTTATTTACAGAGCTGGTTTTAAGTCCTTGGGGGAAGTTTGAGTCAACTCTCAAAGAATTCAGTACAAGTCTTAGTCAAGTCCTAGACTTGACATCGCAAATATCTAGCTCTCCAAGCTAACATGCTTGCTAACTGCCGTAATTGCTAACGTAATTTAGCAAGCTTGTTAGCTTGGTTGCTAATGGGGCAATAAGATTCTTTCCTGGATCAGTTTAAGGTCTCGTCTTGTGTAAGATTTACGGGTCTCAATTTATAGAATGTGGCAGAAATGGAATATAGTATGTGACTATATTTTTATTAATGTCTAAAATCACCTGAAAATAAAAATTGTTAAGTTTTTGTTAGCTTAGAATGAGCCTAGATGCCATGGATCCTCTTCCACAGTGTCCTGTATGTTGAAACGCTGAACCAAACACTGATTCTAGAGAGGATGTTTTATCTATTTTATGTGTTAGTTCCATAATGTTGGGTGGTCATCTGAACATGGTCAGCATGGTCAGATTTCACATCTATTCTGGCCTGGGGGCACCTTGAGATCTTATCAAGATTATAAAATGATTAAAATGCTCATTTTATCCTGTTCATTGACTTTTGAAGCCTCATTGTGGTTAATAGGCCTACGCAAGGCTTCTGATGCTGTTGTCATATTTAGCTTTTATTGCTCCATTATCTTACTGGGTCAAAATAGATATTTTTGCACAAAACATCAGTGTGATTGTAATTTGTTTTCAGATTAAGTTAAATCAAGTCGTCGTTCGCCTCATTTGACACTATAGTGTGACCAAAATGGACACTATAAATGTTAACTTTGAATTCAGCACACCCATTTAAAAAAGTACACCTTTTTTTTTTTTTTTTTTTTTTTTTTTTTAAAGTAGCAGCTTAGAGCTTATTTTCTTTGCAGCAGAGCTGGAATAAGGTCTGACAGCAGAAAGAAAAGAGACTGTGTTTTTTGGACCTTAAACATGACAGATGTTTTGTGTTCAAATAAATAAAAATTTTTGGGATTCCAAGTGGGGCTCAGCTTTTGTTATATTTGGATTACATCTATGGGCTTTTCCACCAGTACTGCTATGGGCAAACCAGATTGGCAGCTGGTGTTACTGGGAAGAGCAGAGTAAGAGCAAAGGGTCAGGGCAAGAGGTCAGAAGTTGACCCACCAGGAGAGGACGAAGGGAAGAGGAAGAGAGGAGAAGAGGAAAGTGATATGGGAGGAAGGGACCTGGAGCACTGACACATGGAGATAGAGGAGAGAGAGGGAAGGGAGGGAGGAGAGGATCAGGGCAGAAAGGTGACACGCTCAGACAGAGGGAGAGAGAGGGATGGGGAGGAAAGATGGAGAAAAGGATGAGCGGAGTAGGGGATGCTGCTGATCCACCGGTTTGACCTTGCAGACAGTCTACGGTCTCAGCTTGTGTGTGTGTTCATGAGAGTGTACACCCTTGCTTGTATGTGTGTGTGAGAGAGAGCCTGAGCAAGCTGTGCTTTATTTGCCAGGCCGGGTCAAGGCATCACGAACTCACACAAACAAGTCCATCCGTTACACCACAGAGAAAACTCTCATCTCTCTAATCTCTACTACAATCAACAAATCAATGACCAAAACATTCTGTTTGGATGATTGGTCAAAGTGTCTGTGACAAGGCTCAACAATGTCTCTACTACCACTTTACTCGAAGGCTGCAAAAGAAAGAGACAAACCTGTTTGCTGGTGGAGTGGAAAGTGGAAAATATAATTCCTAAGCTCAGAAGCCAATGGATATTGATGTATTGGTGTTACATCCATGTTATTCTACAGCTCAGTATCACAGTATAAATGTTAACAAGTGATTAGACAACACACATTGTGTGTCTTGATGGATTTTTCTCAACCTGGCAACCCAAAACATCCCGACTATGGATCTATGATGCATTAAACAATATTAAAGACACCAATTACATTGTATAAGCATTATTAGACTGTGTTTAGCTGCAATCACACAGGCAAACTCCTGGTCTAGAAAATGAAACGGAATATAAAACTACCAACCAGGTTCCCTGCTGTGTGTATGCATACTTGAGGAAGTCCCCCATGGGAGAATTCCCCTTTAACCAAATCTAATTATAAGCTTGTTCAAATGTAATCTACTTTGTGACGTACCTGTTCTTTTTCCATGAACTGAAATCTTTGCGAAATGTGTTGATGATTGCTGCTAACTCTTGTATCAGCAGTGTTAAGCTTCAAAATATTGCCTATGCATCAAGGCCATTGCCATGGTGCAACATATCGACCATTGTTTGATTAATGACAGTGGCTATCTCCACTGCAATCATCTCTCATCCTCTGGTAATCACGGTCTCACTCGCCCATCTGTCTGCTCTACTTTCAAATCACACCATCTACCTGCCAACCTGTCTGCAACCAGAGCCCCAGTAATGATCTGATCTGCCCTTGTTTCTTGGTGTAAAAATAGTCAGATACATAATTAACATCATCGCTCATAACAGCTCCAATAACTGACTGTCTTGGGGGGGATGAGGGATGAGGGTTCGGCTCATCTGAAGGCAGAATGTTGTTAGTCCAAAAACTACTCAATCATCCCGTCTTTACACTTCCTGCATGGCAATTGGAAGGTTGCCAAACACTGCTGCAGTTCTTTATTTGCACTCAATTTAGATGGTTTGGCGCCCAGGCTGTTGTGTGTGTGTGCGCGTGTGTGTGTGTCTAGTCTCTTCTGTCTCCCTTATCGCTCTCTTATTCACTCCTTTTCTGTCTAACTCTCTCTATTTCCTCTGCTTTTCTTCTGCCATTTGTCTGTCTTCTGCCATCTCCTTTTTTTTCTGTTTCTCTTCCATCTGTGGTTTCAGTCCAGATTTCTCCTTATCGCTTTTTCTTTTGTCTTCTAAAACTCTCCACCTCCTCTCGCCTCTTCATCACTCTCCCTCCCTCTCTTTGTCTTTTATGTCATCCCCTTCCGCTGTCTCTTGACTCATGCTTTTACTTGACAATCATAGCTGGCCGTTAGTCTGTCTAGGTTGAGGGGTTACAGAGTTCACTTTAGCTCACTGCTTTAACAGAGCCAGCTCAGGTCTTTCCTGTAGACGCTGTCTCGTCTGGTTTCCACCACCAGTCTGAGAACAGTTAACTCAGGACATGCTCATTACTCCCCACACAGCCAGTGGTGGCCTTCACACACTGTCACACACAGATACACACAAGATTAAGCCATTTAGTTCAATAATGATATAACTGACTCATTAAAATCTGAAAACTCAGACTGTGAATCCATCACTAAAGCATAAAATATATATCTTACTCTGCAGGAAGTTGTGTCTTTTTTAATATGGAGGAGAGATTTTAGCGGCTTTTGGAGGGCTTGCAAAAATGAACTAATAGATAGCTGTCTTTACTGACATCTTCTCTTCTGTGCACATATTTGTCACTTTGAAAGGCTCGACTCACTCTCAAATATGATTGTCACAACTTTTGAATTTTGTCATATTAAAACTGAGTAATGGGGTGTCGTTTAGC
The DNA here is from genome assembly GCA_023373845.1 of Nibea coibor. Lineage (NCBI taxonomy): Eukaryota > Metazoa > Chordata > Actinopteri > Sciaenidae > Nibea > Nibea coibor. Next base: position 9,239,293 of record CM041737.1, on the reverse strand, counting down.
TCAGTTGGTAGAACAACCGCCCCATGTACAAAGGCTCAGTCCTTGCCGCTGCAGCCCGGGGTTCGAATCCGACCTGTGGCCCTTTCCAGCATGTCATTCCCCATCTCTCTCCCCACATTCCTGTCACTCTTCTGCTGTCTCTATCGAATAAAGGCCAAAAATATCTTTTAAAAAAACTGAGTAATATGCCGCTGTGACATTCACTAACCTAGTTTGTTTGTGTACCTTTAGATCCCCTGATGAGACCTAACTCAACACATTGTTTAAGTACTTTGCGGGAGATAAGTGGGGCAGAGCTAGCAAGGAACATCGACCATATCTAGAGAGCTTTTGTCTCCTCCAAAATATGTTTATATTTTGCTGATTTGCTTGGCAGATATGTTTTGGGTGAAACTCAAAGCCGGGATTACTTTCACTGTCAGCATTTCCTTTCCATCCCAGGAAGTGTGACATCCTTCATACAGAGGTGACAGGGAGAAGGACGGAGCGAGTGGTTGGGCAAACAAAGTGAATGATGACACTAAAGAGTGTTGTTTTCTGTATCTCACTTTCCCTCAGGTTAAATCCAAGAAAAGAACCACGGTCCTGTGGTTTTTGATATTATGGTAAATATTAAGAAACCACAAAACAAAACAGAAAAGAAAACCAATGCATCATTTCTCATGCTTGAAGCTTATATTACATTTTTCATTATTTTAGCGCTTTAACATATCTGCAACACTGTTAATCATATTTTGGGTGCCAGCAGTGGGTGCTGGAGAGAAAACAAATGAAATGCGAGACAGTGAAAGTCCCGCAGATACTTTCAGCGGGAACATTTTACTGATTCGGTTTGTTTACACCATGTTTCCAACAGAATTGACTTGTCAGACTGGGCAGGGGATTCCAGTAAATCAGCAATGTTTTCAGTCGCTTGTTATAAATGTCTGAACTGAGCCCTGGGCCTGGCAAGACCTGCCCGGCCCTTCTGTTTAATAGTTGCCTGTCTCCCTCCGTCTCCATCTCTCTCCCCTTGTGCTCCTCTACCACACCACCAGGGTCGACTCTGCCATCTGATAGTAGCCCAGTGAATTCAGCAGAGCTGCAGCTCGGGGAGAAACTTCCCAGAACAAAGAATGGAGCAGTGACCTGGCATTCCACTGCTGAGGAACAACTGCCAAGCTCACTGATTGAAACCTCCCCTCAACCAGCTCCCCCTACCCCACCTCCACACCCCCACCCTGCCTCTACCCCTTACTCTACTCCACCTGACTGTTACGGAGACACATAGAGAGGTATAGAGAGCCACTGAGCGTGAGAGAAATAGAGTAAGCGAGCTCTCGATCAGAATGCGAGCGGTGCTTGACTCTCCCAAGCACACAAACAAACCTGTCTGCTGGAGAGTTTGGCACACATTGACCTGACCTTATGGTCCAGGGTTCATGCGCTCTTTGACAAACTGTAACTCCAAAGTTTCTCTTCACCTCTTAAGTGCATGGCACAGAATATCAATAAGGATCAAGAGTGGCGTGCCTTCAGAATCCCACTGAGAGTTTTTCTATTAAGACCTATAACGACAGAAGGGTCATAATGGATGAAAATTATGCATACACTTCATAATGCCAGTGTGCTGTTGTCACCTCTGTAATAGTGATATTGTTATTGAAATACACTTGAAGGCCATTTCATAACACGCAGGACTCACATCCTTTTTATCTGGAATGTATCAGTACAGCATATCTAATCATAGGAGTAGGACCTTGGTTTCATTGAATCCAGCTTTGCGACTAGACTCTGTAGTTGTAGCAGTGAACCTGCTGCTGATATTTTTCTTAATGTTGGTTTCTCATATCTCAGATGTATCCTAACCTCTGTTAATAATGTATGTAGGTACATAACTCTGGATTCAGAAGTCACAACATTCCAATTTATCCAATTCATCATTCAGGTCCCAGTTCATAATCCACAAGCCAATTACAGACAGAACTTTGCTATTGGACAATTCAGCGCCAACATGTTTTAAATTATTTACTTTTTTTTAAATATCCAAGTATGGGAACTACAGTATTGTAACAGTCAGAGAGAGAGAGAAAAAACTGTGATGTGACAAGGCACACACTTTTTGAGGCAACTGGGTCAATTGGACTTAACTGTAGATCCATAATTTTAAATCAGATGTTATGAGTCCATCCATCCACCTGACCTTCACATCCTTACTTTCTGCCTTGCTAAATAAAGGGCACCCTCTTCTGCACTGGAACCTAATGTAAACTGCTTGCTGCAGAAGTGTCCAATATGCACGTTCAGATGGGGCATTAAAGAGAAGCTAGAGCCCAGCTTCCAAAATGAAACTTTTAGATCTCTACTTAACCAGGATGAGATTTCTTGAGATTGAAGTCTTTATTTTTAATGGTGTCCAAGTGAACAGCTGTGTAGCACAATAGACATAAACCTGACATTACATTTTATACTTCAAATGGACATTCTTGCTTTTGCTAATGCCTGACATTCTTGCCTCTCTGACTTGCACAGGAAGACACTGTGTTCTGAGGTAAATTGATGTTTCTGTCCCAATACTACTCACAGCATGTCACCATGTAGCCACAGAGACCAGTTTCCTCTCCTAAAAATGAATTTTAATAACCTGGCAGTTGTCCAAAACATCCCGAACCAGACCTGAAATCTGATATATCATTGGGGCCTGTTAGACATGGGTAGAGCAGTAGAACTCTGAGACTGATGAAAACTAAGAGACTGGCAGTTTCTTGGAAATGTTAGATCAATCCCTCAGCCACAGTAAAAATCTATAAAAGTATACATCGTTCTGTCACCTTTTCTCTGTCTCTCTTGAAGGAACTTCTCTCTGTGGTTCCTTCCAGTGATTACTATCATAGATGGTGTTTCTCCGTGAATAAGTACTAAAGGTCACTTTTGGCAACAGGCATCGTTTAAGGCTATCATTGGAAAAGAAGTTTTTGTGCATATTACTTTGATTTACACAAAAGATAAATGTTGCCGGAATACATCTACCACCCAGACTCTGTCTTTAGTTGTTCCTAGAAGTTAGCTGGATGTAGCAAATAGTTTTCATCAGGTTCTTTTTTTGTTGTTGTTGTTGCAGTTAGACAGAAACAGGCTCTCCCTTTAATTAGAAAAACATTCTCTTCCAGAGAAGTGACACTGCTCTCTTTCACTAGAGAGGAAGTACGGCATATGGATACTAAGCTACAGTACCTGGTGCAAATGTGTGTGGGTGTTCAGATGTGTTACAGTTTATCTGTGGGTGTTTGTCAGTCTAACAAACAAAACTGTTTAAGACCATCTGCCTTGTTAATGGGGGAGCATGGTGCCAGTAGATGCTTTGATAGCAACCTTTGAAACTACGGACATCTGTGTATGGTGGCTCTGTGTGCGTGTGTGTGCCCGCATGTGTGTGTGTGTGTCTGTGTGTTGTTGGGAGCGATGGCTCCATCTGTTTGTATTGTTTCCCTCCTTGATTGCACCGCTTCCAGCAAACTTGTATTCTGGGACTGTTTTATTTTGGAACACACACCCACACACACATACCTGCGAGGAAGTGTACGTGTACTCACACAAACACACACATGCATATACACAATGAGAAGTGAGTGACATATCCTAGTGAGCAGAGTATGTGCACAGATGTGTATTGAGGGAATTAGAACAAATGGGAAACTTATGAAAGGCCAGTGATTGTTATTGTTCAAAAGAGTCTTTGTCTCTGCTCCAAACTGCTGATAATTTATGGATTATGGAAGATTTTCTTAACTCGGCAATTACACAGGTTGCCTAGAGGCCAAATGTTTAACAGTACAGCTTAATTATTATTATTATTATTATCAACTAAATTGTTGCTTAATCTTCAAGCAGAATGTAACATTTCCACTTGTTTTTTACTCCTTCATTCTCCCACTTTTGCTATGGTTTTGCATGTTTTGTGTGTATCGCGTGTCATGTCCTGTGATGTCAGTGCATTCATGTGTGAAGTGGCCCAGTGTCAGGCACCGGGGACCTGGAAGACATAAGGCAGAGACAGGGGCAAAAGGTTAATAAGCACACACATATGCACACTCGCACATTCATACATGCACAGAAATGTTAAAACACTCCCCAGACGCGAGTCATATGCATTCATGCGTCATTATTTCATTTTTGTTTCTTATTTTAATACATGAATATACCGAGTAATTCCAAGTACAACACTTAGAATGAGTCATTAAGCTTCAGAGGAGCTCAGGAGCTCAGCTGAACAGTGGTCCAAGTTAAGCTCGTCTTGCTTTTGTTTTAATGCTGGGGACGTATACTCAAACCCGCGGAGAGCTCACGGACACGCACATGCACACACGCACGTACAGCCACGTGTATCAGTAACACGGCACGTGTTTTGACCCTGGGGCCAGCGGTGTGCTACGAGAGAGTCTGGAGCCAGGAGGGACCTCACTCTGTCTCTGTTCATATTATTCAAAAGAATAAAGCTTTTTTTTCCAGTAAATTGAAATTCGAAACAAAATGCCGATTAAGAGCTAAGAGACCTCCCTGGAGGAAAGAGCGCTGGCATTTAACATGCAGACCCAGTGTTTAGCCCCAGTCCTTTCAAAAAGCAACACAGCCAAACCAATCTCCCTGAGAACGGCACAGCAAATTTCTTGCGGATGAGTTTCGGCTGGAGCCCAGATATACAAAGTGAAATGAAGGCTTCATGGTTTATCAAAGCAGCCATAGTGTTTATTCTACTAGGAGCAAACACACAGGCTGCCTAATAACACTGGCAGAGGACATTTCCTCCAACACATATACAAAAAGACCTGAAAGCTACTGTATGGCTCTCAGTGAAATTTATGTGAACAGGCTTATGTTCACACAGAGGTGAGTGCATCTTGCATTGCACAAGATACGAGACCATGTATGGAAATAATGATTCAAATGGGGTGAAGGCATTTCACATGCATGTACCCCCCCCCCCCCCACATCCTCAGATGGAAGTTTTGGTGTTGAGCTGCTGGAATGAGAGACTATGTCAGATTCAAGACATTTGGTAAACAGCGGGGTGTGACTGTGTCATGCAATGTAGCTATGTTAATCCTCTCTGGGGTCAGTGGTCAGCATTTTTAAAAAGACTTATTTGTGGGGAACAATGAGACAGTCAGTACATCGGCATTGCCAGGAGCTGAGACTTGATGATCTCTGGATCAAGAGAAAGCATGGAAAACACGTTGCAAATTGAAGAGATGTGTGAGAGCCAATTGGAATTTTTTCTACGGTGTGTGTAAAATTTGAGCTTTAGCTGGAGCTTTAATGCAACAATAATATGTATCACTAATTTTAATTGCCAATGCTCGGAGCAAATATGGAAATGTTTATAGCAGTCCAAAAAGTCTGACATCCTTACACTAGAATAGAAATAAGTCAAGTTTTAGGTGTGTGTGGTTTTAGGCACGTTTAGATTGTTGGTTTTGGTTAAATAATAAAGAAATCAATGTGTCTTGTGTTGAGCTTGAAGTCAGCACGGACTGCCTCACAGTATTTAACCGAACCCACACACTTTCCAGGACCGTAACCAAGTTATTTCAGTTGTCTAAACATGACCCTAAAAATATTTTATTTGCTTTATTTGTCAGAAAGAAATACTGCGGGGGAAAAACAAATGAAACATGCTGACCGTGAATATTTTGCACACATTCTGTATGAACACTTTGATTTGGCAGCAGTTTGCAGATCTGAAAGGTTTCCTCATTGTGTTGATAAAAAACACAACAACAAATGGTTTCTTCGAATTCAAATTCTTCAAATGTACATGAGTATGTATGTATGTATAAAGGGATCTTTTAGGAAAAAAAAGGTTGCATAATGCTGTATTTTCATCTCAGGCAACATTAGCATAACAGAACAGGCCGTGTGCTCATACAGTACAGTGATTAAATGCCTACTGTGAACACACTTGCACACAGTAAACACTAGCTATCTAAGTCCCTTTGTGCCATTGCTCCGAGAGCACAGAATTTATTCTTTGCCTATTTATTTGATGTTGATGAAAGAGTGGATCAAGTCCAATTGCGTCAATCACATCAAAGACCTGCTGTGTAACACGAGGAGCGGCACACGTGATGCACACATGCATACACACATAGGTACACTGGCGCACAGTCTGGTAAACCTTTATAGTTTGATCAGCGTCCTGATCTTGAGAGAAACTTATCTACCCCTTTTCAGAGGAATGTAAAATATCTAACGGAGACTGTGCGCTTGTCAGCAGTATCTCTTGGCAGTATCGCTAGGCCTTTCTCTACGACTACATGAAATGTGCACAGTGTACTCGCTGAGGGAGGAGGTAGAAGTGTGACAGTATTTAACTGCCAAGGTATGTCTCTGGGGTCAAAGTCACGCTGTCTTTCGCCCTGCAGCGACACACACACCCTTTCTCTATTTTGGTATCCTTCACTTTCATGCTTTCCCACATACAGTAGATAGTAAACGTCATGAGAAAGAGGCCATTACGGCTGCACTTCCAAACACAGAGAGATTCGTATTAGATGCAGGTCAGACTAACCAGAGAGTGCTCCTTATTTCCCACAGGTCAGCTGATGCTTTCTCCCCACTATCACGGGCATTCTCCATACCCATCCCTCCACTGCCGAACGGACAGACGCGTGAGTGTCTGTGTGTGTCTGATGCGACGGGCATGACGAACATGATACATCTCATCACATGCTTCTCCTTAGCGGATTAACAGGCAGGCTTCCAACAGCATTTATGCCAATGCTCCTGTGGGGACTGGCTTTGTGCAGGCAACGGGAAAATTCAATCACAGCCTAAAGGATAGGAACGGGCGGAATGAAACGCTACTTTGGTTCCATTTCCGTGTTAACTGCTGTTTTTCAAGGCTGCAAATGAGGAAAGAGAGAAAGAGAGCTGGAGTGCGACTTCTCAGTCGGACCCGCTCGTATTTCTGACTCTGTCGTTGTGGCAGCATGGATTTAGGAGGTGGATCAGGAGCACAGAACTGGTATATAACCAGAAAGATCTCATGATAAACTGGTTTCTAAAGTATGCATGAATCCACGTCACTAGTGTTGCTTCTAAATCTTGATACTGATATGGAAGAGATCCCATCCAAATGACATTTCCAGATATAAAAGCCTCCACAGTATTTTCAAAATAAATCCCAAGGGCGAGACTATGGACGGTGGATACATAGCATTAATCACGTCCCTTTTTATGGCAAGTGAAACATAATACTTTTGTATCATGAAATAAACTGGCTACTATTACTAGTTTAACCTTTTGGGTCACATCATGGGGAAAAGAGGCACAAGCTGTCTTTATTATTGATAAAATTCAAAAGTATGTTGAAAAATAACAATTATAAGAGTGCTAAAATGCTGCTGAAAGAGACAGCTATATACCACTATAAAAGTACCATGACCTTTGCTGGTGCCAGGTCCTCAGACAAATGAAAACTCAAGTAGAGAATGAAGAAAGGGGACTTTTATGTATGTGACAAGCTGTGTAGGTGAGGCCTGTGTTTCCAGGATGCTATGTTCTCCAGCTTTATATTCCCTTGATATAGCACTTAAGATTGATTTAGCTAATATTGTAAATGATTGGTAAGAATCAGAATCACTTTAATTCTCCAGGTATGTGTACACACACAGGGAATTTGACTCCGGTTCCACTCGTAGTACAAACATCAAACATTTACAGACATAGGTACAATTAAAAAACAGAACAGAGGAAGGGCTCAAATGCAGTTTGGTGGCAAGAATCAGTTCACCAACTGTGGAGATATGTCTAAAGTCTAAAGTCAAAAAATGGTCTTGCCCTCAAATGTGTCGGCGTGGGTTTCAAGGAGTATAAGATCAGTGGGTAATAAACTATATGTGGGTGATTTAGACATGTTTACACAGGGAGACACACATTGAACGGTTGGCCTAGGGAAAACATTGCTAAGAACATAAAACCCTTTCAAAGGACCCTGAGAACATAGATGCCCTCCTGTGTGTCACTTTTCTATTTCTAACACAATGTCTAACAATATGCCACAGCACAGTATGCCTACTTTGTCTACACTACACAAGACATCTGTTCCTGCATTTATGCCACAGAGGATATTACCATGTTGATAGGTATCTCTTAGAGACATCTGCCTGGAAAAAACAGTCCAGTCCCAGGCTAAATAACACAATTGTCAGACACACTTGAGTGTGGTTCGCCAAGCTTGCTAAGATCCAAAGGGAAGATCCCGACGTCTTAATTTTTCACGATATTACCTAAACAAGCATTATGAAAGTAACTGTTTCTTCTTAACTTCAATGCATGCAGTCTCCTAGAAGCTTCATCAGCGCAGTGTGTTCATTATATTTGTCTTAACCGACTGTGTTTTTATTTGTTTCATTTGATCCCTGTGGCATCACTTATGAAAGCAGATCCATACATTTGCAGGAACCGGTGATCCACTCCTGAGTGTATTTGACAGTTGTGTTATTGAGCCTGAGGTAACGGCATCTCTGAAGACAGGCATTTACACGTGTAGATGTCAGAAATGAAGGCAACAACTGTCAAATTTCAATTATCCTCTTCATTTACTGTGCCCAAGTGAAATCCAGTGTGGCACAGGCACCATTTACAAAATGTCATTTTTAAAAAAAAAAAAAAAAAGTATGGTGAAGAATGCATTATGACTCCTTTAGTGCCCGAAACCCAAACGTTATTGCTATGAGACTGACATGGGACGTGCGTTTGGACTGACTCAGGACTTTGCCACACCTCTGGCAGCTACTAGCTGTCTGAGATATTGTCAGTCATATATATCTCCCCGAGTGCCACTGAATGAGTAATGCATGCGCGTGTACTTGAATGTGAATATGCGCATGAATGCTCTGGTGCTTGTATACCTCTGTGTGCTGTGAGTGTTTGTGTGTCTGGCTGCTTTGGGGCTGGTGTGAGAAGCAGACAGCAAAAGAGAGGGAGAGAAAGAGAACGAGAGAGCAGTAGCGGAAGAGAAGAGAGGTAAACTAAAGCTGCATGACGAGTACATCGGGGCACAGAGCCCCAACCGGGAGTGACAGTCCGAACACAGATACACCGTGTCCAAGCAGACAGTGAGGAGTAGAGGAGATTTCCCTATGGGCTCAACCCTGGGATGCTGGACACCTGAACACACAAATCATACATGTATAGAGAGTGGACACAACACTGCGAGCAACCACTACAAAACACAAATGATCACACGTGAATGTATTCTGCAAAGAAACATATGAATAGATGATTGTGCCCACTTGGGATGCGCACAGACTGAGTGCGTGATGATAGTTTGCATCTCAGTGGGCTGGATTTTTCCTTTACACCTTGAAATGTAAAGTTGACTTTCACTTCCCATCAGCATTAAGTCCTGACCAGAATACACAGTGCATATAAGGTGGCTGGAGGTTATTGTTGCGCTGCCCCCCCACACACACCTCAACACCCTATCACTGTCATATTCCCCTCACGCACATGCTCCTTCTTCACCGAGGCAACAGAAAGAAAAGAAGAACAAACATCAATGTTGAGGCACGACTATTGGATATGCACACGATGCATGGTGCTTACAGCAATCCCCTAAGATGGGCGATGTGAGTAGGTTTGACATCATGTGGACTGTGTGTGAATGTGCATTTGTTTTTTTTACTGTGTGAGCATGATTGACATATTTAATACATGCCCTGTGATGATTCAGTGCATATACAGAACCTCTGAAAGGAAAGGAAGGAGTGTTTTGTTTTTATTTTGGGCTCGGAAAAGAGATGATTTTTTCTCAATAGCATGTTATAATTGTTAATTACTTTTTATCAGTTAAAAAACAGTGTTATTATTGTAATACTACTACTACTTCTTTTTTTTGCCACGAGAGGCTTAGTGGGGTTCACTACTACCCCATGTAAAGGGTGCAACATTCACTTCAGAGGTGGATACACTTACAACGATGCAGGATAGGAAAGACTATCCTAGGAAAGACAGACCTATAGACCTACACGTATGGATTACTATTTTATTTGAATTCACTGGATGTGCAGCAGTGTTCTAGCTAGCATATGTGTGTGTTTGAGAGAGTTTGACAGAGTAAGGGTAAGAGAAGAGGAAAGGCAATGTTTTTGTAAATTATTAATAACTCACTCCAAACGCTACTTTGTCACTTGACCTGCCTGCCAGAACCCATGATATTTAGTAGTAAGTCAACCTGAGCCTGCGGGTCAGGGGAGTTGTAGGTCAATCCGCTCCGGCTCTCTGCTTTGGTTTGTAATGTAGGCTCGGTTTGCTGTTTTCTGTTTCAGAATTGCAAATGTTACTTTGTGACTCAGGTGTCCTTGATGTGGGGTAGTGCTGTACTTTGGCCTCTTTTGGCAGAAAATGAACATTACAACAACAGTAACAACTTGATCCTGATGAAAAAAAAAACAGTTTTCACAGATGTAAATAATAAATAAAAGTTGTTCCGGAGATTTTTTTTTCCACTTACCTTTCAGGGCTTCTGTCTGCACATAGAAAACATACCATGAATAAACAACATGGCGTCTTGCTGAGAAGTGGACAAAGAAGAAGTGATGTTGAAATGTTCTGAAGGAAAGAACATTTTATTCTATGCATTACACTAAATAAAGGACTGTAAAGGGAATAATAGTTGTGATTGACAGGGAGATGAAACAGTTCCTTCTAGGGCGTCAAAATGATAATATTTCAATGTGACACTCTCTTCTAAAGGAGACCATCACTGAAGAAGAGAGCTAACAGCTATCACTTAAAAAAGACTCTTGTAAAGTAAAATCTTACACTTATAACGTACTGTCGTCCACCCACAGGGAGGAGAGGAAGAGTAGGGAGAAAGGTACAGAAACATTTCTGAAGGACTGTGACCGATCTAGTGTTTCTGATTGGCAAGTGTTATCCCACCGGATTAGTTTGGGATTGTGTGGGTGGAACAACCTCCAAGGTACCTAAGTGGGTTTCCAACAGTTGATTCGGCGACAGTTCTATTACTGACATGTCATACTTTTTTGAACATGTCCACGAGAGGATGGCAGAGATGAATTTAGTCTACAAATTGTTGGAAAACTTTTTTTTAAGGAAACTTCCCTGTACACATCCCACTGATTTCAATCTCCTACTACTTTAATAAAATATTTTACTCCCAAATGAAATCTTAATTGTTCATTATTCTCTCCCAGTGTTAGTGTAAATTCCCAAAATCCAAATACAGAGCAAATTAGCCCCCATGATTCTGCCTAAATTGCATAGTCTCAGAATCTTTATTCTACAGTGTTAAGTAAGCAAGGAGCACTGCATACCCCAAATATATACTTACTCTACACTGTCAAGACATTAACTGTAGGCTTTCAACTTTATTGAGCTGCATAAGCTATCAGGGCAAATGTATTTATTTTATTTTAAAAGCTTTCTCAACTTCCAAAGTTGTTAAGTACAGTGAGATGAATCTACTGGAGCCAAGATGTGACTTTTGGATGAACCTCTAATACTCAAATAACGGTCAGTAGTCAAATCCCCAATTCATGAGTGATACTCAGCAGATTTTCCTTCCCCAGTCCATTCTGTCAAAATAGTCCAAAGTTGTTGGCACTGTAACTTAACTGTAATGGCCTGCATTTAAAACAAAGACCATATGGACTATCATGTTTTGAAAAAAAAAACACACCAAGCACACATGGAGGCCAAAAATGACCAGTGATCTTGTGTGAACTGTTCCTATAAACCTCTTCAGGTCCCTTAGCCACGCTTTGCAGACCTCTGAGGTCCACAGAGGGTTTGGCAGATTGGGTATGTCAGTGTCATGAATGTTAATAAGTAAATACACTATATGTTTGATCTTTAATCGGGTCAGAGGTCACGGCTGAGGTTAATTTTAAAAGGTCAGTAGGGTACAATCGTTATTTTTTTGCTTCAGCTCACAGGCATTCATATGTTCAATGTGTTGTATTCACAAGATGGGGCCGGGGGGGTTATTGAGATTTTGATAGAAGCGGCTGGGTGGTGAACAGCACGACCACACAACCCCAAGTCAAAGTACAGATGTGTGTGATAATCTAACGAAAACTGCAGTATGGATCCGTCTCTGTCACACAGCATGTGTCCACCATGACTGACAGGACAGGACAGGAAGTAATGCTACTTATGCCAATCAGCGATATTTTTATTGACCAGAGAAAATAGCCTTGTCAATGCACTCTCTCTGATTAGCTAACCTCATGATTGGTAGTATGGACTATTGACTGAGAGCATCAGAGTGCTCATCATAAGGGCCATAAATGAGGAGAGGTGGCTCTAGTACATTGATCCCTGTCTCTTGGGCACTGGGGTGCTGTTAACAAAAGGAGGATAATATCCTTCACAAATACCACTGAACCTAAAGCAGGGGAAGTTAGCTTTAAAATCTTTAGCATCATAAGAAAAACGCTTGCGGCTTGACAGTCCACTCTGTAGTGTGCAATAACGTTAATTACAAAGATGTCTCTTCTTATTGCAGGCTGGGGTTTTTCCTGTTCAAGTGGACCAGTGTCACGGTTCACCCTGTGCGCTTTTGCTTTCTGCAGCTAAAGAACACGTAGGAGCTAACTACTCAAAGTATTTAAAGCGGTTAATCTTTCGCCTTGAATAAGGAATTATAGTCCAGCACCGTTTTACCCTGTGGTCGACCTCAAGGGAGAGAGTGTTGTCGTGCGTTGTTGTCGCTACGCATTCCTGTCTAGTTTTGCACATTTATCTTACATCAAAATACAAAAGTATCAAAACAAAAAAAGGGAAAACATCCAACGTTTCAAGCTTCACGAGAAGCGCGTTTATCTCTATATTATATCCTGGCATTACTCCCAAGTGTTTCATAAAGGGAGGATGTGAAACTAAATCAATAAAAGTCTTGCTTGATCAAGTATGACTTGATTAGCTTCACTAAACGTGTGAGTTGTCTGGTCCCTGCTGTCAGACGACACTGAGTGAAAAGCAGGACAGACAGGAATGCACAACTTAAAATCATCTATAGCAGAAAAAAAAACAAAAAACAAGAACTGATCGTGCAGTTTTAAGAGGACAGTTGGCATTTAATGACCAAAAATACAACAAGAATGTTAATCTATAAAGTCGGGAAAGCAGCCTGGCAGTCTACGTCCAACCACATCAGGGTGGAATTTAGGTTTACAGTCATAAAGCTGCACTGAATCTGCTTTAATGGATGCTTTAAAGCTGGAGGAAACGAGGACGTGACATCCAGCTTTGACTTAAATCTGCCACTAATCAAGTTTGGCTGAAATAATTAATTACCATAGGCTACTAATTTAACTGGCGTCGATCCGTTACACAAGCTCTTTTCTGACTGTATAGTGGGCTGATGGTGCAACTTTGGATTTGATCACAGTCAGGTATTCCTCTCATTCTCATTCATCTGGCAGATACAAAGCACCTTCATTATGACATATGATCATGTGGCTTCTCTGTATATATCCACTGGCCTGTAATACGCTTTTAAACTAATAGAAAATTTGGATACGGCTTGGCTCGGCTCGTAGCCCTCAGCAGCCAGTTTGCTACATCAGCTTAGTTGAATTTTAAATAATATTTATTGTTGTTTAGTTCACATCTAAATACATGCTTATGATATTTACTGTAAGGCAGTGATATTTCTTCCGCGGTGGCGTAAAATCAATATCTTCTAAATAAACCTGAGTGGCGTCTCAGCATAGGCGGCTATTTGTTACGACGTTGTTCAGTGGGGCCTGAGAGTGTTTAAAAGGTCTGACGGAGAGTCATTCATTCAGACATTTTAGACAGCCACCAACTTGCTGATATGAAATAGCGTCTCAATAGCTTGTTATCGACTGTTACGGTGTTTTATCATTTATTTTGATAAGTGAAATCAAATTTTGGACCTTGGCCAGGCTGCTATTACCCACTGAGCTATAGTGGAGTAGGCCAGTGCAAGTGTATGTGCAGTCCCAGCTTTGTGTGGTTATGTCTGTATATATGAGACACTCAAAACAGGAAAAAAAAAAAGATGGCATTAATGTCCATTTGTTATCTTTCTGCTTGGGTGGATAAACAGACTAGGAACCTATGAGATCAGTGGTATGCAGTCTGGGACAGGGCACGGAGGACAAGGCGAGGTCTGACTGGATCCCTTAAAGATGTTATTAATGGCCAAGGGCGCGCACACACACACACACACACGCAGACATGCACACACACACACCCTGTTTGCAATGCATAACTCAGTAGTAAGCCTCTTTCTGTGTTCTGTCACAAGAGATGGGGAGCAGAAGGCAGAACGGGGTGACTTTATAATCCCTGCTGTATTTATACTCCACCCTACTGACTTCTGCACTTCCCACCCTTCTTCTTCCCTTTTTTTCCCCCCCTTTCCATTTCTTCATCATTTCTCTTCATCCGTCTCCTATATACACATATCTGATCTTATCTGGCTTCAAAAACCTAACCCTCTCTTATATTGTATTTCACAATCTGTTTTTTTTTTTTTATTATTCCATCAGGGTCCTTTCAACTTTCCTCGTCTTCTCTTTTTCCATCACGTTCTTCCAGTGGCTCTCATTCTTGTTTTTCATTCCATCACCTCTTTGTTCTTCTTCTTTTTACTTTCTTTCTTTCTCTTTTTTTAAAGTTATAGGGGAAGTAAAGAGCAGAGAGCTTAAATGCCTGGCCTCCTTCCTTTCCTATGTCTGGTGGGTTTCTCACTAAACACAACTTTTTTTCCCATCTGACCCTGTTCTACCTCCCACCGTCTCTTTTTTTTTTCTTCATTTATTTTTCTACCTTTTTTTTTTTTGCCCTCGTACCTCTCATATAGCTGTTTACCAATACCCAACAAGACATCCGTACACATGCATATGTATGCAGGCTTGCAACAAATAGAAGCAGTGGTTAATACACAAGCACACACAAACAAAAGATAGAAAGATGGGTACAGAGAAAGAGAGCTCCATCTCAGCAGGAGTGTATGGATGCTGACTGAAAAGGTGAAAAGAGGTCTCTTCTCAGACTAGTCTGTAGTAATTCCTCCACTGCAGAGGATTCCCAAATATTTATGGAAGAGGAGCAAAAAAAACAAAAAAACAACAGAGAGCAGAAAATATTAATGTAACAATGACATTATGACAGGTCAAAACCCCAAAAAGCTAAATAAAATTTCCACACAATAAATGGTGTGTTTGTTTGTCCTTTAGAGAAGAAAAAAGTTTCTGTTTGTAGGCATGCAGGCGTCACCAGTATGTCACAGTACTCTTTAGTGTTTTTTGGTTCACACCATGCTCGATGTTGCTCCACTTTGGACCAGTCCCAGAAGACAAGCAGAGAGTGTAAATCAATGCTTTTCAACTGGCGTGCAGAGCCAGTGTTCTCCAGGCTTCGCTCACGTGTACCTTAAAATCAATGACAAAGAAACATGTCGAATAATCTTGAACAATACATTGATACTTTTACATTTAGAAGCCAATATCATAAATTGTCTGATATACTGTCTATGTATTGATTTTGCTCTTTATTAATACATGTCGTATTTTGACATTTATCGGCCCTTTTGGAAGCAAATAACACAAAGTTGACCTTGCCAAATTTTTTTTTCCTATTTCAATTCAACAATAACAGCTAAAGAACTCTATGACAAACTTATGAGCCAACAGAACATTAGAGAAAAATGGTGGGCCATGAACTTTTAATCATAGAGGACCATAACACCAAAAGATTGCAGATCCAGACAGTGAATGACATTTTATTATTATTATTATTTTTACATCTGAATCGCCAACAAAAGTCTGTCTGCTCTGTCTGGTCTTTTCTCCTTCTGCTCCTGAATTTGTGGTTTTTTTATGCATTGCGTATTGTGTTTTTGCCATTTTCTTTTTTTTTTTTTAAG
Organism: Nibea coibor; assembly: GCA_023373845.1. Lineage (NCBI taxonomy): Eukaryota > Metazoa > Chordata > Actinopteri > Sciaenidae > Nibea > Nibea coibor. The sequence goes on along the minus strand of CM041737.1, from coordinate 9,223,386 downwards.
TTTTACATATATTTTCATTTTAGGAATCTGGAGTCTAGTCTGAACTAGTCTGAGCTGTTCTTTTATGCTCCCACATGAATAAAAACCCACCTGGAATCCAAGATGGGCTCCGGCACTTTAATAATTGCAATAAATGCAACACAATTTGTTTTTATATCCTACACCACTGTACTGTGTTCATAAAAGAACAAGTTTAACTAGATTAACTAATTCCTTATGTTATACGTATAATTACCAGATTTTAAAGAGGCTGTAAAATAACTTGGAAACACCAAAGTGCTGCAGAAGCAGTGTTGTTGTTACAACTCAGAGAATATTAACACAATATTAAACTGATATGCTGGCTTAGCCACTATAGTTAAAACTCCCAGAAGTATATTGTGGTACAGTATGGCTGCTCATAGTGCAGTAATTATAGTAATAGTAATTATTTCAGCTGTAATATATACATGTATGTGTGCACATTTGTGTTTTCCATAAAAACGCTCTTAGCCGTGGTCCACCGGGACGGTTTCTTCAATCTAAAATTTGGATAAGCTGGCAGTTGAATAGCCTCGGTTGTCTTACATCAAACATCTCCTCAAATCCCGTTGGTGACTGTCATTATTCATCAACAAGTTAATATGCTGGTATTAGTTTGAAAGAGCGCTATGCATCGATGGCAAGAGACACATTACTCTTTGTCCCTTATCATTTTTTATGGTCTCATTTTCTGCCTTATTGATTTCTCATCTCGCTCCTTCTCTTACAGTCTCTCACACCAGGTTCCTCCTCTTACTAATACCACACAGAGGCAAAAAAAAAAACTTAGACAACTTGTAAACCCAGATAAGGAGGCTGAAAGCACATTTCACTCTGACATATATGGGTCATTTTTACAACCAGTGTGTACAATCTTTGCCCTTTCACTTCTTTTCTTTATTTCGTCTTCTTCTCACACGCTCGCAAATTGGACGGCAACTTTTTCATGTCGAGTTTGACAGGAAGAGGTCACCGGAGTCAATCGCAGCAATCTGGCGTACGCACATGCGAATGTGAAGTCTGAGGTGTTTAAAGCTGGACATGCTGCTGTCATATATGTAACAGAAGACACACATACCCTGTGGATCCCAGGACACACCAGCGCAGACATTTTATTGGACACTCCTCTGTCCTGTTTGCGCTTCTGAGTGTGTTTGAGGGAGAGAAGGGAGAGACCCAGGACAAGAAAGACAGAGAAGGAGATTTACACATCTGCATAGTAACAGGGTAACAAGCACTTAAGCTTGGGCATGGCCAGTGGAAGGGGCGCGGCCCTCTCTCGTTAACTTTAATAAAACACTCCCCCAGTCAATGCCCCGGGCTGTAAAACTCCTGCATTTCACACTCTCCAGCTACCCTCCAACCATATATCTCCAAACTTTTTTCTCTAAACACACACGTTCGCAAGCGGACACACACCCTGATAATTTACACCCCTCTTGCTTTCCACCCTTCATACAGTAATTTCCAAAATTTGGGCCAAGTATGATCCAGTTGCAGGACGAGGAAATTTAGAATAATTCTTGTATGATAAAAAGGTAACGGGAAAGAAAAGTACAGACAGTTATGAAGATCCCAAAAAGTCCTATCAGCTAATATCTCTATCATGTTACACGCCAACTGATTAATTCTATTATATGACAGCTCCACCTCTATCCCAGATGCCGGTGTATATCATCAATATGTCCAGACTCCTCTACCTCCAAATAAACTTAACTGAAACTGATTTTTTTTTCTTCCAAGTTAACCAAATGAGACTCAGGGAGAGATTAATCTTGAGCGTGTCAGGAGGGAGCCGTGTAAGTCGATCTAAATCACGCTAACACCACAAACATTACTGGCGTGGACGTATGAAACGTGCAGCTAATCACGGATGTGGGCATCAGTGGTTACTCAGGACTGCACTCATCACATCCTAACTGCGGATGAGTTCACCAGAAACTGATGTTTGAAGATGGGTCTGACTGATGTGCGGCTTTGTAGAATTTGTTGAATTTTGATAAAAATAATGCAAAATAAATGATTAACAGAAAAAAAAAAAAAAAGATCGGGGGGATGATTGAGGCGCAGCAATGTAATGCGTTGACAGCGAAGTATTCTCAACGTGCATGTATTAATGAATGTGAACCACCTCAGGCTACTTAGTGCTTAAACAGATGTTAATCACATAATCAGATAAGAGACGGTGCTTTATGAAGTTTAATATATGGAGACGCACACGTTCACATGCAGGAGTGCTGAGTGATGCAGCGGGGAAGGCTGATTAATAAGTTTGGATGCGATGCAATCTCCATCTTTATTAAGATGTTGAAAGACGCAAGACGTTAAGCCACACACACTCTCAGTCACACATCCAGCAAGGCCCGACACAGGGACTTTACTTTGTGAATGACCACACACAAAGACCAGGATGACAAAAAGGCTATAGTTTTTGTGACAACATAATAAGACACAAAGACAAAATGATTTTGTATTTATGCAAACATATCTTTTAAATAAGCCTTGATAGTTACTGCAAAAGGTGTGTGTGTGTGTGTAAAGAGTTGTGGAGCATGAGGGGAAGGATGGAGGGAAGGATTGTTTTTGGCCCAAGAATAATGAACAAAATGAGTGCAGATGGAAGAGGCAGATGGTTTCATTTGTGATGGGCAGCCCAGGGCTGCCATGGTGCTTGATGGGTAATGGATATTACTCCATGGAGCCCAAGGCCCTTCATGAGGATTGTGGCACGATGTCAGTCACATGCTGATACAGGACCAGTTTAGCATGTGATCTTTTCATTGTCCAGGTTAGGATTGAGTGAGAGTAATTTGATCCTTCTCCTGTGTCTGATGGGGGGCAGCCTGCCCACCTGCACCGAACAACTTTTGTAGAGAAAAACATGGAATTCATCTTTTCATGTATTTAGTGCCTGCCTAATTGTTGAGATCTCCATTTATTGGACAGCCGAACAATTTATGTCTCACTTTATATCCAGCAATTTATCATGCACTTCTTGTCATTGAAAAAATGTAGAAAACATGTGGGTCACCCAGGGTAAACTTTTGATTTTCCAACCCTGTGTAAATACTCTTTGAATGTTCTGCGGGTTATATCTGGGTAAGAGAGATGGGAAAACTGCAACAATAACAGGAAACATAAGGAAATAACTGTACATGGCAGCAGTGGCCAAGACAAACAAGCCAGATCAGCACTCCAAGATGCTTGGATAAATGGGCAAAATGAGCAGACAGATGAGGACAAGATAAGGTCACGCAGAATTCGTTTTCGCTGCCTCTTGAAAACGGCAATGATGTTTGTGTGAGAAAATTGTATCAGTGTCTTATTTTAAAAGTATAAGTGACACCAGACTACCTGAATCCCTCAGTCGAGAGGAGAAATAAACTCTGGGTGCATCTTTCCTCTCGAGTGGTAACCAAACCCATACATCATTTTTGCAAATGCCAAACAGGACAGTGAAAGCAGAGCTGCAGAAATTCTCAAAAGGAGGGTGATTGTGTATTCAAGGCTAGGTTAGAATTATCTTCATCCCCAAATCACAGGATTATCAGGCCACATCTGTTGGCCATTCACTGGCTGCATATGTTCTAATCATGATGTGAAGAGTAATTACCATTATGGAGCTTTGTGAATGTGTGAAGGAAAGACAGCGGGGGCACCATTTCTTTCTTTTTTTGTTAATGCTCCACATTCCACAGGGGCAGTTGAAAGAGTTAAGAGTGACAGATCTTTGGAAATGTCACCCACGAAATATCTCATGATGCCCAGATAATAAGAAACAGAGGGAACGTATGTGTGTGTGTGTGTGTTTCTGTCTCTGTGTGCCTGTGTTAGAGAGAAAGAGCTAGTCACTGTGTTGTTTATAGCTTCCATGTTGCTTTGATTATGCATGTGTGTGTGTGTGTAGGCTTGTTTGTAGTGTCTGTGTCGGTGCAGGTGTGTGCACTGTGCATGCAGGTGGACAGGTGTTGGAGCAAAGGGTCAAGTGTCACTTATTTTTCACATATTTTTTTATATTATGTGTTCAGGCCTTGTGTTTTAACAAAGCAACAGAGTATGTATGCATATATATGTGTGTGCAAAACACAATATTTGTGTTATTATGGATGTATTATGGATCCGGGCCACCTTTAAAGTATCACATTCCAAATCAAAGCTGCATGCATAAATATATTGCACTGAAAGGTGTTTTAATGCTGCAGGATCTTCCCATTGAAGTTCTCCTCTCCTCTCCTCTCCTCTCCTCTCCTCCTCTCCTCTCCTCTCCTCTCATAGACAACCCAGCAATTTGCCTTAATCCATATTGACTGCTCTTCCATGACCTCACTCCATAGGGTCCAGCACTGAGGATTTACTCTGAGACAGCCAATCTAAACAACCTGATTTAACTTCTTTTCCTTGGTATGACTGTGTGCCGCGTGTGTGTGTACAAGAGAGAGAGACAGAGAGAGCCAGGTGAAGGTAGGTAGATGTAAAAAAAAAAATTTAAAAAAATGCATGTGGCCGAGCAGCCTACGCGTACGCGAGTAAAGCTTTTCACTATCAGTCTTGGACATGATGAATGGGACAAAGATGTAAAGTCAGAGATAAACCAAAGCCCCAGTGGCTCCACGGCCATGCCATAAAAGTCTCCTCTCTCTTCACAGCCAATCGTTCGCGCCATACATGAACACCGTCTACGCAACACAGTCGCGCGCATATATTTTAACAGCAGGTTTGATTGCTGAACACAGGGGAGGAGGAGCTGTTATAAAGTCGGCCTCGTGCGGCTAAAGCATTCACGCACACAAAAACAGCCACAGTTAGACAATGAAGGGAAAATCGTTAAGTGAAAGTGTTTTCTTGCTCGCTGACTAATTGTTTCTCGCCTGCAGACAGACTCTCATCAGTGTAGATTTTGTCTGGGTACACGAGCATGCATTTGTTGATTGCTCATGACTACTGTTTATGCGTTTTATGCGGGGTGCCGATATGTAAATACACGTGCATGCGTGTGTGTGTATGTGCAGATTGTGTGTGTGTGTGGGTGTTTCATGTGTATAGGTTGTACCACCAGCTGGGTCAATTTCTATCTCTTTGCTTAATTAATGGTTTGCCTCTGGCACCACTGTGCAGAGAGCTCCGATCTGTCTGCCCCTGCAGCTTTTGCGCTAGCTGCACCGTGTACACACAAACAATATATTCCTCAAGCATGCACGTATAACCCAACAGGTGCACCGACGCCTGTGCAGGAAGACAAGGAGAGAACAAACAACAGCAGCATTGCATCTCTCTCACAGGACTGCACGCTCACAACAGAAGAAATTCTGTAGGAGTGAGGGCTTGACTGTACCCTCAAACCCTTGCGTTTCTTTTTTTGCATGCATTGTGTTTTTAGGGAAGGTAGCTTGGGTGAACCAAATTGTTTATTTGTCCGTTTCCTGCGGTTGCAGAAACCTCAATAAACCTCAGTAACACAAGGAACAACATGGAAGCATTGTGAAGTAAGTTTGTAAAAACATCTGAATTTAATGACATTTTTAAGGACTTAGATCACATCCTCCCCTATGATTTTCTGTTTTTTCCTTTAATGACCCTCCTTCATTGTCAACCCTCTTGCCATTATTTATTGCCCTGCCAAAACAATGACCTCTCCACCCCTCGACTCCCCCACTGCCGTCAAACTCTCCTCAATCTGTCCTCTCCTATTCATCCATAACTCTGCGATGCGGATGCAGCCCTTGTTGGGGTATTCATGCATTCTGCCCTTGTAAGAGAGGCAGGCATCTGATTCACCATGACTGCAGAGAGCACTGGAGATCCCATTCAGGGTAGTATTTTTTTTTTCCATGCGGTGTTTTTAAGATGCATATGTTTAATTTATGTTCAGAGACTTTCAAAGGGGATCTGTTGTCTCAGAATCAAGCTTTGTCCATATCTTCCATATATATTGCCTCATTCTCTGTCTCTCTCCATTTTCTTATCCCCTTTATCTTACTACTGCTGCCATGCCTCTGTGGTAGACCCTTGAAGACAGTATACCCACACACACACACAGACACACACAACTCATACACATTCCTGTATAGCAAGCACTTGTGAACTGAATGGTCACACAAGGATTGCAGGATCCTCAAAGCACCAGGAGGAAAATCCCCAGCTGATTCCAGTTAATACCAGAAAAACAACAGTAGACGTGGCGTGTCTGATGTACCATTGTTTCGCAGGCACAGAGAGCCTATCTGAAATATATCCTGTGTCAAGTCTGTAATGGAACAAGCGATAAATCTCTCTGAGATTTGTGAGTCTGAGATCGCTCTAACGTGGACCAGGGGATAGCAAGAGAAGAGCTGACAATGTGTAAAACAACCAATAACCGATGGTAATAGATAGTGGTAATATTGGAGCTCGGAGTTTGTGCTGAGCAATAATGAAAATGTATGTGTTTTAATAAAATGTGTCATGACAGCAACACTGTAACTCCCCAAAAAGAGTTCAAAAAGTTATTTATATGTAAAACAAGCCCTTCAAATTAAATGATGAAACAGATTAATTCTCTTTGTCTTCCCAAATGACCTTTGTAAGCGTTTTCGGATTTTGATAATCTCTATCATCAGGATGTCAACTGCGTATATTTCAAAAATGATTCATATAAGTGCTTGAGCCTGATCTCTTTTGTTAATTCTTGACTTAGGTGAGGCAATAATATTGTTTTGTGACTAAGGCAAGGGTTGCTAAGTTGTGAACAACTGCAACCATTTAAATCAGTCTGGCACACTGTGATTTTCCACAGAGCCACATAACAAAATGTGTTTTTTTTTAAATCTGCTGACCAAAAAGCTTTAAATATGTCTACATCCTGCTGTGTAGGTACATTGTTATTAAAGGAAAACGACGCTAGTGAAGTCCTGCTAACACTGTGACAAACACACTGCACATCCTAAATCTGGTTCATAATTAAAACCTCAACGAGGAAACCTTTTAATGTGAGGCAGCGGCAGATGTTCAGTTTGCATTAGCAGTACTCAGCTCTGATAGCGCTGTGAAGTCATTGGTAAACGGGTAAGCGAGGATGATATCTGAAGAGTGAACGGGAGTAACTAAAGTAGGGAAACTGAGCTTTAAACTACATAGATTGGGTCACAAGTTACAAAAGTAATGAACGCTTTCTTTCTCTAGGAAGAAGGAAGGAAGGACAGAAAAAAAAAAAACGTGCTGAGCAAATCAAATCAGTGCAGGGCTCCGCTCTGGTTTGAGGGTCAGTTTGGCTAACGCAGGTATCCCCTGCTGTGAGGCTGTAGCGGAAAGGTATGCACTGTACTCATGGAAAAACGGTCATGAAAACCGCTCGGTTTGAGTTAGGGGAAAGTTGTGGCGGATTAAAAAAAAAAAAAAAACTCACATCGCTGACTGTAGGTAGGAAGCAGGATGCGAACAGAGAGCTCGAATGACCTCTTCCCTTTACCTTTGCTTCTCAGATAAAGCGGCAATTTAGATGATTGACTAAACAGCGAGGACACTCTTTAACACAAAAACGTCACGTCAGCAACACTGACACAGTGACAACAGCAATAGCTGCAATTGATGTGCACGGGTATGTGACAGAATTGATATAGTGGATAGTGACCCCATTACTGTCGTATATGTTGCTGTAAATTACCAATTACAACGCAGCATGTACTTCTGCCACAAATGTTAAAAAGTCATTGTGTGATTTGCATAATTAATTGGCTTGTTTCCTGGGGTAGGCGGCTCAGCAGTCCCTCTCTCTCTCTCTAACCTCCTTTCTCTTGCTCTCCCGCTCTCTGTCTCCCTTTCTCCTCTCGCACAACAGGGCCTCCAGGCCTGCTGCAGTAGTGTGGAAATCCATTGGAGAGCTGTCATTGCTACCTGTGTTCCTGCCTCAGCAGTGGCAGGTGGTCTCATGTCCTGCCTGGGGCAAGGAAGTGAGGAGGAAGAGAGAAAGAGAAAGAGAGAGAGAGAGAGAGAGAGAGAGAGATGTGAGAAAGTAAATATACTTTATAGGTGGTAAACCGAGACATGTCACGACACATTTGTGGTCATTTGTCTTTGAAAATGATTCATCCGTCTCCTTTCATCGCCGCTTTTCCTTAGGACGTGAGAGTGATTGACATGAAGCTTTGTTTTACTGCTGCTCAGACATGACACATGCCAAAGGGTCCTTTACTCAACATATATTTAGCGTAATGCATGTTACCCCTCGTACCCCGAGGCGAACATAGGGGGGATGCAAAAATGTTCACTATTTGGTCCTGCATGAACCTGTAAACTACATGAAAAACTGGTGTGAGGAAATGTATCATCTGGTCTGTGACAATGTTATGTTTCATGGTCTTCGAATTGATTACTGTCATTTCTCCTCTGAATCACAAGAGACAAGAGTAATACAAGTTATTTAATGAGCCCGTGTCCCTGTCCAAGACATTACCTTGTCATCTGGATTCTTTGATGGAAATGTTAAATATCCTGTGGCCCCTGACCTATGAAAAAGTTTCTGATGGACACCAGATGTGTTTTTATTGAAGCATGTTAGACTTCATATGGGCGCAGTATTTTGCAGAGCAAACGGTTACACATAAAGAAGTCTAACTTTTTCCTCTTTCTCCTGTTTCCTTTAACTGTCTTTTCTCATCACTCTCTCCCCAGTGTCTCTGGCGGTGTGTATGGGAACCATGCAGAGAAACACAAGGCTAACAATACCAACACACTCATCACTGCATTATCAGTCACAACACTGAGCGTCCTCTTACACGCTGCTCTCATACTGGTGCACCCGTGGAGAAGGAGCTGTTTGATGAGGCAGGCGAGAAAGGTAAAGGAATCAAAACAGAGAGGCGGCATTATCATCCCTGTTCCCTTGGGGGTTGATAATTAGTAGGCACCGCTGCTGATAACTGTCGCAGGAGTTGCCAGCTGCAGCGGCTCTCGAATCATCGCTTTTAACTAAAGGAGTCAGAAGGGCAAAAAAGGAAACATAGTCTTTCTGTTTTTGGGTAGTGTTGGATTTAAATGAAAAAAGACAAATCAACAGTTGCTTTTGGACAAAAAATTTTGGAAATTCGTGTTTGTGGGCTTCTCAGTGGGCATTTGCAAAAATGTCGAAATCCCTGTAATTATAACATGAATGCCTGATTTCGAATCTTTTTTTTTTTTGTTCCAAAACTTTTTTTTCGTTCCAGTGTTTAACTGAACAACAAATTAATTCAAAGCGCATCATGAGAGACTGTTTATGATGCAAATTATTTGGTTGGAAGGCTGCTGATTGGCACAATGGCCCCTTAGGCAACAGAATGCATTTGAGAGGCGGGTGAAAGACCTCTCTCTATCTGATAGATCTCTCTCTCTCTCTTTTTCTATGCTAAATCATCTCAGTGGAGGCCAGGCCTGCTTGGCCTCTCTGTCAGCAAATGTCACTGCTAATTATGACAGGCTCCTTGTTCCCCAACAAGTCAGCGTTGGCGCTGTTAGGTCTGTTTGACTGGGTCCTACAGATGAATTGGGCTCCAACGACCCCTGTGCTCCTAGGGGGTGCTGTATGAAGGTAATTGCTCCAATATCCTGAGCTGCAGGGATACATAGTGCTGACAAGTTGGCATTAGTCAAACATGTCGGTTCAGAGGGCGGCTCTGTGTTCTACTAGCCTGCTGTCCAGCAGGTGTGAGATCTGGTGGGTGGGTGCGTAACACTGATACTTATCACACAGAGATGGTTGGTTTTTGCAACGTGGATGTTTACTGTGTCTTACTCATCTTTTGAGTGATCAGATATCCAAAATCCCAAATTAACAGCTTTCCTGATGTGTTCATCAAATTACCAAAAACACACCATCACACTGTCTCCAGTCATATTTAACCATGTGGATACTTTTACCCAATTTTTAAAATGTGTTTGCAGCATAACGGCTGAAAAAGATGCTTGCGAGGTTAAAGTTGGGCGCCAGACAGGAGCACAAGGCAACCTGCCTCTTGCTACAAAAGATAATTACCCCGAATAATAATACCCCAACACTGGGTCCATTCATAACCATATGATATCTCAATCCTGGGCACACAAAGTCAGGCAATGTCTTTTGGTGATCTGGTAGAGCTTAAGTGCATCACATTTTGAACAGAGCTTTTTCAGTGAATGTGTGAGATGCTCACGCTGCCGCGAAGAAGCTTGAGAACAACAAATACTGTACATATGTTCCACTGATACGGATCATTGTAATTAAACTGTCACACTGCAGTAATATAAGGCTTACACTAACATTAAATCAAAATGGCAGTGACTTTATTTTCCTGATCCATGTGCTTAGGAGGCGCTGATTCACTTTGTGCACAGCCCTGCCTTGGATTGCACTTTGGCTTTCAAGACGTCGTCATGATTGATGTTACATTTGGGGAAACCGGAGGTAGTGACCTCACATTTCCCTGGATCGTATCATCGGACAGGGCGCTGAATGATGACATTATATTTCATAATGGACTGAGGAGAAAATTGATGACATCACGACACAGGTGTGATGGGCAACGCTCCCAAAACAGAGAGCCGAAAGTCACAGCAAGAGACTGAACTGTGTCCACATACATTTCAAAGTATACGAGCTGAATGGAGTCATATCTGCTGTGGTTTCACTATTCCAAACAGTGTGCCAACACCAGTTAATGTGGTTTCTCACTTTCCTATCAGATGTGATTACACGAAACATTTTTTCAGAAGAATGTTTCCACCCCATAATTTCCAGAGGTTGGATCTTCATGTCTCTCTCTCTGTGATTATGCATGTGAGAATGTGAGCTCTTTTACTTCCCCGTGTTTAGGTGTGCGCAAGCATTCCAACGTGCAACTGTGCTGCATGTCTTTGTGATGACTTTGCGTGTTCGTGTGTCCTTCCTGCCAGTTGCGTGCGTATTTATTTGTAAGTCAGATGCGAGTTAACCCCGGGCTCTTATGTGTCCTTCATTCTTTCCTTTCCAAAAGACAAATTAAGAACATGAGAAGGAAATGGTCTATCTCAGTGACTGAGTGATATCTGGAGAGGGAGGATTACTCTGGCGTCTGGGGGATATGAAACACTTTCACAGTCAGGAATGTGACTGACACAATGAGGCCAAGATTCACTAATAATTGGACATAAAATGCTTTAAAATTGCTTCTAAAATTTTGTTGAAGTTTATTCATAATAACACCTCTGGAAAGAAAATGCACTGTATATGAAATTGGATGGCCCGTAGTTGGAAACATTCTTGCATATGCAGTACGCATAACGAATACTACAGGGCAAATCTCTTCATCTAGTCAATAGCCTGTCAGTGATACTCTCCATGGCAATTGTATTTCTCATTATCAGGTATTCCTGTTGGGAGAAAATCATCTTAATTTGATCAGTGTCATAAGCCCTCTTGCAAGCTTGGATCTCAGCTTATCCTTTTATGCGCGGAATTACAAATGGCCCGATTAGAAAACTTTCCATAATGGCGGTGAGAATTAGCAGGCTAAGCATACACTAATGCTATTGTACCCTCATCAGTGATGTATAGCTGAGCTCTTCAGTGGTGGCCTTTTCCTCAGAGGGACACCCTCCAGAGAATGAGTAAGAAGGAAAGACAGAAGCAGAAGAAAGTACAGTTTGAAAAGAGAATCAACTGGTATTAATAAGAGATTAATGTTCTTTGCCTTGAACTGACACACGGCGCTATTATTCTGCTCCCGTGCTTTGAACAAGTCTGGCTATTAGCTTTGTCCTGAACCTATGAATCTATATTTCCCTTCGACAGAAGAGTCATAAAGGGACAGTGGAACATCAATTTCTTCCCGCGACTTCAAAGAGAGAAGTGAGGCCCCATAGAGCCGAGTGACTGCTGCGTTGCACACTGTACCCAGGGATATCAAAGGCTTTTTTACATTCATTGCTATAATGAAAGAGCAGAGAGAGCACAAAAGAGGACTCGATAGTTGCCCACCCTCTCTCCTCCCAGCTTTTTGGTAATGATTGTATGTAAGTATTACTCAGAGTTGAGGATAGCCTCTCCAAATTGGGGCCCTTATTGCAGAAGCCAGCTGAAGCACCATTCACATTAGGGAAGGGACAATGTGCTCATAATATCTATATCAGCGGTGTCCTGTCTTAATTCACTTTTATTACATCCATTCATAATGCTCTCATAATGATGAGATGGATCCCAGCCAAGGGATTTTCACAGTGTCACCTTTATTATCGCATACTGTGATTTGTCATTTGTTCCTCTACAGGTCCCTGTAATGAGGATAAGTTAGACTTCTCTGAATTAGATCTAAGGATAAAATGCCACCATGCAATGTACTCTTTATCATTAACCCTGTATTTGCCCGCTGGAAGTAATACACTTACAGGTAATAAATGGAAAGAGCTTGGTTTAAAGGAGCAACATGGAAAAGTAACTCAATACCGTTGTAGCTAATACAACCCTTACGTTTTAAGCGTGCACATGGAGAGGGCTGCACACAAGTACGCGCATACTTAGTGTGTATGCTACACACATGTGCATGCACACGGAATGTTATGTATTGTTTCTCAGTCAAGTCAAGAACACACACAGCACACAGCTGGCGTTTATGTCCGCGGTGTGTGATAAAATATTGCACAATATAATGCATCAAACATACACATAAAGAAACAAACCGCTTTGTTGCAGGCCAAATAAACATTTATACTACTGGGGCAGAGGGCTGTTTGTGGTTTTTGTCTGTGTGTGCGAGTAAGCCTCCGTTCATTCACTGTGGACCGAAAGGGAGGGAAAAAAATACAGACAGCATTGCTGTAAGGTTGCTGAAAAACTGGGTGTAGGTCAGACATAAAACAGCTGTTTTCACACCAGCGTCGGCTGATAACGTTCTGCTGAAGAATGAATAATGTTCTTATTAATTTTTTATCTACTGATGGTATGTCTCAAACGCTTGGAGAAACAAGTCTGTGTGGACATTCTCGTTCATCCGAGAAAGTAAAACTGCTTTCTGGAATATTTACTTTGTGATAGAAGATAAGAGTCAAGACTTTAAAAGCAAAATTCTCTCTGAAATGCACATGATTGATCTCAGATACACATATGTGGTATGCACTGTATGTACATAGAGGCTCCCTTGCATATAGCTCACATATGGCTGGGCTGGCTCTGTGCAACGGTAAGAAAATTCATCTAAATGGCCCGGTCCTTCGGGTCAAGGTACATCTAAATTTGGTGAAATTTAGATGTACCCATATTGGTGATTACCCTAATATTTTTTAAATTACATTTCTTTACATTGTCTTTACAATTCACACTTTTGTACAGTTATGGTTACAGACTCTTTCCCTATCTCCCTGCATTTGAATATTTACTGAGATTCTTTTGTCAAAAACAGGCAAAACACAATTAAACCTAAATATAAATCTACCTTCTAGCTATAGCGTCATATCTAACGATCCATATAACTCTTGGCAAGAATGTGAATAAGCGCACTTCCTAAAATTTCAAACTATTCCTTAAACCTTTACAATCCTTATTCTAATCCTCATCTCGGTGTGCCTAACTTTAACAGTTATACTAATTTAAACTTTGCCCAAACTGAGACTCGGAAAACAGAAAACGGGCGTTTGTTGTTGAAAGTGTGTAACCTTGGCACTAGTGACTGCAGTTTGCACTCCAATCTCCTACAAGCAGTCTTCTTTTAACTGCGACCGTGGTCTTTCCCAAACTTTATCCAAGTAGTTTTAGTTGCCTAAACGTAAGCAAACCTTAACCCAAGAGAGGATGGATCGGAAAATGCTCATGAATCATTGTCTTAACAGGGTCTGGATGATCTATTTTGTTGTTTAGATATAAAATCCTCACATGGTCCTTTGAGGACTGAATTTTTTTCTCATCTTTCTGTCCTTGTGAGGACATGTGGTCTTCATAAGTATAACCACAAGAACAAATGCATGCACACACAAGCTCTCTAGTTTTCTCTTGCACCCGCAAACACTGGCAAACCATCACCAGTGTAGGTCCCTGCTTTTCCTCAATGAATAGAAGGACCTTGGCTGTCCCTATTGAAAATCTGATTCCTCACTGAATAGGAAGCCCTTGTCCTTACATCACTTTGTCTACTGCACTGATGGTGTACTAATGGCAACATCAGTCCCCCATCTGGTGTCCATCATTTGGATTCAGGGCAGGGCCCGTCCCAACAGATACATCCGATTAGTCTCTCTCATCGATTTGTGCTGGCTCGTCATGACTTAGTCAACCCAAGGTGTCTCTTCTATGACATGCTGTCTCCCTATGATTTAGTTTGCCAACGCTCTAAGTGCATTGAGTGTGACAATAAAATCTTTAATCTAATATGCATCCTAAAGAGGGAGGTGGTGTGGAATTAAGAGGCAGTGAGGGAGTGAGACAGAGAAGGGAGGTAATATTCCCGATGAGCTCAGATGTAATGAGAAAGGTTTGTGTCAAGTTTATGAATATACAAAACACAGACGCCGAGGTTGCGAATGCAACACTTGCTTTTTGATCCTGGCGGGTGAATGTGTGATATCAGGTGCAAGATGCGGCATGAAATGGTCGGTCACAGTCTTCTTAGTTATCAAACGATAAATATACACCAAGTGCTTATTTTTTAACTCCTTCCGGAGCCCATCTCGTCTCGCATACAGGAGAAATATGATGATTACCCTGTGAAATAACCGAGAAAATTTCACATTGGTGAAATCCTATTTTCCCTTCGCGTGTAACCCAGCCTAATCTGTGCTCGCAGTTTGAAACAGACGATAAGTGCAAATGGGGTTACAGGGCACAGTACATGCGCCGTGCTCTCAGTAATTCTAACTGACAACGATCCCGTTGCCTGTGCTTGTGAGACAGTATCATATTTATGGATGTGTGAGCTGTATATGAATGAGATTTGGTGCTACACTGTCTGAAAAGATCATTGCATAGATCTCCAGTACACCGCTTCATCTGCTGCATCCCGATTGCTGCTCTCAGTAAACAGACATAACATTAGGGAAATGCTGTACCACGCAATACTTTCAGTCGTAATGTACTGTAAAACTGTAGGGATACTTTATAGAAATTTGATGATGAGGGAGGATGATTTTAAAGGTGTCTTGGGAGCAGATTTAATGGTTCCTTTTTATGGTTTATGGTATTAAAAGCAAACCATTATACCTGCGAGGTGCCACTTTGTCTGCATCCACTCAGTGGTTTAGTTTTACATCTCTTTTGATGTAAGGGCATCTCACTAACTGATTCATAAAATCCACTTCTAATGGACACAATAGATCTCAATCCAAAAAAAGGTAATTCGATTGTGCACAGAGTTTTAATTAGAGTAAAATATGTTGTTTTCCACTGTTACCCTAATTGACAGATACATTTTTTTAAGAGTACTTGTTCAAACGATCATTTTTCGCTTTTCATGTCCGTAATTGCCAGTTGGCACGCCTGACCTGTCGCGTTGACACCAGACATACCGAGCCGCATTCTCACATCTTTTTAATGAGCCTCTGTTATGATGCAGTTCTCTAATTGCACAGTTGGCAAGAACAATAACATTTTTTTTCTTTTTTTTTTTTTTTTTTAAAAGAGGTATGAACCACCCAGCAAGTCAGTAAGCTTTCCCATTTCACCCTGCTGTGACCCTGGCTGTGTGAGTGCACAGATTACTGTGTGTGAGAGGAAGAAAATGTCAGGCTCAAAGCCAGACACTTGTCATTTTGTTCACAATGACTTCGACGTATCAAATTTGAAGCCTTGGTGTATCTAGTTACCCTGTGTCAAAAAGGCATCATAAAGAAAACTGAATAAAGTTAAATACTACTTGTTAGCAGGAAAGGTTAAACTCTGAGATCAAATTAAAAGATACTTTGTGTGCGTAAGATGTGAGTGCACACAGTCTATAAGGGAGAATAATAAAGGGGAGCTGAAAGTGAAAGTAAGTGCGCGTAAGAGTCATATTTTCAGCCCTCTAAAGACAACACATCACCTGATCACTGATACTCCGAGTTAGTGTTGTTTTCCCCCTTGCTAATCAAATACAAAAATAAACCCGGCTTTTTGAAAATAGAGTTCAAGCCATCTTTGCACCGCTCTGCGGGAACATGTGGATGAGGCTGAGGGAGAAAATATGCCCGCATGAGAAGTAATCAATGCGGCCCACTATGATAGTGACAGCAGGTTAAGAAGGGGATGGGGAGGGAGAGCTCTGTTTCTATGCCAGAGAAAATGAAAGCAGCTGGGGGTATACGCTGCGCGTACTAGTCAGTCATATATGCTTGTTATCAAGTGTGTTTTTGTATATGAGTGCGTATGTGTGTGTGTGAGTGAGTGAGAAAGAGAGAGACGGGACGCAGCAGGAGAGGAATGCAGTCACGGCTGTAAAGTGGGTGTGAAAACAGCCACGTTCACTGACCTCCAAGCTGACCTCACCACCAGTCCTCTGCTGGTAGCTGATAGTGTCCTCTCTCTGTGTGTGTGTGTGTGTGTGTGTGTGTGTGTGCAAAAAAATGCTTGAGCAAATTTGTGTGCATGATAACACTTGATGACTGAGTTTGCGTGGCGGTAGTGCTGTTCGTGTGGGTGTGCGGCGATAGCTGTAAGTGAAGTTTACATTATAGTCTACAGGAAGAGGTCAAGAGGATTATCTTAAAATATTAGCTGCCCTCTCACCCCTTCCTCCCTCCTTCGGTGGCCCCTCTTTTTCTCTCTCTCTCCTCCTGTATCCTTGAAGGCAACGGCAGCACCTGTTGCGCATGCGCGCGCACGCATACGCCGAAGGCATTTAAGACTAACTGCACCTTGACTTTACAAGGATAAAAATATTGATTAACATTCAAGGTCTCTATGGTCTGAATTTATTTTGTATCTTATTTAAATGCCTCATTGGCTGACAGATAATAGAAAAAGTAGGAGATGAACACACACAAAAAAAAATCTTCACTTACCTCTGCAGGCTCATTGGCTTTTAGTTATATCTGTTTAATTGTTTTTATAATTGTATGTTACATTTTTTTTATTTATATTTCAAGTTTTGCTCTTGCAATTTTCTACACATCTCTCTACTTCTTACTGTATTGTTGCTCTACATGGCATGTGGGCAAAAGAGAAAATTAATATAAAAATTAAAATTAATACATTGCCTTTCCTTTTAAAAAAAAAAAACCATATTAATGGCATATAAAGCCTCAAACACACACAGACACAAATACCTTTAAAAATGTGTAGACTGTCGCAAATCTGGAGACATACAGAAAAATAAATAAATAAATAAATAAAGACTCCACAAGTTCAGCATAAATCCATCCCAGACGTCCTGCACACTGTATCCGTCTGAATTCATGTTACGGTTATTTTCGTTAGACATTTCCCACCTGAATTTAGGCCTGCTGCTCACTTTCTAAAGTTTCATAAATCCTGCTCGTGAGCACTTGTCTGATTTAAGGCGACGACAGACGCTGTTCTCCTGGTTCACTTGAACTTGGATTCGCCCCCCCCCCCCTCACTCGCTCGTCCCCCCTACCCCGGGTTGACTCAGCTATCCCGCCTGCCCGCCACTGCGGGGCGTCTGGGCGCTGGAGCGGCGCCTTGAACCCCTTTCCTTCTTCTCCCCCGCAACAGGCTGCCCCGTCACATCCACCATGGCCATCAGCGGTTACACCATCACACAGCGGTCGTGAGGCACCAGCTCCCCCTCCCTCCCTGTCTTCACAAACCTGCGGGTTAGAAGTGACCTTTATGGAGTTGAATTCCTCCCAATTTAAATTAAATATCTTTTTTTTTCTTAATTAGTAAGATTGGGGGACATTAATGGGCAGAATCGGTGGAACACATTGTAGAATTTTCTGCAAGGTTTCTTTGGCATATAACGTCTCCTGAAGTAACATTTTAAAATACATAGTGTTAATTAATCTATAATACCTCAACATGTGCACCTTTCCTGTTATTAGAAAAAAAGCGCATCTGAATTGAGTTAAAGTGAGAGAGTAACTGTAGTCCGCGCTCTTCTGCGCTCCGCTGCGTCCGTTTGCGTGTAATTAAATAGCGCCGTGCGCTCTTATCGGTCGATCTGACAGAAGTATCTAAAAGCGGTCCCTGTCCTGTGCACCTCTTCCCCCGTACCCTCACGGCTCTACCTCTCGGTAATTGAATTAGCTCGGTTTTAGGCGGGGGAGGGGCTTGGCTTTGTTCGAGTGACGCCCATTCAAATAATTTCAAACCAATGGGACTATCCCCCGCTCCGCCGTAACCAAACCCACTCTCTCAGTCGGCGTCTGGAGCTCCCTGCCTTTGCCCTCACCTTCCTGCGCGTCCCGGCGTTTTAAACCCAAACACGAGAAAGGGGGGAAAGACCACACGGCGTGCACATGGGAGAAGGCGAGATTTATTTCATTCCTACACGTCGCACGATGGCTTATATATGAGGAGGACACTTTGGGATGCGGACATAAACCAGCGTCTCCGCGGAGAGAAGCGCATGAGAAAACATATCGCTGTCCGTCCTCTCTCCTACACCGAGAAGGACTCCTCCCCACCTCGGCCGTGACACCTCCGGTGAATCGCCGAGAAAGGATAACTGTCTTGTTTATACGCTGGAGAGGAAAGACCGAGTCTGACATTACCATTCATCTGCCAGCGACTGACTGACTGTATGGCTTTAAAAAGTTGCCCGGAGAACATGGACATCTGACGTGCGCCACACGGCGTCATTGGACACATTGAGCCTCTCTCTCCCTCTCTCTCTTTTCTCCATCATATCTTGGACTGACTAATCCCCCTGCGCTTTGGGTTTGGAGTAAGAAGAAGTGTTGAGCAGTTGTCATTTGCCCTCACACAGGCTACATCCAGTAGCTCCCCGCATAAGGGGAACATTATCACACTAAAGGAGACACTGCCTGTTGTGCTGCGCATTTCTCCGTGTTGATCTCACTGTTTGTGCATTAGTGGGAGAAATATTTTGTCAGCCCACCAAGGATTTGATCCGAGCTGAGATCCTGCATGAAATAAAGCCCGTGATTCATCTGGACCCTCGACCTGCATCCTGAGAGAAAACACCGTGACGCGCTGCTTTTGTAACTTTACGTTTCCATCCGCCCGAGCAAGTGTCACCTCGACTGGTCACATTCTCGCTGTTCCCTTCGCGTTTTTCTATGTCGTGCGCGTTTCTGTTTGTTCACTGTTCGCAAACTGCGCCAGGAACACACGGCCACATGTGAATGAGACTCACCACCTGTCCCGGTTGAAGCGCCCGTACAAACTCGACTGACTGACCCGACACCGAAGAGGAATACGTGCCGAAGTTTCGCTGTAGTGATGCTGCAAATGGAAATGGTCCTCTTCGTCTGCCTGGTGCTGTTGATGTGTGTATTTAGCCAGGAGCCCAGTTCCAAAGTGGTGGCCGACCGCTACGCCGTCTTCTGGAACCGGACCAACTCCAAGTAAGTGGCTCCACACCGGGCAGGTTTTACCGCGGAGAGTCGGCGGTGTCTCGTCCTCTCGCATCTGCATGAACCGCGGGGTTCGCAGGTTCGCTGGACCACATCGGTGTTTATTCTCCGCAGTGAGGGCATAATGCCAATATCTGTAGGTACACACTATGGACGAGGATAGGAACATGAGTGTAAAGGGCTACTGTGTCTTATTTCCATTACGTGGCTGCTCATTAACTGCGCATCCCCCAAGGAAACTACAGACAAAATCCGTGCGTAATAAGGCCTGGGCAAAACATTCTCCGTTTGGCGCTGCAACTCTACCCGCTGTCAGTACTGTCCAGAAAATGGGACTCACCGCTGCATTGTGAGTTATTTAGCTGTAAGTACCGGGGTCAGAGCTGGACAAGGCTATAAAACCCGGAGCGTTATCTTGTATTGTTCCTCTGTCCGACGGGCTCAGGCTGGGTGTTTACGCGACCCCACTGGACCCATTAACACCAGTATCCAACTAGTCTCAACTTGGCTAAACACTCAGAAAATAAGCACAAAGTCCATTAAACGTGCCCATTAATTTACCCACTTCAAACTGTGTCGGTTCATTGCCTTGTTTCAGAAAAAAAAAACTTAAGTTGGAGCCACTCGTCTCAAACCTGTTCAGTGACAATGACTGCTGCTGTTCTACGTTATTTACTGCGTGAGTTCACCGCTCACTAACAATACTAAATGTAGGCAGTGAGAGCATAATGTATCAGTCAATATTAAACAGCACCTTCGCGAAATTCAGGGCAGTTGCCATAATGTAATTTAAGGACATACGACGGTCTCAGCACATCGAGGATTTCATGAATATCATGAAGGCACCATGCCATGACAAATGACACAAAATGACAAACTCGTTTTGAGTAAAGACACGAAGAAAAAGTAGAATATTATGTATTTTATGCTCGAGTTTGGTATTCTATTAAATATGTATTAAATAGTTATTGAATCCAGTTTTATGTAAAGAAACGTTCCCTTGAGAAGTTGAGGAAAATTTAATTAGATTTCTTTGTTGCAGCATTATATTGTTGGATCATTGGATGATTGAATAAAACACTTTATTGTAAAATAATAATAATAATAATAATAAAAAAAATCCATTTAAATTTTATCTTTTTAGAGGACTTTTAAATGAACAAATAATAGGTTTACTTGCTAAAATGAAACCCTAAATAATCCAAATCCCTTCTGGAACATAAAACCCAGAGCAGTGTAATTGTACAAAACTGTGAAAAGGTTTTTATCCCACTAGTTGTAGTGATGGCTGTACAGTCTTGAAGCCCGGGAACTTTCCCATTCAGAACTTTTGAAAACTTTCACTGTGTGTAACAGTGCACAGCTTCCTCATTTTAAAATAGATACATTTCCCCTAAATTTAACTTCACACAAAGTTTTTTTTTCTCCTATTTTTTTGCATATTGGTGAGCCTGAATCATAAGTTCAGATGCACAGGTCACCTTATGTCTCAAAATAAAAATGTTCAGTCAGTTAATTTAAATCTTCAATTAAAAATGCTTTTCACTTTTTCTATTAATAAAAGGACAAGTGTGCGCTCAACGTAAGACTCAGGACCGTCAGTAGTGAACTGAGGATTTGATGTGCTCTCAACTCAGATGGGCCACACCAGAGAGCACAGCCAGCAAAGTTAAAATAAAAGTTTCTCAGATGCGCTACAATCCTCTAGTCAAACCACTCTCTGCTCGGACAGCCTCGAGTCAACCTCAGTGCTCAGTGTACGTGTTTGTTGAGACAGCATTTCCTCACTAAAAGTCCCTCCTGGAGTTAGACTGTACAGCCTTGTCCCGGGCTTATTAAGTCTAAACACTACTGGTAGAGTTTACAGAGATCTTTCACTCAGCTGCCAACGGCACTTAGTATTTGTTGAATAAAATCTACAGCTTACTCCCCAAGTGTGCACAAAGCCATTAATAGCACACGCTGAATTTGTTGCACAACTATTTATATTCAGTTTGAAGTTTCGGAAAACATGATTTATTGCTTGAAGCAATTAGTGGTCAGGGGTACAAACGGAGGGCTGACTGTAAGCCCTCTCCTGAAGTCGGGGCCAGTCTAGCGGGGTGCTTAGATTCGCGGCCTGATATACCGTAGACCATGACCATTGTGGTCTAGGTCTCTACCCTGGCTGTTTATTTATGGAGCGCTTTCTTCAATAGAGGCAAACACAATTTTAGAGTTAAATCTTGATTCCTGCTCTTGATAGACCTGCTTTCATTAGACAGTACATTTTCTTTTTCAACAAAAAAAGTTTTGACTTGTCTGGCTGCTCAGTTAACTTGATATCTTCCAGATGTGCTGACAAGTTTTCTCAGTTTCAGCGGAGTAATAAAAAAAAAGGTGCAGTTAGAAAAAAAAGGGGGGGGGGGTAAATTTAAGTAAAACTACTGTTAATCTCAGATCTGACACACTAACATTAAAAGAGGGCGAACACAAGATCTGTGTGATCCACTTGGCTGCGTGCACGTTGTGCTTTTTCCTCTCTTTGGGTAAAATATGAGAAATAGATAGCTTCCTGAGCTTCATCGGTGTCTGAAGCTCTGACTTGCCCGAGGAAAGGAAACAGGTTTTTTCGCAGAGACTGTAATGCTGCTAACACCAGTCACTCCGTTCTACTTACTCTAAATAGAGTTTGTTTGACTCTCACCCCTGCAGCACTGAGGCAGGAAGCCAGAAAGGTAACCTAACAGCAGAGAGGAGACGGAGAGAGAGGGAGAGATAGCAAACGTGTCCTATTGATGATTCAGTTAATAAATATCGAGTCCCTTTCTTCATGCATTACTGTGGAAAGCTGGTGTGGCACTGTAACGCAACTTGCCTGCGTCTGCCTTTGTTCTGAGGCTTCACAGTCACACTGAAAGTACGGCTGCTCCAAGAATTTACTGTGTTCACGCCCAGTGCACGCAAACAGGCACATTCGAGTCAAACTTTTGTGTCACTTTATGATGGCAAAAATGAATAATGTAAGCAGGGAACATGAAGGATCATTTCACCCTCTTAGCTTCTTGTTTGACTCTCCCTCTGCGTTCTCTCTTGTTGTCTGAACACAGTCGTTCGGAGCTCCTTTTACTACTTCCAGAAAAAGCCATTTGTCGCCATTCATTTTTCCACTGTATGAAACCGCACCTTCCACCGACTTGAAAATTGCCCTAGTTAGATAATCCATCACACTAAAGCTGTTGTTTGAGTTTGGTTTTGACACAAATTCTGCTTTGTTTTTAATTCATTGTGCCTAAGTTGGATCAGCTTGTGAAATACGCCATGCTCTGCTTACTTACTTAATCACCTGAAATGCACAGAGGGAAATGATCTCCGCGTGGAAATGCCGACTAAAAACTGTTTCAAACTTTATCACTTTTCGTTTCCTTTTCAATTTCGAGTTTAGAATGGAAAATTGGTACTTTAAAATGGACCAAAAGAAAGTAAGTATTTAACTGGCTCATTACACGTGACATTTATTGCAAAATGATTGGAGAACGTGTGAACTAGACGTAGACAAAAATAAGCAAAATGGATAGAAACCCAAGGAGTCACTTCTACGGTTGTTTGACTCACTGGTAGACAAAACACACTGGTGGAGACACTTACAGCTCAGCCTGCCAGTAGGATTGAATGGGCCATCTCAGATAAGGACTTTTTGTGTTTGAAATGGAACCTTTACTCGACAAAAATGTTTTTGCAGGTTAGGATTTCTTCTTTTCCAGCGGTCAGAATTATAAGCAATTTGTAGATTAGTCTGGAATTTTATATTGGTTTAGTATACCCTAATCTGTGTTAGCGGTGCCACAGTCGTCTCTGCTGGGTGTTTGTGTTGTTGGTGACTGGGGTAGGGGCTGAGGGGATTTCCATGCTGTTTTGTTGGCTTCAGCTCACCGTTGTGTATCACAACTCCAGCATGAGGCAAGAAGCTTGTTAACTGTTTCTGAAGATCTTTTTCGTTTACTTCTCTGTTTGTGGTTTAGATTTTCTTAGAGCTTTTCTCTTGGTACCTTGATTTGCATGATTAGCGTTTTGCCCATCAGAAAGTTGTCTTAGGGAAGAGTTTAGAGATGTATGTCGGAAATCTTAAAGTTTCATCTGTCCTCCGAGAGTTCCTTCAGCTTTAAAAAACTTGAAAAACACGGACATTTCTCTCTGCGGATTTGACCCTCTGCTATCTCGCTGACTGTCTTTTGCTTGTGAGTATTTATTCTAATGAGGGGACAGACAGTAGCTCTAATGATGTCTCAGCAGTAATGCCGAAGAGACGGCCCTTCCTTCCCTTTCTTCCCCCTGTGCCCTTTCTTCTTCCCCATATCGCTCCTCGCCTTTCTCCGGGTTGCCTCTCGGCTCTCCGCCTCTCGCCGTCTCCCTCTCTCCCTCCCTCCCCTCCTCGCTCTCTCTCTCTCTCTCTCTGCCTCTCTGTCTCTCCTTGCTGGGCACAGAAAATGAATGAATACAATTAGATATTTCGGGAGTCCCTCCACGGTTGATGGTGGAGAAAGGCGCGCAGAGGTCAGGCACACTCTGAGAGGAGCTCAGGGAGAGGTCACACACATACGGCGAGGAATAACGAAGCAGAAAGTTGGCCTGTGAATGACAAACTAGTAACTAGAGCTCTCCTTGAAGCGGAGGGTGTTATTAACATGAACAGTTTGATGCCGTTGTGGTCATGCAAATTACTCAAGGTGATTTGTATTTTGCGGCATAATTTGTAGCTGAACAAACAGCCTGGAAAGCATATTTTTTTTTCCCAACTTGCTCCTTTGTGCTGTAGTTTTTACATTTTTATTTTCACAGTGTACTGTAACTGTAGGTCTGCGTACAGTAGTCATGTCGTGGGTGTCAAAGGCAACTTTCTTTTGTTGTCTGGCTTGCCTTTGTCTGTGCATGTTTTTGTGTTTGAGGGTGCATGCGTGCGCATGTGCATGCAATAAATGAGGCATGGGGTCATATATAGCATATTTTTTCTGTCATTTAGACCCATAGATACCAGAATAATTAAATATTTTTTCTCCCCTGGACTTCTCATTACCTGTCACAGACCAGTGGGACATGAATAAATGGCCTGTCAATCTGTGCTTGTATGTTTGTGTGTGTGTATGTGTGTGTGTGACTAAGTGTTCATTAACAGAGGCACGTACGCATGGAGGTGGAAAGTTAGTCCATACACCCATCTGCCTCTAACAGATGTGAAAATGTATGCATATTGCAAGCTGATCTTATGTTTAGAATTCAATTCTGAAAACATGTCATTTTTAAAATCAAGCTGATATTGTATTTGACTGCTAAAATGGCTAGTCTGTGACCCCACGCTAGTCTCTCCTCAGCTAGTCCCCCTTATCCTTTTTCTACTGACTCGCTCTGAGCTGTGTTTTACTTTCTACGCTGCTCTGGCTCTTGTTCTCTCCCTCCGTCTCTCTGTCTGAGGGCTGATTAGTTCTCGTTAATGACCCCTTGCTCTGTCATTCTTTTATGCCTGTGGCATTGGCAAGCGCAAGCACAGAGCGAGCTGCAGGGACAGCGAACGTAGGAGACACAAAGAGAGCGAGGCAGAGGGTATAGAAAAATAAACACAGGACCTGATGGAAAACCAGCGAAACTATAATGATGGTGTTGTGCGATGTAACACTTCCATTAGGTTTAAATAGCACTCTGTGTTTTCTCACCAGACCTGTAAATGCACTTTCCATTTAAATTAGATTTTTTTTTTCTATTAACTAGAAAATGAGCCCAACAGGCAGTAGTCAATGCTTAGTCAATGTGCTTGGCAGAGCAGCTGTTCTTCAGCGCGCGTTGGAAGAGGGGGAGGACTCTTGGACGTGACCCTTGTGGACTTGCTATGCGGCGGACAGAAGCAGCCCTGTCGCCGGGGGTGCCTGGTGGTCAGGCTGTAGTCTTGGATATGCTAATCCTACTGGGTAAATCCTACCGGAGTAAAGGCAGCCTACAATTAGATAGGAGAAGACATCCCCAATATTTCCACTTTTTTTCTCTATATTTCTATATATGCAATAATATTAAGTATTATTCATTTACTTATATTTATATAATATTTATGTAAAAATAAGACATTTTGTTCTTTAAAAGTGGTATGTTATTAGATTGGTTTTCTAAGAAATATATTTGTGTCTCCTTTTAAACAGTTGGTACCTTGTTTTGACCTTTGTCTTCAGTGATTTATTCAGCTGAACGCAACATAAGAAATCCTTTGTTTACTCATGATTAGACAAATATTACTCAGCCTAACCCAAGGTTAACAGAGCTGAGAATGAGCCTGAAAAATATCACCATCAGTTTCAATGTGAGGGCTCCCTCACCTCAAGGAGTGGATGGGATCTCTTGTTATGCTGACAGAAATGGACAATATTGAATGGCAGCTTCGGCTCAGTTGCACATGTTTTCCTCCCTTGCCTGGGGAACCAGATTTTAATGTCCAGGTTTTTGTTTTCAGAGTAATCACTCCAAGGTCAGACGGAGGGCTGAAACGCTGCTATCAGCTGAGCAATCTGTCTTTTAGGCCTCATTCAAGCCGTGGCTTTCAGGGGAATGCTCCGTATAGCTCTGCTTGGAAACAATAAAGTATTAACCAGCTTATGCAACAGCCGCATGTGTGAAGATTAATGTGAGGCTTATATTCCGCCATGAGAATGATAAAAAATAATGTTTCCCTTTTTTTGCTAGTTGGTTGTCTTTCTACCAGATACACGTGTTTGTTTATTCAGGGACTATTTTTTCTCTCTCTCTATGCTCTCACTGTCTCAGTTTCACTCAAAATTTCAAACTTGTGGAAAGTTTTTTTCCCCCCCAACTGTTTCTTTATTTTTCCTTAAGTTACTTTGTGCCACCCCAGAGAGTTGTGGGAACAGATCTGTATTAAGTGAGTTTTTTTTTTTTTTTCTGTGAACACCTGAGCAGATTTGTAGTTAAAAAGAACATGGCAGACAGACAAAGAGAAAAAGAAAAACTCTTTTGGTGTTGTGTTAATTCAGTTCCCATCTCAGAAAAGCTCATGTTTCATTTGAAGACCCCAAAAAGGGGCCGATTAACAGGAATACAGGATTGCTGTGGGCCCATTAAGAGTCAGAATGCCAGTCCAGGCATCTCGCGGCTGAAAATGGCGCTACCATATCCTTCTTCAGCTCCTCTGTAAGATGGAGGCTTAGAAGCAGCTGTTACTGTAGTAACGCTTGGTTGATCTATCACCCCTGACCAGAATGGGGCGCTACTGAGAGAGGTCTGATAGCCTCTTGTGCCCTGTGCTCTCAGCCTAAAAGCATTTCAAGTGTACAGTTGGAGGGGAAGCTACATACAATTTCTTCATTCAGACCGGTTCTGTCTGTTTAGGTTCATTTGACCTCATTAAACTCATTTAATGTCAATCTCAAATTGTATTTAAAAGGAGCTACACCAGCATGTAAAGGCCAAAACGAGTGATGGGATTCGAAAAAATTTCTCTTTCTGTCACCGGTCACTGTTCAACTGGAAAATATGACGGGAACGATTGAGACTGTTCGGTTTTTTGCCAGACACATTTTCCACAGATAATTCCTTTCATGGTAGACTGGCTTCGGACCTTACACTGCCGTTTTCCTTATTTAACTTGGGGGGCTGCGGGGGAGTGAATGGATGTTTTTCTAGCTGGGCAGCAGTGTGGAGAATAGATCCCAGAAGAGAACACATCTCCAGCTTGTGAATAAAGACCTAATTGACGGGTTGTAGCCAGTTGTAAATGACTCATGAGGTAATTCATCTTCACAGACAGACTGAGAAACACACAGAGAGACTGTACAATTGTGTGGTCTGCTTTCTCTTTGAAATCAAGACAATCTACTTGGTTTAGTTCCAAACTTTCATATCCCCAAATAGAAATTTTAGACGTCACAGCGTGCTGCTTTGAGCCAGGAGGCCGTGTTATCGCCTCCTCACCTGGATGTGGCGAGTATCCTTGGACGGCCTACGCGGCTTCTCGTGTTTTCGTCTGGCGTTTCTCTGTTTGCGTTGGCACAGTCTTGAAAAGGTGAACTGAATTCTGGTGGATGAACTAAATTGATTGCCTGGCCTTGTTTTGGATATGAACACCTCTTTGTAAGAGTTCCTGCCGCTGCCACAAATTTTTCCACTGACGTAAACAAACAAGCAATTAAACATTGTCGCTTCCGCTTTGTTCAGTCTACCGTTGTGGCGAGACGTGCCAATAATAAGCTAGCTGCATTAGCCCGTTTTGAATTGACAGTAGAAAAAAAATACTAGCAGCCAGTGCCCCCCTCCCACCGTCCCCCCCACCACCACCAAATGCTGGGTTGTTAGACTGAAAGGCGGCCATTGTTCTGCTCTCTCTGTCCACTCCACATAGCCAGGGCTGAAAGTAATGCGTACGCTTTAAACGGAGGGAGGAAAGAAAAAAAAAAGGGAGGGCAAAGGAGAGGAGTGAGGGAGAATGGTGTGAATGGCGAGGGGGAAAGGGAGAGAGAGAGCGCACAGCTGAAGATGTTGTACGCTTTTGGACAGAAAAAAAAAAAAGGAGGGAGGAGAGGAGGAGTATAATGCGAGCGTCAGACACGAGGGGAGAGGCATGTAGCAGACGGGGGGTGACACAGTGTGTGGAAAAGAAGAGGTGGCAGTTTCCCTCGTTTCCAACTAGCCTTATCCATCCTCTCTCTTTCATCTGCCTCCCTCCACACCATCCAGCTCATCAGCCCCCTCCCCTCTTTGTCTGTCCTTGCCAAGGTTTAGAGATGCATGTGGCTTGCCGGCTATCTGTCTGTCTCCCCGGTGGTGACCGTGGTTGGTCGGTTGGTTGGTGGTGGTTCTCCTGGGGACGGACTGTGGGTCTTCACCCTGAGGAGGTGTCGTCTTTGCGGTCCGGGTTTAGTGACACCGGGGCTATTTTCTACAGAGA
Source organism: Nibea coibor (assembly GCA_023373845.1). Taxonomy (NCBI): domain Eukaryota; kingdom Metazoa; phylum Chordata; class Actinopteri; family Sciaenidae; genus Nibea; species Nibea coibor. Next base: position 9,195,020 of record CM041737.1, on the reverse strand, counting down.
CAGGATTAAGCCTGCTCAGGTTTAGACCCCTGCTTTGTTTCCCCTGACACTGAAGACTCCCACACACAGGCCTGTGTTTACTTGGGGGTTGGTACTGTGGTACTAAGTTGCATCTCGCTCTTAACTACTGTGACACACTGCACACTGTGCCCTTGAAAGTGCATTTTCCACTGAAATGCATGTATCACAGTCGGAATACCAGGGTGTGTGTAATGTAGCGTCTTAATGGAGGGTTTGGTTCCAAAATGCTATATATCTGCTGTGGTGACAAATTGGTACAATAAGAAGGAGCCGTTTTTGTCCTCAGAAGAAGATCTACTTTGCAAGAGAAGGTCATGAAATGATGCGTTCCTTTCATTCAGATGAAATATGTGGATAATTATGCATGATTGTAATTCAAATGGTGGATATCTCATTTTGTAACAAATCTCTTCATATTTGTCTTCGACGCAGCTCGTCTCATGAGCTGCATCCGTTTGAAACCTTGAGTTCTTAAAAGGCTAAGTGGAATTTTGACCCAAAAAAAAAAGGTTTGGAGAAATTTAAGTAAGTTTTATTTCTATCAAAGCCTCACGACAAAAATGAAACTCCGTGAAAATGAACTTGTATGTAAAGATCTTTTTTCAGATGCACTCCCCATGCACCACGCCTTTTATTAGGCAGCAGATGTTGGATGTGTGATGTCAGCTGGAATCAAACAGACGATAAATCACGCTTAAAATGTAGAACACGGAACCGAATCTGACGTCTGGGTTTGATGTAGAGACGAGCGCTTGTTCGCGGGTTCCCACGTCTGTGTGTTTTGCCAGCGGCTCGTGCACGAGCACGCGTGCGCATGGGCAAGCGCCGCGCGTCTGCACGCGTGGTTATCCTGAGCCGACCTCTGCATGGAGACCCGCTTTAATGAAGCAGCAGAAACACACACCCTTTACTATAGCAGAGCACAGCACTATTCTTGACCCAATTCTGTGAGCCTCCTCCTCGGAGATTTGTTTTTGTGAAGCTGCGTTGTGTGCGGGTGTGCGTGTGCGCGTCAGTCTTTGTTTATGTGCGGTGGTTGGTATTCCTGTGTGAAACTGTACTGAGCGCGCTTTATTTTTCTCCCCTGAAGGGAAAAACGATTGATCCCGGGAATGTGTGATGAATCCCATCTTCACCCTCTCCTCTCATCTGAGCCCAGCTTTGACTGGTCTGGCTTACTACGAACATTACCCCACATAACCAAATATGACACCCCAAAGAACGTAGACTGACAAATACACACACATACGCACACACACGCACTACTCTATTTTGGAAAAGCAGTTCATTATTTCTTTAGTGAGGTTCAAGTTGCAGGAGATGTGGTATTTATTCTGCTTGTTTATTTTCTTCCTCTAAATCAGCGAGCAGCGAGCCTTAAGAGTGCAGCAGCCTTTGAACCGCGGCCTATCCCATGACTGCAGCCTTGGGTATTAACCCAGAGCCACTGAGAGGCTTAAAAAGCCATCAGCTCATTGTCCAGAGACACAAAAACCCCCTTCCTCTAAAATCCCCAACCCCTCCCATCCCCCCATCCTTCTCTTCTCTTTTCCTCCTTCCCTCCTTTCTTAAGAAAGCCTTGAGCTGGCATTCATATTAATCAGTTTTAAGGGTCTAATGAGATAAGTGAGACTTAAGGGGAGTCCCCAAAGTGGCCTAAGCCCTCTGGATAAACAGAGGTGATGAGCGCTGCCTATGGTTACATCCTTACGAGTGTGTATGTGTGTGTGTGTGCTTTTTTTCCCCCAGCATAGTCATGCATACAAAAGTTTTAATGTCCTTAATCCCACTGTTGATCTTTGAAAGCCATAACATCACCTTGAGACCATCATCACCTTGCCTCGTAAATGGCAAGGTGTTGATGAAATGGTTCCATGATTTGGGTTTGTTTCCGAGCTTGTTCAGGGGTTCAGAACCTAGCGCATCTGTGGATTTGACCAACATCAGGTCTTTTCCTCGATAACTCCCTCGTTTGTCCTAATCCCCCCCTCCCACTGCCCCCACCCAGTCCATGCACCCCGTCTTCCTTATCCCGCCAAGTATCGCCGGAATATAGGGCAGTTAGTTTCCTCCCGCTCTTTTGCTCTTCGTAACATATTGTTCCCTCTTTTCTTTTTTTACCCATCTTCCCTCCCTTCCTCTCTCCTGTCTCTCGGATCACCAAATCTTTATACTGTCCTTGTACTTGGCTCTTGGGGTCCTGCTGAGGAGACCCAGCATGCCCACTGTCAGCATTAGGCTTAGGGTTGTGGCTGCAGCACTTGACTGACAGTTGCCTACACTCTCTTTCTCTTTCTCCGGTTTTCTGTGTGTTTTTCTTTTCTTTTAATCATTTCTGAAAAACATATACCACTCTAAGCCCCCCCTCCTCATTTCTACTTAAACTCTCAACTCTAGACTACAGAGCTACAGTGTGAGTGTGTGTGTGATGAAAACAGAGCAGCCAAAACCAAGAAAAATGTGGCACCCACCAGACACAAAGAGATGAAGATGGCTGCGTCAGTTTTTGATTTTCAAATTCTAACATTTAAATTGAATTAATTAATTAATTAGGCAACAGCAATTAAAGCTACTCAGCGAGGATAATTGGATGGCCAAGTTAAATAATCTATAATCTATAATCTGTAATAATCTGCCTGTAATTCACCAGTCAAGGATCAGTTAGGGCAGGAACAGTGAAGTCAGACTTTAAAGAATACTGCTTTGCTCTGGGAAAATTTGATTAGATTTTTTTTTTTTTTTGTAGTTAAAATTTTTTTCCTCCTATGAAAAATGCTTCAGAGAATACATAAAAGATTAGTTTTCCCACACATTTGGGTTTTTGTGTAACAGGCGGTCTGGTCGATCTATACAGTAGAACTACTGGAGTAGCTGTGCAGCGGGACAAGTCCTCAGAGAGTTCAGTTTCACCTGCTGTTCTGTTCCTCACGGCCGCTGGACTCCACGACCGGAGACATTCCAGTCAGGATTAGAGCGTGCATGGCAAACGGAAGCACAAATAAGAGGGAGTGAAGGGGATTTTTTTTTTTTTTTCCAGAATCAACACAGTGTTTGGCCTGGCTGCTTTAAGGTTAATATGCCTTTGACATTTTTACAACATTGTGCGAATTGCATTTTCAGAATTAGTGGTTTCTGCGAGCATTCTGCCATTGACTTTAACGATTTTAACCGTGAGCACATTTAAGATTAGAAACAAACTTTTATTACATTAATTTCCAATTAAATATAAATAAATGAAAATGTATAGCTTTTAAAGACAGATTGATTACAAGAAGTTGCCGCTGCTGTGAATAATTGTATCTAATTTATTTTGTAATATTATATTGTACTATTTAAACATTGCTTTAGTTACATTTATATATAGCAGTCGACAGATAAAATAAGTAAAATGCAATCCAGTACAAAATACCTTCATTTTAGACATTTCTACTTTTTTTTCCAGCGAGCGTATTTTTTTATTTTATTTTTACATTCTTTAATTACTCTCTAATTTCAGGTTTATTATTTCTTCAAGCAGATATTCATTTATACAGATTTTCCCTCCTCAAATTTAATAGTTTTGAAACTTTCCCCTGTGTAAAATTTGGCTTTAGTATAGAAAATATAAACTTGCCTGCTTCATTATTCCATTCATGGAAATATCTGACAGTTTGCAAATATTTCAGTGGTATTATTTTTTATGAGTTACAGAGGTTGAAGTAGATTATTAGCCTGTGGGAAAAGAGATGCATCATATTTCTTGTCTTGGATTAGAGTGCGTGCTTGGCTTTGGGTGGAGTGATGAAATATTCATTAATGTTTGTGATATCTAAGAGGAGTAGCACTTGCAAACCTTCGCACGCAATACATGGAAAAAAAAATCAAGGTAGACATGCTGTGAACATGAAGGTGATGGAAGGTTGTCTGGTTTGTATGTTCTTCACCAAAAACATTTGTGATGCCTGCTATGACTTTAAACTTTTCTTTATGAGAGTTATTTTTCTGCTCTCTGTATATATTTTTGAATATTTTGTCGATGTTTTTCCCCGAAGTTGTTAAAATAGATAAATAACACAAACATCTTGCTGAATTTGTTTGACAATTGACCCTGGATTTACCGTTTTCTTGTTAACAGACTGACAGGTGTCAGACGACAGGTCTGTGACAGTGTCAGACTTGTCAATCTTTGAGTGACAACAGGTTCACAGCTACTTTAATAATGCAGGACAGCCATACTTTATGCCCTCTCCAGCTCCCCACCCTCTCCTTTCTCTGGGATGTAGAGAGCTGTCCTTACATTAAGGCCAGGTCAGATTGCGTCTGCCATCGTACATTAGCAGCAAAGCCACCCTGCCTGTATCACTGGTAAGAGGAACATGGCACGAAGATGGCTGAATTATTCACACTCATAATCGGCCTTTATGTCCTGCTGCCAGGCCTGGCCCCACTGTTATCCTAGTGCATAATTGATAGCGCTCAGAAGTGGAAAAGTTAGAATAGCAGAAGTAATGCGAAGCGAAAGTCTAGTCAGGCAGCAGAAGAAGGGAAGAGGGGGATTGGTGGGGTAGTGATGGGGATAGAGGGACGGAGGTGGGCCCCTATAGGAGTTTTTACACTGAGCTTGTGTTAGCCTTTACGGGGCTTAGGCCCAGCTAGCGTGAGGATCGCGTGTGTAGGCCAGCCAGACTAGTCTGAAAGGGGGAGAAGAGAGGGGGATAAGAGGGGGATAAGAGGGGGATGAAAGGAGGTGGGAGGGAGAGGAGATGGGGATCCAGAGTAACAAGGCCTGACGCTGAGCCGGTCCAGAATGTGGTCTGTTTCTTCCCGAAAGTTACTCTGGGGTTCCTCTGTGGGCAAATGTATTTTCTTAAATCAAATTGAATTTGATTAAGGAATGAAAAAGTTTATTTTTTGTTTTCAAAATAATTGCAAGGAAACAATCACAACCGTGTTATCGCCATAGTTGATTTGTACTTATGGGTTTGGTTTTCAATTGGACCTAATCCAGCAGTTTTTTTTTTTTTTACTATATGCTTGCTCAGGCAGGTAAGAGAGGCATTGACATCACATTACAACCATGTGATACAATGATCAATAAACAGCAACCTCCAGAGAAGAGCAATGATTGGCTCGAGTCCAATAGTAAAGAGAGGCCATCTATTGAGAAATTGAGTGAGACAAGCTTTTGAAAATAATAATACTCCACTCTTGGAAACAGGAAAAATGTTGTCTGTTTCAAATTTTATTTTCATTAACCCGTCGTTGCATATCTTCATCTTAACTTAATTCCCCAAAGAATTTAGTCCTACATTATTTTCTGCAGCTAGAGATTTATATGGTTTGATTTTTCTGTCAGAAATGATTTTTTTTCTGCCTCCTCACATCTCCCATCCGGTCGTGTCCGTGAGCTCCCTCGATTGAAAAGAACACCCTTCCATGGAAGTTTGAATGTCTCAGGTGAAGGTGTTAACACAGCCCCAGGTGTAGTCTATTTAACACCTCTCTGACCCTTAACAAAGCCTTACTAACTGCTGCCTAGCTCTGCCTTTTGTGTTCCATAACAAAGCCCTTTAGCTTCTAATAACACCACAGCACCGCCAGTGTCAAGAGAAACCTGAGATAAGGTCCACATCAGAGAGTTGGTGGGAACTGTTTAATCCGCTTCTCGAAACCAAACCAACACACAACAGGCAGGGATCATGTTTGGCAAAGTGGCCGGCTTTGATGGAGGGATCGGATGGTGTGAGTCGGAGGAATGAGGATGACGGCAAGCAGAAAGGCGGCTGAATGCCGGTAGTCTTTTACGGAGCTGTGAAAGAGAACATCTGGAGAATAATACAGGGAGTTGTACACAGTGTGCGCTAATGCTCATTCACTCGCACGCGCGTGCACGCACAAATACACGCACACTATTAGTATCACAGCAGTATTCTGTGCCGTTCTTTGAGTGGTCATGCCATGATGCTGCTGATTACTTCTACATTTTCTCCTCTAATCACAAGAAAAGTAAATTATTTGCTCAATTACTTTGGCTTTTTACATGTATGCAAACATATTGAGCGTGCCCGGTCACAAATACATGAATAAATAGTGACCTATTCATTTTCGCTGAAACTGAAAGAGATATTTCTTCTACGCTTTCTCTGATTCACTTTTCATTTCCGCAAACAAGGACTCATACACTTTAGTTGCGGAGCCAAACAAGCTGTTATCATTTAAATGAAAGCTCTACATCAAAGCTGTATATTTTTTTTTTTGTCAACATCACTTTTGTAATATATTAGAAAGTATCTTTCACCAGAGTCGCTACAATGTGGTCATAAAGCCGTCGAGTGGAAACATTAGCAGCGATATGTCTCAGAAACTCATAAAACCAATTTACGAGTGCACTTAAGGCCCATACACCTACTGGAGCCATTCTATAAAGATGCAGACAGAGATTGCACCAAACTCCCCCCAATTACCCACATTTAAAAGTAATAAATGTGGATCGATAAGTGATAGAGGGCCTGTTAATCCTCGACTTACCCAGTTATTTTCAATTGAGACTCTCCTTTTCAAACTAAAATTGCAACATTTACTAGCTTACCATTGATTTGTTTTATTGTTCTCTTCCTACAGGCTAAATGCTGCACTGAGCTGTTTTTTGCAGTAGCCCTCTGCAATGGATGCTTTTGTCTTTTCTAGTGTTTAAATTCTTAAGAGACTCGTCTTTATCTTATTAAGAGAGAGGAATTGCGGGGACCAGAATGTTTTTTTTTTTTTATTGCAATTATGCTTTTTATATGTGAATAATTCATTTTCAGATATCCCAAATGAGTAAAAGAATTTTAATTAAAAGAAACTTCGATAATCAACACTTCAATATTAAGTAAACAACGCTGCTGCTCTGCTGTGTGAAAACCATAGTGGCAGCCTCCTGTGAAATACCTTCTTGATCATCTCGCAGTAGGGCATGTGAGTTGGCCTGTATGCCTAGTTGAGCTCATATGCTTATTTATTTACTGCTTGGCTCAGCGTGCCAGTGCTGGAATGCTATTGGCACTAGCAGGTATGGATTAGACCCCTCTCTGTCTCACTGTGAAGTTAATTGAGGGAATCCTCCTCCCACAGTGGACAGGCCGTCTCAGATCTACATGCAGACTCAGCTTACAAAGCACTACAGTTTCACTTTTAATTTGACTTGACGATTTCTGACTCCGATCTGATGAGACCGCATCCGATAAATCATTTCTCTGTGACCTTTTACACGCTCCGTCTGAAACAGGCCCCCCCCCCACCACCCCGTCGCCATTAATGTAGTGTCATTAATGTGATATAAGGGCTTATGACTGTGTCACTAATTGCAGCAGTTAGATGTGTTATCATTCTTTTCTGCAATTAATTGCTTCACTACTGGTCTGTTTTTACATATTTACATTAACACGTGCAATTATTCTACATGGCTTAACGTATTTACATAGTGCAGCAATACAATACAAATGTCTCCCTTTACAATACTGCGATGAACCCTCACAGTTTTCTAATTAGTGTATTATCAAGGAACAGTCTCATCAGGAAATGCCACTGCTAATACCGACGGGTGGCATTTAGTTTAAATACCCACATGGCTTATGTAGGCAAAGCTTTTGTATGAACATGTGTTTTTTTATGTCCATTTTTTTTTTTTACCTGAACAGACAGTTAATTAAATGTCACAGCAAAGCTAAGATTAGCCATATGTGTATTTGCTTATTGTGATGCATAAGGATTTGAGAAAAGGCATTTGATTTTTGATTGATGTGCATCATGGCACATCGTACGAATTTATGTGTAAACACTTGGCTAGTGTTTGAGTTGTTGAAATCTCAGTGGTGATTTAATACCTTCTATTCACGCCCTTTGGAACACGCAGAGAAAAACCATCGCTTTTGAACACGTTGATCTCCCAGTGGAAATGTATGTTATTGTGTCCGCTGTGTAAAATGTTTTACTTCCACATATTTGGACACCGAATAATTCCTCTCCTTCTGGCTTTGTTTTCTCTGTGTCTCTACTGGTCTTTTAATTGTGAATTTTTCCAGCGTTTTACAGCCTAGTAATGATTTTATAGCTGGCTGTTTTATACCGATGTCCAAACCTGCAGCCTGGGGAAGATTTAGTGTGTTGCCACTGTTGGGTAGTGAGCTCTAATTGGAAGGTCAGGGGGACGTGTTTCAGAGTAGCAGGAGATCACCCGTGTACCGCAGATTTAAAGGTTATCCAAACCCACCCGCAGACATAAAGATGTAATTTTCCTGTTATTATATTAGCCATCTGGATAGAGAATATTTCATGTTGAACTGATTTAAAAAATTGAATTTTAAAATTGGGCTGAAAGCGTCATAGGCCATATAAAATACTTGTCCTTTCCAAAAAGTTCAAAAGCAAAGGGTAAAGATGCAAATCTGTTCTTCTCGCTCCCCGATTTGTATTAAATAAGGTCACACTGTATGTACTGTATCATCACGCACGGAGGGTACTTTAGTCTAATGGGCACATGTGCTATTTTGAACAATTTGGACAAGTGAAATAGTCCTCTCGATTGCTTTGACACCAGGAAGGTTTTTTCCATCCAGTCATGGCGTCTCTCTTAAGAACAGCTGCCTCTGGTCCTGCATGGCATGCCAGAAGTTAACCACACTGTAGGCTTGGCTGGAAGGCTGAGATGTCTGTGTGCTCGACTCTATGTGTGTCAGAGGGGCTCCGTTTCTGCATTTCGTGCCACATTTCGTGTCTATCGCCAGCCCTTCTCTCACGCTTGCCTGGCCGTTTGTCGTTGATGGGGTTTGGGTGGAGGGTGGAGTGAGGAGGGCGTGGGGAGGAGGAGGAGGAGGAGGAGGAGGAGGAGGAGGGTGGTGGCCGGTAGATAAGTGGTCGATGTCTGGCTTGCGTTGTCGATGTAGGCTGGGTCACGTGGTGGGCCCACAAAAAAAAAGGAGAAAAAAAAGAAAAAAGAGCTCCTTGGGTGATTCTTGGCACGCAATGTTTTGAACTTAGACACACACATACACACACACACACACACGGTTTGAAGACAGGCTCCTACTGTACATTCACACACTAAAACACACACACAGATAAACAGTATTTTAATGGCTTCCAGGCTGATAGAGGTGGGCACGCGTGAGCTATGTTGTGCATTTTGTGCACCTGTCTGTATCCATCTTTTTTGCCTTGTTGTTTTGTGAGTGTGTGTGTGTGTGTGTGTGTGTGAGTGTGTGTGTGTGTGCATCCCTGTATGGCTCAGTGCCTTTTTCCACCCACCCTTGGTAGCAATACAGTTATTGACAACAGAAGGAAAGGTGAAGTCTTTGCAGACAAAGAGGCAGAATGTGCTGACCAGGGCATCCAGTGACAAAAGCAGCGAGGAGTGTGGGCTGAGGCAAGGGTGCAGAGAGAGTAGATATACCATAAACTGCCTGGCTCAAATGAACCGGCTTGGCTTGCTGACCAGCACTCCTCTATTTTATTCCTTCCCCTTCTTCTTCTTCTTCTTCTTCTTCCTCTTCTTCTCCCTCGCTCTCTTCTTCCACTGTTTCTTTTTCCCTCCTCTTTTTCAGAGGGCTGTCTGCCATTAAAGCAGAGAGAATTGATTTTCTCATCCCCCCCCCCCCCCCCCCCCCCCTTCTTTTATTTAATACCCCTCTGCCATCGCCTACCCCCTTTGCAGCCCGGATCAATACAGTATCTGCATGTACACTGGGATAAAATACAAGCACACACTATAACAGTGTCACGGCGGGGGGTCGGTTGTTCTTAAGCCAGCGTCCTGTTGTTCTTCATCCTTTTACCTGTTTTCTCCTTCACTCTGTTTGTCTCTTTGTCTTTCCTCAACCTCCTCTTCTAGCCTGCTCACTCTCCACTCCCCTACGCCTCCCCTTTCATCGAAGCTAAAATGTAATGCAGGAAGGTGAGAAAGTTCAGAGACTGAGAATACATTTACAGTGACCCTCCTCTCGCCTTTGCCTCCTACTCCTCCTTGGGATGGCTTGTAATGAGAGTCTGGATGCATGTATGTGGGTGTGTTGCATGTGTGTGTATGTGTGTGTAAGTAATGAAAGTCATATCACTTCTTATGGGGTCAGTGAGAGCGAACATGCATCTTAACCATTATAACCCCTTATCCTGTATGGATATTGCATGTGGGTGCATGTGCAAAGTGTGTGTGTGTGTGTGTGTGTAGGTTACACAGTTTATGCAGAGCTGACTCTATCTGCAGCCCTTGCCGTTTTAACCTTCTTTGTCCCCAGTCAAGCTTCATCCTCAGAGAAAACAGAAAACAGGCGAGCGCATGTAGGCCCAAACACACGCTCCCTTCACAGAAAAAGCAGTGAGGGAAAAAGGACTGTCACACAGTCGGAAACACACTGACACCGCTTCTCCATCCCTGTCTCTCCTCCTCTCCGACTGCTCCTTGACTGCTTGACTATATTCAGCGATTCTGTAGAGCAGCATTGAGAGCTGTCAGGCCCAGTGTGGAGCTCCCATGCTGGGCTTGCTGTTTCCTCGAGCTCCCCTCTTTGATGACAAATGACCTGTGTCTCCAGATCAGACACTGGGAGCTGCCGTGGGGGCGGGGTGAGGGAGGGTTTAATAGTGTAAAGTGCTCGGTTATATGAACTGAATTTAAAAAAGGTACTGGTGGAAGGCAGTAAAGAAATAAAATAAAAGGAGATAGAATGACCCATATCTGTGAGAAATGGAGCCTTTGAGGCGTCAAGGACCTTATTCACCTTTCTGTTCACTGAGTCACCTTTACTCTGTTTTAATATATATATATATTTTTTACCACGAATAATGTCGTTAAAATATCAACTGTAAGCAAATATTTATGGAGGCAATAGACACCACCAAAGAGATACACCCATATCTGTGTACAGTGCACACAATTAAACACACACACACCTATTGAACACAATGAGACTCATCACAGCGCAGCCCTTAGGGAACATTCCCGGGAGCTTTACTATGGCAATTTCTACAGAGTCCTTTGGATATTTTCACGACAAAGAATACAATAGGTCCCCGTTAGACATTTGGCTCAAGGAAAAATAACTTCAAAATTGACAGCGTGGTATTGCTCAGTAATTTAGGCCTATTAGAATAGCTGCTGATTGGAGACGCTATTATTCCCGTGTATTACCGAGTAAATGGCCTCTGATTCACTGCTTGTCATAGGACGGGGCAGCCCAAGGGGGGCCGGTGTGACTAACAGTTCCCTTTTTGTTCACGCCAAGGTTTTCATCAGGCCGTCAAGACCTCCATTTTTTTTTTTTTTAAACAGAAATGCCTAATTCATCCCACATGCTTCACCATTCCTTCTCTCGTTCTCTCTCCCCCCTTTTTTTCATTCATTTTCACATTCCATGCACACACATCACAGATTGTCGCCGTGCACACCCACAGCCCGAGCAGTCACGTAGATATACAAACACACACATGCGTACGCGGGCGCACACCTTCGCCCTCGGCTCCCGCTTGGCTGTACCTTCCCCAGTCAGTCAGTCAATGCTGGATGTTGCTGATTCAGACAGCTGTCACAGCAGCATCAGCACTGGGGGCTACGCCAGACACCATGCAAAGCCACGTAGACATTATCCTGCACGCGTGCGTGTGTGTGTGGAAGGAGTGTGTGTGCATATGTGTCTGAGTATGCATCAGTGGTTTAGGTTAATTTACTTTATGCTGTATTCAACCAAAATGTATGCTGTAACTGCATTCTCTCTGTTATTTCGCGAGGGCCGACAGGGTGGCCTCGCAGTCAGACGGATGGTGCCGCAAAACAGACAAAGACGCCCGTTTGACAGCCGGTGTTTAGCGTTGAGTGCTCTTCATGTTGCACCCTCACCTGGCTCGTTCCTTATAATTTGCCCTGGATAAAAGTGTCAGCGCGAAATACCTAATTTTGTGACAGATTGGATATGACAGCCATTTGATGACCAAATGCTTTTTAGTGATTTGATACAGAGAAAACTTCACCCCTGGAATTAGCGGGAGAGTGAATTAACCTCAGTAAAGGGGTCAGTTCACACAAATTACAAATTAAAAGAGTTTTCTCACTTGCCTCTAGTTTTCCCAAGTCATACAGAAAGTTTTCAGAGCAGTCGCTCTGAGATTTCTGCCAGGACCCCAAAATTTGGTTCACAGCACAAAGTTACCTTAAAGAGATTCAGAAATGATGCTTTAGAAAATCCATAAACAGTTTTCATAGGCACTATTTCTCTGGTAAAAAATGTTGACATTGTATTCTTTGGATTATGTAGTGTGACTGGGTCATGTCTTGTGGAAAAGAAATGTTGCTGCTGTGAGCATCAGCTAGAAATACAATTTACTTCCATTATTACAGTCAATGATATCTAAAAACATGGTTAAAAAAAACTTTTTTTGTATTTTGGGTGTACTGACCTATATTTAAACACAGATTGATTATGAATCTGTTATTACATGATTGAATACACGAGTCACATGTGTGTTTGTGTGCGTTGTTCTTTTTCTTTTTTTAAGTCTGCTGGTGGTTGATGACTGTGTGAGCACCACTTGGGGTCCTTAGCTCCCGCTGTGCCCTGAAGGGGTGGGGGGGTGCCCTCCATAGATTAGGCACCATCTGTTGGCTGGCACTTGACAAACGCATAGCCTTTTTGCGCGCACGCACGCACACACACGAATAGATACACAACCTTACACATCTGTTGCACTCTTCTCCTTCTCTACATTATTTACCACTTTTCTTCCTCCTCAACCTTCACCTTTACACTCCTTTTGTTTCATCGTTCCTGACATGATTTCTTATTCTTACTTTCATTTGCCCTTCCACTTTTTCTTCTTTGTCTTTACCCTCCCTCACGCCTTCCCTCTGCTCTATGTGTCCTTTATCCTCAACTCTTGGTTTCCTTCCTACTTAAATATCGCCCTCGTTCCCTCCCTTCTGTCTGGTCGGAGCATTTGGGTGTGAAAGACTGTCATTAAAAAGATGCCCCCTCTCCTGCTGGGAGTAATCATCTATGAAAGAGGACACATTAATGTTACCACAGCTAACACTGTTTGCTCTGTGCGTGTGTGTGTGTGTGTGTGTGTGTGTGTTGCTTTTTGAGTGGCCCATGATGCCAACATGGCCCACTTTGTTTTCACTCAGCACTCCCTCCTCACACACTAACCAAATCCTCCCTCAAGGTCACTCAGACCAGACTGTGTGTGTGTGTGTGTGTGTGCGTGTAGATTTCAGTCTGTTGGTGATCCCACGACTCTTGCTTTCTCGTACCTTCATGAAAAGGGCTCATTCTCTGCTGAATCACAGACATATTTTTGAAATCCTATTTTTGAAATTGGCATATAATCCGCAGAGCAATTTCGCAGACGTTGATGCTGAACTTAAATGTGTCCATACTTGTGTGTGAGGGAGTGCGCTCGTGTCAGCGGCGTGTGTGTATAGCTTTGTAAACGTGTCGGTGCACAAGCTCTATTTTTGTGTCAGCATTGTTTGTGTTTTGTGTGTGTTTGTGTGTGGCGTCTGTGTTTCATCCATCCTCCTGGGGTTCAATGCTCTCCAGCTATTCTGAAGGTCAGAGATGACACCGTGGGAGAGGGGTCAGTCATCACTGCCACCCCTCCATCTCCTCTCCCCTCTCCATCTCTCCATCTTTCTTTCATGTATTCTCATCTCTCTCTTGTGTGGCTCTTGGTATGTGGACTTTATTAAATTTTCCTCCGGGTGGGTGACGGAGAAAACAGGAGGGGATCAGGGGAGTCATCCCCTCTTTGCTTCTTTCATCTGTCGCTCCTCTTTCATTCCCGTGAGGGTACTCTGGTCGTAGGGTACACACGGTGAAAAGGTAGCCCAGGCACCTCTGCCCTCTTTGGGCAGTGTGCTTCACAACAGCTCCCTGATTCCATCTGGAGTGGAGAAGAAATAAAAAATATATCTCTCTTTTTCTCGCCTTTCACATATTACGCCGAGGCCATGCTGCACTTCCTTTAAGCCCGACAGATTGGTAAAAACTTTGTTCTGCAGTTCTGCTTTTTCTCCGTCAATCTTCCCCAATCAATGGAAATTAAGAAATGTGCTTTGCAACAGCAAAATAAGATCCAGATTGGAATTGCTTTGCAAATTCAGGTAGATTCACTTGGATTGTGAGCTCTTCTTTTAATGATAGGGTCAATCCTGTTTTGCAAGTGTGCACACATTCTACAACACAACGGGGCAAGTTAGAGACAGGAGCACATGGGAACATTTGTTTGTGCACCTGCATGAGAGTGCACACTTGATAAGTGTGTGTGTGTGTAGTTTTGTTTCGGGGGTGGATAAGTATAGTTGGAGAGTAATTACTAACATTACAGCGGTTTATAAGCTAATAAATGTTTTTATTCACTCCCTATCTACTGTGATAAAGCATTCTTTCCTTTTGGTCAGAACATTTGGTTTCTCTTTACGTGTCTGTGCAGGGTTGCACACTCGAGAGAGTGAGAGTGCGAGACACAAGGGGGGATTAAAGAGGAAAGGCAGCATAATAAGGGGAACATATTTTAATATTGTGTATATAAAAACAGAAATGGAAGCTGGCGATGCTTGATGATGATGATTCAATATGGTGAGAGCTGGTTTCTGTGCAATCTTGTTTGCGTTTAATTTGTTTTTATTGGTGTATGAGTGTAATGAATCCAAGACAGAGGAATGCTGATAATGCCCCTTTCATTGCCTTTTCTTTTTCTGTCATTCAGTTCTGGAGGAGCAGCTCAGCGGCGGCGATGCTTTGTTGTTTTTATTTTGTTTGTACTGTTATGAATCATTTTGTGGTCTGCCCCGGGGTGTCCTGGCTCACACTGTCTCTGTTACAGCCGGGGAATCAAATAAGGTAATTGATTGCTTAAAATGATCCTTTTCCCCTTTTGTTCAACACTTTTGCTGTCTGTGCACCGTAGCTGAAGCTTGTTTATTGGCAGAGATTATTTACCCATATTCCCCATGGGCAGATAATTAACTTTAGGCAATAACATAGGCTCTATTTTGCCGTCAAATAGGGTGGAATGAGTAAGGACTGCTATTTTGCATGTCACTGTCCTGCTGCTAGAAAAAAAAAAACTAGTTCTGATACAACAGATGTGTAGTAGGGGGGTCTAGGGGGCGTTCACTTTGAGTTTCTTTATCATTTCCAAAAACAAACAAGTTCATCCTGAGATGTTCTCCTCCCTTCCTGCCAGCCTTAATGATGGCCTGCACAGCCGTTCATTTGATAGGAAAAGAAGTTGGTTAGTCAAACATGCAGAAGGCAGTTTGTCATGTACAGAGCTCTGCACACAGTTTTGTATAATGTGTTCTTTATGCAATCGATGGGGAGCAAAACCCGACCGTGTATTGCCTTAATGTGATCATGTTGAGGTCATGGTCACAAGAACAAATATCAATCCCCGTAATGTGCAGAAACTGTGTCAGAACAGACAACACAATTGCACCCAATGGGCGATTTGTTAAAAAATTCCCAAAAGGGATTGTGACAGATAAATTATTGCTTTCTCTCTAAACTCTGCAGCCAACAGAGCGGGATTAATAATTTGTGTTAACAAGAGGGATGCCAGCTTCCTTTCATTCATCCTCAAATTGTGCCCCTCTCTGCTTTCACCCCTGTCACCCTGCTGATTATACCCGACAGTTCCTCCCTCTCATCGTCAGAGATGACAAAGTGTTTCTCCCGTGCTCCCAGAGTCTCATCCCTCACCCACGGATGGCCCAGATCACAGTAGGAGCAGATATGAGGCCAGGAAGGAGATCCGTCATGACTCCCCTTGCTACCTGGAACTCAGTTTTTCAGCTCAGAGAAAGGCGGGTGTGAGGCTTTTCTTAGTGGGGAATGTGATTTATCCACTAAGCTGTTGCTTGGTGGTGGCCAACGTGGCTACAGGAGCAGCCAGACTCACAATTAACGCTGATTTATCTGCTAGCTCGACTGTTCGAGTGTACTCTGAATCAGCAGTGATTATAATGAAGACGCTTCTGGTCGAACTCGGGTGGAGTTTTCAGTGTTAAAGTTGATTGAAGAGTACATTTGTGCTTAATTTATGTGTGCGGAAAAGAAAGACAGACGGTTTGGTGACCTGTTTTGTTTTTTCCAGGACGCATAATTCGAGAATATGTCATGTGAAAAACCTGTCCAGGCTAGGATACTAAAGAAAAAGAAGAGAAACAGAAGAAAATTCAAATATCAACTTGCCTCTGCTACTCACAACGCCACCTTATGATCACGATGGTATAACAATATTAAATATAATCATGTTCTGTGTGTATCCACACCACTGATTCCGCACCTTTTCTCTGGTGCCATAGAGGGAAGAAAAGCTCTGCTTCATTATTTAACACAACACTAGGCCAATATAAGACACTGTAGGCAGGAAAGACAGACGTTTAGCAGCACAGTATTAGACAGGATTAGGATGATTCAGTGTAGAAAGGAGGCGCCGGAGATGACAGTTTTAGCCACACGTTTCACTCGATGTCATTTAATACAGCTCCACTGCTGAGCCAAAATTAATTCACTCATGATGACTTCTGCTCTGTTCATTTTCTTTATTTATATATTTACACACGTAGCATTTGTTCCCCTGTCTCTCTTTCTTTGCATTCCTCACAGTTTTAATGGATTTATTTAATTCCAGTTTCTTTTTTTTTTCTCCCCCCCAATGTGGCAGCAATCAGAATACCACAAATTTGCAAGAAAATTAGTCCATTTCATCTCTGTAATTATTGACATGAGGGGAGGGTGGGGGTGTGTTTCAAACACTCACACATGCCCATTACTGGTTTCTTTGAAGCCTGCAGAAACTTGCTCTGTCAGGTTTGCCGAGAAACCACGACATGATTTACTATCACCTAGACAGTTTACTTCATGTCAAATGCTTTACATGTGCGGTGCAACGGTGGCTGCATTTGAGAACAGGTCAGATTAGGAAGCGTGCAGGCCATAATTCATAATCGCCATTCCCAGTATGACTTACTCCACACTTTTCTCTGCAGAAGTTTGGTGAATAAGATGTTTTCGGGGGAACTGGAGACTGAGAGGGGTGATGGGGTTTAGGTCTTAGTCTAATCTACCTCCAGTCTGGCATCGTGTGAAGAAATGCTGAGATCGGGTCATGGCTGGAGGTTAGGTCATGTCCCAGATGTAAACCCACAACATTCTTCAAGCCTTAATGGTGTATTGCATCCGTGCCTCCTGCAGTCTCTGAGTGTGCACGCATGTGTCTCCGTGTGCATTTTCACACTTCTACCATATCAACTTATATTTCCACTGTGTGGCGGAGCATGGAGAGCAGGGGTCTCCGAGGACTCTGGGTGTGTGCTAAGACCATTACAAAAGATCGTGATTGCGGCCGATTGTGTGAGAACGTGTTTATGTGTGTCTGCATGGGGCGCCGACAGGGCTCTCTCTTGGGGGTGGGTTTTAATTCCAAATGGACGTGCGAGGACGGGCAGGGTAAAAAGCATGTGTGTGTGTGTGTGTGTGTGGAGAGAGCCCATAGATGCAGTGTGTCAAATGGTTATTGTAGCGTAATCAGCGTGGTGACCTGAACTAGAGTTAATATTGAGGAGATTGACCTTTTCTGTTGGCGGGAGATGAGGAGCACCCTCCATCCCCTGTGGCTTTGTGCTAGCATTCTTTCTTTCAACATCACTGTGCGTCACACACACATATATGTGTGTGTAATATATATATATATATATATATATACACACATACACATATGGACATTCAGGTGTCAGTCCTGCTGTTGCTGAAACTAGAAACAAGCTTAACAACTCTATAAACTTCAAAGATGAGAGAGAAATAAAGGGGAAAATGTAGAAACAAACTTGTTGGGTGTTCTAGCAAGCCATTGTTCTTTTAGAGAAAGACACCTCATTCACTGGCTCTCATCTGTAGTTTCATTTGCATTTGGGAAACCTGCCCAGTCATACCTACCCATGCCCAAGGGAAATAGCTGCGTGCTTTGATCACACAGAAGAATACCTTGCTAGCAAACTACTTCACTTATCTTTTTCCCATCCTTGCCTTTCTGCACTTTTCTGACTCAGTTATTCTCTGACTTCATCTGCTTTCATAACCTCCCATGTTCTCTCCCTTCCTCTCACCCCTTAAATCCTCCCAGTAGTATTAAATTTGTGTTTATCCCTCCAGCCTGCCTCCCCCATGTCATGGGTCCCCAGGGAAACATCCAAAGCGCAGAGCCCCAGGTAGGGAGCCCTAGGCTGGGCTTGTAGCTGCTGTGGGAACCCTCACAGGGATTTGTGAGCTCTAGAGACCCTGTAGTAGCTGCACAAGGTCTTGTGTTGCACCAGAGGGAGATGAAGAATGAGTGCGGGCAGAAATAGAGTGCAAGACAGACCAAGGAAAATAAGAGCCAGGGAAGAAAATTTGGGAAAAGTGTTTTTTTGTTTTCCCTTCTGCAGATTTATGATCACAAAAGTGAGTAGAGGTCCACAGCATGTATACCTCCTACATATGAACCCCTGCCTCCCGTTTGTGACGGAGAGAGAACAATTGGTTGCAGTGATTTCAGTGGCCTTGTCTCAGCCTCTGCTTTGTAAACGGATAAGATGATGTCCCATGCTAGGAACAAAGCCGGATAATTGACCCCCCTCAGTGGCGCTAGCACAGCTCATGTGGCCTGTCGGACACAGGGTCGCTTCCTGCGCACACATACACGTACACATGAATGCACTGACAAGCAAAATCACACTCACACACCGGCATTCAACAAGCAGAAATGCGAACAAAATGCCCCATTGCTCCGCGCTCACTTGACTTTGACTGAAGTAAAACAGCGCGCGAGCAAATGTAAGCTATGTGTCACTTCTGCCTCTTTACCGATGCAGCGTGTTTGCACCGAGTAGCCTAACATATACACCCTGTAATCTTTTCTGCTTTGTTATACGGCGGAGGTGTAAACTTTCACATTTGATGGACAACCTTACAACAGGCAGGCTCTTCCCCATTCCACCGTGTGAATAGACTTAACCATAGACCGCCCTTAACTGCAAGAGAACAATAAGAAATATTAAACATACTCAGTCAGAGCTGAAATATACCTAATCTTTTCATGTTTGTCTCGTAAATCCTGCTGTTTTCTTTATCCTCTCTCTGTATGTACAATGTAAGTACATAATGAACTGTGAACATCGTGCTTGAAACCTGAAGCTTTTTCCCCTCCAGTCACCATCTAAGCCTAAATGGCTGAGATGACATGGAAAAAAAACAAACAATATTACCTCTCTGGCATACAGGGCAAAATAAATGCTCTTATTTAGTATTCAATACAGTGTTAAAATTACTCACGAGAGCTTTCAACCTTTCATCTCACAAATTGAATTGATTTGTTTGCGAGAGAAATATCAGAACAAAAAAAGTTTCCAACGTGACGTGCTTGAATCCGTGGCCCTGCTTATGAAGCAACGCTCCCTCCCTTTCTCTCCCTCTGTTCAGTCCGTGCGCGTCTCTCTCTCTCTCTCTCGTTCCCTCACTGTGTTTATTGAGCTTGTGCTTAGCGCGGGTCAGTCACATCAGTCATTCTCAGATGGCCAGAGCAGCGATACACTGTATGCTAATTGTTTGCTGCTTAATATGCTACATCAATCAGGACTAATTATGACATTGTTTCAGCACTCAGCGTTGTTTTAGCAAATGAGACAGAGTGGGCGAGAGAGGGAGGGAGGGAGGGAGATGGGAAACAAAGACAGAGAGAGACGCTTCATAAGCAGAGTAGAACACACACACAAATTCAAGTGAAGATACGCGCCGTATTAAAAACAGTGTATATCTACTCTGCATTGTTCCTGGAGCCTCCGGGGGAATTCCTGTGTTATGATCAGTCTACTGTTACTTGAACTGAACTTTCTATTTTAATGTGAGCTTACTTCCCTGCGCGCTCTCTCCAGGATGAAATTGGCATTAAATGCAGTGCTTTCAAGAGCAGAGATGATCATCTCCAACTGAGCAGGGGCTCCAATTACATGTAAGCCAACAAAATGCACAGCACATATATTAAAATGTAGCTTAACAAGCACTTTCTGTGAATTTCTTCCGAATATGCTAGATAATTTCAATGGCTGCCGCATTAATCGCCTTTCATGATTGATTACCTCAGGAATTCCTCTTAATGGGCTCCCATCACACGGTGGAAGCGCCCCTTGTTATGCTGAATCATTGTCAGATATTGTGACGTGTCAAGCTATCAAAATATTATTTCTCGGGTTAAAGAAACTTTAAAGTACAAACACATGCACGCCCTGCTGCGTGCACTCTCTTTCTCTCTCTCTCTCACACACACACACACACCTTTAAAAACTTCTTGACTGCAGTGTGTGACCTCCTGGTCGTTGCCAAGTGCCTGGGATGGGGGCCCTCTGGCTTGTGAGGGTTTTTAATGGACTCCTAGACAGTCCATTTCTATTGTGTGTGGAGAACAACCCCGGTGAATGCAGCAAATTAATCACATTTGGACCCGGACTGGCTGCCACTTTCAACTGTGAGCCCCCTTGCTAAGGTGCAACTAGAAGGACTACAGGGGTCAGACAAGCACAAAATGGAGGGCTGAGGGAAGAACAGGGGAACTCTTTAGTTAAGCCCCCAGCTGAAAGAGAAACAAGCCTGTCATTTTGTATTCTAGCATGGCCTCTTTCGTGCTCCTGCTGGCATTCTTGCTGCATTTGTAGTAGTAGGCCCACGTGTCTTTGTGTGTTTGCGCGAGTGTGTGTTTGCGCGCGCGCAACGTTTGCGTTCTCGCTGTTTTGTTGTGGCAAAGGTCAGCTTGTAGTGCCAGCTGGAGAGAGGCCTGTGAGGCCCACTAGATAGGCAGGCTTGGAAAAAAAAAGAAAAGAGGCGAGGCGAGAGAATGAATGAAAGGTGGGGGAGGTGGTGGGCTGGAGTGGCTCGTAGGAGATGATGCAGAGGCAGGTAGCTTTACAACACAGATTTACTATCTGATCTTGTAATATTTATTTCATCAGAGCGCATAAAGAGGCAGGCGATTCTTTCGGAAAAGAATAAGACTGCATAGTTGGTTTCGGAATAACAAACAGAGACAGAATGAGGGTATCGTGGGAAGGAGGAGGAGATGGAGGGCGGAGAGTTTAAATGGGCATGGGGAGGTGAAAGCATGGAAAAGAGGAGAAAATAGGCTAAGCGGCGAGAGGAACCCCTTGGCTCGCCGTGGCCCCTGTTCAGTATGCATCCCCACTGCTGGGATGATAGTGGGGGCAGAAGAAGTCCATTGTTCCTCTCGGATCTTCCTCTCCATTCAAAAGAGAGATGGATGGAAGAGAGAGGAAGAGAAGAAGGCAAGAGACAGAAAGAGGGTTAGAGTATGGGGCTGACCTGTGACCCACCCTGACCCGCAGACACCCGCCACAACCGGGGCTTTTGTCTAAGGATCGAGCTTTCTGCGACCTCCTCCATGTAAAATCGAAACCCCGAGAATCGGCCCCTTCCCCCTCGGACCCACCCGAATGTGACAAGGTCAGGGTTCAAACACTGTCAGGGGCCCGGGGCAGTCAAATAGAACTGGGAAGCAGCATAGTGCGTATGTTTTTGTGTGTGAACTTGTGTGTGTGTGTGTGTGCCTGGATATGTGGATATGTGTTTATATGCTTATGTGTGCAGTTGTTAAAAATCTGTGGTCATGTAATGTAATAAGGGGGTGGGTTAAAAAGAACGGCTCTCCCAGGATTTCAGAGTGGTTAAATTAATGCTGGCTTTATGTTCATTTCAACACCCTTTCAGTCCTACCTGTGTGTGTGTGTGTGTGTGTGTGTGTGTGTGTGTGTGTGGTTACTTGGGTTCCAGATTGCTGCAGGGACTCATTATCATTTGTCCTTTGGTTTCAATGTATGGAAACAGCCAAACTAACTTCAATGTGTTTACCATTCACGAGGAAAGAAAACTCTGAATTGGAAAGACAGGCAGAATTTTGTATTTTCGTGACCCCGGTGATTGGTGATATCAACTGTTACTATATCCAAGATAATCAGACACCCACATTCACACAATATTTCTCTTTCTTTATTTCTTTATCCCTCCATACCCCACTTTATTCTCTGTTTAGTCTTTCATCATAGTATATCATAGTTTATATTCATTGGAGAGCCCATATACTACTGCGAAATCACAGGAGCCTGACTGTTTCCATGTGTTGGGTTTTACTGCCGGTTTCCTGCCTCACTAATGTGGATTTTATCAACTCAGCATGTGGATATTGATGTTTGAGAGAAAAGTAACATTTCCCTTTTTCTGAAACTTTCCGACCAAACCCTCTATGTCACAGTCGGTGCTCGAGCTTTAGGAATATGTTCTTGGATACACATGGACTGAAGCCCTGTATAATAAAAACACATAAACATTGGTTCGCTCGCTCGTTCTCCCTCCCTTGCCCTTTCTGACACACACACACACACACACACATACACCACATTCACACTCCAGAATAATATGCTTTTGGGATAAAATAAATCACCACAGGATCACACGCACCCGCCGTCAACTCCTTGGCACAGCATCCACCAATATAAATGAATTACATAGACCTGGCCAGTGACTAGAAAACATATATTAACATTTTCCTCTATATTTCAAGATTGTCAGATGGAGAGGGGGGCAGACGGAATATACAGCTGGTGAAACTTTTTGACTGATGCTTGCTGACCGGAGTGGAGCATTTAAAGCTATAGCAAGTGGGAGGGAGAGCGGGGGAAAAAAGAGAGAGTGAGAGCAGCTAAATGTGGAAAACATGAGGATGCTGGCAGAAAAGCAGGCAGTCGAGCAGTGGGGGATCAACAAAGGGATGGTTTGACATGGCTCTGTCAAACCAGTGTAATTACTAAACACCCCAAATTACATACCCTCATTTAGTTGTACCCTATCATTTACCACTATCCACACAGCCCTCTTTTTACTCCTCCTCTCTGTCCTGCTCCTCCGTGCTTCCCTTTTCGTCCCTTTTTTTCCCCCCTTTTCTGCGTTCTTTCTCATTTCTGCTCATTTATGTCTCTCAGCTCCTCCACCTGTGGTTCTTTTGAGGCTTTCAGTGTTATGTTGCATCCTTATAGGGGTATTATAAAAAAGTAGTTTTCCAACTACGCCACACAGTATTTGTTCTGTAACACTTTTAAAGTCACTTGCCTGCGTTTGTGTCCGTTTCACCGTGATGAAAAGATGTGTGACTGCGGCCTTGGGCACTAATTGCAGTATGGTATGGACTCGGTGGCACTAAGGAAGTTAGTAAACAACGATCAGGGTGGAGGCCTTGGATTGCAGCCGCCGTCATTCGTCTGTCTGAGATGCACTTCTCCACATGTCAAACCCGCTGCGAGTGTGAGGCCTTGTTGTGAGAACATTTATTTACATTAGTCCGCTGACAGTGAGTGAAACATCATTTCCATAAGCCTCTCGCATTTCCACGGGCATAATGGAAGCAACCATATGTTTAGAAATCAGTCGAGGTCAGAGTGCTCACTGTGTACATCTGTGGGCTCTTTTCGCACGCCCAAAGTGTGCGTGCACGTGCTTGTGTTGCATATTTTAAAGTGTCTTAATGTGCATATGTGGTGAAGGGTGTATGCTAGTATTAATCCACTGTTATTGTCCTGTTCTGATTGCAGCCTTTCTAGTTTGCTTGGATTGGCACCAAAAGTGGCACAGGCAGACACCAGACGACTAGCAAAGCCCCTGCCACAGACTAAATACCAGGCTAAAATGCATATATCCAGTGTCCCTCTGTCTCACCCGCAATACACTTGTACGGTTTCCTGTTTGGCTTTGAGTGTGTACCTCTTTGATTGAGTTCAAACCGCTCTCCATGCTGCCCTGCTATCTGAAGTGTCTCATACTATTTAGGAAAGTATGAAGCACTTAGGAACAAGCCCCGTTCCAACATTTTGTGACTGCTTGCACGACTTGAGACCTTGTGGATAGATCAGACTGTCTGGACTATATCTCTGCTGTGGCAGCACACTGATGATGTCATAAACCTGCTCCAGCCCCTCTACATCATGGCTGACATTTTCACGGTTGACGGGTCTTCGAATGGGCCGAGCGCCTCGCGTCAAGGAAGGGATTCCATTACTGTTCTCGTAACTCATAACTCTCTCTCGCGCACGCTCTCACACACCCACTGTCTACCTCCTATTCAGATTTGAGCTAGAGGACACCCATCCATTGGACACCCACTGTGCACATCTGAGGCGGTGTGTATCATTCCCAATGAGGACATTGAGGGTTTTCAGGGTCGAGGAGCGAGCGCTCAGTTGGTCTCCGTGGTGATAATCGCAAGGTGCGGCCTCTGATTTACTGTCCCATCAACGGCCGCGGAAACCATCAGTGGAGCGATGCAGATGAGCGGAGAGGTAACGAGATGAAAAACGACAAGAGCAACGGTGAAGTGAAAGAGAAGGGGCTGTGATCAATAGGAGAGAGTGGTGTCCATTTGGGTAATGGACAGAGGATCATAAGTGAACAGGGTCAGAAGCAGTTTCATTATCCACTCCATCCTGATCTCCGTCTTGTGGCCGCACGCATCTGACCGTGCGCGCGCAGGTATATGCATGAGTGCTTCTGCATCTCTGAAAGAATGTGCATGCTTATGTGTGTGTGTGTGCGCGCCTCATGTACACACTGGTATATAGACAGGTTGTGAGTCAGCTCTATTATCTTGCCAACAGCTCTTTTTTTTTTCTCTCGTCTCAGCCATGTTAAATGAATTAGAACCGAAAAGGAGAAGAGGCCGATTAGACAGGCAGCATGAGAAGCTGACACGACCTTAAAGGGAGCATTACGGTCGTGTTCATCAAACGTCCAGAAAATAATAACAATAACACCCTTAATCCATCTGTCCAATTTGATTACCTGGCTTATACCCTTGCATCTCCATCGTGCGCACGCAGAACGTGTGCTGCCCTCCTCCGAGAATTCACTTTCTTGTTCGTGCGCGCGGGAGCATTTGCATGCGTTTTGAAGATGCAGGTTAAGTTTCCAAGTCACCTCCTAGCACCCCATCACTCTCTGCGGCATTCACTGTGATCGCACTTTTTTGCAGCAATGCTTTGAAGTGTATTTGCATTGTGACTGGCTGGCAGGTGCTCCCTTTCCCTCCTCTCTGTCTCCTCTTCTTCATTCTCTCTCACCTTTGTTTCCTTGTGCTTTTCTTTTTCCCTGAAACTTTCTTTTTTTTTTTAATCTTTCCAACTCTCCTTACTTTTTCTCTGCCTCCCAGTTCGTCTTTCTACTCCTTTCTATAGACTTTTTTTTTTCAATTTCCCTATTCACTCCCTACTTTCTTTTTGCCTCTGAGCTGAAAATTGACCTAAATGAATGAGGTCATGGAGAGCTGTCAACGCTGTGATCATATGGCTGCTACCAGCTCTGCTAACAGCTGAGGACGCTCTTTCAATGGTAACTCTGTGTTTTGTAATCTCAGGAGAAAACTGAGAGATTATTCGCTGGAAATAAGGACAGACTGATAGGCAGGTGGGAGCTGAAACAAACCGATGCTAGCGGTTTTGTATCCGGACTATTAATATTAGAATTATAAGCAAACAAAACGGTTGAGGTCTTAAACAAATAAACCCTGAACTGAAAAAAAAAAAAAAACTTTAACCCTGCTCTCAGATAACCGGTGTGTCTGGTTATGTGTGTGGTCACTAGGGTGGTGTACCTTTTTCCACACATGCTGAGACATCAGAGACATCAACCTCTGAGAAGGTGTTGATTTGATCCCACACCCACAACGCCAATACACACCCACACACACACACACAAATGTATGCACTTTTTATCTGCCGGGGGATTTCCCTTTGAGCCCAGGGGGAATGTCGTGTAATGATTTTCAGACACAGATAGGATCTCGCTTGTCTTACATACACCGTGCAGGTGAGACGTTACTATAAAGCTCCCTTTTATATGTATGCCTGTTTCTTGATTTAGGCTTAGAGTTATACTTATTAATGTAGACTTACATGAACAAACTGCAACAACACTTCAAGTGTCACACTATTCTAGGGCTGAAAAATGTACACTCAGGCATATAACCCATCACAAACATTGGTCAATACATATTGGGTGGTCCAAAGCCCCAATGGTGTTTTGTTTCTTCCACGGACATCCTTTCCAGAAATTAACCTCAACAGCAAGTTCAAGGCTGCCTCCAGTCAGTCAAACATTGTGTAAATGTAGGCTCAAGTTGTGCACACTCGTCAGTTGAAAAAAAAAAAAAGAAAAGTGCTTGGCACTCGAAATCCGGCGGTCTATCGAATCTCTCAGCTCTTCATTCATCCCTGCGGTTTTCACTTGTACACACACTGCTGTTGTTGCTGATATGCCGATGGCTGCCTCCACCTCCTGAGCTTCCTCCGGTCCATTTCCTAATGAAACACTATACTTGCTGTGGCACGGCATGTCTCTAGAAGTTATGTAATCCATATGTCAATAATAAGTGTTTGGTGTGTTGTCTTCGCTTACCCCTGGGCAGTGAGTTAAATCTTTAGCATGCTGCTGGACTAATGCAGTTGCTATCCTAGACACCAGAGCCCGTATTGTCAAATATAACCACATAAACTGTCTTCTTGGCTAAACTGTGGATTTACACAAAGAGCAAAAGTGGCAGCTCTTGCTTAATTACGCAGGTCAGTGTTTATTTTAACAACCGGTAGTGAAAAATCTGACAGTTTGTTGCCAAGATGTTGGGTTGTTTGCACCTCTGTGCGAGCTGTCTGTGGAGAAAGAAAAAGTGTGATAGAGCAAGATTGTGAATTGCAAAGAAAAATAGCCTGGAGGCATTTAGACAAACTAGCCTTTGCTAATGGTGGTTTTGACCCAACATGTGGCTAGGACGACTCCCGTTAAGACGCTAAAACTCACCTCCAGGTTCATGCAGAGCCGCCTTGGGCTACTGTTGTTTAAACAGGCTGTCTGTGTGTGTTGCAGATGAGGTGTATCTGCTTTTTAATGTCCCCCCCTGTCTCCTAAACACTCCACACACACACACACACACACACACACACAGTCTCTCTGTCTAGATGGTTATAAATGGCTGGGTGTGTGGTGCCTGCAAGCTGTCATTAGGAAGCCATTAGGAGCATGCAGGGGAAGGACAAAACGAGACTGAACAGAACAGAGGAAACGCACAACTGAGATCATCTTGGATCAGCCACACTACATCCTCCTCCTCTTCCTCTTTTCCTCCTTCATCCTCTCACCATGTGGCAGACTAGAGGTGCTTGGCTAATGGCTGCCACACCTCCTACCAACTGCCCCAGGCCCCCGGCGCTGCTGTCAGACAGAAAAATATAGGGGGAGGAGGGGCCGCGGGTGACCGTAGGGGAGGGGAGAGGAGATAGATGAGGATAGAAATCTGGCAGAGTAAAGGGATACTGATATTGGAAAGTGGAGAGAAAAAGTAAAAAAAAAAAAAAAAAAGCAAGAACAAGTGAGCGCGGGGGAAAGAAAGGGAGTAGAGTGAAACATAAGACAGAAAAAAAAGAAATTATTTGGGACCTTGATTTCACAACTGCCCCCTTGTGTGACAAAAAGCAGGAGAAGAGAGAAAAATCAATAGTCTGACTTTCTTTTCCTCCTCTTCAAGTTTCTCTTCATCTTTCTGCAGCCTACAGGAAAAACCCTTTTAGAGCCGCCTCTTACTGGCGGTCATTCCTTCCAAGTTTATCTCTCTTCTTTTTCTTTTCTTCTGTTCGCCGTGTAGCGAGGGGGATAAGTAAAAGGACAATAAACAGGTGAAAGAGGAAGAAAAAGGGGCGAGAGAGAGAGAGAGAGAGAGAGAGAGGGTAGTAAATAAAGCTTGTGAATAGCTGCTGAAACATGGACACAGGGTCTCCTAGCAACCGGGACCAGCTATGCATTTGTTCTGTTTGTTTGATTTCCTTTAAAAGACTGAAAGGGAAAAATACACTTTGATTAGGAGAAGGGTACTCTGGTTTTGTTCTGTATGGACCAGCAAAGGGACAACAGGGATTTAGTACCTCTTAGAAGGCTGGGCTATAGGTTAGATTGGCTAGTGGAATAGAGGGAGGACTGAACGTGAATAGTGTACAGAAAAGAGACTAATGGGGGAAAAAAATGTAGAAAAGTGACAAGGGTTGGCCTGAAACCAGGACACAAGGGCGCACCCTGCTATGAGAGGAGTTGGACCTGTCTTGGGATGATGTGAGGGCTGAGCCAGAGCAAAGGAATGTAGGCCAGACGGTAAACCAGAACAGACATTTTTCGAACGAACGGGTGATGAGAAAAGAGTGGAGAGCAAGAAATGCCAGCTGATGATCTTTGTGCGATCCAATCGAGCTCGACTCTCCCAAGACGACGTCAGGCAACTGGTAGCAGATAACACGGGCGGGAAGAAAAGAGGGGGGTGGACGTGGAGAGTGGAAAAAACAGTGGAATGGATGGGAGAGCGGGTGAGGGATGAGATGAAGGGTTCAAGAAGAGGGAAGGAGGCAAGGAAAGGGAAGGAACGAAAATGAGAATATCAGAACAATGGAATGCTGCCTAGATGATTTTTTTCCCCCTCAACTTGCACCAGCTTCCCTACGTGTGTGCACATGTTGCACACACATGTAGGGAAGAGTGACCAGCCATTGCACTGCTGTGGCATCACCCTAAAAACAACCACGATCAGCCCAAGAAAGTTTCTTTTGTCTTCCTATTGATTTGCTATGTTGACAAATCCTCCGTGTGTCCAGCAAGGAAAATGAAGATAAATGGCTGTGCATGCATGTGCATACGGCCGTGCATTTGCACTCGCAACTATATGCAGTGTGTACACGCAGATGTGCAAGTTTTGTGAGCAGGTTTTGTTACAATAGCAGTTTCCGTAACCCAAACTGCAAGCAAGGGAACTCACGGGACACCACGAACTCCGAGATCAGAGAAAAACCATCTGTATATATGAGTAAGCTTATGTGTAATCACTTTGTGTGTTTAAGTATTCAACTCAGCTAGCATGAGGGAATAGTGTAGATAAGTGGAGGACTGTTTCCTGGAAGAACAATAGATAATAGGATCAGAAACATACAGTACACAGCAGTTATTAAACACAGAGGACGCTTTTGGGAAGAATTTCAGAGTCAAAAATTACACGGCAGATACAGCCCACTATAAATAACACTTTATATCAGTGACGCCCCGAGTCATTGTTTAAAAGCAGTATGTCATGTGTTGATGAGGACGGCGAGTCGCAGTTGGCATGGAACAGAAGCAGACAGGAAGCGAAGGAAGGAGATCAAAGAAGGGGAGATTAGATCATATCTCAAAATTGACTTGGTGGTGCCACCCTTGACTTAAAGATAATTAACATCCTTACCTGCAGACAGATGGAGAGAGAAAAAAAAGTGACTTGGCAGATGGGTTTTTCTGTGGAAGCCAAATAAAAGGCAGTCACCGGCCGTGTGTGCGTGCGTGCACGTGAACGTACGCCTATACAAAAATGCGTTTGGGTTTGTTTGATTGAGCGCCACTTGTCAAAGAGGAGGAGATAATGGTTACAAATGGCAGCGGTACAACCTGTATGTCAGTTGTAGAGAAAGACAAGACACATCAGTGGGATATTTATTAGTTACACTGTGTCACACTGTGCATGGCATAGTTTCTGAAAACATAGACACCTCACTGGAACACGCATGCAGAGAAATTCTCGGGAGCACGATACCTTCTGAAGATTTTTTTGTTTCTAATTTAGAGCCAAATGATTTGACCTTAAACTGCCTCCAGATCAGTGCATTAAAATAGTCTTTGTTGTGGAAGATAACCTTACTTTACTGCCTTTCCGCTCCTACTAATTAAACACATACTGTATATTCAACATGCCACACACACACACTGTTGTGGTCAGCCTTGTCATGTGTCGGCACCGAGGAGATAATTCACACATATGTTAAAGACAATACGCCGCTGTGTTGGTGTTTTCGGGGATGGATCGAGCCAGCCAAAAGACACAAAAAAGAATGAAGATGAGTGCACGGTGCATTCCTGCGTAATAGCCAGCCAGCCTGCCAGCCCTTGTTCTTGTTTACCGTAAACACCCTCATGTCAATCATGCTTTCCCTCTCAGTGCTGTGACTCCAAGCCAGTATGTTGCCCTGGGCAAGTTTCAGACTTTGCAGTGAAGCTTGCACTCACATGCAGGAACATTTGTTGTCGCACGAAGGCAGGTCAGACTCTTGTACACTCACACACACACGCACGCACACCCACGTAGACAGTTTTCTTGCGCTTGTGCCGTGACGAGATGTTTTTGAAGCCTGCGCAGGAACAAGGAAAGGACTTATGATTGGAAGCTACATGATCCGATACATGCCTGCCACAGTCCTTGCCAGCAGTAAGTCACCTAATCAGTCGGCCTGAGGACATAACCGTCTTTCTACCTGTCCTGCCATGTACTAAAAGTCAACCTGTCTTCCAGCTGGCTACCAGTTCTGTTGTGTGTATTCGGGTATTTTCAAGGTGTTGGTGTTGGTATGCTGTCTTGGAAGGACGAGACAGCTTCCTGACAGGCAGACCAAGTATGCTGGAGGGCATGGCAAAGAAGGGATGCATTGTTTGACCAGGTGTGTGTATAGAAGTGTATGTGTGTTTGAAGGAGAAAAAGAAAGAACAAGACAGTGAGAGTTAGATAGCAGAAAGACGACTGTGACAGATTTGTCTGTGAGGCACGCAGCTCTTCAGGCATCAGGACGGTGGTTGATCCAGCATGATGATGAACCATGATGTATCAACACAGGACCCGGTAGCCGCTTGGGGCTGCTCTCACTAGAGCTGAGTGAAGGGAGAGGAAACAGCCCCCGGCTGCGAGCCGACACAGAGCCAAGATGGAGAGAGGACACTTGGGGCATTTGTTTATTTATTTCCTCCCATATGCTGTATCCTCTGCAATGCTACAGTGAGTCAGCTCAATGAGGCATAAGGTGAATGCTCCATCAACTCTCTGAGGATGGGCGGGCATTTCTGCCTCAAGAGCAGCTTACTCTAACTTCCAGCATAGAAAGTGGTCATTTGGAAGGTTTTGGATGGGAACAAACCTTTTTTTGGCATGTCACGTCAGGCCAGTGGACTTGCAAAGCTCTTTTTTTTTATACCTGCTGTCCAGTGCTCTCTCCACACTGCAGAGAATAAATGGACAAAAAACAGAAGCAAGACTGCGCCACCCTGACTGCATACGAAACATTTTCAGACAGGTAAATGATCCGGCGACCAAAGCTTGTGCAGCAACGCTACATTCCGGTGTACAGCACAGCAAACTACTGTGTTTCTGTGAGCCTGCCCGCGTGAGCATTTGTTCCTCCTCCCATCATGTTCACACATTAGTTCTAATCTCTTGTGTTAGACTGTGCGTGGCCCTGGAACAGAGTCCTCGAATGCCCACAACTTGAAAACCTGCAACAATCCTACCTCATTAACAAATGCCCTTCTTTGTGTTTGTTTACACCATATGGGGAGTTTGGAGCCAGAAGGGTAAAAGAAGGTTTTGACTCATTTTACATCCCAAATAGTTTTGACCTTCTCATTGAAATCTCATTTTAAATGTCTCACTTTTATTTCTGCGACTAGGTTCACTGATTCACATTAGTATGTACAGCGAAGGCCAGAGGAAGGGTTGCAAAGGCAAAAAAGGATTCAACACATACATATACACACACCAGGAAGCTACCCATAATGAGTATTTACCTACACATCACACCCAAGGGCAAGAGGCAGGTGCCTCTCAGTCCATCTGTGTGCAGATTTTTCTAGTCAGTTGTTTTGCATTCTTTTGTATCTACTTATAGCTTTAAAGGATTGTACTGGTCATTTTGCATGTTGTAGAGAATTATGCATAGCCTGCACTCCACTGCTAAAGATTTTCCAATGCATACAAGTTTTTAGTCAGCTGAAAATCTTGGACTGAAAACTTTCCCACGTAGATTTGCTCAGAAAATTACATCCAAGACTTAAGATTCTACTCCTAAACGGCAATGCTTCATAAGCAAGAAAGAACCAAAATTTCATTATCTTTTTGACATCATGCATGTTTTTTTTTTTTTTTCAGAATTGATTTTATGACAGCAGTGCTTGTGAATGTAATACTTCCTGGCAGCTGGCTCTCAATTCTTGGATATTGAAGTTCAAATTCAAGCAAGGGAACGTACCAGATCCATCCAACAACAAACATGCTCTGGATGACTCTTATGAGCTGTATTCTGATAATAAAAAAAACAACTTGGATGCTTGTGCTTCTTGAAGATTTTTTAATTTCATCCTCCTCCTTAAAAGGTTCTGACAAGCCTTGTCACTGCTTTAAACACAGGCATAGAGTTTAGTATAATCCCTTAAAACTACACAGATCATTTCAAATCCAGTCAGGATTAATAATTTATCTATCAACTGTGACAGTTAAGTTTCATATATTGTCTAGGGCACTATATTATCCACACTGCCTTGATTTCATCCACAATACCCTACTGAATTTAAGACAATACAACCCATCTTTCCCTCAGAAAAAAATGTGTCATTCCCTTGAGAGATATTCAATTCTGGCTGTGGATTTAGGCAATCCTTGTAATGACCAAAACCCAACACACGGTAAGGTATCTTTGAGGCAAGAGAAATCTCAGTTCATTAAGCAGAAAGCTGAAAACGGCATACAGCCTCTTCTAACGGGAGTTGTGGCGAGACAAAATGAATTCCCAACGCCTAAATCAAATTAGTCTGTGTCCAATCACAATCTGATATGGAAATGCACAGCAATTTAAAGAGAGAGCCATATGGAAATAAGAAACGGACAATGAAGGAGGACATCTTGTCATTGTTACACAGCAGAGGCAGGAGGGTAACGGCTTTGTGATGGGAAACAGTTACATGTTTAAATAGCGTTCTGCTACTTTTATCTGTGCGTATGCTGTATGTACTGTGTGTGTGCGTGCGCGCGTTTGTGTGTGTGTACATCTGAGAGGGAGAGTGTGCTTTGGAGCGTGAGCGTTTACATATGTGTATCTAATGAACAGTAATTTCATTTAGAAAGCAGTTAGATGGGCGGCGCAATCAGGGATCCCATTTCAAAACTCTATCCCCCCAGGTCACAGACACACACACACACACAAGCAGACTCTCTGACTCTAAACGCATACAGAATAAATGTCTCCTAGCTATCTAGCTATCTAATTATTCCTTTTTTCATTAAATGGGTAAATCAGATTCTAATTAGCTAGGCTGTCATTCAGTGGCTGGGGAACTAGAGAGGGTGAACACGTATTGGACAGTATTATTGTGTGTGTGTGTGTGTGTGTGTGTGTGTGTGTGCGTGATAGCATATGCTCTCCTCTCTGTCCCTAGGGCGAGGTAGAGGTCTCTGGTAATTACTTTTGTTGCACCAGGAAAGAATGTCAGTAGAGAGCAGGAAGGAAGCCAGCAAGAACCAATCAGGACCTCTGATAAAAGCTTCTTCGGACATATCAATATGCACCGTCTGAAAGGTAGACATAAGTATCCTTTGAATAAATGTTGAGCAATTTAAGTACAATCTTTATTCAGAGAAAGTTGCAGTCGCATAACAGCCACAAAACAATACCTGAATCCAGATCACCTTTTAAGAATTTGTGCACGTTTCACCATGTGAAATTTCTGAATAACTATCGCCCTCAATTTGCTCTGCATTGTTGTACATATTTTAGTAATGGCTAAAGGAGCCATCAAAGGAAATAATGCAGAGAAGAAGGTTGTGTAACATTAACCATGGCTCCTCTGACTAATTGGCCCTCAAGAGACTCACAAGGAGGACATATTCTTCTCATTCCTGTCCTGCAGCAGGACCACTGCTCCCTCTCGGAGCTGGAACACAGTCTGCTAAGGCTTTGACTATTAAGGGCATGTGTTTGCTTGCATGTGAGTGCATTTTGCGAGGCTGCTTCGGTGGATTTATGTGTGACAGCATTCCTTGTCTGATTGGCTGCAGCGCTGCTGTTTGTCCGAACCCCATTTGAATTAGCTGAATTGATGTAAAACACTCCAGAAATTACTATCTCTCCCAGATAAGATAAACATCAACTCATCAGGAATTCCAGCCCAGCACAACCCGAACAAGCCTGCCAAAGTTTCCCATCACCAAACATTGCATAGAATGTCAATGTCCCTTACTACTGATTCTGATTCCAATCCTAACCCAGGCCCCCTCGCTCTGGGGACCTACTAAAGATTTGTTTGGGAGGCTTTTGAAATTTGCAGGACCTTTGCATTTGGCTCCTTGTTTTGTGCCTGCCTAGTGTTCTAAGTTTTTAATTGCAATGGGGAAAGAAAGAGAGCGAGGACCTGCGCCGTTTGAATGTGTGCGTATACATGTGTTCAAACGTGTGTGACAGTATTTGTAAGTACTGGTGGGAATTTGGATTTGGTCTAATTGAGAACCACAACATTCCTGCATAATCTTCAGTTCTGAGCATCACTGCACAACATACACACACTCTCTCTCTCTCACACACACACTTCAGGATACAAATGAGGCAGGAGGTTGGAGAAGGCTTGCATGGATTCATGGCCCATCCGCACGGGTTTGTTTTTTGAGTTTAGCCAACGCTGATACAAAACAACATGCAACTTTACGCATTAGTCATTGTTTCAAACACTTGGTGATCAGAGGCAAAGACGTAAGTGGCGTGACGTAGTTAGAGCACTGCAAGAAGTTGTAGAGACAAGGGTAAATGGCACATGGATTTGCTTCTCATTCATCCATTCACACGCTGGTGGTGGCACCCATCAGGAGCAACTCAGGGTGCAAACTTAAGTGTCTTGCCCAAGCTTGGACTAGAGGAGCTGGGTTCGAGGATGGTTAGGTGCACAATGTTGCACTTTGATGTCTACTTTGTCTCAACAAACTGATTGTTTGCCTTAATCACACTTTTACTACGGTAGTGGCAGATCAGAGGACATCTGACAGTCGCATGCATCGTTTCTGAAATGGTCATATAAAAAAATCTACTTTAAAAGTCACACATATTTTGGTAAATTTATACAGCGCCTTTCAAAGCGCTCCGAAACACTTCTCACATTCATGCACGCAGTCAAACACTGATGGCAGAGGCTGCCACGCAAGGTGCCAACTGCTCATCAGGTGCGATATAACACTTCCTATCCAAAAGCACTCACGATGATACTAATCTCATACACACACAGCCACACACTGACAGCACAACCATCGGGAGCAATTTGGGGTTCGGTATCTTGGCAAAGAACGCTTCAACTGGACTGAAATCGTGATTACCAGACGACCCACAATTACTAAACCGCCCACTCTTCCACCTGAGCCGCAGCTCTCCCAGTTATGAGGACTTGTAGGTTTCTTTTACATGAAACATAATTTCTATTACCAACAAGAGTAGAAAACATCACTCCAGCATCGGTGCTCATAATTTTCAGAATACGCTTCTTAAGTACCGGCAACATGGTTTCATTTCACACCCTAAGGAATGGCC
This sequence comes from Nibea coibor, assembly GCA_023373845.1. NCBI lineage: Eukaryota > Metazoa > Chordata > Actinopteri > Sciaenidae > Nibea > Nibea coibor. The sequence goes on along the minus strand of CM041737.1, from coordinate 9,159,517 downwards.
ACGTGTCTCATGTACCTGCTTCATCGACTGACTGTGTGTGTCTGTATTTATACTGTACAGAACACAGAATCTGACCCAGACATTGCACTCAGATATCAACCTAAACCCCGCACACCACTGTATATGCACTGTGGCCGTGTGTTGTGAACTCAGGACACTGTATCTGTGCATTGTATCTGTGCATTGCAACGGCTGACGACAATCCAGCACAAAGTCTGCTAATGATTCCAGGCCTCATTCCAGACATACAGAAAAGCCGAAGAAGACCGCAATGGTGATTTTGAAAAGTGAACAAGGAATGAGTCATTGTGTAAATAGTTACATCTTAAAATATTTGTTCACTTGTTCAAACTCCTTTTTTTTGTTGCTTCAAAGCAGAAGCCTTTAGGATATTTAGTGACCCCCCCCCCCCTTTATAAACACTGATTGAGAGCAACCCAGATGAATCATTGTAAACAACGAAAAACGTAACCTCTGTCTGCAGTTTTTGTTGCTCACTTCTCACACAGATGACATCACTGCTCAAGGCATGCTTTTTTTAAATACATGTAAAGGTTGCGTGAGCGTGTGTGTGTGTGTGTGTGGTACACACGACATTATAGCCCATTCTGAAAGGAGAATATGGCCGAAGAGGAAAGAGATTAGCTACACGTAGCTGGATCTTTCGTTTCGTCGACCATTTTATGAGAAACGATCTTCTGACAGAAGAAAACTCGCTTTCTCTCTTTGCTCCCCCTGTTTATTTCTCCGTGTCTCACTCTCCACTTTTCTCCCTCAGTTCCGTGTGGGTGTTCTGATTCAGTCAGGCCAGCTCACCACATCTGGGCACTGTTTGAAAGTACACTGTTATTTCAGCAATTAGGCTTAAAAACAAATAGAATATCAACGGTTTACGCTTACCAGTCTCCATATATAAATGTCAACGCACACACGCACACAAACCATCTGTCTCTCGCTCTCACACACACACACACACATAATGACAGTCATTGTTTATGTTTGTCGTCCATTTTTCATGGCCAATTAGGTGAAATAGAGAGCATGTCTCGCTGAAACCTCAGCTATGGCAAGAAATCTCAGGCTTTAGAGGATGCAGTCAGAGGCTCACTAGAGATGAGCTAGAAGTGTAGTAGATGAGGGTGCATGTGCGATTATCACGTATGCATGATTTTGTGTATCCTTCCAGAACAGTCATTCTGTTTGCATCGTGTAGATGTGTGTGCGTGCGTGTGCTCGTGGACACGTTTGCGCAGATGTGTGTATGTGTGTGATGCCACATAGACCTTTGCAGTGTACAGTAAAGTTTCATCAGTTTTGGACTTGCACATCAATCACAGCAGATTAGCTGACACCTCTCCTACCCACACTGCTCTGCTCCCTGCCTTCAGGCCCTGACTGATAGGTGGGTGCTAGAAAAACAACACACACTCTCGCCCGATAGCAAACCGAAATACAAGGTCTCAGACACACACATCCTCCCTCCCCTCCCTTTGCTTGTTTTCCTTTTCTCTGTCTTTGCTGTTCTCTCCCTAACTAAATATTTTCCCTGCCCACTCACTGGATCAGTCTATTTTCATGTATACGATTTCTTGTGGATCGTGTGTGTGTGTGTGTATCTGTGTGTGTAAAATTTCACTGATTGTCGTGTCTCTCTCCGTGGTGGCTCATCGCCCACTGGGCTCAGTATCAGGTTGATCAAATGCTCAGCACTCCGTCTGCCTGATCACACAGACAGACTAGCAGATCCCCGATGATAGGAGCTCCAGATTACAGTCTGCTCTGGACCACCGCCACTATTCAGCCCAGAGATTCTGCCCGGGAAGGAATGATGGGTAGATGAACAGGTAGTTCATGATTAAGAACGTGGGCTGCATCATTGGGTTGAAACAAATATTAATTTAGACCACGATATGGATATTTAGCCTCAGCGTTCACTTGACCTGCTAAGAGATCTCTCTTAGCGTTGTCAGAGTAGTCATTGGTAGGATTAGTCATCATTGGCCTGCGCTATAGAATCATGCTTGCCGCTTTTTTTTTTTTTACATGTAGGAGGAAAAAATGGAGACTGAAAGTGCTGCACACGATGAGTAAGAATCAGTCATCAATCCATTAAAACTCCCGAGTGTTCAGATTTAACGCAAAGCCAACATTATAGCTTCCATTTTGACTACTACTTCTACTACTAATACTACCACCACCTCTTTTCTGTTGATTTCCCTCTGTTTAATTTCTTTTTTCTCTTTATATGTGCCTGAAGTGGATCCTTAAAGCCTCGCTTCACCTCATTTATACCGCTGCTTGTGTCCATGCGTGCTTTTGCATTCACTCCGCACCTACTTCATACATCTGCTAAGCTAATGAAAGCCTTTCAGAGCCCATTAGACTATTTAAAACACATTATCACGAAGCTGAAATCATGATTGCTTTTCTCCGCCGCCGAAAAAGTTCACAATTTTGAGACGCGCGGCGTTCTCGAGGCAGCAGCTGGCACACGCACACGCTTGAGCAATCGCAGCATTTGAGCTGTAATGGGCACGTTGGGAAGTGATATGTCTGACAGGTATGATGAGGCAACTGTCACTGTGAACATGACCGGTCGTCCGCGCAGCAGTCGTATGGACACGAGTGCCAGTGCTTATGTTTATCGGATGTTTATAGCACATGATCAAAAGTCATATTTCCTCATTAGAGGCAGAAGTGTGAGCTGACTAATCATCTCTGCAGGAAACGAGATGAAACGAGAAATACAGAGAAATGCTGAGAGATATCGAATATTACAATAATGAGAACCACCTGCTAAGCTCTGCAAGGACCTGTGGTGGAAACAAGGCCAATCATATTGTAATATCCCTGCACGGTATGTCGTCTTCTGTAACTTGAAAACTTGTAACTTAATATTCTTTTGAAAAAAGAAGAAGGAGAAATAGGCTTACACATGCACACACACACACCCTTGTACACACCTGTAGACTATGCATGCTATTGTGTCTGACTTGGTTCAGTAGACCAGTAATATCAGCCCATGGGACCGGCTAAAATTGGCAGACCACACAGCGTGAGGATATGTGTCAGCACTGTATTTCTGTGTGTGCGTGTGTGTGTTTGTGCATTTTTGTGAGACTGCACCCTGCCTTTTCTTGATTAATGGAGTGTGAAGGGATTATGCTGATTCAGTTCATAACTGGGGCACGGTGACACAGTCATTACACAGGTGAGTGTGAGAGTGTGTGTGTGTGTGTGTGTGTCCTTGCATGGCTGTTTTCCACGCATAGGCAGGTGAATGGAGATGGCGGAGCAGTGAAAACGTCCCGGTCCTTTTGTCCTCTGTGCCAAAGGCAAACATAGCAGAGAGCTCTTACTAATCCCCTCCTCCAGCCTTATCTAAACTACACCTGAGAGCAAAGGAGAGGGGAGACGAGGTGTGAACGGAGCGAGAAAGAGAAGGTAAAATGGGATGGATGAAGAGTGTGTACAGGAGAGGTGGAAGAAAGAGTGGAATGACATGCTGATAGGAAATGATCGGAGATATTAGAGGTGTGATGGTGCGACGCGAGGAGAGAGTTGGCGAGTGAAAGAAACGGGGACCGAGAAAACAGAAGAATACTGTGACTGTACGATCCACCCCAACTCTCGTTAGAGACGACCTAAAGGGCACAGCGTGATCTCACTAATTATTCTATTCTTTAGTCAGTCCAAGGGCGAGGCGTGGCAGTTGACTTTACCGTCACAAGGTGAAGTGTTGATATAAAAACTTTGCGGTCCAACTGAAAACAAACAGCTCACCAGCTGTCATACGATTTTGAGTCATTTTTACATGGAGGTAAAAATGACACCACCTTTTGCCAACGTGCCACACCCACTTCCAGGAAGAAGAACGCGAACGCAGAAATCTCTAACGTGACCCAACTGATCACAGCAAGAAGCTAAATGAGAGAATTGAGCGAGGGAGCAAATGGTGAACACACGTTGGTTTTCATTTAAATAAATGATCATTTTGACTGTTGCGTCCCCTGCCACCGCGTTTACCAGCACTGCTGCTTAGCGCAAGACTGGCGACAAAGGACAGAACAGGTTTTATTCTCGTGAATCAACAGATTGCGTAAATGTGAGTCAGTATTTAGGAGAAGATGAGCAAAGCAGGCTGGGTAAACATCGCTAGATTTCTTGCCAATTTCTTGAACCAGTTAAATGTAACATCCCCCTTTTGTTTGTGAGACGCTATGATGTGGGATTTTCTCAGCTGCTGTGATAAGGCTTCAGTCAAATGCCAAAGCAGTCATGTTAGCTCGAACAGAGAGTACAGTGTGGAACTCTTTGACAACATTATTGATGTTTTCAGCCTGATCTAAATGAGTATGCGGGGCTTTACTGGAGTTTTGTCTTGTATTGTTTTTTTTTTGCATTCAATGTGCTAACCTGCTCCCCCTGATACAGACACAACAAGCTAATAGATTATCACATTGTGTTCCTGGAGGCTGCCGAACGCTAAAAGAGGAGCGGAGGATGGATAGAATGACAGCAAAAAAAAGAGCAAAAAGATTAGATGAATGATGCAGTTGGCTGTGTTGGGAGAACACAAAGGATATTTGTCTGCCTCCCTCTCTCTTCCCTGCTTCTATCCCCCCTCATGTTCTTCCACTCATCCCTGTTTGTGTGTGTGTTCGCTCACTGAGAGCTGAATGCCAATTGGAAGTGCGGAAAACAGGAGCTGCGTCATGGGCATTTTACACAGATCAACACCTGCACACACCCCGCAAACCAGTCATGATGGACAGACACCCACACTCACAAACACTTTGGAGTGTTTATGTGGAATCCAATAAAGACAGTCCCAGCTGTCCGTCTGTCCTCTCTCCAAGTCCCCACACCAATAATCACACAACTCTACTTTCTGCCTCCACAAAGTCTCAAATCTGAAGTAAAATGATCGCATGGGTGTGTCTGTGTGTTATACTTGTCTTTTTCTCGTGGGCCTTTGACCCGCGTGACACAATTCCTCCGGGATATGTGCGTGTTTATTTTTAAATAATATTCTCATCCTCGGTTTCATGTTGGTAGCAAAATGGGCAAAATACTGATTTTTTCCTTTTTTTTTGTTGGTGAGGAAGGAAATAGAGAAAAATTCTGCCTCAACCAAAAACACATGCTTTTCCAACAATCAAGCGCACCCATAAACTGCGTGCTTTCACATGGTAGCCTGTATGTTCAACTAATCTTCTGGTGTGTCTACTGTTCTGGTATTAAAGCGTAAATTATGTTTGTCGTCATCTGAATGCTATAGTAGGTGTTCAGCTGATGGCGTATCTTGATATCTTGTCATCTGCACGTTTATCTGTGTGTGTGTCTGAGCCTGCATCTGTTTTTTTTGTTCTTTTTTGGGTCTTCTCTTTGTGTGTGTGCGTGTGTGTCCATGCACATGCGTGTGTGTGTATGTGTGCATGATGAAGTGCCAGGCAATGAGTTGATTGGCCATATGTCTGCACAAATGAGCTCTTTATTTAATAAGGCCGGTGAACTAAATTGTCATTACTGTCAACATTTAACTGTGGTCCTCCCTGCCAGATGGTATTTGGTAATATATCACGACGATGAGCTCTCTCAGATTACTCTTTACTGATTACATGATGAATCCATACCAGATTAGAAAATGCTCCAATTTTCAATCAGATTATCTTGAAGTACTCTTTTGTTCTCTTCGGGTTACACTTAGTTTTAAACGACCGATTCCGATATTCTTGTGGTTTTACAGTTTCTCCTGCTTTACAGCCTTATCCTAGATTGCTTGTAGTTAGTTGGTCATTTTTATATGACTGAGCATTTTAAAAGTTAGTAATCTGTATTATTTCACGTTAACTGAAGTGCCAGGCAATGAGTTGATTGGCCATATGTACACTCTAGGCTCTGGACCTGCAGAGTAGTAACTAGAATGTAATACAGCTAGTTGTACGATGTTTTCGTGTTGTTTCATCAGAGGATATCTCACGTCACATCAACTGGCATGATTTCCATCTTGATGTCCGGTAATGCAGCTCATTCCATCGATGAAGATACGAGACGGCAGTTGAAAATGTTTGTTAATGATGGCGATGTCCCAGCCGAGGTCAGGAGCATGGGAAGGCAGTTAAACGTCTGTCGGACCACAGCGCTGTCCATCACGCTCTTAGAGAAGAGGATAAAACTTAGCAGACTAAAACAAACTTTCCTGATATTTTTGAGCTCAAAGTTTGATAGAGTGGCAAGGCGGAACGTGAAGTCGAGATACACATTCAGGCGGACAGATGTGCCGAGAGTTTCAAGGCCAGAAGAAAGTCTGTCTGTGAGGATACAGAATAATGTGTGTGTGTGTGTGTGTGTGTGTGTGTGTGTGATGAGCTGTTCAGGTATATCTCGCAGTGCAGTGGTCTTATCACTTTTTCAGGGTGTGCAAATCTGTATGCATGGCCGTATATATTCTTGTCTTGCAGTGAACAAATACAACTACACTGTCTTTACCTTGCACCTGTACTTTCCTGACATCAAACATCACACTCACACCCTGCTTATCGTTTCTTTGTATCTGTGTCTTGTCTGTACTCCCCTCTACCGTGCATTTTGGTAATACTTTTGGCCGGTGGTCACGCCATTAAAGCTTCACTCAATAGAACCAAATAGAGTGCGAGAAAACAAAAGGGAGAGACTCAAACCGGGTTTCCTTTCTTGCTGTCAAGGCAATACTTCAGCTGCTTATCAACCTGCCAGAGGAATTTATTCCCCGATTCTTGCCTTGGATCAATGTGAGGATTTAAAAAGATATCACTACAAAAAAGAAAAAAAAAAAAAAAGGGAACAAATCCTCTCTGTGAGAAAAGTGAAAGGATGACATCTAATAAAGCATGCCAAAGTCATAACAAATTCAACCACAGAGTAGTTGTGTCTGAAGTGGAGACATGCTGAGGGCCTGGTAGTTTGGCACTGTGTGCTTTTAATGCAGCATGTGGAGAAACGCACTCGGGAGACGAGACAGAAGTGCTCGCTTGCTGCCGGTGCAGTTTGTGTAATTTTGCCATTCAATTCATTAGATATCTTCTTTTGATTTGACGGCCTGCGTCTGCTCTCTCTCCCTTTAATGGGATGGCGTGCGGTTGGTGCGTATGACGTTTCCATTTGTTCTGCGCTGTCTGAGAAAATTGGAAACTTTTTTTTTTGTTGCAGTTTTTGACCGTCTTTCTCTCTCTGTCTCTGCCTCCATCTCTCTGTCCGCCTCTCCCTGATGGAGGTTAAGCGTTCAGGTTAATTGCAGCCCTAAGTGGAGCCTCCATTGCAGCTAAAGAGGGAATTTTCACACCATCCTTAATGTCCTTTATTCCTTCTCTTATGCTATCATCTGTCCTTTATTGTTTCAAAGCGACCCACTGGGAAATACTGTGGACCACTTCACATCTCTGTTCTTGTCCCACTCTCTCTCACACACACAAGGTTATTGGCACATTTGCCCATATATATATATATATATAGTGTATCATTTTCATAAATTTGCAGACTATTTGTGAAATATTAACGTTGCGTACAGTACTTTGATTGTGAGCATGGGAGTAAAATCATCTAAGTTTACTGTACTAAGGTGCAACAACAGCCCATTCTCTCTCCCTTTGATGTCTCCGTCTCTTGTTTCTTCCCTCTCATCTGTCATCCATCCTGCGCTGCCAAAAGACAGCCAGGAGGCAGGGAATAGGAGTAGGGCTAATAACAGGGAGGAAAGGAAGGAAGGAAGGACAGAACGAGAGATAGAGAGAGGAAAGGGGAAGCGGTGTGTAATAATTGTGCAATAGAGGGGAGCTGAGAAAAGTACGGAGTGATGAGGTTCACCTGCTGCTCCGTGGCTCTTCGGAGAGAGCTCGGGTTTTAGATGTTTTTAAATTTTAAATTGCGTTGAAGAAAGGAAATCATATATATTTAATATCAGTGTTTATTTTAGGCGTTTTGGTCTGATCCACTTTTTGCATGTATGACAGCGCGGATACAGTATACTGTGTGTGTGTGTGTGTGTGTGCCACTTCTGTTAACACTCTCTGTCAAACACAACAGCGTTTTTGTGCTGAATATCGCTGAAAACCACATCACGACAACAGATTCAAAATACTAATATGCTGTTTTCGAGGTTATTTCTGCATAACCGCAAGGTAAATTGCGTCAGTTTCATTTGTCTGCGAAGATGTTGCTGACCCAGCCTAGCCACCTGCCAATACCGCTTCGGTTGATCTTCAAATGTGCATAGGAGGCATGGACATGCGGAAAGACGTTTTGGCTAATAGGAGGACCCTTCATCTCGTGTTACCACATTTTATTTAGGTGACACAGACTGTTTTGTGTGATAGTTCCAACCCTGTGCCTTTAGTGTTTTTAGTTTTTGCCCGTAAGAGCTGCTACGCTGAAAAGATTTACTGTAGATTTATTGGTAGGCTGCACAGTATCCCCTCTCCTTCTCTCTGTCACTTGGTGCTTACTGTCATTCCACTTCACTTTCTGTTGGTCTTTATTTGCCTTTGTTTTTTACTCCATCTCCGCACTCACTTCCTCTCCCTCTTTCTCCTCTCTAATTCTATTCATGAGAAGTGCGCACTCCATCATTCTGTCTGCCTATATCTCTGTCTGCCCTTCATTTTCTCTACACCTTTCTGCACCAGAGTGAGATGGAGGGAGGGAGGGACGGAGGACAGAAACAGAGAGAGAAAGGGGGGGAGAGAGAGAGAGGGGGAGAGGGAGAGATGGACAGATTAGGTGACAGTGATAAGCGATCGATCTCAAGGCCAAACAGCCCAGGGAGGATCCCCCTCCCTCTAACCTCACCTCCACTCTATTCCCCCCCCCACTCCACTCCTCTGCTCCTCTCCCTTCTCTTCTTCCTCTCTAACCTTTGTTCCCTTCAAACTGACAAGGGTTCATTAAGGATCCACTTTGTGTGTATAAGTGCATGTAAGTGTGTGCATCTGTGTGTGTACGTGTACGCACACTTTTGCCTGTCTGCCTAGTTGATAAGTCATGAAGGATAGCTCCCTAAGGTGCCCCTAAAGAGCTTTTAGTGGCTTTCGATCACACACACGCGCGCGCACACACACACACACACACACAGGCCTCATTAGACTTTTTCACAAGCACAAAACACTTGGTTGGTGATCGTCGGACAGTCTTTCGTGAACGCTGGTTCATATCTGTATATTAATTCTGCGCTGCGTTGCTCTTCCGCTCAAACCCATCGAGGATCACCACTTGCATCCACCCCCTGTCACACCCACCCTCCCATCATCCCCCCTGTGCCTCAGAATGTGCCCGCCACAGCATATTGCCCTAACGAGGTTGTCTATTGATCAAGTGATGCTCTTTGTTCTGGACGCCTAAATGGACCTTCAGCCACTCTCACCAGGCCTTTATGGGAGCTGTTATGGCTTTGGCCTGATTACAATAGAAGCACTTAAAATGCTCAACGCCTGATGTTTTATGCAAGAGCACGCTCTGCTTCAAGAAGTGCGCGTCTGCTATATTACAGCGCTCCCTAAGTGTATGCATTCGAGCCTATTTTTTGCTTCTTGGTGGTTGGCCATCAGTTTGTTTTTAATGCGACTATTTGTTTAGCGCAGACGGTGATGATGAAAATCTGAGCAGCTCAATTGGACATAGGTATATAAACACAATCGCTGTTGATTCACTCGGTCGCCTGCTTGCCTGGGCATGTTTGTCTGTGCAAGTCCTTGTTTGTGCAGTATATGCTACATTATTTCCTTGCATGTGTGTGTGTGTGTGTTTGTGTACATGAATGGATGCTTGGATGTGCTGGTGCGCCTCTTGTGTGCCGGGTTTAATTTAAGGCCAACCAACTGTGACCGGGAAGCATGTGGAAGTATTACCCACAATCCCTCTCATCAAATCCCACGTTTGCCTCCCTCCCTCGCTGCCCCCGCATCACCTCTCCACCCACGCAGCATCCTCCCCATAAATAAGCGTTTCCAGCCAATCGTTCCCTCCGCTGCTTATTCATGATGTGTCCACTTCAAATATTTCACCATTCATCGGAAGAAAATATAGTGAGTCGGGCATGATGAATTATGAAAGTGTGTGTGTGTGTGTGTGTGTGTCTGTGTCTCAAAGACCATCTATAGCATCACCCAGTGAGTTTAATAGCAGCCCCAACTTTTGTAGTATTTCGCGAAACGCTGCTTGTTTCTGGTAGTACTTTGATCCATTGTCGTCTGTCAAATTTGCTTAAATGAGATGTGCAAGTGCTCTCAGTGGTTTAACAGATGCCTCCTCTCTTTGCCTCACTGTATCTGTCTCCATAAGTTAGTGTTTCACACGAGCCCATTTCAGTCAAACAGCGTGAAACCACTCTGATATTAAACCATCTCCTGCGTGCGCCTCATACCTCACGCTGATGTGCTGAACAGCAGAGATGGTCAATTAGATACCGTCAAATGATTTTTTAAATTCTAATACTTCTTTTCCCCCCTTTTCTTTCGTCTCTTACCTTGTGACATTCTCACTCTTTCATGATCAGATTTTTTTTTTCTGCTCTCGCACACACTGATATTCTCTGAAATATTACCTTTTTTCTTGTCAGGAAAAAAAAAGATGTTTCTCTTGGATCGTGCCTTCTTTTTCTTCTTTACCTTATTTTGATCTATCTTTCTTCGCTCACTCCCTAAATATCTGTGTGAAGTTTCTTTTTCCAGCAACAGAAACAAAAGGTCAGAAGTATTTATGGGAAATCATGTTTTTATCTCATCGTTCTGTCTGACTTTTCCCGTGGAAAAACAAGGAGCAGATACGGCTGGATCTGTTAACAGCTGTGTAATGTCAGAAACTGTAAAACACACAGGTGAGGGCGTGAGCAGGGATTAGTGCATGAAATGATTTGTGTTTGAATTGATCCCTAACACCTGTGGGAGGCTTGAGCCAACCCTACTAATCCTGAACTGCTGACATGATATGGACCGTCTCCTCGCATATATATACACACACACACACACTTGACTAATGCCTCAACTGGGACATCTCACCCAGGCAACTGGGTGTCCGCGATGAAGGGGCCCCTGCTGTGCCCTGATGGGGACATCAATACCAGGCGGTTTAAGCTTTCGACACACTAGCATCAGAGTGTGGAGAGAGAGCAGCAGGTGGAGTGAGACAGGCACAAAATGGAGGACAGGCAGGAGGGATCATAGTTGACATGTACGAGTATTTTGTAGTAAATGCAAATATACTGTGAGAAGGCTGAAAAATACATTTCAACAGATATTTTACATCATCTCAGTGTTGCAGCCGAAGAACAGGAAATCAGTCCAGCTGCAAACTATAGAAGGTTATTGTAATAATACACCATATGTATCACATGCAGTACTACATATGCTCGTTAAGTAATGATTGGACTCTCTTTTATAATCCTCGCTGAAAGTCATTTTATTTTACGAGACCTTGCAGTTTGCAGCCATTGTATGTGGTGAACGGGCAGTGTGCCGTGTTGTGGCAGCAGGCCCTGACAGCCAGCTCAGGTCAGGGGATGAGATGAAGGAGACAGCTGGGGAGGAGTGTACGTACTGGGATGGATGGACGCAAGGACGGAAAGCATTCCCCAACTGCGCTAACTTTAGACCACACATGTCGGTAAACCTCCCAAAACCTGTCCACAGCGTGTCAGCACTTGCTTCCATAAAACCCCCTTTGTGAGCGCCTGTTTGTGTGCGTTTGTGGGTGCGCATATTGGAGCGCGTTCCTCTGTTCGGCCAAATGAACAAGAGTGCATAAATAAACAGCGCAGAGGGGCCAAATCATTTGCTAGTATAACAAATCGTGTCCCTGTGTTGAAATTTCATTTTCTCTCCAGAAGCTTATTGTTTCAATTTCCTGTTCTACAAGGCGAGTTCAAAAGTTCATGAACTCACAGTTGGAAGTGTGAATAGAACGGAGCTTGTGCCCACCAAGACATGACCTACAGACCTTGTTTTAGTGTCAAAGCCTCCATCCGCCTCCCTCCACAGGGGAACTCAACTAGGCCAATTAGTTTGAATGCAGAACTAGTTTTGGTTCAGCAAGAATCAATCAGAATCTCTATTACCAGAGGGATAATTAGGGAGGAGGTCTGTGGAAGTGTGCGAGGCTTTGGCTGAAAGATGTATCTTTTTGTCTTCTTTTTTCGTCTTCTTTGTGAACTGTCTGGATGGGGATTATTTTTTTTTCCTTATGAAGCTCATGAAAATTTGAGAAGCAGATAGAGACAGTCATTAACAGAGACCCACAGAAATCAACACAAATGCACACACACACACATTTGCACATACAGTAAAGTCACCCCCCACCCCACACACACACACACACACACGCAGCGCGTTTGTAACACTAATCGCCCGCGGCCTGCTCTCCGGGACAGCAGAACAAAGGCGCGCTGAGCATCTTTTAGCTTGTTTGACGTGACACAAAGCTTCGTTAAATTGACAGAGTTCCCGCTCCGTCAAACCGGGCCTTTTAAACAGGGCTGAGTTGGGATCAAAGGCAAGGACAGGACTGACTGCTCCCACTTTGCACGGTTTGATCCTGTTTGCCGCTCTTTGCAAAGAGAAACACACTCAGTCTCTTCAGAGGGAAACAGAAAAGGGAGGCAAAGTTCCACCGTTCGTGCAAAGTGTTCATAAGCAGGTGCCATTGCAGCACGACGAGGAAAGGGACCTTTTTAATATGGAATGTATATTTTCACTTGGAGGGCGTTCACGGTGCGTGGATTAGGCTGTTAAAATATGTAACATGAATCTGCTACTGTAAAATACAAAGAATACAGTCAGAGCGCAACTAATTCTGATCAAAGCAACACATGTAAGCAGACAGGGTTTCTTCATAATGAACTTGTTTTTGCGTTTTAAATGATTTTCTCTTGAATAGAGTTGCCTGCCAGGTACACCTAATATTTTTTTTCTGTGCATGGACAAGGTCATAGGCAGACCAAGGCCTTAGTAATGCACACCATTTACAATGAGAGCGATACAAGGATAACTGCAAACTGGCCCTGAACTGTACAGTTTAACTTTAAAGGATTTATGTGTGTACATGCATGTCATGTGCATGTATGCATTCACATTTGTGTTTGTTTGTGTGTGTGTGTAACTGCAGACTCATGTCTATATTATATACTGACCTTTGCTGCCCTATATAACGCAGGCATTGCCCACAATAAGACACATGGCCCAAGTACCCGACACACCACTTAACCCCCTGCCTAGGACCTTGACAGCTTCTCCATAGGAGGCTGACCCTCAAGGTCCTGGAAATTGCTTTGTTCATACCAGACAGTCAAACACACACACACACACTCACTGCATTAATACAGACTTAGACTATGCACATGCATACACACACATCCGCATACAGTGTGGGAGCTAAAATACCATAAAGCTTTTAAACAGGCATGAGGAATTAGCAGAGGCCCATGTGTCAGACCCCCACTGGTAAAAACACTGTTGATCCCCTTACAGCTACCGCTCTGTCCTCCTGGCCGCCTCGCTCAAATGTTTAGAACTGTTTTCTCCAGAACTTTTCCGATTCCAGTGTGTTAAACATTAAGACCTGCTGCATTTCTCCCTTTTTAATAATTGCAAATAAATCAAATAGTAAATACAAGCTTGTTTCCAGCTGAGCAAATGATTAAAAAACCTTTCTCATATAGAGAAACAATAGCCCTTCAGTGGAAAACATTGCTGCTGTTTCTTTGTGCCGAGGCAGCTTATGAAGGACTTCCATCATCTCCCCATAACCATCTGCTCTTAAAACACTCTGCTTTTTACAATCAGCAGATGCTCTGGAAATTACCACCTCTTTCCCCTCCGTTGCCACATCAACCACTTCTCCTGTCTGCCACAGCTCCGGTTCAATAACGAGAGTCAAAACACTGAGGACGGTGGTGCATTTTGATTGTTCTTAAAAGTTATGACTGAACTTGAAAGTTGTTATCAGACTGGAGAGAAGGCAGGGCCGTGCAGCTCCTGTCATCAGACTGTTATCACCGTGATAGATTCTCACTGTTAAGATGAAAGCATTTATTAGCCCCTTTATAAACCCGAAACTTGATTTGGGTCGCTGCCAGGGTGATAGCTATCAGGGAATATTGCTGTTTTTCTATTATCTGATGTATGTGTCAACACTGTCTCTTAAGACCGTACTGTATAGACAACATTATGACTAAGACAGGTGTACGCTGTCTAGACTGGTGCAGATAATAAAAAGGGCAAAACATGTCGTGATATGATAAAGCGTGTCATCACATAATATAAGGTGTTGGCACCAGTATTTATTCAAAGAATTCTCCAGGATGGGAAAATAAAACACTTTTATTATCCCTGGGAAAAAAGAAAAAAAAGACAAACTTGGAAGAGTTCAAGCCTCCCGTCGAGTCAATTAGACTATTCTGAAATTAGCTGGCCAGACTTAAGATCATGGGCTGGTTTCCTCTCATGTAAGATTGCCAATGTTGTACTGCGTTTTTTTGCTTCACAGCCCACTTGTATTGCCTTAAGACAGTAATTAGTGTAAAAATGAATGGTTGACGTATCATCTCATTATGTGAACAAGCTGAATCCATTAAATGAAACTTTTTACGAGGAGCACAAGCGTGGGAGAGCAAGAGGGGGGGCGATATAGATTATTGTGGAAACCCGTGAGAAAAATCAGGCCGTGAATGATAGGAATCCCAACGAGCTTTGTCATCCAGTGTTAAACTCAGGAAGGATGGATGCTTGATACCTAACAAAAACATTTCCAAACATAGCTCTATTAAAACCAGTCTACTCAGGCTCATGTAATATGAAGCCATCCCAGAGTAATCAAGACTGAAATCTAGGAATGACCCTGGAAATATGAGAGACCGAGAGAGTATTGACCAATGCAGAGGAGTCTCATTTAACAGGCTGTTTACATCCGGAAGACTCCTGGCTGCTCTCGCACATCTCTTTATAAGCAGCTATACATTTTCATATAGAGGAGATCAATACATTCTATAAAATGGTATAAAATGGCAGCAAGCCAGACTCCAGAGTCCATGTAGACAATTTGGAATGAAGTGACGGGCTAAAAATGAATAATCCACACTGGAATTTATGTAATAATGTCACATTAAACTACGAGATGAACAGTAATGAAATTTTTTTCAGATAAAAAGTAAATTGCTGAAGGTAAAGGAAGAAGCTGTCTCTGATCGTCTTATACAAACCTCTTCTAAAAAAAGGACAGCAGGACATTTAGTCCCAGTTTAATCTGGGTAAAATCTTAGTCTTTGGATTGGACTGATGTTATCTGGAGGGTATTAAAGGGGTCGTGTTAGCTGCAGAGTTTTTTTTTTTTCACTTGATCAAGAGGAATCCTTCAAGGAAGGCGGGAAAGCTACAAGGTTTTCACATGATAAAAGTGATGTATAGACAAGGCGCAACTATAGCTACAGTCTGTCCGTGAAGCAGTTAAATCCCACAGATAAACACATTTATAGACAGTTACCACTCGGCTTCCCGTGGCTCGCTCTTTAAATGTCCTAACTCGGCATAAATCTGCTGCACTCGCACAAAAAAACTGACACACGCGCTCTTGCATGCGCATGCACACGATGCCACATAGAGTCCGGCGGTATACGGTCGGTGGTTTGTGAACTGTGAAAGGGGCGAGGGTTTTATGAAAGTGGTGACATTATAACATCCTGACACAGCTCCATGGCAACCTACCTTGAAGGTCAGTGTGCGTTTGTCCGTGTTCGTTTAGTTCATGGATATAGAATATAACAGGATCAGTATGTGTGTGTGTGAATGTGTGTACATGGCTGCGGTGTGAGTCTTAATGATCAGTACAATGGGTGAACACACCTTGCGATAAAGCAAACACACACGTTTGTGTCCCCTTTTCATCCTTGCTTCGGTGTTTCATGTTCCCTTCTACCCACGTTTACTCTTCCCCTTTATGTTCCCTCTTGTGCAGCTTTTAAACCTTCATACGTGCCTTTATTCTTTTTCTCTCCTCCCACTCTGGATCACTCCTGCTTCTCCCACATGGTATACCTCCTTTATTTTTTTGTCCATCTCTGCCCTTTATTTTTTTGATTTTTGTGCCAGCTTTCTTACTCATTTCACTCCTCCATCCATCTGCTGATCATTTATCCTAAGAGACAGAGCAAGTTGGGGGCTTACGTTGAAACAACAGAAGAAAGGTGGGCTGAAATTCCCCTGTAATGTGCCTGATACAGGTGGGCCACAGGAGGCGGATGAAGTAAGAAGAAGGTAGGGGAGGGGGGAATGTGTCTCTTTATACAGGAGATAAGATGTAGGCCTACTGAACCCATACTCACTCCGTTTCTCTGTCTTTTTTAAATCAGGACGTGCATAGAAACAGAAATATAAATGCCTGTTCACAACAGCAGACTCGTGTCCAGCCTTTGAAGCAAGGTCGGATGACGTGTAAGCTCATTCAGATCAGCTGCCATTGGGTCGGTCTGAAAGGGGGTGTGCAGAGGTAGCTCAGTCGCCTTGTTCGATTGGAAGTCTTCAAAACATAAAAGGAGGTTCTACTGTTTATCTACATTTGTTCCGAGGAATATATTGTTCAGAATCTACTTATTGTGCTGCTGTGCATCGTTTGTTCAGACGGCGCTTTAGTCATCATTCATGCCTTGGATTCTAATGTGCAGATTGTTATTCTTCACGTGGGAGTCGCTGGCCTTCCTGCACCTAAGCACTGTTTTCTGAGCGCTGTGATCTTCTGATAAACGAGAGAGAGAAAGCGATGGTAAAATATTGCACATTTTGATTCAAAACCCCCTCTTCTGTTTAATCCAGCCGCGGCCTCACCTCAATTTTAAGTGACTCGTTTAGCTGACTTCAAGGTCAACACCGTGGACATCATGCAATGCAGCTGAGCATTGTATTACGAGTGCGATTAGCTTCCGAAATTGCATGCGAGCAAATGGAAAAACTGTGGACAATTTAATTTTGAATTTTGATGAGACCCTCTTAGTGTCTCTTTCAGCTTCAGGGACATTATGCAATGTCGCCTACTGTTTACGCTGCAAACATGTTTACCTCCATCTGCGTTTACAGATGCATGTTACCACAACTATTAAAGTGTTTAGTTGTGTCACTAATGCTTATGCGAGCACTACTTGCTGCAGACACATGGTAACTTTTAGCGGCCATGTGGGATGTTTGTGTTTATCTAACCTCCTGGAAACCATTCGCAGCTAGCGGGCTGTTCAGAGGTGAGTGCAGGTAACAGAGTACCCAACACTCCAAGGTTTTTACCTCCATCCCCATCTTCTTCACGCGATGTCCTCTTTCCCCCCTCTCACGTTATGAGGACGTGTTACACGGCTCAAAGCCGTTTCATTGCTGCTGTTCTGTCTCAGCTGCCAAATATCTCGCCTCTATAAAACAATGACTTATGATTAATGGCAAACACGTCTCCCACTCAATGATGTATAGCTATTAATTGACAGTAACTGCCCGTGTGTGACCGTGCATAAACTCACATGCATCTACGTGGGTGCACACACCCACTGTGGTCCCGGTAAACATGTCAGAGCGAACTGTATTTACAAAGGGATTGAAGTGGGTTTGGGGCAGCAATGATTCAGGAGAATGGCCCCAGGGTCTGACAGGATGTTGGGGGATGTGTCATTTTTCCCTGACTCCCTTGGTGACGAGCGGAGACATAAAGAAATCCTTTTACACACAGCGCGCGAGAGAGATATACACGGACCCACATGCACACACTCTCAGCCATTCACTCACATATATAGCCTACACACATCAGTGTTATACACCCATAAAAATGGTTGTTTGGCAGAGTAGTGAGTAGATGAGCTCAGAGGAAGTATCTGTCTGTCTTTCTTTTTTTTTCTTCTTCTTCTTCTTCTTCTCTGTTTTGGACTTGAGCTGCAGCATGTTAATGCAGACTACATCAAACACTCACTGGAGCCCCACATCTCGCTGCTTCACTCAGCACCAAGAGCAGAACAAGAACTTGTCTGTCACTGCTCTTAATTCATTGTCTCCCTGGGGCAAAATGAGCGCTGATGGACATAAATGGCAGAAATGAATATCATAAGATCACAGCCATGGGTGGCGGTAGTGGGAGGAGGGGGGGGGGGGTGGTGGTGGTGGTGGGAAGAGGGATGGAGAAGAGGAAGAGGGACAGCAACAGACAGGAGACACGTAAGAGAAATGGTCGAGATGGGAGGATGAATGAAACTAGATGTGAGAAAGAGAGATGGAAGGAATGCATGGGTACGTCCCCGTGTCCCTCGCTGCTGACAGTCAGTATATTATACTGGGCTGACCACCTGCTCTGAGCCTGCAGTACACTCTCCATAAAGCTACAGCAGATGGACACAATAAAATGCACCATGACCAGCAGCTATGCACTCGTATGTGTGTGTGTGTGTGTTTGTCCATTACGGCAGATATCCCGTAAAACATATTAAAATATGGCTACATTCACACACCCCAGCCCTCCACTGTGTCCCAGAGGCAATACCAGTAATATGTGATACTTTATAGGTCTGATGTCTCCGTGTCTTCTCCCCATCTCCCTCCCAGTGCTGTAAACCTATCGGCCAGTTAGTCAGCAAGGAATGTGGCTGTCAACTCATATAACAAGCAACGCTCTCACATGCTCTTCCTCTGACTTCACTGCTCTCTCCGTCTCCTTAGCCGTCTCTCTGCCCCCCCGTACTGGTATTTTAGGGGTTGTGTTTCTTCTTTTGGCAGTATCATGTTTTTTGATTGAAGGTGCTCCAAACTACATGCAAGAGCAGAGCCAGAACATGAAACAAGATCTTGGAGGATGACTCCAGTTTATTACAACTTGGGTCATTCTGTCATTCATATAGGTACTAATTGTTCATTGTAGTCAGTAAGTGGATTGCTGGTGTAACTTTGCAAAGTCTGATGGGGCATGAAACGCCAACAGTGAGATGAAAAAAAGGGTGCTTATTGTCCAAATGTCCATACAGACCTACTTTCTGGTTCATCTATAGCAAACTACACTTAGCATACTGAGCCTACATGCACACAGTGCACAGTTACTGTGCAACGAGGGATTATTACAAACATTTCAGATGATTTAGATAATCTGGATAATTTATTGTCTTTTTTACAGCACAGACTTTGCAGTAAGGAAGTCCCCCGTTCCACTGTATTGCAACCTTACTTGTAGCCTCTCCGCTTTTTTGGACATGTAATCTTTTTGAGCAGTCTTCGAGCCTAGTTACAGCCCCTGTTGGTGCTGTTTGCTTTGTGTGATTGTTACACTGGTAGAGAAACAGTCTGTTGTGTATTATGAGCTGTAATATGAGTATCCCAGAAGGTGGTATTGTCATTTCTTGCCAGTCTCTCAGACAAAAAGAAAAATGTTTTCCATCTCCAGGTCCAAAAGAAAAGAGAATTGCTGAAATGGTGGTCTGGTCAGGAATTTAATTTTACAGTCAAGATGATTGTGGAGTGGAAATATCGGATGCAGTTATCTGTTCCTCACCCTGCTCCTCGCACTCCATTACACTCCTTTGCCATTGGTAATAACAAGGTGAATACCTCTCTGGATAGAAGTCCTTCTGTGACTGCGGCTAAGAACAAGCGTGATCAATTGCAACAGTCTCTCACTTGTTACCCTCTGTCTCTCCCGATCTTTCAGTTCTTTCTTACTCTTTGCCCCACTCTCCCTTTCATCTTCTGACCTCAAACCAATCATGTGCAATTAGACAACTGCACAAACTATATCGAGACGTGTTAGCGATGTTCATTTGTGGCGTATGTGTTGAAAGATCCCGGATAGGCCTCTTCATGTGTACTCTAGTCGGGGTTCAGTCACAGGTCATCTCCTCTTGGCTAAACATATTTTCCCTCTGGACCAAAATCAACAAATGATCTTTCACTTTAGGAACATGCACACATTTAAACACACACACGCGCACACACACACACACATCTGCGCAAGCAGGCACACGTACTCAACAGGATATCACGCGTTTGCCTTTTAAGGTCCCGGTACATTTTTCGTTTCTAGGTTACTGTGATTTGATTTATCAGGCAACGGAACATTGCCCGAGGATATTGAATTGAAAATATATCAGATGTATGAATTTCAACAGGGAGAGGTGAAATAATGTAAATAGATCTGATTCGGGGTCATGAGCAGGACTGGGCCGAGTGAGAAACTCAGGCGGGCGGAAAAGTCAAGAAATAGAAGAGGAGGTGGGAGTGACAAAATAGAAAGAGAGACCAGAGGGAAAAAGAGTTAGAGACAAACAAAGATGATCTTTTATACAGAGGTATATGCTCTGACTTTGTAATGTATGCAGCTGTCAGCAGTGTGTAAGCGCTACAGTCTTGACAGTTCTTGTCAAAGTCTCTGCGGCTCAAGAACGTGGAGCAGGATTGTTTCAGGCACCTCTTTTCACATAAAGCGTCGGCCCTCTTTACAATACTGTGTCACCGTGCATTCACCAGTTGCCTATCCTTACAGTCAAAATGTTGTCATTACAGTTTTGCAGTGACACCTCCCTCACAATATATCCCATTTTATCCACAGGCGCTCCGGTTTTTAGCCCCGGGAAGGTATTGCTGTGATTTCGTACTGCGTTTCTCTTTATGTCTTGGAGAAAAAAGTCGACATAAGAGAGTCAAGACGGGCGTTGAAGAGTGAGGAGATCTTCCCTTACAGAACAAGCAAAACATTTCATTCTGGATATTTTTCCTGTCAGTAATCATTCTCTGACTCTCCTGCTGGATCTTACATTTGAACCGTGGTATTTAAAGCAAAGCGCTGCTGCGGCGGCGGCGGCGGCGCACTGAAAAGTTCCTCTTTCTATTGAATCTCACTTATTCAACTGGTTAGATGACTCGGATTGCCCTCTGCCTCTAACTGCCACTAAGCTCTTGCTCCCCTCCCTTTCTCTGTCTCTCTCATTCACCCAGGTTAGCTATCTCTCTCCCCTGTCCTTCTTGCTTTCTGTCTGCAGCCACCAGTGCACAGCACAGAGAAGTGGCTGATGGGAGTTCACTGGGTACAGTGTGTGCGTGCGCGCAGGGCCCCGTGAGTGTAGTTGTGTGCGTATGCGTATGTGTGTTTGGCGCTCTGCGAGTGTGTGTGTGCCCGAGTGTATGCACAGCAATGTCACTGGGCTGTGTAATTGAAATGGAAATGAGCCAATCAGCGACTGCAGTGGTGTGCCACCTCACCCCGCATTCACTTCACTGTTCCGGCTCTCCCAAACTCACTCTCTCCATTTGTGACTCTGTGTTTGCGTGTGCGAGAGTCGCTCTCTCTGTATCTCTGCGCGCGCGTGTGTTTGTGCTGACAATACTTGGCCCTTCAGTTCCTGCCCCGAGGGCCTGAGGAGGTGGTGTGAAAATGTAATCAGTTGGTAATAAAGATTATCTCCCGCTCTCTCACTCAGTCTCACTCACTAACGCACACACACATATATGCACCCACGCTCTGTGTCCAGCTGATTTCCCTGGCTTTGTGCTATGACCCACAGCTCACTGGGACAGCTGTGGCATAACAAAGACATGTAATTATCACCATTTGACAATTAGCCTAGCGTCCAACTTTGCTCCTTAATTACCTATTTTGCTACTCCATTCTCACAAATAATGGAAAAAGATTTTTGCTCGTGATGTTGCCAGTATTGTGTCGTAAAATAGGGAGTGATTGTGGCGGTTAGGCAGAGTGCGTGAGCGTGTGTGTGTGTGGTATTGAGGGAGGAGTGGGGGCAACTCAGTGCCAGCTCCATCTGGAGTTGTACCAGCTTTCAGCTCTCATCTTAGGAACATTAATAGAGGGAAACATGTAAGTTAACGCTGTAAGGGTTGTGGAGTGTGCCAACAAAAGGATTGGCACACACAGGATTTTTTAGCGTTTAATTATAAAATATACTAATTAAAACACCTATTAAATTTTAAAAAGCCATTGTATACTGATCAATCAAATTAGCATTTATTCAATTTGCTAATGTGCCTGCCTCTTACAATTCACCTGCCTCCGGCTTTAACATTACAGTTTATGCTTTATAATAACTTTAATTCAGGGACGCCGGTCACATGTTGCACACCGACGGCATCTTCTTTGTGCACAGTAACAGGAGGACTCACCGTGTCAGAGCTCAGCAGTATTTACAACAATATTTATTTAATATTTGAAGGCAAAACACCATTTTTAATGGAACGCGTAGTGATATTAATGCAATGTAAATTGGTTATCATTAAGTACTGAGACCTATAATTATTCTAGGAGCACACTCTCATATAGCTGACACACAGATGCACACAAAACAGCCAATTACGATGCAGCTTTGATTTACATTTTCTTTTGTACCCATCGGATTTACTCGATCCTGCAGCGTCTTCGCAATTACTCTCTTCAGTTGACCCTTACGTTGCGGTGCTGTCTCTCCTGCCTATATTTCACTCTTTGAGAATCTAGCAGGGCACAGCCCTTGATACTTGATTTACATCCCACCGGTTCATCCTCTTAGTCCTTGTGTGTCCTATACAGAGGTTGAATAACACATATGTCCATTCCATGGTGGACAACGGTTTCCCTCTCTGCTGCTGAAAAGCGGGGACTGTTTATAGAACAGCAGCAGCCGATTAAAGCTGCCATGGCTATAAACAAGACGCTGGCTGCATCTAAAACTCCCACATTAGTCCCTTGATAACAGGGTTTTTAGAAGGACAATAAACACAGCTTTCGACAAAACACAAGTTTTCCGGGAGACATCGTGACGATAATCCTGCACTGAATATACTTGGAGAAACATTTACATCTTGGGCTGTACACACAGTCATGTCATGCACGTGCAGCTTTAGCAGAACCTGCTTTGATGATTAATGCACGGTTGAACGACTTGGATTCACTGGGAGCCTGGTAAATAGTATCTGCATCGTTCAGTCTTCCTGCCTTTTTTTTTTTTTTTTTTGTATTACCTCAGCCTCTTTTTGGAAGCAGGTCCATTCTTTCTCCCACCCTGTCTGTTTCTCACCCTCACTCTCTTTCTCACTCAGTGCCATTAGCAGCTTCTGGCTGTCTCACTGCTGTTTCTTTGCCAATGTGCCAGGGAGCTCACCGAACTGATAACACAAACCTAATGTATGTGCGTGGGAGTGTATGCACGTGGAGGTGCACACTGGGTGTGCATTTGTTGTGTGTGTGTGTTACATGTTACAAATGCCTGTCCTGTCCCTTTTTTTTTTTTTTTTTTTTTTTATGTGCTCACTCACCCAAACATCCTCTGCTTCATTTGCAGTCAGGGCCACGAGCCACTATTCTGACTGCTGAGGCAGGGAGAGAAGGGCAGCTGAAACATCACACACACATTGCACACACTCATTGTCTCTCTCTCTCTCTCTCTCTCTCTCTCTCTCTCTCTCTCTCTCCATCTCACACACTCACACAGAATACAGTACACACACACAAGCCAGGGCGAGCGGATGGGTGGATGTGACCATTAAGTCTGTGACATTTTAAAGCAGCGAGGGAGATGCATGGCTCTTTCTGGACCTCGGCAGACATGCTTTAAATGAGATGTTTCAGATGAGCTACTCCATGCCTTGGTTGTAAACACCCTCGCATTGATATTTACCCTACATGGGTAAACAGAGAGAGGCAACATTTCATGCTAGCTCATGCTCGCATGCACACAAACGCACATAAATAAGCGTTCAGAGGAGAGAAGCAGCAGGCACACATGATCACATAAATGAGAAATGGCGGCGCTTCAATTTGTCACTCGACAGTTACATTAATCATTCGATTATACCAACATGAATTCAGTGACAAGTGAAGGCACCAAAACCAGATTCTTACTCAAATTACTATTTAAGCTCCGAAACAACTGGCTTGCTTTGTGATTGTAATTCTGTGTAGTTTGTCTAGACATACTGCGTATTGACACAAACACAGCCAGGCAGGATAAGCATTTCCAGTGCATATACAGCAATTTGATCTTAGGAAATCCATTTTCAGAGTCAGAACACAGGCATCATATTGAAGTAATGAGCAAAGCTGTAGTCTTGAATAAAGGGAACTTAAATAAGTGGGTGGAAATTGAGTGATGGGGGGCAGGAAGGGAGGAGTACTGACATTTTTTAAATGCTATTTTCACCAGCATGTAAGATGTTTGAGACATTTAGTGCTATTCACCGAAAACAATCTATATTTTTTTTCTTACTCATATTTCTAGACCAAATGAATGCATTAGAAAACAGACTTTGCTCTTTTGAAGGTCTTGAGCTGAATAGTTGTTTGCTGTCCAAAATCAAAAGATGCAATGACACACAAATTTCAAGTTTGCCTCAAGAGACTTTAAAATCGGTACGGCATACAACAACCTCTGTCCTTCGACCTTCAATTTGATGAAGAAAAACTCCTCAAAACACCCATTATATGTGGTAGAAAATGGAAGAGATTTCTAAAAACGAGATCTCTCTCGATGGCATATGTACAGAACAGACAAACAGTGAAATTACAGTATAGGCAATCAGGATTACAAAATTATAGACTGTGAACATATATGAAGAATATGGGTCTGGGAGGATGTTGAGCAACTATGAGCAACCACTTGTGACGTCAAATAGGCCTGAGCCACACGACCTTCTCTCTGCCACTGAATGAGGACAGGCTGCACAAACACACAAGGAGAGAGAAGGAGGTCACTGTGTTGAGTGTGTACAGCTTCAGTATGTTAATCCTGAGGCTCTAGAGTCCTCGGGATAAAACAGTTTTAGCCTGTTACACGCTCTGCCCCTTGTGCGTTCTGGGGCTTGAGGAGTCCTTCTTATAGACAGCAGTGGTGGTTTTCAATTAAAAGTTTTGTCAGAACTCTTGTCAGGCTGTGCTCCTACAACGTTAAAGACCGGGTCTCAATTATAAACTCACACCACCTGGCTCATGGGCGAAATGAGTCAGTGGCAACAGCTGTTTGCGTGTACTTCAGGTGTATGTGCTAAATCGAGGGCATCGCCGGTATATTTACAGGGGGGGCAGGGTTCTCTCTATGACGCTCATGTGACCTCGGGGTTAGGGTCATACCATCCTAGACCCAGCCAGAAACTCTGCGACGCAGGAATTGTTGTCATCTTGGCAGCTGTCATTTGCGTCGATTGTGTGTTAATTCCACAGGTGAAAGACATTTCGTGGGCAGTGTGTGTGTGTGTGGATGCAAGCTCGTGACACTGTGTGGCCTTTTGATGAATCTGCCTGTATGTATTGAAGCCCCCTGACCCTTTGTGGCCTGTTCTAGATCATTGCAGTTGTAAAGATGCCTCACTGTACAGTCCTCAGAGACAGTCCGGCTCTGTATTTTTCCTACCATGACATTTACTGTCTGGACCATCCTGTATCCCCGCGATCATTTCTACTTTGCACTCCTCCCGAGGTCATCTGTCTGCGTGTTTTATTTATTTTTTTGTTAAAAAAAAAAAAAAAAAAAAGTGTGTTTTTTCTAAGCATAGTTTCCCCTGGCTTGGATATTTCAGTTTGCTATCATTCGGAAGGCAGATGTGTGTATGTGTGAGTAAATATCTGTGGCAATGATAGATTTATAGATAAACCAACCCAGCCAAATTTATTGAAGCCAGAAGATGAGTGCCGGTGCTTGTAAATTTCCGCACAACATTGAAAGAGTGCAGAGAGATCAAACCAGTATTCTCTGCGTGAATGTCGAATTCAAAGAAACTTTTAACCATAATAACCAAAGCGATGTTGATTCATCAACCTGCAGCTCTATTAATAATATACTCAAGCAACTTTTGAAGCGCATGTACTTCAAAAAGTGGTCAGTACTTGTACTTTATATAAATATCAAAAAGTTCACCTTTTCCTGTCTCTCTTCTGTTTGATTGCAGGTTCCATCGTGGGGACTACCACATCGACGTGTGCATAAACGACTACCTGGATGTCTACTGTCCTCACTACGAAGACTCAGTGCCTGAGGAGCGGACGGAGCGCTACGTCCTCTATATGGTTAACTACGATGGCTACAGCACGTGCGACCACACCGCGAAGGGTTTCAAACGCTGGGAGTGCAACAGGCCGCACTCCCCGAACGGACCGCTCAAGTTCTCAGAGAAGTTCCAGCTCTTCACCCCCTTCTCCTTGGGCTTTGAGTTCAGGCCGGGCAGAGAATACTACTACATCTGTGAGTCACGTTTGCTTTGTGCACAGCATACATACAGACGGCATAGAACAAGCAGCTCAGGTATTCCCTCAGTTGGTGTTGATGATGGAGAAACACAACACACCTATAGATTTTTGTCATCTGGTGACTGCAAAGTTGGTGGCATATGATTCAGCTAGTTTTATACTCATTAATTCTGGATGTTCCATCATGAGATGTCACTCTGAATAGCACTGTATTGATTTGCACTGACCCAATCCACGCGGGAAATGTTTTCTCCTCATTTATTTGGGCTTTTTCTTTAATTCACCACCCGTCTGTAGACAGGACAAAGCACTAACATATCACTGAGCTGCAGTGAGAGTGATGACACAATTGCAGATAATCTCGACGTTGTATGATATGTCTCCTAAAGCTCCGCAAAAACCCATATGCATTTGCAGGGGGAAAAAAATGACCTAGCCTGACATGAATTACAAACCTAGCTGGCCTTTTCCTGACCTAATGTTTTTCTTTTAATACAGCAGAGCAAGAGAGAGGGACACACACACACACACACACACACACACACGCACACACACATTATATCCCTCAACCATGTTTTCATAACTTCAGCACAGAGCTTTGAGAGTGGCATTACAGTGATCCGAGCAGACGCTTTCATGCTCTGCTTTCAGCCAAGCTTTTCACACTGTTCTCATCACTCGTGGAAAAGTCTTCCCTAAAATGGCAATGGAATCCATGGGGGAGTTAAATTGAGACAGTTTGAAAGTTATAGCTCGCAACCCCTCCGCTACACAATACTGTATCCTTCACGAAGGAGTGCCCTCCTCTCTGCATTATGTTACGTTCCCATTCAGCTCATGTTAGTTGTTAAGTTGTCTGCTTCGTGGCATAGGGACCGGGTTCATCTGAAGTTGAAGCCCCTGGGAAATTAGGTTTTTATCAAAGCAAGGTGATAGAGTGGAATTGAGTTGAGTTTGTCCTCCCACCGCAGACTATTCCGCACATGGGAGACGGAGGAGTCACTGACAGTAGGCGCAGCCACCGTTGCACGCTCCAAACACATTTGTCACAGGGATACGCTGATCTTTACAAAAGAGGAAGCACGGTTTTGTTCTCATATGGGTGGCATTAGTGCAATATCATGCAGTCTAACGCAATATTGCTTCAGCTGTCGGAGGAAAAGTTGAAAGATCTGTGCACTTTGTGGGCTAAACCTGCATAAATTCCTTCTCAGCGAGGGGGTGTCAGTTTTGACAGTTAACACCTTCCTGCTAAATGCTGCCGGTTATAGCGCACTTATATGTTTATCTGTACAATTTGGCCTGTGGTGTTAATGCAGCTCTAGGTGGCCGTCAAACCCCTGTGCGTTTGTGTTTTCTCCCTCTCTCTGAGACAGGGATTAAAGAGTCAGGAGCGCAGCTGAGGCGAGCTCTATACACTGAGACCTGTTTTCTAAATTGGCAGCTTTTTTATGAAGCAGTTAACCCGACAGCCAGCAAAGACTTTTGTCCTTTCACGTCTCACGTGTTTGGCTCTCTCTCCCTCCCTGCTCTCCACATCAGGGTTTGGTACTGGTGTTTTAAAAAAAAAAAAAGTGCCTTCTTAATGGTTGCCGTTGTTTCTGTGGCGAATGGGCGTTGTCTCTCTCGAGCTTGTCTGCAAAACAAATAGCCTGAGAGCCTTTCCAAAGGCCTTTCAACATTCAGGTGTTTGGTCATTTGTCTGTTTAAAAAGTAACCAGATTTTCCTTTGCTTTTATAGCCAATTTGCATTGACAGTCATGCTAAATGAGACGAGGGAAAGATGGCAGTCTCCGAAGTTGGGAGCGTAGATGGGGGTTAGCAAAGGGTTATACAATTCATCCACTCCCTCAAGTCTCTATTTCCAACATTTTTTTCCCATTTCTGTTGAGAGATGCTTGTCCTAAGGGCTGGATTAAATTACACTGCGACCGACAGGGCTTCCATGGAACACATCCATTCTGCTGTAGCACGCCATATTGGTTTAGTGGCCCGCGGCTTCATTGGCTATTGAATGATTCTAGTGTATAGCCTCTCTGGCTACTGTGGCGGATATTAAAGTCATCTACCATGAAGTCATCTGACATGTGATTTCCCACTGCCATTGTGTCCAGTCTGTATGTCCATGAGTAGCAGTGGAGATGGCAGCTGATGGATTGGAGAGAATCTATCCAGTGGACAGAATGTAGAACTGAAGTAGGAAGACTGAAAGAGGTAGTTACATTACTTTACCTGCCAGTTCATCTGCAACATCTGTTCCTTTTGCTACCATCATCATCATCATCAACCATTCGAGTCTTCCTTATCCCCTGGCACTAGAAACATACAAGACCTTTCAGGTTACATCGGGTTACATCAGTTTTACTCTCCTTTAATCTTTAGAATTCAGTCATAAATACAACTTTCTAACCGAGGAATACATCAACAGGCTGTACAATTAAATCACAACTGGGAATTTTTCAAAAGAGTATAACCTAATTACTGTGATTTTCTCAGGGATTACATTTTGGTTTAACATTCCATTATTATAAATATTCAGGAGTTAAGATGGCGGAAAAAAAACACTGGCTCAGACTTGATTATATCGAGTCTCTTATCTCTAATCTTTTTTTAAAAGAGGCAAACCAAACACAACAGCACATCAGGAGCAGATCTGTTTGGCTCCGAATGCAACCGTTTATGGCCATTTGAACTGGAGTTAACTTTTCGAGTTTTTACTTCCTTTGTGTATGGTTTGCTTACATGCACAGTCAATTTACGGCATCAAACTAGACCCAACTGTCGGTCAAGTTTCTATTTTAGTTTGCTCTCTAACAATAACATTTCATAACATGACTTGATGACATAAATTTTGTAAAAACAGAGCATCATCGTCATCCCGCTTGAGTCCAGTTTCCTGTCACCTCTTATATTTGCTCATGTGGTGGCTCTGGTTTGGTCAACTATGTGGCACAATGTCCAACTAGCACATGCTAAAATATATAAAGAATATGATATTTGGAGTCATGTGTTCCTGCTTCCTCCCATAGTACCAAGATATGCTGGTTAGTTGGTCACTCTAAATTGCCATAGGTGTGAATGTGAGCATAAATGGTTGTTCGTCTATGTGACGTGGTGTGATGAAGTGGTGACTGGTTCGGGGTGCACTCCGCCTCTAGCTCATGATAAGCATTTATAGGTAATGGATGGATTATATTTGAAGTGCCGTGTCCTAAAGCGGCGAGGTTGTGATAGCAAAAGGCAAACAGCCCCTTTAAGAAAAGATTCATCTCATCAAACATTTGTCATAGTGAAGTACTCTTGAGTCTTTCAGCATTATCAGGATAAATGTTTGTGTCATTTCCAGATGAGTTAACTAATATTCAGATAATGTCCGGTGTGGAGACAGATAAGTTCTCAGTTTCACAGATATTGGGTTACCCCAGTCAGAGCTTATGATATACAGCCAGACCCAAGGTAGAAAATGGTGCCTGTGTCCTGGAACAACCCTGACAGGACTGCATGCATGTTATTTCTGTAGAAAAGATAGTGTTGGGCAGGTGGGCTGTTGTTTTAACAACCTTTAGTGCAGTCCTTTTCTCTTGGTCTGCCATAAAGAACTGAAATTCTTCCTGTTGGAACATTTTCACTGGTATGGTGCCTGTAGTTTGTCAGTGTCTGATAACACTACACTTGCTTAATGAAGTGAAAGCATTGCTTAGCTCTTTTTAACGATAATCATAATGTTATGTGTCCAGGTTGATTCCCGAGATGTGGATGCCTACTGATCTATGAAACAGTTATTTAACTAGGATTGTTATTATGATAGCAGTTTGCCAGCTACCTTGTGATGATATCCACTCTCATTATTTCTGCCAATGGGAATGAAGCCTGTTGTCAAATTCCAAGTCATCTGTGTGCTGCTGTGCAGCCATGAGTAAACATTGATTCAGGTCTTGGCTCGGGCTCTATATATTTAAGGATGCTATTCAGTATGAGTTGTTCCAACATTTTGTGGTCTATTTTTAAATAGAGGCATCAACAGTTGACTTTGTTCTACGTGTGCCACTACATGGATACTCTGCATGTTCGCATGGTTGTTAACATTAGACAGCAGACTCAACGCGATTGTTCATGATGTCTCCTATTTGAACTCACGTCATCGGCAGAACTAAGACTTGAACTTGTTCAGTGAGGCTTAGATAAATGAATATGTTAACTGAAATGAGAATATTTTAGGTTAAAAGTTCATCCCAGAAGTCATAGATGGCCTTGTCTGCTCTGGCGCACAACGTGATTTTAACCAGCTTTTCCACAGAGATCATTAAATGTTCATCTTATCATCTACTGTGCATAGAAATGTTTAAGTACCCAAGGCCAAAAGTCTAAATAATGAATCTCAAAATGTTTAAATTTTTTAGTAACTTATTAATTTTTATTGACATGGTCTGTTATAGCTATGTCTACAATTTTATAAATTGTAGGCATTACAAAACACACAGTGTCCACAACTAGCAATATCTGTAAGCACAAATTCATTGGTCAGACTTTGCCCTTGTAGCCCATTCACCTACATTGTGTGAATGCGTAGTGTAGCGTAGCTAACGGAGAAAATCTTATGCATCATTACCTAGTGAAGTTGGCCATACTGCACACCTGCACTAAGCCGAAACGTTGATGTGCCCTGAGGCAGAGGTCGCTATCCACGAGCACATGAAGCAGAGGTTAGCGATAGTTAAAGTGTAAATGGGCTCATGTATTTCAGACATAACACTATATCATCCATGGAACTCATGAAATGCATTACTTCTTTGGTTTTATAGCACTGCTGTAGAAGTCAAGATAGAATATATATTCGCAATCGATATTTCACTAATTTATCTCCAGTATTCGTTTTGAATAAACACTATTTCACTACACACAGAACAGCACATATACTATATGTACACACAAATATATATATATATATATATATATATATATATATATACACTGTATCAGAATATTAATCATTTCCTCATCTCTAATAACTTTCTGTAGCCAAATGACCTGAGGGAATGGGATATGAAAAATCTGCCCTCAGTGACGTGATTGATTAGCTTTCTTGTTTGTAGATGAAAATTAAGCTGTCAAATCATATTCCAACCGAGAAAATTCCCGTTAATGGTGTTTTCGCCCTATGAGTTCGATGCGGGTCGAGGGTTGATTTGTTGCATCTCTGATAAAATTAGAGAAAGGAGACAGGGTTCTGCTGTCATCTGCTTCAACAACAGAAACAGCTTAATCAACGCTAGCAGGACGGAGGGAATTTGCTCAAATGGAGGTCATAATTCTTCATTTTTTCTTAGTGTCAGCCACTCTGTCTGAGGCAGGTAATTGAAGACACGATGAAAACTGGAGTCGGTCAGTACTCTGATCTTTTGGTAGACAACACGCAGCTGTGTTTTCTCCACAGGTCAACACAAGACAGATATAATTCACAGTGGAATGCTGTATACACACACACACACAGACACACATACATATATACATACATATATATATATATATATATGTGTGTGTGTGTGTGTGTGTGTGTGTGTGTGTAGATAGATAGATAGATATAAAAATTACCAGGCTCAGGGAGATACCACATATGCAAGCAATTCAGCAAAATGCAGCATTAGCAGTGAGTGTAGCTCACTCAAGAGTGTCAGCCTGTGTGACAGACAGACAGACAGACATGAGGGATAAGGGGACAGTTAGATCACTTCTCGGGTCAGAGTTCACAGTGCACTCGTGGTTTAAGTGAAACCCATCTCGCAGAATGCTGATGCAAGCACGTTTTTTCTAATATGGACACAATCCACAATCTCATATCTGAGTGATTTTAATCTGAAAAGGGCAGGAATCCAATATCAGTGGCAGCTCGCTCGCAGGAGATGAGTGAGCCGAGTTATGGTGTTTTTAGGCGTGTAAGATTTGTGGCAAATAGGAAAGCGCTTGGTGTGATCGCGCAGTGGCAGATTGTCGACAGAAAACATGTCATTTTCTTGCAGTCTGACATGTTCACCTACTGTAGGTGGACTGGTAGAGCTTCTCACGGAAAAACAAAATCAGTAACACCGTTTGCAGCTCACTTGCGGTTATTTTATAGATATTTCTGGGTTTGACACAGGAAGCTATGACAGTAACACGGACGCGAGAGGTCATGAGAGTAGGTGACTAACGCCGAATGAACTCTGCACATGCCCGAAGGCCAATAATATCCAAAATGCAACACAAGACTAGAATTGAGCCAACACACAAAGAAATTTTTGATATTCATGAGGCTTTTTCACTAGATCTCATAAGGTCTTCTTATCTACTTATTTTGGATTGCTACATGTACATGAAGCTCAAACACATTCTCCAAGATACGGACTACAACGGCCTTCTGATTGATCATAAATCCTGTGATGCGCCATGCTCCTTTAAGCTGCTCTTGAGAGGAAGAAAGAGTAGACATTGTAGAGCAGGCAGCAGGAGCAGCAGCAGGAAAATGGCATTAATGGACAAATGAAATAGAGGCAGGGGATGGTGTATGCAGTCTGTATTTTGTGAGAGCCATGGGAGGTCCGCTAATAATGATAAAGAGCCGGTGCTGTTCCATTTGTGGTACAAGGAGGGAACCTGCATATGGACACCATCATAACTCAGCCCCTTTTCATTCATCCACATGAAAAATCAGCCCTGTCATCAGCATTCAGAAATGATCCGACAACATGGAGTAATGTGACAGAGAGCTGCACACACGGACGGACACACACACACACACACACACACACACACACACACACTCGTGTACAATATGCATACACACATACATGAGCAGACATTCAGAAAAGCCACACAGATGTCTGGAATGCATTATTATAATCCTGATAGATGGATAGACATTCCACCACTGCTGTCTCCCCTGGTTACTACATCATTTCTTGTCTCCCCTTTTAATCTCGTCTCCCTCTTTGGGCAGCACTGCCTGCAATAACTAACCCTCCCCGTGTCTCTTAATTTGCACCAGATACCTGTCAGCTGTGTGTTTTTTGCCCTCCAGATTGCATGTCACAGACAGCGACGGAGCAGGGGGTAAACCCAAGTTAACTTTACTGCTTTGAAATGAGGACGAGAGTTTAAATCACTGTGTAAATCAGTGAGAGGAAGTTTACCCACCTCTGTATTTACCACTACACCCTACGCAGTGCGCACTGCAGCTGGTCCTCAAAATGTGTCCATACACTTTTTTTTCTGTGCTACATGCAGGTTGTTAATTAAAAGAAAAAGTTAAAACATCGTCCTGCTTTTTTTTTTTCGGTGGTGCCAAAAGGTATAGAGTATATTAAAAAAAAAAAAAAAAAAAAAAACTAATATTGTATCGAAATATCAAATTCTGTTATCTATCAACCTTGCACTTTATTTTGAAATCTGTCACCCATCTGAACACATACATCAAACACATCAGAAAATGGTGTCAAATAAATCTGTTGAGTCTACTGCCTCCCGAGAAGATCCAGTAACACAAGAATAAAGTGTTAGAGGTCTAGCCGAAACAAGCTCATTTGAGTTTCAGGAGTCCCCTTTCAAAAATAAACTGAAAACAGTCCACCAGTGAGCCAGCCCATTGGCTAGACGTGGCTAATAATAGACCGTGAGCTAAGTCATGCCACACTTGTTGACAGCCCAGAGAAAGGCAAGGCGAGAGAGAAAAGTCTCTAATCAAGTTATTTGAGTTTGACCGGCAATAAAGTAGTCATCGCTTTGTCTGATGGAAAAACGACGGAAAAGGTTGGCAAAAAAAAAAAAAAAAAAAAAAGCCAAAGGATAGGAGGAAAAGTGGGGCGGGCGAGGGCTATGATCCAGGGGGCTTGAGGTTCCTCTCAGCCTAATATGATTCATGCATAAAAGCAGTCTTCTGGAGCTGATTATGATTCACTACCCCATAGACAAGGACATTTCATCCTTGCCCATTAACTCATTAACACATATATTATTAACCCAGTGCATTAGTCATTATCTTTAATTGGTCACTGTTCATGTAGTTCTTTTTTTTCTATTCTTCCTCTATTATAATACACACATTTATGCACACACGCACGCACACACACACACGCCCTCACACAGTTTTTCTCGTTTGTTCAGTGGGTGGATACTCAGGCCATAACAATATTATTATGATTCTATGGGATACACTAAGTGCAGTAATGAAACATTATTATGTACAGTGATTTATTATTCTGGGGCTGCTTTAAAAAGCTGAACTCCCCCTTAGATTAATAAATCACCACTTTTATTGTCGTTTGAGTACGAAGACATGAGCGAGTTGATGAAACTCAAGGGTTTTCAGGCTTTCAATCACTTGCTTTTCATTTTCAAGAACACAGGGCAATTTGATGGATAATCATTAGGCGATCTTTCACAAAATTATGTTCTTATTGTACACTGACATAACAGCAAAGGGAAATAACTGTCTCCCGGTACGAGGAAACTAGTACTATACAGTGTTTTAGGCTTATTTTGATTATAGCGTTCTCTCGCTCTCCTCTTCATTGCTCGTGACCTCATCACCTCAGCACAAGTGGCATGAGGAATGACTTTGGTTCACTTTTGGCAGAGGGTGAAAGATGCAAGGAAAGAGCAAAAGGGCAGCTATCACTGGGGGGCGCAGGGGGAGTTTATGTTCCCTCGGCTGCCTGAATCCAAGTCCTTCTCTTTCATTGCTGCTCCCAGCTCCCCCTATCCCTCCTATTGTGCTTTTACTGTAGTAGCATCTGGTTAATGGGACTCTTCTGTGGATAGTCTCTTCCATCTTCATACAAGCACACTTTTTTTGTGTGTGTGTGTACAGGCACAGCAACAGAACAGATTTCTATGCCCGGATCTGTATTTTATTAGATTTTTTTCTTAGTTGCTTTGGAGATGGTTGAATGTGAAGGACATCTCATAATCTTGGATGTCTCTCTACGCATGCACATTATTTTATTGCATGTGAATTTGTACTGTACGTGTGTGTTATTGTAGACATTTAAAAAATATTTTAGACAATGCAGCAGTTAAGATTACCAATTACAAATATTCTGTCTTTCTCTGGCTAAAATTAGTATAGCTACCCTTGGTTTAATGGAGATGTGGGTAGAAGATTGCACAAAGGTTCTAGAGAGTAAAACTGTGTTTGTGTCTATGTGTGTCCACATCGATTTATGTAAACTCACACTCCTGGACTCCTGGACCTAAACTCTGACTAGGTTTGCATGGTATAAGCCACATGAGTAATCTCAGTGAATCAAAGACGAGCCCAGCAGCAGTATTTTTTCTTTTTTTTTCCAGCGAGCTGGCAGAATTAGCTAGCCTGGAATGCTCATTGCTGGACACGACATTACAGGGCATTCTGTTTAACCTATCCCATCCTAACAAATAAGCAGGGATCAAGGATTAGATCGCCATTATTGGAGCCAGCTGGAGACCTGACGCAGACTAAAGGCATGCTAACATGATGCTACTAATGTTACTGTACATGTCCACACAATGGCAAACAAGTCTACGCACGGCTTAGCTTTTCAAACTTTGCCGAAAAATGCAGTTTTATGTAAAACATTAACAGCTTGTTGTCACAGTATGTTTAGATGTGTGGAGGTTTGGGATATGTAGTGCATTTACTATCAACAAGCTGTCAATAGGGTGAACTTGAAACATTTGCTCTATAAATTGCTGACTAATCTCCAATACTGCATAAAACCTTGTGACTGTGTCGGTACTTATGCCCTCATTTTGGCAGTGGTTCCATGAGAAGACCCCCATATGACACCGCGATTTAATGTTAAATAAAGAAACAGACATGCCTCTTATAGCAGTTTGATTGACTCACTCTGCAGTATTCTTTTACAGCTGGGGCCATTATGCCTACTAAATGATGGATATGAAATCAATATCCTACCATGATATTATCTACTGTTTTAAGTCAACATAAACTTTGGTTTTAGCTTCTTACCACTCCAGACACATGCCTTTATGTGCTCATGTCTGGAATGTACCATTGACTCTTCCATTGAAAGACAAACGAAATGTGTTTTCCGGATAACATTACAGTTGCAATAAAGCTTGGCTTGGGCTGTGATTGAAACAATACTGCGCCTAAGCCACACTGAGCCCACCTGTTTGTTCTTCCGTAATTGGATTCTGCTTCATTCCATTTGCCTTAATGCTAATGCATAATGCAGTGTACTGAGGGGACCAGCCATTACCAGCCAGGGGACAAGGCTTGGAGGAGTAACCCGACCTCTCCCCCCCACAGCCATCTTCTCCCACCGTGCCCACCCCCTCCTCTTTCGTGTCTGGGACATCTTTTCAGGGCCTCTGTCCTTCAAAGCAGCCACTTGCTCATGCTGGATGGATTGATGGTTGAGGCTGTGGGCCTGATGGGAACCAGAATAGCAGGTGTTGATGTTACAGCCTACAAGAACAATAAGCTGGCCTTCAGCGGCGCGTTAATCCAAAATAAACAGGCGCTATAGCGCGGATGGTTTTGGCCTGGGTGGAGGGATCCTCATCGACACACAAAGTATGAAGAACTGCAACCAAGAAAGGAATGCAGAGCCAAAGCTTTTGTAGCCAAGAATGTGCAGCAACACACCTCAGTCCTTTGCTGAATATCAACACAGCCGCCACATTCAAGCCTAGCTGAGCCCATTTAGTTGCCTTCTATCACATTAGCCGAGCAAAGTGTGGCTTGTCATTGTCATATGATGTACTGTGTTCATAAAAAGCGTGGCTATGACTGGATTTTGATAGATTTTTTTTTTGCTACAACAGACATTCATTGTTTTGTTGATTCTACTGCCTTGTTTAGTCTGAGGAATGGGACTGGCAGGCAAGAATAACCATATAGAAACAATCATCAATTCATCAATCGTCAATTTTTTCATTGATAGTCTTGTTTGTTTATGTAGGTCATAACTGACACTGTTTTATAATCAATTAAAAATCCTTGTAGTAAAGCTCCTTTGATCCCTGTAATCGTGATATCTGTTTCCTCTTGCATCTTCTGTCTGTGATCTCTTTATGTAGGAGGTGGGCAACGTTAACATTATGACCAAATCTATAAATGTCACAACAGCTTCACAAACTGTCATCATGTCAGAGACTCCCACATGCCTTTTGCCATTTTCACCAGGGCCATATTTCTCTCATGATCAGCTGCCTTTCCTAAGTGGCTGGTGTCGATGGCTGTGACTCAGCTCTGCCCACAACAATGATGAAGATAAGACATCTGGAGACAGTGTGTGCCTTGGCCGTGCACGCAAACACACACACACACACACACACACATTTGAAATGGGAGCACAAAGTAGTGGTGGAAGAGAGAAGTGGAGCAATAGGAAGAGTGGCATAAATTGTGTGGGTACTGGTGTGTGTATATGACTGAGTGGGTGAGTGTCGGTGGTCAAGGTTCATTAGGGTGTCATCGTCTGCCTCCACACTGAAATAATAAGGCCCTCTCTTTCTCCCTCTGCCTTCCTTCTACTTTCCTCACCATCTGCATCACGCTGAATCCGAACCGAGCAGTTAAAAAGGGCATCTGATCTCATGCCACCTCTCTCTCTCGCACACTGACACATGACTAAGGAACAGATAACAGCTGATGAAGCGACAACATTAAAATGGTAACCGCAAGGTCGTACGGCAAGCAGCGCCGAGAGACAGCTTGATGAGCTGTAGAGGAGGCTTGGCAAAATAAGTGATTGAAAGAGTGTGCGCTATGCGTTTCATAAAGATAACTGACATCTGGATCTCTGGATAAATCAGGAGCAGAGAGCTTGCAAAAAGCAAGAAAGGAATAGATTTCCATCTCTGATCCTTTCCCTTAGTTATTAGTCAAGAATTCTATTAATGAACACATCAGACATCACACTACAGAGACGGCTCACTGCTTTTCCCACAGTCTCAACATAAAATAGATGTCGGTACATTAATTTCAGGAATGTGTGTATAGCCAGTTTTGAATGGGAAACCTTCTGCAGACAGGGAGAGATCAGAAAACTGCTACAGGACAGGACGAATGCGTACCTTGTGCGCACGTAAACGCATTCGTCGGCGCGCGCGTGCTGTTAACGTAGCGAGGGCGAGTCCAGTGGAGCTTTGATGAATGTATATGACCACGCTGACAAGACGAGGAGAGGGGGTGACACAGCTGGGAAAGAGAGAAGGGAGGGGAGAGGTTAGGTAAAGGTTCACTAGAGAGGAGTTGACAGATCCCAAATGGTAGCCTTTGGAAATGCTTGGCTTCATTGCATCAGCTGTGGAATGATCCACAGAAGACATAAAATGATGCCCCAAAGACATCTTAGCCGGCAATATGGTCTCTCTGGAGCTGAAGGGGGATAGTAGAAATGAAAACTAGTTTGTAGTAAATAGCATTAATACATCACAATAGTGGGGAAAAGCCTACAACATTTACCATTTGATATGAGGTCTTGACACAAGACAGCAGCATATATTTTTAAATTACTGTACAATTCCCTGCCATGATGGATGCATGCAGTATGCACCCACCATGCTCCAACTGACATGTGTTTGACCCCTATCCAGGAGACAGCACCTGGTGCCTCACCACAACACCATTAGTGGTCAACCACACACACACTCGCACGCACGCACAAACACACGAAAACGCGCGCGCGCTCTCCGCATGAGATATTTTTAGGGCATGTGATACAACCACCATGGTAGCTAACGCTCAGAGATTCACACCCCATGGGCCTGACAGGAAGGGATCCATTTCCTGACAGCGACCGCAAACCATCCACACATGCAGCCCATCCATCCGCAGTGTGTGAACTTCTTGTCCCCTCGAAGAGCGTTGAGGCTTTTTTGGACGGGATAACACATCCATGTATTCACATAAAGACCGGGCGCAACATGGTTTCTTCCAGTTTCGAGTTCTTTTCAAAAAGCCAAAATGACGCAAGTTGCTTGATCCTCACTAAGCCGCCGCCATTTGTAGAATCTAAAATGCTACAATTAAACTGTGTGCAAAGTACTCCACTTTCCCTAGAGAGAGGTACCTAGTACATCTGTAAATACTTTCTGGCTATAATTTCAAAAGAACCATGACTAACCCTCCAAAATCCACTTAAGAGTCGACATTAACTATCTGAAAGTTTATTTTATTCTGAATACAGTTGTCTACGGGGGGAAGAGAATATATTCATTATTAAAAATATATTCATGCAGACCTTTTATTGAAGGAAAAATACAGTTGGAAACTATTTATCTGATTGTTTAATGCACGTGATACTACGTTGTAGTATTATATTAACACTCTACCTATGGCTATTGCGTTTCTTTCAGCCTCCACCATTGCTGAGAACGGGAGGAAAACATGCCTGAAGCTCAAAGTTTTCGTCCGACCATCAAGTAAGTGTTTGCATGCAACTCAAGGCTTTGTAATAGAGCTTGTTGAAGTGCACATTTGGATTGAAAATCAAAACAGTTTATGTCTACCTCTCTGGTTACCTCACTTCCTCCTCAATTACCTTTTGCTCACTGTCCAACATACCCCTTTCATTTATCACAAAACTGCTTTACTTGCTAAGGAAATGATTTTCTTTTTTTGAAAACATGAAAAGGATGATAGATGGTCACATCAAATGAAATCCAGGTCACTTCATACCTCATCTGAATGTTGCCATGAGCTTTGTTGCTTGGGATGTTTAATTTCAGGGCTGAGATGGGGGGCTTCAAATGTCACTAACCTATTTGGCATATACCTCTAATGATCTCTCATTCTCCCTATTTTCTGTTGTAGACAGCTGTGTGAAAACTATAGGCGTACATGACCGCGTTTTTGATGTAAACGACAAAGTAGACAATACATTAGAACCACGAGGTTAGTATGGCTTCCTGCTTTTTTGATTGTCTTCAGTATGACCTCCATACATCTGTACATGTGTCTCTTGTTCTGTGCCTCTTTCCTTTTATGCCGTTTGTCTGGAAGCTGTCCCTCCACGTCCCCGCCTGATGCTTCTCCGGATTACCCAAGATGTGTCATGCTACTGTTTGCTTGCATATTCTATAGATGAGCTGTACTGCATGTCGATATATGTTTATATACACACTGTGTGTAGTGTATATAATTGATTACATATATATTCATGAATGTGCCCGTGCATATGATGTATCTCCCACAGAGCCTCAACACCGATTGTCACTTCCAGCTGTATGTTTTACTCCATATCATTAGCCTCTATTACTAAAACCATGCTCAGAATCAACAAGTATCACCAAGAAAATGATATGTACGCATATACACATACCTGTGCATAGCAAAAATACATTTCACATATTTGAATGTTCTGTTCTTGTCTCTGTAGCACACCGTTGATTATTTCCTGTGTTCAGAACAAACACCATTTTTTTTTTTACATCTAACGCTCCGCATCACCTGCATGCTGCAGTCTCATTCCCGGCATCAGCTCGCCTCAACATCTGGAACAACACAAAGTCTGCCCCACTGGGAATGTATATAACAAACTGCAATCAAATATAGGACATTTAAAAAATGGTTTTTACATAGACATTATTAATTTGAAAATGACACCCATTACATTTTGCTCACTGTGAAGATCGTAAACTGCCATCAAACGCACACACCTACACAAGGCCAGATTCGAGGACACTTATGAGGCCCCGCTCGCCTCTCCTCCTTCCTGATCTCCTATCTTCCTCGCCATCCCGCATGCATGTTTGATGGCTGCCTCTCACCTTGCACGCTCATCCCTCGATTACGCACTCCAAAAGGAGAGAAATTAGAACATTCATCCGTCATCTACCGTTGCTACATCTCTCCACCCCCAGCTACACACATCCACGTATAGTTACGTAACTGTCCAGTTGTTCTCTGTTCTGTCTGTCTGTCCTTTTTTGCTGTGCATGGTTCTGCTACTTTCCCATGATGCATCGGGCACATGGCTGCTCACAGACACTGATGCTACCAGATACAGACTTCTAGACAGACACAAGAGGCACCTCGCCTGGGAGATTCATTTAAAATGTTTCTGACGACATTCGAAGCATGATATGGCAACCCAAGTTCATATGGCAACTCAGACTTCACTATTACAGTTTTACACTGTTGTGAGCCCAAACATCTCAGTAATCTTCACTACTGATAGTGATTTTGGAAGACGGTCAGCTTGCATCACTTTGTAAACCACAATAGCAGCTGAAGCATATGAGAATACATTAGTTGCATAATGTTGTTATTTGCCTTTGATGCAATGCTGCAAAAGAGCAATGTGTTCCATAAATACCCTGTTTCTTTTTTCTTATCCCTCAGACGATACTAGTCATGAACCGGCTGAGCCTTCCCGAAGTGACGAAACAAACGCCGCGCCGTACCTACAGAAAACAAGTCCACTCCTGGCTTTGTTGCTGGTCTGCCTACCAGCGCTCTTCGCTTTATAGCGCCTCCCACTGTCCCGGAGGGCATTTTACACCTAGCGTGGCCTGAATCTGCCCGAGGCTGCAGGGATAGGGGCGGGATTTGGGTGGAGCGTGTTTGCTTGATTGGGCATCAGAGCAGGCTTCTCAAGGAACCCTCTATTTTTTTCAGAAATATATTTAAGTGGTCTTTCTCCGTCTGTGAGTGAAAAAAAAGTTGATGTTGGAAGCGGGAGAGA
The DNA here is from genome assembly GCA_023373845.1 of Nibea coibor. NCBI lineage: Eukaryota > Metazoa > Chordata > Actinopteri > Sciaenidae > Nibea > Nibea coibor. The sequence continues at coordinate 9,117,653 of CM041737.1, read as the reverse complement.
CAGTTCCCCCTCTTAAACCTTCAACTAAGATGCCAAATCCCGTTTTTTGACACTTAGTGATTCTTATTTTCCCGTGACTTTTTTTGTGACATCCCTTTACATCATGTTTATGTCGTTGCAGCACTGATGTTCACCCACTGACATATACATACACGCGTGCAGAGAGTCGAATACAAAAAAAAAAACCGCCTCTGCACTAACAGTCAACAGCAGCAGGGTTTTTCGTTGCGTACGGTAGCAACGGGGACTGTACATACAAATGAATAGCTGTCCCGAGACCTCTCAAGAAGCCTTTCAGAAAATATTTCGATAACGTTCTGCTGCGTTGAAAAGCAGATTTTTGCGCCTCAATTTTACTGGGAAGTGCATTACAAAGCTGAAGGACGACGGAGTAGGAAGAGAAGAGTAACGGTTTTAAGCAGAGGTCAGACTGGAAGCGACAGCACTGAGAAATACGTACACGAAATACGCACGCACCTTAGCCCGCTGATCTCCAGACTGCCCCGGTTTTAAGATAGTGTCCAATTCTCTCCTGAATACCAAGTGTGTGCAAAGGTGGATAAGCTACTTAGAGCTCGAGTGAGCGTAAAAACCCATGGAAGCACGAGGCAACTTTTTTCTTGTCCTCCTTTGTATAGAGCACGCCGGGCTGCTCGATAAAACACCTCTCAAGCATTTGGTTCACTCTGATTAACAAAACAGCTAAATTGAAACTTTCTCTCCAGACACAATGTGGACTGCTATTAAGATGGAGGATCGATATCTTTTGAAAGTTGATCACACAATTTCACGGCGCCAGTCACAGTCGTTTTTATGCAATGTTTACTGAGCTGGGCAGCAATTGTTCTCTCTGATCCATCCCGGCATTAGTCGATATTAGCACTCCCATAAACATTTGCATCCACCGCTTTTTCTCTTTTATTCTCATTGTTTAAAAAAAAAAAGATTCATTGCTAAATTGGACACTTTATTTTTTTTTTTTTCGAAACTATTAAGTTATTTTACTTTGCCAATGGTGTCTCCAAACATTGTGTTTCTCCATGCAGACACTGTAAACTTTGTATCATTGTATTGTCTGAAATCCACTTAAATGAGACGTCACGAGAAAGACACTTCAACTCTCAGTGCCATACTTTTTTTTTTTCCATGTCTTTGTCACTTGAACATACGCCAGCGCTTTGACTCATGCTCATCAAACATTAGCTTGCTGGTTCTCGCATTCGGGTTCATTGCAGCCGTTAGTGCAGTGTTTACAGTACTAATGCATAGCTCCAATTAGCTGAAAACATTCTGCAAGAACAGAGAAACTACCCATTTAATTTAAGGCATTGCACACTCCTCTTTAGTCCTGCCAGGTTTATGCTAGCACTTACATTCAGATAAATTCACTGTTTCATAATCATACTCAGCTTCTTTCGGCTCCCACAGATGCACGTGGCGAGCTAGCATAAAGAATGTTAAGATGTATTTTTTAAAATGGAAGGGACTTGTTTCTTTCCCTTCAAAGACATATGGACAAATAGAGAAATTAACTCTAAATGTCAAAGCTGACTTCCCTTTTTCGAGTCAGGTTTTTGTATGAGAAATAGGGCACCGGTTGGTTTAGAAAAACAGAAAGAAAGAAAAGAAATAGAGCAAGAAAAAAGGAGCAAGGGAGCAATTGCATGTCCACCTACAGCTCCTAGTGTTACTGGTTTAAGTGACTCTTTAATGAGGTTCAAAATGACAGGCATGTGGACTCCATGTTGTGGCAAGGGGAGTTATTTCTGGTATTAAAAATAGATGGTGGAAGGCTTGGGGGGTCTCGGGAGGGGGGTGTAGATTTCCACCGCGGGGGGTTTTAAAGCACCAATGACCTTGCAGTTTGAGAGAATTGGTGAGTGAAGGAGACGGAGAGACGCACACACACGAACAGACAGCAAAGGCATGGGAGGTAGCCGAAGGTAGTGTGACTACAGTGCCTAACAAAAAACAAGACAAAACAACTAAAAATCCATGCAACACCACTGGAAAAAACAAAACAAAACACCGGATTCAATGACAAACTTATTGTTCTGTATCATTTTGTCTCAAAAGGCATGCACTGTTTTGTTATTGCTGTTTTTAGTTTCATGGCTGCCTTTTTTTTTTCTTCCTTTTTCTTTTTCTTTATCCCCAGAAAGACTGCCTCTGCCTTTTGCCATTTATTTTCTGCGCTACGGTAACAATGCTATTACAGCCGGAATAGCAGCTCAGCTATGGGGGGTAATAGGAGACGAGGCCATTTAATGAGGTACTAATTTTCAGGAGAACACCACAGGGAATGAGCACCGCAGAAGATTCAAAATGGACGCTTGTCAGCAGATTAACACTAGACTTTTATCAGAAACCAGCTTCAATTGTACTCTTATAATTACCAATACTACTATTTGTCATTATTGCTATTATTACCATGGTTTATTCTGTACACACCTTAACCTGGGAAATGAGGATCAACTTATAAACTGGATACTGTGTATCCTGAGGTAGTCAACCATAAAACAAGTAGTGTTAGGTTAGTATCTGTTTTGTACCTTTCTGGAGGACAAAAGAAAAAAATGAGATACATCATTGTTAAAACTGTATAATTATTATTATTGTTATGATGATGATGATTATGACTATTATTATTAGGAAACCTTCTTGATGTAAATAGTGTTTGATATTAAAGTATTAATTTGGTTCTTATGTCTTTTCTAAAAAATGAATACGGTATTATCTCTGGGTTTTGCGGAGTGTGTACTGTCCTCAAATAACGCATTGTGTGCTTTGATCCTCAATGCCTAATGAAACTTTGAGCTAATATGAAGGGGGGAAACCCGTGGGAGCTGTACACCACTGTACAGACGGCTGGACATTAGCCAAACGAGTGGCTCACCTGTTACATGTTTCAAAACCAGTCACCAACCTTCACCATCTCTTCATATACGGATCCTGCCTCGGAAGGAAACACTTGGGACTTAACAGATGGCTCATTTGTACTTTTTTGCCTTCAGTGTTTGGAAGCATGTTGGTCAGCGTCAAGATCTGCCATGAGTGGACTGTTTGCTTTTTAGTGGAAGGATTTCGCCAGTTTTCATTATGTGGCATGCGCATGAACTTGATGACATGTTAAAAAAAAAACAAAAAAACAAAGAAAAAAAAACAAAGAAAAAAACCTAAACAACAAAAAAAAAGAAATCAAAAAAATGTTTGAAAAAGATAGACAGTTTTTTTTTTTTTATTTCTTTTGCTCTTATTTTCATTTTTCTTTAAGACGTGTTAGATTTTTTGGGCTCACGTTCATGTTGTGTGTTTTTTGCATCCCCATTTGAGTGACGTCATGAAGCTGTGTAGTGACAGATGACAAATGTACATAACACAAACACATTGTTGTGAAGTTACAGTGGGGGGGAGGGGAGGGGTGTGGGGGGGGTGTCGGTCATTTTGTAGTCCAAAAGCAACTTTTTTTTTTTTTTTTTTTCCTAAGAATGACTCTTTCTGTACCCATCTACTGAATTCATCCCATGTAGTTGCAGTCTGTCTTTTCTGACTATTCATCCTCTTTCTGCTCCCCCGAGAGGAGGCGTCTGGGAGTGTATACATCAGTGTGTGGACGTTTTTCAGTGTGTGGAAAAAAAAAATGTGTGAGACCTTTGAGTTTGTGTGCGTGCGTGTCTCATTTGCTGTTGCCGCAGTGAATGGGAAGCGGCAACCCTCTTTGGCAACGAAGAGTGTTTCCCATGCCTTAGCCCTTCAGCCTCTGCCCTGGCAGCCTTGTCTGTGTACAAGACGCTCTCTGCCATTGTGCTTTTACACAGAACGGCTGCTGGCGTCGAAGAGACTACAACAGGGGCCCTTCACTTTCTCTCCCTTTTTAACAACCCTGAATCACTTGTCCCTATGGTAGATGTTGGTCCTGGGCACAGTTCAAGGATTAGTGCACCCCCTCCACCAAATCCTGAACTGGATTGTTAGCGGGGTAAAAGCCTATCATCGATCCAGGATCTGTGCATACATGGCCAAAGCTCCTTTTTGTCAGCTTCCCCTCTTGCTGATGAGCCACTTGTTCATTTTGTGCACCTGTCCTGTCCCATACTTCTTGTGCTCGTATAACCTTCAACCAAACCACCTGCTGTCCTTCTTCCCTCACCTTTGAACCCCGCTCCCACTTTGCCATCAGTGGGGAATATTTCCAACCTGCTCTTTTACAGTATATAAATGACAGCAAAAAAAAAATTTGACAAAAAATGATCTGTATTTGTATATACACGTGTCTGAGCAACTATGAGTAATACAATAAAACGAAAATACATTGCTTTGATCACTGTGCTGTTCTTTTCTTCGTTTCTGACCCATTTACAGAGGGACCTGCTCACGGTGTTCTGTAATCAGAGGCGATGTCAAATTTGTCGATGTGATGTTTACTGCGCTAAACATTCCCGTTAGCACGGCAGCAAATGAACATACTCCTCTCGCTCAAGCAGAATTATGTCTCATCATGTGTCAAATGAGATGCATCAAAACACACGCGCACGCACAGCCTTCCCTCTTTGTGTATCTGCCCATCGGTGCCTCTGCCTCACCGTCTGTGCTGTGGAACAACACCCTCTAAAGACAGTCCAAGAAGAACACCATCCATCAGGATCAGAATAAGACCTTAAACCTCCTTTCACTTCAGTCGGGCACTAATGAGGACACCTAATAACCTTCTGCTGGACCCCATCAGTGCCATTTAGCTTCACCCTCCATTATCTCTGGTAATTAGACTGAGTGCCAAGCAAGCCCTGAGGACCAAAGGAGGGGGGAAAGGCCTACTGATAAGCCAATTGGAGTGATGTTTTGAAAATCAGTCAGATTTGACTCGAGAATGTAAACACATGGGTGGTACCTATAAATAATTGGATCTGAAAGATAATTTGATGAATAAATATTCTCGTAAGATAGTTGAGCTGCCAGTATGTCTCTGGTATTAAAGGCTTTTTCAGCACCACAGCGGGTCAGAGTAAAGATTAAGTAGACAGCGCTTTATAGGCTAGAATAAAAGGCATCGATGCCAAAGACATGAAGTCTCATCCAGGATGCGATCCTCTCCAATCTCATCTTTTTTTTCCAAAGCGGGTACTTTTTTTTTTTTTTTAAGCATCAGAAGAGCTTTATGCATGAACACGCTTGACATGATGAGCCAATTAGTGTCAAGTTGTTCTTCCCGGCGTTATTACCAAAGGCTCTGGAGATGCAGGTGTGTGTGTCTATAAAGACCAATAAAGACAAATCACTGCATCTGATCATTAAAACTGAGGTAATGATAGCTTTATGTGAAGATGTGTCCCAGATGCACTATTAGGCTATGAACGTAAAGGTCTGTGACCGGCAGTGAGCGAGAGGAGGGCACCGGGATTAGACGGCGTCCGGCCGAATCCACGTCACCTTTGAGAGAACGACGTGAATGCGCACATATTTACCTGTGCCACCGATCTCACTCCCTTTTCTGCCAGTGTAGTTTCGCACTCTTAACACAATAACAACACAAATGACAGTTCTGAAGAGGCCACTTTAGTGAAAAGCTCTTGAAGGCATCTTTCTCGAGTCAGCTGGCTTCCTTCTTGGCATGGTGTTCTGTTTCCATGTGAACAATCAGTTTGATTGACAGCTCTGAATGATGTCTTCAGTTAATCGCTTCAGTGGTTTGAAAAGGTCATAAATCACCCAATTATGTTGCCCCGCTTTATGAATAGATATTTTTTTTTTGGGTGGGGAATATTCAAAACGCTTCCGAGGCATATCAACTTAGTCAACCCCGTATTTATTGAGGGGGAGTTGAGGGGTGGCTGCTTGTGCCAGAAATAACCGATAAGCTGAATACATTTCTCAGTCGCACTGTGGAATGTCACGGTGCTGATGGGTTAGAAAGTTGGAACTGAATTCAAGGTCAGGGTTTATGATTAATGACAGCTTCGACATGTTTCAAGAACGAGTTCAGAAAGAATCACAATAATTGCAGACGGTGGAACTGAAAATGTTGGTGAGAGAGAGAAAAAAAAAAATAGATCTTTGAACAAAGCCGTCAGCGCCTTGTTTTACAGCAGATTTATCAGAAAAGCACAAAAAATATTTATTTGAAACACCTTGTCTCTGTCAAAGCAGACGTAATGCATCTTTCCACTCAGCTGTGTTTGATCAATACCCATCAAAATAAAATGTCTTGGTTACTTTTATTATACTTGTAGACTCGGAAAGAAAACAGAAACTCACAGATCGTGATCTTGCAGAATGATTGAAAGAGTTGCAGGAAGTAGTTTCCACTAAACGGAGCGGGCAAATAAACTCAAACCTTTTAAGGTCTCGGGCTCTAAATCCCAGAAAGCAAGCTTTAAACAATAATGTGAAATGCTTTTGCTGCAAAGATCTTGAGAGAAATGGTCTGACATGGGTTATAAAGATGTTTTTTATTTATTTTTTTAAATAAATTATCAGCTTCAGATGCTTCTCCAATGCTTCTCTTTCCAGCCGTCCTTCTATAAATCCAAGGTACACTCAGCTCAGGTGAACAAGGTTACTGCAATGTGTTTCGCACAGGTCGTTTTCTTTTACTGATGCCTCTCACATGTTGACCTTCAGAGTTGAGAGATGAGGGGCTGCAGCCAATCCAGAGGAGGATTATGGGAAACTGTGACGCCACTACACAATATCAACTTCAGATGAAATGAGACAGAGATTGAAAGAGGTGGCGGTGGTGATGGCGGTGGTGGAGGTGGAAGCTGAGGACCAACTCATGTTTTTGTGTGTCCGTACGTTTTATGGATCAGGCCTGTACGTCTGATATTGTCTCCCTTTCAAAATAAAAGTGAGACAAAAGTGAAATAAATGCGAACTACAGTGGGATGGATTGTTTTTCCGTGTGTGGTGGCAGTCAGATGCTATGAAGAGCTACAAAAACAGCAGGTTGTCACACAGTGTTTCACACCAGGTCTAATGTGTTACATTAAGTATTCACACATGCAGAAATGAAGATTTCCTCATCTCCAGTGGCAGCTAATTTCACAGGGCGATGTGACAAGACGAATATGACTCAAAAGTTTCACAGCGAAACCAACGGAACACTGATTGGAGCGTGAAAAGTCTGTGGCTCATTTGCCTCGAAACAAACCGACACACACACGACCGGTTACAATGAAACAAATTAGCTTGTGTCAAATGGTTGCAATAAAATTTACAGGGCACATTTTCCACTGTCAGTAAGTGTTGAACGTCTATTTGAAGTGTTGATCAGAGGGCTGTTGCTATCACATCTGCTGTTCCTAAGCACCGCTAAGCAACTTCAGGGGTATGGACTCTGGAAAACTGCAACCGTGTCGAGTTTTGTTTACTTTTACAGTCGCAGAATTTAATCATCGGTGACATTTTGCTATGTGGATCAGATATCCGATTCAGAATTATATCCTGCACATCTATCCACTTCCTTCTCACAGAACGGATGAGTTATATTTGTGGGGTACTGCTGTGGAATTTGAGCACACCAATTTACCAGCTTCGCCAGAAGGGAGAGAGGGCTTTGGTCATCTCCTGAGCAGCTCGTTCCACTCAGAGTAAGTGTGCAATTTCTGCCAGTGCCCATTGAATGAATGAGGCAAAAGCGATGACAGGGATATTACACTGACATGCCGACACTAGATCATAGAAAAGTCTTTGCCGCGGGGGTCATAAATTAGATTCTAATGATTTTGTCATTCCGTTAAAACAATAACTTTCAAACACAATCTCCTTTTTTTTAGCCTCCATAACCTTTGATTTATGCTTTTAATTTTTTGATGGCAAGAAATAGTCTGACACTTGTGCCATTATGATCTTGATGGGATGAAATATCGTCACAATTCATTTTCTTTTTCAGGTTTAATTAGTTTACTTTAAAATGACATCCATCATTACTGGTGCGGATGAAATGCAGAGAGTACAGAGAGCAGGGAGACTTGGCTGGAAGACTATGTTTTACAGTTGACTTCCTGGGAAATAAACGTCAGCTGCATTATTCATGAAGCTCGCCATAACTTCAATCTGATTCTTAATTCAAGACTTTCATTCTCGCCCAATATTTCACGTCACTCCTTCACAATTCTTTCGAAGCAGTCATCTCTGCAAATGTGTCTTCGTGCGGATTATCACTCCTGCTCTTGATAGCATCGTATTGTATTTCAAATGAGAATGCATGTCTGAGATCAGATTAGCGGACGGCTCAATTTAGTGTTCAGCTTTTCATTAATTCAGGTATAAATACTGAAGGTTCTTTTTGTAACAAGACATTGAAATCGCTATGTCTGATCATTGACTGACACCAACACATTAAAATCGCAAGCTGGTCTGCAGCTTCAGTTATATTTACACAGACTTACAAACTCATTGCAGTGCATGTTCAATCACCTGTACTGTATCAACAGACAAAATGATCCCACTTCATCCCATATATCCTGAAGGTACCGTATGAATTACTTGTCAATGTATATTTTAACTGTTATTAGCTGCACCTTTAGACTGAAGACAGCAAACATTTTAATGCGTTGCGCGCAATTTATGGATATGGACAGGAAGTTAAAATGAGTGTAGTAGGACTCGTGCAAAATGGTACATTCATCCAACTAACCTAACGAGTGCAAATTCCATTTTACAGACCTGGCAACCACAAGCTGATGGGCTCCTTTTACAGGGAATGAACTTTATAGCCCATAAAAGAAATTCACTAAGCTGCATACATGGGGAAACAAGCAAATTGGCAAAAGCATAAATGAAAAGTTCATCCCTCCCTGTATGCGTTGACCTGAGAAGAACAAGATTGTTGGCCGGTGTAAATGTTACACGCAGTGCCTCTAAATAAATAATAAATAAAAAAAGATTAGTGATTAAAATTAATAAATGGATGAATTTATAGGATTTACAATCAGAATAATTTTATGGGAACGGCTGAGATGTATGAAACCGTTGTAGATGTTTAACAAATGAACTAACAAATCATTTATGATACATTCCCATGCAGCAATAAAACATGTGCATATTTCATATTAAAATGTTACTTTTATATAATCATCTCAAACACCAATTATAAAACTGACAATTAGATAAGTCCCCAAGGAAGAGAATGGGGGTCTATAATAAAAAAAACTAAAATGAATCTGTTATGCTAATACTGTCCAAATTATGCATTATGTTCTTCACTAGTGGATCTTATTAAATGTCTTTATCCTGAAGTACTACTGAATAACATTAATTAATGGAAAAGGCAAAGCTAATTGCGAGTTCTACCTTATATGGTTGTTTTAATGCACCATGGAAGTGGATTTATTTATCTTGAACTGACAGAGGGAACGCAGTCTGGGAAATAACTGACTTTTCTCTCTAAGCTCAGTATTCTTAGTAAAAAGCCCCGGGCTGTGGCAATATTTCCAAAGATCATGCAAATGACCCCTCTAACTTCCGCCTCGCTCTGTTCCTCCCTGTTGTCCTCTTGCCCGCTTTTTCACCTACACACACACACACGCACACACAAACATGTGCATATTCTCTTTGGCACGCAAACACACTCACATTTGCTTTCCGGTGATAAATTCTTTAATATTATTTTTATTTATTTAATAATATTTTATCAGAACGTCTATGGCAGAACTATGCAAACTAATAAAATGTGTAGGTGAAAGGGGCAATTTATCATCAGTACCACATCAGTTGGATGTTCTGAGTCATAATAAAGACAAACAAACTATTAATAAACAGCCTTCCTCGGATTTGCAGTCACAACTGTCTTCACTGAAATCTGATCATTACATAACCGGCTGCCTTGGTTGACCTCTGACTTTTTAGTCTGGTTGCTAAGCGCTCCTACATTACCCCGGAGGGTCAATCCGAAATGTCAGGGGTCACAAGGTCAACATTCAAACATGGTCGTCAGTGCCCGCCTGTACATTAAGTACGTGAGCCCACTGATTTGCTGCCACTCTGTGTCACCATGCTTTGGGCGCAGGTATATACGGACACAAATATCTGGTACGTATATGACGTCATGTAAACCGCATTAGCACAAATACAACAGGAGTGCAAAGTCATTCAGCAGCAACAGGGATAAGGAAGTATGTATGATAGCAGCACACTCATACACTCGCTCATATACGTTGTAGGCACAGATATCACAGCCTATCAGTGTTGGAGCCATGTAGCATTAAAGCTGAATACATATACATATATATTTTTTTTATTACCGAATGCTGGATGTGTTTTATCGAGCCCTGCTGTTTGAATGTTTTGCAAGATAGGCCAAGCAAACATGGAGTAGTTCAATATTTTAAGCCATTTAAATGTATTGCTGCCCATTTCTCACAGAGTGTTGAAAATCTCCTTCTTCACTTGGGAAGGTAAGGCTGATGAAACCAAAGGCAATGGCAGAGGCTTTAACATCCTTCTGGTACCACAGAGACTTGACAAACTTAAAAGTCTTTAAGTATTTCTAAAATGGGCCTTTAGAGCGGCCGTTATGTAGCTGCTGTACACCGTGTGACACGACTAAGGGAGCCATTTCAGCTAAAACTCTTGTAAAGCAACTGTTGTTTTCATGGGGTCCTGTCCTGCTGTTGCGGGGATTTAATTATCGGCATTTTACGTCTGGACGCTCTCGCAAGCCTCCACGCAGGTTGTTGAAACAGAGCAATTATCATATCACATCACACTGCATTATTTAGTTTACTGAAAGCCCTACTTGTGTAGAGTAACGTGTGTACGGGGAAAAGCAAACACGGTGTGCATCACAAATATTTTAATAGCCTGGATCGCATTTTTGTACAGTCGTACAAAAAAAAAGGTGTTTTTTTTAATACAGTTGGTGTTTTTTTTTCAGTTCTAGCGAAGAAAATTAAATCTAGATATCCTTATAAGAGAGTAACTGAGAGGGAGGGAGGGAGGGAGAAAGCACAGAAAGACAGAGGACAGATGAACAGATGTTATCTGACAGGTGCAGTAGGCCCAGCTTGGTGTGTGGGCAGCAGATATGACAGGGATTTTGCATACACTGTGTGAGCTAATGCTGTGCTCTTCAGTACCTGTCATGACTGTAACCTTATGGTCAGATACAAAAGTTTGGAATGCGGTGTAGGAGGATTAGTCATGTCGATGTTTTCACAGTGTTGATGTAATGCGATCCCATCAACAAGAGCGCCTAAACCTGAACAACTTGAACCGACCCGGTTTGCGAAGCAAGAAATGAAATGCGTTTCCCGCGTGCTGACAAATGAAAGGCCGCGACTCGTGTGAAAATTTGATATGTTCGGATGTTCCAGCGACATCACAAAACTGACTTTTCAGCCGTTTGCTGTGTTTAACTTGCCCCGCCCCTCCATTAGAGTGGCTATCTTTGTCCGTATGTGTTGATTTGGTGTAATTGTTGAAAATGGAAAGATGACTGGCAGATGCCCAGATTTGGAGTCTGTGTTTTTTTAGCACTTGGTGTGAGTGTTGTTGTCCCTCTCCAGTCCAGTTATAAATATGCCAGGCAGGCAGGGCCCCCTGGCAGGGGGTGGTGACCAGCAGCAACAGGGTCAAGGACAAAGGAGGCCCAAGCCACTAGATGGAGAAAATTAAATTAGCTAACCCACCTGGAATGTAGCTGTTGAGTGAAGTGAGTGTGCACTCTCGTGTGTGTATTAGATTTTTGTGCACTTAAAGCCCGTGTGTGTTTAAGCTTTAGAGTGAGTGATTGAGAACGTGTTGGCATGGTTGTGGGTTCGGTGGGTAGGTGGATGATGACAGAGCAAAGGTGTACAGTGTGATATGCTTTAAGCGGGCGGGTGGGCACCTCTTAGGTAGGCTTAGTTACTAATTCCGGATAAAAGCACAGTGAACTGTGGTAATGTGAGGCTAAAACCACAAACCCATGCCAGGATCTAAGAGTGTAGTACAGTATGCGGAGATCAGAGAAGTGATGTTTCAAAAGATAAATCCCAGAAGACTCTACCCAGAAACTTGACAGACAATAATATTTTTATCCTCTGTATGTCTAGAAACATTGTGTGGAAAGAACTGATACATCACTGCAGGTAGTAAACATGTATATATTTTTTAAATTAATTTATTTATTTTTTATCCTAAGCATGTATTAAAGATTTCTTCCGGCATTTATCACATGAATAGACTCTATTTAGAAAGAAAGTACATGACATAGCACAGAATCTGAAACCAGTAGCCTGGTGGGTAACAGCAACAATTGTATTTCCCTGTATATACTGTAGCAGTGCTTGGTGACCCTATATTTCACAGGATCTTTGATTTTATAATTTTTTACTTTTCATTTCTAAAGATGTTTTTTTGTTTTTTTAATGGCCCAAGGTTAGAATTTTGTAGTCTATCCATGTGAAAGAATGTGGATATCTAGCTGCTCCATTTAAGCCCATTCATTATTGAGTTATTAGTGGGGAGCTGGCCTACTGTGCACTGACTAAGAGACTCTCTAGATTATACACTGACAATTAACTGGGCTTAATTAATTGGAAGTGGACCAATTAAACCCTGTCTTCTTTTACACACAATTAGTACCAAATGACATAATATTGCCAGGAAAAAAATAAGGAAATGACAGACCTGTAAAAAAAAAAAAAAAAAAATCAGTCAGTGGTTTCTGTGATTTTGTGTATAAATGAAGGACAGAAAAGTGATTGACCTAGAAAAAGAGCCCAAGCTACAAGTGAGCAATATTTTCCCTCCCTATCCTTTCTGCCCTTCGGCATTCATCACAGAATTCATATGATTGGACAACAGCTGTGCATTGCTACTATCATTTTTTACTAAATCAGTAGCTATTTTCTTCCTGGCCTACATTGAATCACACAGTGGTAATATATGAAAAGGGTATTAATCAAAATCATGGCACCAATGTCAAAACCTGTTTCACACAAATAATTTATAACTCACATCTAGCGCTGAAACCAGATACCAAACAATCCAATAACCACTCTGCTGTGTTTCTGCCCCCTCAGATGGCCACAGCGTAGCACTGTAGTTAAATTGAGTCAGTATGACCCTTCATGTTTGGCGAAATTGAACAAGCTTATTGTCATCGTGCGAGCCACGCGCTCTGCTGAGAGCTGTGTAATGTGAATTATGTGAGAGACTAAACATCATAGGCTTGGCTTTGGTCAACTTGACCAGGCTCCATGTTGCGGTTATATCAGCGCCTCTGCAGGCAGCATTTCAGTAATGAAATATATTCAGGATTCAGCAACTCATGAAAATAATGAAAAAAATAATAATAATGATCTGGCAGAATGTATAAAAGAGTAATGATTTGTGGGAAAAATTAATACCTACCTAAGTTCACTCACTTATTTATATATTGTAAACAGAAATACACCATAAAAGTGAACTCTGGCAGTTCATGCTTTTATATTACTGAGGCTGACGCTTGACGTCAACAGGCTCTCAGTGATATCATCTGGCTTTGGTCCCTGAGGGTAGATGACTTATATTCTTATATTCATTCCCTGAATTATAATAGTCGTATTGATTTTGCCTTATTTCACCCCTGCACAGCCGTTCTCATTTAGCCTATTATTTATAGAGATTTCAGACGTGACAAAAGAAGAAAATAAATGGCGTCAGTTTAATTGCATAACAAAGTGCTTACTCCTTGTTACCTTTGACTGGAAGAGTTACTTACAGATGCATGACAGAAAAAGACTTCATACTCTGATTTTTAGTGTGCTGTGTGTCTAAAAGTTTATTCAGTGGGTAAAAAGATGATTTAATGACACCGTAATAACTATGAATAATACCCATATGTCAAAGGCAAAGTGCCCTTAGATGTTATTTCTCCCAAAACGCCATTAAAGCTGCTTAGTTTTAGGGTTGTCTGTCTCGACAGTATTGATCAGACTTACATCACTGGACTGGTTTTATTAGATTGCTTTGATTTTTTTCTATTACAGACGTCTTGTTAATATTGCCAAATCAATGAACATGAATATGGTGATGCAGGGAACGTGGGCTCGAGAAGACAGTGAAAAATAAAATGGAGAGAGAGCATTGTGTACGGCCGCTTACAAAGAGATGCATGAGTTTTTCCCCTTTGGTGTGCATAAGCAAAAAATTTTAATAAGTTCTAGGTCACCTGGGAAGGATTGAAAGTATTGTGTCAAATCCCTGGCAAAGAAAAAGAAACCCTCCCTGTATATCACCACGGCGATGTGGCACACATCACACACACCAGCAGAGATAAATGGACTACTGTGAATTTTTATTGGGGGACATTAAAAAAAAAGCCAGAATCGCAGTTCATCTTGGAAGCCAGAGCAACCATGGAAACTCTCAATGAAGTGTTTAAACACATGTTCTGGGCTGAGCCAGGCAGAGCTGACTGTGTGGGGTATAATCACAAACAGTCAAGTCTTAAAAGAGCTGTAATCCTGAAAGGATTACAGAGAAATAATCAGTTTATGTGCACCATTACTAAACGCGTACAGAAAGAAATAAAGTCACATAAAGTGTTTTTTTTTTTCTTTGTTTGGGCTTTTTAATCTCCTCCTACAGATAATGGTGTTTTCAGTTCATTTATTTCTATCTTGGCCACTTAGAGCGATGTAACCCTTTAGTCTTCAAATAATGCTCATTAGGTATGCAGCATTTCCAATGAAACAAGTGGAGAGAGTCTCCTGATGGAGATTGATGGCCCAACTGAACTGAATAGACCAGAGACATTTAAATACCAAAAGGGATGTAGTGGATGTCTTTTAAGAACAGTAAAAGGCAATTAATACATTTCCGAACTGTTCTCAAAAGGAGCTTGTTCATCAGGGGTGTGTAGAGGAATTAATTGTTCATTTATCCATTTTCTATAACCCGCTTATTGAGATTCACAGGTGGCACTGAGTACGTGGAAGATGGGCAGAACATGCAAACTATACTCTGAGGTATGGAGACAGGATGTAGAACTATTTAGCCACCTTGCCGCTCACAGGTAACATGATATTCAGGTTCCACTTCAACTACTCTTTCCTCGTGTTGTAACAGTCAAACTGTGTACTGAGCCACGTTTGTGTTTGGTATCAAGCTGACATAAGTTACAAATGTGTGAATGTGGAACTACTCCTTGTCTTTCTGATGCTGGTCATAAACTGTGGCTTGGCTGGTAAATGAAATAAACATGGCGGCATAGGGTGGTCATGCAGCATAAACAATACGGGTGAGCATCTACCTTCACCAGCAGCATGCTTCCCAAAATACAATTTATTAAATTCAGAATGAAACAAAAGTAAAACCAGGCTGCTGCTGTGTTTGGATTCACTGAGTGAGACAAAAATCTATTCTGCAGAAGGACGCATGCCTGCATAGCGCCTATAATAACCAATGTAGGGGGGAAAAAAGTGTCCCACTGCAGCACACTAATTCTGCTCACTTGTACATAACAGTGTGGAAAATAAGCTTGAAATATCAGATTTGAAACACAAATCAGATTTCATTCGCTTTAGATGATTACATGGCGATGGGAAAGCTATATTTACAGCATGTTGCTTTGATAAGCCCTTTGATTTAATGAAAATAATGATATTCCTCCCTTCAGATTTAATTTCCTAAGAAGCATGGCTGCTGCACTGCAGGGAAATTTCAGTTCAGGCGGTTGTGACTACACGGTTATGTTTACATGTGCAGACTAACTCAGCAGTCGGTCATAAGCTCGTTAAGGTGATGTCTTTGAGTTCAGCTTCATATACGGCTTTTAATAACATGCAAATCTCTAACATTATCCCTGCTACCATGAGAGTGTGGGAGCATTTCACTCTTTCAAAAAGGTTGCGAACTGCAACATTTTCCAAACTGACCTTGCCTGGTATGGAAGCACATCGGTTATGCTGGAGCATCAAAAGAGAGAGCATGCTGGCTCTCTGGATGATGAAAACCTGTCTTGGTAAGACATGTTACTTCATGTTATGAGCTGGAACTTTTTTTTCTGCACTTTCTTCTTAATCGATGAACTGTTAAATTGTTAAATACATTCCTATTCACATTCCAAATGTCCCCCAACTTCACAATCTTAATCATTGTAACCTTAATAACTAATAACATCATCATTTACATTTATTTAAAATGCAGGGTAGATGTATGTTTGAATGAAATATTCATCTTTATTGTTTTTATTGTTAAATTTGAAAGAAAAAAAAAAGAAAGGTATCACTGACCTCATTGATCAACACATACCTTTTTGATACCTTGATACCTGTGATACCTTTTTTATGTTTTGTAGCTGGTGGTAGGGCTGCAACTAACTAACTAAGGCACCTTCCATACATGACAAAGTATTGGTAATCATATTAATCTGTATAATCCGTAGATAGTTGCTATATTTTTGCTGAGATCAAAATCTCCCCATAACCCAGTGAGCCTGAATTTGCACCAAAAACAAAACCAAAATGGAAATGACTGAGATTTTTGCAGGCAGCTGTAACCCAGTCAGTCTTTGACAAAGCCTCTTGATGTCCTGAATTTCGCTCTCATAATGATAGTGTGAGGTTACGCTGACCTGAATTGTAACGGACTGCATCAACCGAAAACCACCCCACTTGAATGGTTGGGTCAAGAACAGATCTTGCTCTGCACACAAACCTACTGTGGCTAGTGATACAGCGGGAAAGTACAGTACCTGTTGATCCTTACAGCACCAGAGGTTGCATTTAAGGTCATTCATCCAAATAGCCATTCCCGTAGATGCAATAAAACTCTGGTTCCAACATTCCAACGGAAGCAGTCTGAGGTCCATTTAAACCCTGTCATCTACAAAAAAGAAGGAAAACACCCCAAAACCAACCTCTCTTGGCAAGCAATTATTTACAGTGGGGAAACAAGCAAGATTCAAATAGATTAAGAAACTCATACATACACACACACACACCCACGTAGCTGTACGCAACCAGAAATGCACACATATACTCGAGCAGATGTGTTTCCCACAGCAGAGAGCCACCAACACTTCATCATCTTAGATTAGCAGGGTGGTCAAACATGGTGGAAACTCTCTCTATAGTATGGCTGCCTTAAAAACCGTGTGTGTGTGTGAGAGAGAGATCGACTGTAGCTTTACCGAATCTTCTATGTCATTCAGAAGGAAAGTGATGTGTCTATATGTGGATAATAAGCTCCTTTGGGGGAGAACTCTCTCCCACTGTAGACCACAAACTAGTCTTTTACTTCAGATGATACACTTCATCCAGAGCACTTTTTTTCCCCTTCTCCTGATCTCAATTATAATCCTTTTGCATTGTTTTGTGACTTTGTATTTGGTGTCTCCGTTGCCATGGCAGTAATGTGGGTCCTATTAGAACACACTCGTACAGCAGAATCTACTTTCCATGTCATCGTAAAAAGCTTTCAGAGCCGGTATCGAGCTTTATTCTGAGCATTACACAGCCCTCCCACTAACTACAAAACCTAGGCCTGGCTATTAAAGCACATACGGCCTCCTTCCCCCCAAAAATGTCTTTGATTTTCCTCTAGTTCCTCCTCGCATGAACCACTTCAGCTGCTTTCGGGCTGGTTCTCTTAGAGCCCTGCTAAGTACCACTAATTGAGGTGTGTTGAGTTTTTTTTTTTTTTTTTTTTTTAAACCACTCAAGCCCCTCTACACTCTTCCAGACCCCACACCACACAGGCACACAAACTCAAACTCTTGCTTTATCTCTGTGGATATTTTATGCCTCTATTTTCTTTAATTGTTATGATCTTCCCCCTCATTTTCCTGTTGCCCTGCAGTGCCAGCAGCTCGGCTCAAGGCCACCGAGCGATGCTTTTGTTAGATTCACTCCCAGTATTGTCATGCTGTCTCTTTCCCTTCACCTTGTATTCATTTGTTCATCTTTAAAAGCAAATCCAATACAATTCAAATACAGGTATAGTGCCAAACACTGTAAAAAGGAAGATTTTTTTTTTCTCAAAAGATACCCGGACAGGTTAAAATTATGCACTACGCTTCATTTCCAACACCATGATGCCATCTGATTCATCCGTCTTTCTTTTAAACCAAAAGGAAATATGTGTGGAATTCCACCGGCATGAATGAAATTGTAGGTTTTCTCTTCCCTTCTCAGAAAGAGGCCACAGAATCCCCAGTTCAGAACACAATTGTGTTTCCTGGCTTTTCTGGGACATTCACCTGGTGGTGCGCTCAGGGCCATACAGTCACACATCAGTATTGCCGCCGTCATACTCGCTTTTTATAGGGTCTGGAAGAACGAGATGGGATTTTGCAATCACATCACTGTGCTGAATACATCACCACAGAATGAGAGCACTACCAAGCAGGGGAAAAGAGTTTCTTTTTGCCTCTTTTTCTCACTGTACATGTCCTCATTTATGAGTTGCAACTTCTTGTTTTTCCTCATCTTGAATATGCAGTCTGTGTTGCAGCATAGCTCATGTATGGATTTCTCCCCGCAGACTTTTTGCAATATTCCTCAGTGGGATAGGACTTCGTCTGATCAATAGAAATATGCCAATAGAATTTATTGACAGTATTTACTGTATGGTCTCTGTGAGATAAGGTGGTTTCCGTGGTTTGTCTGCTCTTTGATGTATAATCCTTGTCTTGTGGTTGGAAAATCATTAATTGTTCTGTAGGGTAATAAATAACACACACAGCACAACTGCCCTCACGCACTTCAGTCATTAGAAATTTAGTGTTTCACGTCCTGATTTCTAGTGATCCAAATGAATCAAATGAAACATAAAAGTTGACTGACGCTGCACACGAGTGGTCTCAACCTTCTTTCTTTGAATTTCCCCAAATCATAAATGCGATCATGCATTTCTCCAAACCAACCAAACATTAGCATTATATGTTTGTCACCAGTGCAAAGGCTGCTGACCTCAGTTATAACTGATGTGGTCAACTGGGCTAGTTTGCATGATCACTTTTCATTAATTCCCCCCCAGCCAGATCTGTAACAGATTAAAAATAAATTAACTCCATTCATCATATATCTATGGAGGCGCTGTGTGAAATAAATCAGTCTCTGTATGTGGTGGATTAGCAGTGGCGTGGTATGACTGCACTTCTCTGCACTTGACTTGCGTAAACATTAATTAACACACCCAGTAGCTATACAAAAAAAATAAAAAATACTTGTTGCTCACTGTTTTGTGGCCTCTTACTGCTTCTATGGATACATAGAAAGGAATAATTATATGAAATGACACTGTCTTTAAAATAACCACACTGCATGGGACAATTTACTTATTAATTACAAAAGACTAAAACAAAAAGAATAATATTGCCACACATCAAAATGCTGTGTTACTTTTCATATCCCCACTACCCTCTATCTCTCTGTCCACTAACCTTTGCACTGGTGTTTTGGCACAGTTTATTTCCACAGCTGCAGTGCCCTCAGCTAGGTCAGGCTACCAGACTAACAGAGAGCAGAGCTGGTTTGCACATTGTTAGCTGAATGGTCACTTATTGTCTGTCCTGCCAACTTCAGCAAGATAAGCAATGGTCTGCTAACTCTGTTCTTCTTGAGTCCAGACGAGGGGAAGTGAAGTTGAAGGGGATTATATTCATTCCAATGAAATTATATAATCTATTAATTAATATGTGCATTTAAATGTATAGTATATCTACACAGACAGAGAACCTGATAGATTAAAAAGACCAGTATGAAAGTATAATACCAGTATAAAAAAATATCTTTCATGCTTCTGCTACTAATTTTTGAATTGACTCTTCATGTAGGGAATCTAATCTCTCTCACACAAATCTATCCAAATGGATTTACAGAGGAAACAGGAGGTATATTGTTGAGTTGCTTATGTAAAAAGTTGTTGGAACTTTCAAAACTGCAACTCCCTCTGTGTCTTTGGAAGAGCGCTGACTATTCCCTTGTACTGTATCTGGTTACAGACGTTTAAAATTGCACACTTAAAATGTCTCCTGTAACTAGCGCCCTGCTTCCATTATGGTGAACCCTGTGTGGAGCAGGGCACAGGTGAAGCCATTTTGCCTCTCCATATCATGTGTGCAGTCGAAAAGAGGGGCCATTACGTTTAATGAATACCATATTTTATCAATTAGACATTCTCCTATGTGATATGTGTGTGTGTGCGTGTGTGAGAAGCAGAAAGGTAGGGGGGATGCTACTTCATACGCCACAGGAAGCAATCATGTTTTTGAGTGGTAGCCAGGATGTGAAATCCATTCTAAGTTGTAGAAAATCTCATATTTTCACACAAATTGTAGCAGTGGGGGGTTAAAGTTTCTTACAGCACACGCCTCCCTCTCACCTCCTCCTTTGTTGTGTAATGTGTGAGTAAGTGCTCATTAGATAATGCGGTCCAGTGGCTCAGGGTTGGTGTAATTGGCAGTGTTGGACCATCCGCCCCGCCTCTTCTAAGCATTAATTTAATCATGGGTCTAGTGTAAGCCTATACCAACCTTAATGGTTAAGGTAATTGTGTCAGTGTGCTCTCCCACAGACATTATCCATCCAAAGTGTGTCCTGAAACTGAAATTCCACCTTGAGATACAGTTAGTCAAGGCCATTGAACTCAAGCAAACACTTGTGGCTAATGGGAAATTATTCAAGCAATTACCGCAGAGGTCACTGGGAAAATGATAATAGGAATGGAAGAACAAAATCTTGATCAATTAATAATTTTATCCTTTTGTAGCTAAAAATGTGCTTACCACTGAACTTAACTTTCACAAAGACATTAAGTAAATGTTTTTCATTTAATATTTCAAGTAAGAGTTTCATTTCTTGTTGCCCTTCGTTGATCAAAGTTTAGGACTTAACACAGTTGAAATACAAGTGGAATCAAGTTGGACTGCGTATAGCTGCAGCTTGTCAGTGTTTATCACTGTGTGTTTAACCCAAGGCCCCTCCTCTGTATGCCCTGCCGTCCTTCATAGCGTCACAGACCACTGGCAAGGAACTAAATAATAACATTTCACAGTTTCACTATGGGGCGCCATCTAAGGCCTGTAGCACTGTCACATGATATCACTCTTGCCGGCTATAAGACTGTTATGCTCCTTAAGCGTGCGTGCGGAACTGTATCAGTGTGTGCGTCTGTGCGAGCGCCTTTGCATGTGAAATTGCATTCTTGTGCGCTTGAATGTCAGAATACAATATCAGGATGACTGAGAGGCTATAACCTTCATCAGGTCTGTAAAGGTAAAACATGTGTTTCCAGGGGAAGCTAACGTTCCACTTAGATTTACAGAGGGAAATGACATATCCCCTTTCTGACAAGGAGTGTTAAAAAGTGAAATGGGGATTGATGCTGAGACAAAACACACCTCTGGGGTATGAAAGGTAGAATCATAAACCTGAGTCTGGAGACATGTATCAAGAGCCATATAACACTGAACCCAGTAAAAAAGAGGGAGGCTGGATTTTAGATAGCATTATATAATCTAGTCATATTTCTAGACCTTAAGCCAATTCCACTTAAGAATTATGTGCAAAGAAAGTCAACTTCCAGGGCAAATCTGTCTTAATTACTTGAACCTGCACCACCATTAGCTTGGTTTATTATATAGTAAAAATGTGCAAAATACACCCTGGCACTCATTTGGCAACACATTTCACAGAGTGTAATTGGTCATTGGCTGCTGTGCCATTTACTGTGCCGCAGGATTACAGTACATTGTTCATTGTCCCTAAAACAATATAGTTGTTCAGTGTCTAAACATGACAGTTATTTGGACAGAAAACATGCTGCTTAACCCTTGTCCAGTTTGTCAAGATAAGCAAACACGTTCCCGTTCAGTTTGACTGCTCAACCCCTGAAATATTGTCCCTAATCCACGCTTACACATCTCCACTCGTCAAGGCATAAACATTATTCCTGTCAAAGTATTTCCTTCCCCTGAACCAGTCAGTAGTCATTTCACAGCGCCTGAAAGATTGAGATGCTTGTTGTACTCATTCTGGGCCGAATCACATGTCTGTCTGAAATGGCTGCTGAGTGCCAGTGAAGGATGCCTTTCAACAGACATGGGGATTTCCAGCAGTTCGAGGTGGAATAGTCCCTGGGAGGGGAAGCGGAGGGGAAGCATGAGGGGAGAGGAAAAGGCAGGGAAAGGGGAGCGAAGCCCAGAATGGGCCAGTTGCTCAACGACCATTGGGAATCTGGTCTGGGCTGTGGCTCTCAACACATCCATCTTGACCTGAGGCAGGCAAGAGATTGGTTTCCTTTAACAGCGCTCTAATGTCAAAACATCATGAAGCGCGTAACAGGAACACCACCAATGAATGTCTTTGAATCCATAAACTGATATTTCAGCGGACATAATTGATTATTGCATGCTGACAGGCAGATGCAGTGATATTGATCATCGAAATTTCTTCCTTTTCATGTGGGGTGTTCAAGTGTGTCCAAAAACAACTGAACAGATTCGGCCTAAGTGCTTTCTGATGACCAATAGATTTGGAGAAATATACAGAGAATGTTGGTACAACTCAAACTGTCCACCATCATGGCCAAAATCTTCCACAAGAATGCAAACCTCAGCAGTTTGAACCGAGGCCAAGTTTTGCTGCAAGCTGGGAAACAGGCTAAGACAAGTTCACATTGGTTCAATCCCATAGATTAGTAATAGCAAACATCTTTCAATGAGAACCATTGAAATTGTACTGCCAACATATTGTTCACATTTTGTGCGTGTAGTGTGTGTAAAAATGTTCCTGTGCATATCTGTGTGTCTGCACACCACTGCACTTGGCAGGGACAGCCAGACGATAGCACGTGGTGATAATGTGGAGTATATGCAGTATGAGCACGTTATATAGACAGGTGACAAATGAAAGGAAAAATCTGAATAAATGAGTGGAGAAACATAATGAATGCTGATGCTTCTAACACAGGCGCATGTCATGGTGCAATTAAGCAATTAACATCCAATCATGCTCAGTGGCATGTATAAATGCTTTGTAGCCTCAGATTCAGATACTGTATCAAGATGGCAAAGGGAAAAGATCTAGGTGAATTTAAAAAGCTTTCATTGTTGGGGTATAGAGGAGCTTCAGTCACAAAGACTGCTCAACTGGCTGGTGTTTCCATAGGTAGAGTAACTAAAGTGACATCTGCATTTAGAACTAGGGACAGACGTTATCAGTAAGTAGGCGATGCTCGTGCATGAGTGCAAGGAAGGAAAAACAGAAGAGCAACTCTTCCTCAGGTCACTGAGAAAGTCAATGCAGGACGTGATCAGACTGTCAGCAAAAAAACAGTCTGTCGAGAGAGGATATTATAGTAGGATTGCAGAGATGAATGCACATTTGAGAGTTCAGTGGTACAAAAAACACATAGTCACTGGGCTACCGAGATGTTGAAGAACCTGATATTCAGATCACCATATGCTTGATCCCCACAGTAAGGGGTTGAAAAGGAAACCGTCTGCGCAAATCAATATAAAGATCTTCAGAGTCATCACCTTTATCTTATGGTGAAACATTTATCTTGATGCGGGTGGTCTGCTTTAGGATGACAATGCCCTCACTGAAAGGGCATGACAGGTTACTGAACGTAGTATTAAAATGATGAGAATCAAATGCTGTGGCCTTCACGGTCACCAGGTCTCAACCCATTTGAACACCTATGGGAAATCTTGTGTTAGATGTCGCTCCTCACCACCATCATCAAAACACCAAATAAGGGAATATCTTTTGGAATAATGGTGCTCATCCCTCCACTAGAACTCCAGAGATTTTTAGGATCAATGCATAAGAACACGGTGAAAAGCAGTCCATTCTTTATTTTCTATCTCACGATTTATTACACAGAATGCTGTATGCTACTGTTTTTCTTGGTGGCAGTCAAATAACATCACCCTGTGCAAGAAAATGAAACTTCCCTTTTTGCCCTCCTTCCTTCTCTCATATTTTTCCATAAATTGTCAAGAAGACCTGGATGCAAACCAGCTTCAAGGCCTGGAAATGAGTGTATTTTTACTGGCTCAGACACTGTCCAGAAGATATTAGCCGTGTAGGAAATGTGCTGAATATTACAGGCCCCACTATCCGGGGCCAAGAAAGACAGTTGGTGCAAACCCCAGACTGCCGTGCGGCTGCTATCTCTCAAAATGTCAAAGATTTGGTCTCTAAGCCTGCTCTGTTCTGCTGTGGCTCCAGGGTGGACCAAGCAGGGAGGCGAGCTGACTGGTTTGCTGTCCAGCCCGCTGAGTCATAGTAGTAATTAAAATGTGACTGGGGACTCTAGGGTCAGCTCTGATACCAAGCCCAGCTACTACCATTTGCACATTTTTTAAAAATTTCCTGACTTGTTCAAGTACTGTCCCAGTTAGGGTTGGGCCGATGTAAAATCTGAATTGAACTGGTTTGAATACGCCAATAATACCAAACCCACCAAGTGTTGCATAATTTAGCTGCTCCCGAGTGTAACATTATAAAAGACGAGATGAATATAAGAGACGAATGAGAGTGGCAAGAGGGGCAAGTTCTCCACAACACATTCCTGCAAATGTTTCACAATAAAGTTCAAACAGAACAGGAAGTGGTGAGTTTGTATTAACAGTGTTATCCAGCAACTTTAACAGGGCAAACGAGTGTGACATGAGGCTTCATTCTGGTACTTTACTGACTATGCTAGATGCCCAGCTACCTTACTAACATAGCAAACTTTCCAGCAATGTACTTCACACACTAGTTAGCAACCTACCGTGAAGGAAACGCTGCACCACTGTCTGCTCAGCCATGATGTGTACTCTCCTAATACTACATGTGTTGCAGACAAAGCATTGCATTGAATAACTGTAGTGACCACCCACTACAGGGGTGACATCCCTGAGAGCTGTGCCTGGTCTTGTAAAACCAGACTGGTTTAAGCTTATACGACAGACCGGACCCAACTCTAGTCTCAGTTTCCTATTTGAATACTAAAACAATGGCTATTGTTTGAGCAATAACAACATGATGCGTATATGTGGCCGCATGTGCACGCATGTGCCTACATGTGCACCACTTTCCAAAAAGTAAGACAGAAAAAAGCAATTCCAGATGGAAAATAACTACATTTGACTGCCACAAACATGTGAAGGCTCTGAAGGCCAATGAATTCAGAGTCAAGATATTTATGATCCCATAAATGGAATTATTTTGAAGTAATCCATTTTCACGAAGAACAAAATGGAGCCGGGCGTTAATCACCAGACTTGCGAGCTCTTAGCTCCACATTCCTCACATGCTGTGCAAATGAGCCCTAAAATGTGCTTGACTGCTATTCTAACAGTTACATGTAGTTTCCTGATCTGCAGCGTCATGTGGGACTGCGGCTAATGATCCAAAGGGGAGAACACAATGAAAGGCAATTTGTAGCATCTCATCATGCCCCTCATTCGTTATTATACGTCAGCTAATTTATACTTTATGGCATTTTTTTTAACTTTATTTCAGATGAGGAGACATCAAAGTCATGGTCCTACAGTGTTGTTGACAGGGCCCGTCTAAACCGCTGGCCACAACCACACCAGCTATGAAGTGGTAGAGGGGATGAATCCCCTTACGAGGGAGGAGAAGAATAATATAACTCATATGAACAGTCACATTAAAATCATTCGGCTTGGTCTTGTAAGGTCATGTAAGAGAACATTATAACTCTTAAACTTGTCTCCTTGTAATCCTTGACAGAAGGGAAGAAATAACATTAAGTGCTTTTGGCTACACGCACTGTGCTGAAATTCAAACATCTCACATCTATGCCTCCTATGATTGGTGTATGGACGCTTGAAAAACCCCCGAGACTGCAGGTTCAAGGTTCAGCTCACACTTGTGCCAAAGAAAGTAATCATCAGGCCAACAAGTATGTGGTGAAATCCAAATCCCACACTCTCCTCGCTAACTTTATGAGTTATCTTTAATATGATGTATATGATAAATGCTAGGTGCTGTGCAGAATATCCTGTAACATTAGCCGTGATCATTTTGGTTTTTCTCTGACTACAATATATGATTTCTACATTAATGGTATGAGTGCTGCACCATAATTACTCACTAACCTTTCAAGACTCTGAAACATTTGGGTGATAGAAAGCGTGAGAACGCAACAGGAAGAGAATAAGAGCCAAAGAGAGAGTTAGAAAATGACTGCAGTTGTTGTTGATACGGTAGGTGATATGGTTGTATCTATCAGAGTTTATATCCTTGCCATAAATGCTAAAAGATAGTGACCAGTTCTTGGCAGGCAGCTATCACGGATTGGCCAAGTAAGTAATCCAGCAGCAGGAGTGCATGCGAATGTGTCAATGGACCAGATAAAACACACACGAGCTCTATTGTTAGGTGCTTTTCACCAGCACACACACTCTGATTTAGTACCATAACCTTACATTTCCAATAAATATGGTATCTCTTAATCCAATGACATTTCCAAATGATCAACTGATTTCTTTTTGTGGGATCTGAATGTGCTTTCTACCGCAGTCAAATAAGTGAAACCTTTGAGACCGGATGCTGTAACACAGTGGCTGATTTATGGTCTAAATGTGGAGAATGAATAAAGTGCTTTTTCCCCCATTGTGTAATATCCGACATGTCATGCCAGATCTTCAGAGGGAATATGGCTCAGCAAGTGCCTTTTGCTACAGACAGAACATGTTCTTGGCCTCCGAATGTTCTCTGCATGCTTCAAAGATATGAGATTAGACAGCTGCATGTCAGACTCATTGTCCTTCGTTAACAAGTCTAATTTGTGCCTCATTCTGTCTTCCAGCTCTTCCAAGATCTCAGACAATCATTCTGGCCCCCACTGGGGTTGGAAGAATCATCACGCTGGCATCCATATTTGCGCCATCTGTGATCGACAGAGCTGCGTGGTTATAGATCAGTCGCACATGAGAATACATGTGTATGTATATATGTATACATACACGCATATATACACACACATGCATACATACATATATAGACGTGCAAGCGCGCAGAAATGCGCGCATCGTCTTTTTTCCCTGTGTCAGGCAGACACACAGGCTTACAAAGAAGACAAAAACACTCTTTTTCTTTGAGTCACAGTATAGGCACGCACACATAAACACACGCTCACCCCCTGCATCCCCATGTTATAGTTGGTATAATCCCGATTCTCATCTAATCCCAGAATCCCTTGACTAATTTGGGCTAAAAACCACAACAAATGAGATGATACGATTTTCTGATGAGCCTAAGTGAGTGATTTGCTACACCAGCCTCGACTGCTGATTGTGAAACAGGCAGTTGATATATCATGACAACTGCAGGCTGCTCAGACACCTTGCTTTAGCAGCAGTGTGGTTAACTCCTGGGTTAACGCTGACATATTGCTATTGTACCAAGTGCCACCTCATACGTCTCTCCCCATTGCTAAACTCCCAAAATGATATTTTTGGAGAATTCTGTAACACTCTGGGACCAATCCATTAGTGGGCGGACCTCTACGATGTCTCCAACTGTATCTACCGTAATAAAACCAATGACTGTGTGCTATCAGAAGAAGTTGAAGGGAGTCACTGTTGATCCCCTCCCTCGCACTGCAGTCAAGTGAGTGAAATGAGTGAAATGGTCCATTGGTAGTTATAGAGCCGCATTAGTGGACATATTTGAATTTAACTGTAGGTACTGCAATAAAACAAATGGAACGGACGACCACTGTCTGGATGGATGATCCCTGTCACTGGCCATGGGTCATTTTGATGGTTTTCCACTAGGCTACGCTATCCACTTATTTGCAGAGTTTGCTTCCAAAAAAGATTAAAAGCCATGGATCTAACAGTGCATACTGAACAAAGCCATAATGCAGGAGCAGATTTAGCTGTATTACAGCTATCTCTAGCTGGACTCTGGAGGACAGAGCTGGCACAAAGCTTAGTTAGTGTACAGCTGCCTGGTTCTGTCTGTGTTCATGTGCGTGTGTTTGCGTGCTTCCCAGGCTTTTTGGATACTGGTCTGTTCTCCTAGCAGGATGCTGACCATCACTGCCAACCTTTTTTTTTTTTTTTTAATACCACCATGATATCAAACACCCTTAGTGCCTACAAAATAATATAGCACCATCATGAGAAAAACCTCAAACTCACATCGAAAAACAACCTGCTACTGGAATCTGCCTCTCAGAGAGTGTCTGTAATTTTGGCAGACCTTGTTCACTCTCTCTCTCTCTCTGAGCAATTAACTTTCTAATTTTTGAATGAATTTCCCTTCCAAGTATGATTGCATTTCGGCAGTAGTCACCCCATGCCGAGCAGGCCTCTAGCAGAAGCGTTCGTGTAATACTGCTCTGGGATGCTGCTCCTCCTATTCTCTGCCTCCTCAAACAGCTATCAGTGGAGCCGTGTCTCTGTGGATGTTTCTGAGATGTGCTCATGAAAACTGAGACAGATATTAAAGAGGGAATTAAACAAGCTCCTCTCCGTGCTTATTTCGCGATGAATGACTTGTTTAGATTCGTCTGTCTGCATCTCAACCAGTCTCAGTGCGACAGAGACGGCCTGATAACAGCCGACAATGCCTTTATCCTGCGAACACACAAATTCACATCTGCATGTGCCTCTGTGTCTATCTTCATCTGATACACACCACCCTGAGGGGAAACAGTAGCAAGTCAGCCACCTGAATATTCGTCTGGGGACATGGTGTGTGCGGTGGGTGATAAAACTCCTCTGAAACAGGAAGGGGGGTTTATGGGATGCGGAGGGCACCACCGAAGGCATGGCGATCGCAATCACAGAGAACAAGCAGCCGAGGCGTACGGAGAGGGGCCTCTCGAGACAAGAGGCGGAGAGGAGTAGACCTGCGTTTTTATATATAGGACTGGTGTCAGACAAACTGTGAGCCAGACCTCAACAGTGAGTGAGGAGAGCCGGTGTTATGACTCTGCTCTAACGCAGCAGTTCAGACGGGGGAGATGAGAGGGGGATAGGATATTGTGTAGCAGAGATGAGGCAGTCACACAAGTGGGATTTTAAACATCACTTAACAGCACGGGCCCAAGAAGTTCACATTCAGCAAAGGCAAGTAAGAAAGAAATCTATGAGATTTTAAAAAAATCTTTTTGGTCCATTAATGGAAAAATGATGTGATTGCACAAGAACGTGTCCTGCTTTCTGTCTTTGATAACATTTCAGAACATTAATGTGTTTTATTCTCCCTCTCTCTCTCCCTCTGTGTGTCTTTCTCTCTCTCTCTCTCTCTCTCTCTCTCTCTCTCCCTCTGTGTGTCTTTCTCTCTCTCTCTCTCTCTCTTTCTCCCTCTGTGTCTCTCTCTCTCTCTCTCTCTCTCTCTCTCTCTCTCCCTCTGTGTGTGTGTCTCTCTCTCTTTCTCTCTCTCTCCCTCTGTGTGTGTGTCTCTCTCTCTTTCTCTCTCTCTCCCTCTGTGTGTGTGTCTCTCTCTCTCTCTCTCTCTCTCTCTCCCTCTGTGTGTGTGTCTCTCTCTCTCTCTCCCTCTGTGTGTGTCTCTCTCTCTCTCTCTCTCTCTCTCTCTCTCTCTCTCTCTCTCTCTCTCCCTCTGTGTGTGTCTCTCTCTCTCTCTCTCTCTCTCTCTCTCTCTCCCTCTGTGTGTGTCTCTCTCTCTTTGTGTCTCTGTCTCTCTCTCCCCTCTGTGTGTGTCTCTCTCTCTTTGTGTCTCTGTCTCTCTCTCTCTCTCTCTCTCTCTCTCTCTCTCTCTCTCTCTCTCTCTCTCTCTCTCTCTCTCTCTCTCTCTCTCTCTCTCTCTCTCTCTCTCTCTCTCTCTCTCTCTCTCTCTCTCTCTCTCTCTCTCTCTCTCAATTATGTGGCAACATGATTCTTTGCTTCTGTTTTATCTTCAGTGTGGCTGTCTTGAGCTTTGATTTTTACACATGAGAGATGTCAGGGCAATTAATTGTCATCCACGAGACAAGAGAGTGGAAACAGTCCTCTGCTAGAAGCAGCGTGTGACGTCAGGCTTCGGAGAACTCTCCGCCAATCAGAGCTCAGGAAGCGCAGAGGGTAAGCTCGATGGGAAATACAGTAAAAATGAAGGTGGACGGAGAAGCGAGAGAAAGGCTTTCATTCAATTCCAGAGAAAGACGAGTTCAAAGAGGGAAGAGTGGTGACAGGCTATGATTCATAAAAAAGAACCGGGTGTGTCCGCTGAAAGTGACTGCTTTATTCAAATCTTAATTGCGAGATATCGTACTCCGGGTGTTTTTTCTTGGTTTTTTTTTTGAAAATATGATTTATGTTCCCCTTTATATGCTACAATGATTATGCATATTAGCATTCTGACCTTGCCTCCCTCTGTACTCGGTGGGAGCAATCGCAGCTCAATTAAACCCCAGCCATGCAGATACAAATTGTCCCAAATAGCCGGCGACCAATGGACTTCGTCAGTTTAATAGGCAGCTTTTTGAAGGTGTCATGTAAATTGCAGTATACAACCAAATGGCTATAATGAAATATGCAAATTCCTATTATAAACCTGATGATGGTGCACTATAATTAACCTTAATATTTCAAAAATGTTTAGAGGCTAACAAAGCACATTTGTAACATTATCCTTTCTCTTCTTTTGTGTGTGTGTGTGTGTGTGCGTGTGTGTGTGGCATTCAGAGCGTAAAGGACTTGACTTGTTCTGTCAGAAAACTCTTGTAAATTTCATAAAGTTGTCAATGAAGCTTGATTGAATGCACGGAGCACAATAAACAAAATCATTTAAAAAAGAAAAAAAAACAACAACAAAGAAATAAAATGCATCAGGAGTCTGCCGGGATATGTGAATCCTGTGGAAATATTAAATTTTCATGGTCCATTATAATGACATGTTTTTGATCACTTCAATTTCACAGTTGCTCAGGCCTGACTTTAACCCATAGGACCTTGGGATAAGAAAAATGATCCATGTCATGACTGAACTCTATATATATATATATATATATATATATATATTGGGACTTCATTTCATTCATGTAAGCCAATACATGCCAAGGTATAAAAGGTACAGCTTTTATTTTTCTTGCATCCTGTATGAGAACAACTTTGTTGTCACAAGCTCCAATTGTATGATTTTCAAAATGTTTGGCGTTTGTTGCACCAAAGTTTGACCGTTCCCCCATTTTCTTCTTGTACATATTTTTCTTCTATCTCATTTTCTCCATCTTGCCGAAAAAACAAACAAACTGTTTTGAAACAGTTTGGACACATTTAATTATTTTGGAATTGGCGCACATGAATCCCTTATGTTACCCGCTGTAATGTTACTTTTTTTTCTTTTTTCAGTCTATGTCTCTATTCATCTTTCTCCCTCCCTCTCTCCCTCCCTCCTTCCCTCTCTGTCTATGTGCCCATCTGTTGGAATTAAGTTAGTATGTGATCGTCTGTGTTTTTGTGTGCATCCATATGCTTGTGGTTATGACTTGTGTGTTTCCTAATGTTACTAAGACTTTGCCAGGCATTTTGAATGAAATACTGTGCTGATGTGGCAGCTTGGAGAGACGGGCTCACAGGAGGTAACCACAGCAGAGTTTCAGTCTTTGACATTAAAAGAAAACCAAGCTCAAAAACTACGCTGGTGTCGAATATTATTCCAACTACAGTAAATCCATGCTCTCACCAGGGTTCTTGTTGTAAACCCCGTTTCTGATACACTAAACCAAACCAAAACACATCCTCCGCTTTAAATACACCTATCTCTGTCTTTGGAAGCTATTACAGTGTGTGGTTGCCAGTGGTTATGTGGTAAAATGCTGTATTTACTAGTTAGCAGACAGGAGCCAGTGGGCAAATCCAGAGCTTTGGTCCACTCCTGCGTCATCCATCCATCCCAGCCAATTTCCTCCTACACCCTTTATCTGACTCTTTCTCTCTTGCTGTGCCTTTTTTTTTCCCTCTCTTCTCCAGCATTTGAGCATCTCAGCTGCCATTTAGGCCACAGAAATATGACGTCTGGTGCTCTAATGATTTGCAGACCATAAGTGGAAATGCCCACCATGAATCATGAAAATGCATTTTCCCATTTCCATTATGGAGGAGACTACATGCTCAGAGAGAGATTTACACAGTCATTGCTTTCTCATTCTCTGCCTCTTTCTCTTTCCTTCCCTTGCATCGTCCTCCTGCGCTGTGCTGACCATCTCCCTCCTTCCCATCCATTTTCCTGCTCAACTCATTTATATTCCCCAATGTCTTTGAATTTCATGTTTGCCCGTAAAAGCTAACCAGAGTCCCACCGTGCGCATGTCACAGAGAGACGTGAATATCTGAAACACCTTAATGAGTCCCCTTGAGTTTTTGCTGATGTTTCAATCTGATTAGTTTACAAATCCATCACAGGATCCTTATTTTTACTCCCCGAAGGATACACATCCTAAATTGCATTAATGTGCGATTACTGTGTGGGCTCAAGAATTTGTGTGCAGCCCAGTGCTCGACTTTAGGTATGTTAAACTTCAGCAATTACGGCATTGTTTGAAACACAAGCCTTCGATCCTTGCAGCATAACACAAGGTTTTGATTTCGGAGTGTTTAGCTACCCTAGTACGACTTGAGGGCATTTACATGCTAATCAGCATCAAAAGCATGATGGTTCTGCAACCGATTTGTATGTGCACATCCTAGGTCAAAGCGCTGTGTCTGAAGAACAGAAGAAAACTGCCGCCATTTAGCTTGTGCTGAGTTCTAGTTAGGAGTCTATTCACTGTAAATGCATATGTTGTCACCATGCTTCCGACACCTCTGCATAAACCTTGAAAAACTGCCGTCACAGCAAACACATGATTGGTGTTCTGATTTAACACCAGTGGCTGGGTTAAGTTCGGAGTCGCAAATGTACAGAACACGTAGAATCACGACGTTTGTTCACAACTGGCTCGGCTCATGAGTACCGCCCGTGGCATATAAACCTGACCACCAGCCAGACACTGCACGGCGCATTCCAAATGATGTCTTTTTATGTTATTGATCTCACATCCATCTAATCAGGATCATCTAGGGAAATTGCACATGTAGGAATTTTAAACAAAATATTCATTACAGTACGTTGCGTCATTCATGTACTGCATGTGAATGTGCACCCTGTTTTTTTGTTTTTTTTTTATAATTTGTTTTTCCCATTTCTTTTTTCTTTCTTTCTTCTCTGGGTCTGTCGCTCATTCGGCTTTAACTCTCTCTCTCTCTTCCTGATCTGGTTCTTTTCAGACAAAATTATTTTGGGAAACAGGAATATCAAGAACATTCTGCCTCTATGTACAAGTGCAAGTGCTTCTTAGGCAACCAAGCAGAACTCTGATTGGTCTTCAAGCAGAATTGTCAGATATTCAACACAATGACTGGTTACCTAGCAACCAGTGACCAATATTACTAATTTTGGAGCTCATTTCGTGGCTCCGGGTTAAGGTTGCAAACAACAGGTGACTTTTAACATGCAGAGAGAAGAAAGGAAACTTCATCCACAATGTCTTGCCAAGTGTCTGAGAACGTAATACAGAGACTGAATATAACTCCTTTGCCCTCACAGAAAAGCCTGTTGAGAAGCGTGTATTGTTATGGAAATGTGCAAATACCATATATGAAAAAGCACATGCAAGTGGAAGGATATGCGGCACATATTTAGAGCTCTATTGTGGTTACACATGTCCGTCTTTTTGTAAGCCTCATTGCTCAAATATAAGCTATAATAAGCTTAAAGTGCACATGATGAGAAGCAAAACATTCAAATTATCGATCTTACATATCAGTCCTAAAAATTAGGTATTGTGTCTGAGCTAGTATTGAAAATGCCTAAACAATACTATATAATTATGTTCTATTAACACAATAAGGAGATGTTAATTAACACATCCAGCAAGTTGCAAAAAAAAAAAAGATGTTTGTTAATATTTAACCCAGACCACAATCTTTCCCAAATTTTAACCAAAGTGCTTTTGTTACCTAAACATAACCACAGACCGGAGTCATCAGACTGCAAGCGCAGTCTCTGGAGCCAAAGTCCTGTTCTTTTTATACTCATCATCCACCATCCACCTTCCTGTGAACCTGGTGCGGCTATGAATATAATCCAGGCAGCGATTACTTTTGTCACCACACTGTAATTGGGAAAACAATTTAGTACTGCATAAACATAATTATAGGAGACACATCTTGGATTATCATCAGGTATTCCTTTCTCTGTTTTGAATTCATACAAAAGAGGCTTTATTCCATTTGATCTAATATATATATGCTCTTGGAAACTGATGGCAGAGAGAACTTATCATGTTATTGTAATTTCTAAAATGATGCAAGTTGACAATGATAACGATATTATTGCTGGACCGAATTTTAAAGCGTTACACCGATCTTAGAGCTTTAATTAGGTTTCAGTGAGAGGGAAATGTAATGAGTAATTCAAGAAATGAACAAACAGTTTAAAGAAGAGGTTTCTTCCAATATGAAGGTGACAGTTTCACCAAAATTTCATCAACCAAAAAGTGATATACCCACAATCTGATATAAGTCTAACTTTTTATTTTTTTACTTTTTCTAATAAAACCACAACTGTAATAATAAGTTCATTGAGTGGCCAGAGAAATAGAAAATCCCTCTGCCAAGATAAAGACGACTGTTTATATATATATATATATATATATATATATATATATATATATATATATATATATATATATATATATATATATATATATATATATATATATATATGTACACACACACACACACACACACACACACACACACACACACACACAGTATGTAGCAAAGAGAAGAGCATATACATCTATTGGGGGAACAAAATGTTTTTAATAGAACATTTAATGGAAATAATGTTATCAAATACAACATCAGAACAAACACCACAATTTCAGCTTGTAAAATTACTCCTAGTAGCAGCTTCCAGTTGAGAAATATTAGACACCCTCTTGCCCTTGATCAGAGGAAAGCTGCAAGTTCAACATAAATGAAGCACACTGGATGAAAAGATCACACAAAGCTGGAGTGCTATATATTACGTGAACTATATTTCCTCACATCATTTCTCCACTCCGAGTACCTGAAAAAAGTTTCTCTCAGCACTGAACCCTGAATCGAGCATTCCTCGTTTCTCCTGGGTCAGGGTGAACCTTTGACTAGCCGGCCTCCTTCGTCTTTGCCAGGAAATGACTACAGTTCAAGTGGAAGTGCTTAACAGCTGGTAGCTGCGATCCATAAACAGAAGATGGAGGCCCTGATTGGAGCAGCACACTGTGCAACGTCAAGCTAAAGTTTCAGCCTTCTGCCTCAGAGTGTAAATCACACAGTGCAGGGAAACAGAAGCCAGATGGTTATTCACCTCCCAGCTTTGTATGGATGTGCACGTGTGAGCGCTTGTGTGTACTATAGCTTCATGTCTATTTGTTCACATGTTTGAAGGCACAGGCTTATAGGCATTGTGTGTTTATTTAAGTCTTCATATATTTATGTAGCTTAAGAGTTTGTTATTGCATAAATATAGTCAAAATAAAATATATTAACAAGGCCTAGTGACCAATCACAAACGATTATGGAACTTTATAGGAGTAATACTTTGCAATTCACTAAAGTCTAATACAACGACAAAATAACATGAAATGAATAGTACAGTCCTTGGTAGGGTTTAAGACATGCTGATTAAAAGTACAAGTGGACAGATTGATCAATTCTACAGAGAGCTACAGACAAGAGAAACACAAGTGTACAGAATG